>JAQISU010000323.1:12477500-13702500 GCA_029339505.1 Unio delphinus
GATGTTTGCATTGTGACAGTTTATTATGATGTCTAGCACTGGGACATAGCAGCCAATAACAGAGAGAGAGAGAGAGAGACAGAGAGAGAGACAGAGACAGAGAGAGAGAGAGAGAGGGGTGGGTGGGAGAGACAGACAGACAGACAGACAGACATATAGTCTGGATAATATATTTGTTTACCGCAATATACTACGGTATTTTCTGAACTTACTGCATATCAGCAGCAGAGGGGGTGAACAGATCAACTTTTAGAGGCGTCGATTGGGCAAACTGAGGCTTCCTCGAAATTGTAAATAAAAAAGCGTCGATTCGGCTATTCCTTGAAGACGCCATGGTCGTTGGCACTCACCCCCTCTACTGCTATGGGTTAACCGAATATTTTATCAAGTCCGACACGATATCGCTTCCGAGGATCTGATACATTTATCGTCACAAATCAGTGTGGGATTGACTTAGCGTGACTAAAGAAATTTCTAAATCGATTATGATCCATATCACCGCTGCATCAAGTTTGCCAAATATTTCGTAGCGTATGAGTATCAACTCCGTTGAATATACATAATAAATTGCAGTTATCTCTGATCACGTTTGTTATTTGAGTGTACCGTTGAGTGATATATATCACATCAGTATTTTTTTGTCTGCCTCTGGAAAATATCCTAGCAGGATTCTTTTGATTGTCTCACATCACATCATCATATACGACTAAGTTTTAATACTTCCATGGATATCATCAATGCTCGGTGCTTCTTCGATATCGGTTATAAACTCAATAATACCCTCGCCGTTCATTTATATTGCTCTCTCGTTAGCATCCTTTACCACTTCATAGCATCGTTGATCGTCTACACTTGGGGCGACCAAATACAACTTCTTCCATTTTATCCATCTCGTTGTCAAATTAAGGAGTAGTTGTGTCTTGCCGCTTCCAGATGGTCCGATTATAATAGCGCGAATAGAATTCGGCAACATCGCATGGTGTTTAATAGGTTACCGTCGTCGGGTGGCTGAATAATCAATTACATTCATGTTACTATAAATATATTATTGATCTATATTGTGTGAAGTGTAAGAAGCGTACTGGCACAGATGACTTGACGACGATTGCAACTAAAAATAACAGATCAGCACTTTCTGGTAAATGCGTACAATGCAGTACAAAGAAATTTAGATTTGTTTCCCTTGATAAATCAAGGGGACTAAAAAAAACGAAAAAGTGTTATTGCAGCTAAGTTAGTAAAATTACCAGGAGCACCATGGACGAAGTATCCGGGAGAAAAACATCTTCCAGGATATAGTTATTGTGGACCCGGGACTAGACTCGATATCCGACTCGATGATAAAAACCAACCTCGACCGGGTGAATATCCAATAAAGGCTATTGATAAGGCGTGTCATGCTCATGATGTTGCTTATAAAAGCAGTAATCTGCAACACAGACATCTCGCAGATGTGAAATTAATTCATGCTTGGGATTTTATCACTGATAAATCCTTCAAGGAAAAGTTGGCTTCATGGTTAATAAATCGGCTATGAAAGGTAAATTGATATTAGGTGCTGGTAATTAATAATAACATGGAATCTATTTATTATTCTCCAAAAGGATACTGGAGGGGTAAGGCAGCAATCGTTAAACTCGATAGCACAACAAAAGTAAAAAATACCACCGCGGCGGATTGGTTATCTAAACAGGCGATATGGCAAATTTATCTACCGTGGCCTAAACAAATTAACAACTCGCATTTTGATGTGACCGTTCCTAATGAAGATCATCAAGCTGATATACTATTTCTACCACATGATGGCGGTTACAAATACGCGTTAACTGTAGTTGATGTTGCGAGTCGATACAAACAAGCAGAACCGCTAAAAACAAAATCATCAACTGAAGTGGCTTCTGCGTTTGAAAGGATTTATCGAATGGGTCCTCTGCGCAGGCCAAATCTATTACAAGTTGATCCTGGCAAGGAATTTCAGGGTGCGGTTCTATCAACGATGAAGAATCATAAGGTCACTATCAGACGAGGGCATACTGCACTACATCACTATCAGGCAATTGTTGAACGATTCAATCGGATGCCTGCTGAGCGGTTATTTCGTTATCAATACGCGAAGGAATTTATTCAGGATAAACGATCTCGTGAATGGGTCAAGAGATTACCAGGTGTAATTACCGCGCTGAATAACGAAATTACTAGAACAATTAACATAAAACCTAACAACGCGATTAAAAAGAAGTATATACCTTAAAAACCGCAAAAAGATTTTTCAAAACAACCATTTCTCGGTAATGTCACTGTTAGGTATTTATACGAACCAGGAGAGCTTGAAGGTGGTAAAAAAAGAGCTACCGATCCTATTTGGAGTGTCACCGCGCATAACATATCTAGTATAACACGACCCACGGGTAGACCAGCAATTTATAGACTAGATTCAACTGCTTCTCAGCGAGGATTTACTCGTGAACAACTACAAGTGATACCCGAGGATACTCAATTACCACCGCGTGGTCCTAACTAGCACCTCTGCGTCTGTTGCACTCAAAACAGGTCAGCATCAGATTATTTCTAGTATGACCAATGTTGCTATTCTTTCTGTCTACGGTAAATTGTCGAGGATCTTTATCCGACCAACGCCAACTCATTATACAATTGCAACTCGCGCAGTGATTATTCTGTTGTTGCTTCAGTGTAATTATTAATTCGGCATCAATATCAAATTCTCTATTATTTTTTAATCCAGTTGTTTATAACCAGAGAGTTTTTTTCTGATTATGTCATCGTTGACAATATCATTGATTGTAGTGTCATTATCATCTAAAACAACTCTTCGAAGCTGATTTATTCTTCGTACTCTGGATACTGCGAGACAGACTAAATTCGACCACTCGATGTGATTATCTATGATCCAAACAATTGTATCTGATATAGTTAACCCTTGTGAAGAATGTATTGTTGCTGCGTATCCTAGTGTCCATGGGGATTTATCAACGCGTAATGCATCTTTGACGACATAGATATCAACTAACACAATATCATTTAACACTAAATTCTGCTTTTCACGCTGTCCTGGAATATCAACTTTGATATTCTGTTTTCGTGTATCCTTGGGTCTGTAACAGAGTGGCACTGAAAGTGTTACACATTTTTCTTTATGCAATTCAAATAACTTCATCTGAAGTGTGTCTCTGATTATTTTTCTACTCGCTACTATCAAATCGTTTGTTCTCCACGCTTCCCAGAAGTCATTTAATTGTGTTTCTGAAATTATTTCACGCGCTATCTCACATTGGATTCTATCCGGTTGTAATCTGATTAGTTTCTTGAACTCGCGTAATTGTTCATCAAGTGCTCTATGCTCAGTACTAATTTCTTCATAGTAGTCTACATGATTCTTCAACCAATCATGTGGGGATAAACCGACAAATGGTGGTGGTTGGCCATGATCGCAGCACATGACAACTTTTGTATTCGATAGCAATAACCACTCGAGAAATTTTTGTAATACATCTAACGACACCGTACATATCTCATCCAAATTACAACTTCAGGAATAAATTTCTCACCCATTCGATCAGAAGTCCATTCATCGCCTTAGAAACCAAAGAAACTGTGATAAGTGCTTACATTAATTCCTCGTTGTTTCATCTCTCTGGCAAGTCTGTGGGTCGGTGTTAATACAATTATATTTGATTTCCCACGAAATAACTCAATTGCACGAGTCGTCTTTCCTGACCCGCGACAGCCGTTTAAGTAAACGATTTTATACCCGCATATTGGATCAGATATCTGCGGTGCGTTAGATAGTTCCGATATCTAATTATTTTTCTAATATTTATCTTCAATCGTGACATCTGTTGATTTGGAAAAATCACACAGTATTTTCCGCTTAATTCTCCATGATCCCCAACTCTCATCAGAATTAGTAAATTCGGCCAATGCTTCAATGTGTTTGATGTCAATGTAAAATGAATCAGTGGCGACTCTAACTGCGGTGTCAGGAAATCTATTTATCATTGAAAATAAATTAATAGAAGCATAAGCCAGCATAGACTCTCTCAAATGTGTATACTGAAGATTGTATCCATCGTTGTAAGTAACAATTGTACCCAATTTGGTTCCTTCTGACAAGAAAGCGTCTTTACGATTTACATATATACCCTTAGATGTTACATCTTCAATTATAAAATCGTATTCAACGCTATCTATAATCAACCGTGAAGAATATCTTGCATTGTCGTACTTTCCACCCTCTGTGAATTTACCAATTAATCTTCTACCGAGATCTTTTGCGTCTTGTTTTCTAATTTCAAATAGCTGTTTGGACTATTTTACGATATATTCTTCGTCGAGATCGGGAAATTGTTTTCTTTTTTCATCGATTATACTATCTAGATTGGGTTGTGGTAACCAAACCTCAGTCTGCGCGTGATATGATATAATCGCTTCACCGACAATCAACGATATCAACATTTTAGAATCAATCATATTTCGTAATAACACTATTGGCATCCAGTGTTTTTCAGATATATGTCTACCAATCCAAACATAACAACACGGATGAAGTCCTGTAGCTAATTCAAATGATACTACACGAGCGAATCTGGTTAAATCAAAATCAGGCAGTGGTCCATTAATAGCAACGCGGGTCATCTCGTGTGTGTGATGTCCAAATCGCTTGAAGTATTCAGCGCATTCTCCGTACCGAGAAAACTCCCGGAATAACACGCGACTATATCAACCGAAATAATAGTTTTGGGGTTGTATTTTGTATTCCATAATCCACAACAACCATACTTAACGCAACTTGATTTGATGTTTATGAGAAATTCAGCTCTTGTTGGTTTCCAATGATTTCTCTTTCTCGCGAAGTGAGCTGCAACCGACGGAATTGTAAAACAGTTCGTTAGTAATTGTTCGTCGTAATCCATTGAAAAACTATTAGCTAGTTTTTTTATCGCGTCATGGAGGGCTTCAGTGCGGTATAATTCTCCATTGGGTCTTACAAATTGATTAAATTTGTCTTCTTCGTGCTCAAAACTGTGAAGTAACCACACTGACACAGGATCGTTCTTACTCAATTTGTAAATAAAATCAAATAATTTTTCTCCAGAGAACTCCTCTGGAATATATTTTATTGTTCTATTCCGTCGAAATATTGTTACTGCAGATGTCCATGCGTGTTCGTTGTGATCAATAATTTTGATTGGAGCTCCTCTCGATTTATATTTCGGTTCGTATAATACTTCTCCTGTTATCGTCGTTACAGATATTTGGAGTTTTAGTATTCGTTCTAACTCTGCCACATTTTGAATTATCGCCCCATGCTCCTTCACTGTTAGTCCCCATTCGTTTATTTTTTTGCGTCTTAGATCGGTCAACTTATTTCCACGTAGCGCATTTGTGAAGTGTTCTATTATTCGTTCTGCTACACAATTCATTCTCGTTGATAAAATCAGCGACGATAGTTTCATGGGTTTTAGTTTTTAAATATTCGGTTTATCATTTGACGGATATATCCCGTAAACAACTGCTGTTACAGGATAAAGTTTGCCAATTCTAGTCAGAATTCCTGGTTTGGAATCTAGATTCACAACGACGGTTCTTTTATCTTTCAAAATGGGGTCAAATTTATCTCTAATAATCCAATCTCCCGTGTCTGAACGGATAATGAATTTCACTCTAAAAAAATACTTTTTTCGCCCAAGATGTGAGATTATCACTGCTGCGCTTTCATCGTTCACGGTAGCATCAACGCTACCATCAATTCGAAATGTTGACCAACAATGAGATGCTCCATCACGCTTGAATTCATTAAAACAATCACGGATTTTACCCAACATGGTTCTATCACTTATTAGACTTTTTGGTGTATCAGAGACTCTATCGCGATTGAATTTAGCATTTTTCCAGGGCTTAATTTTTGATAATCTCTCGAACTCCTTCATGCCATAATTAAAACAAGTATTTAAATAGAGAATATATTATATAATGAATCATTGCAAATGGCTAATGATTCGATCAGTAACCCCGTGTAACAAATCATGCAGACAGGAGTTCTGTGGGTATCATATGCAAAGCGTTCTTAACGGAAGACTTGGTCCGATTCCTTGTATTAGATGCGGGGTAGGGGTGCGAGGAAAATCACAGTTGTGTCTCAGTTGTGGTGGCAAACGATACAGAGAGTTGAAGCTCTACTATGATAAACGAATAAAGAACTCCATCAATGACTCTGTCATTGATAAAGTCAGCGTCCCTGACAGGGTTTTAAGAACACCTCAAAATTACATTAAAAAATTCACAAGTAAAGTAATAATTCAACCAAACAATGAATTAGACAAACAATAATATAGTGTATAAATGAACCAAGAATTCCAACAGCATCCAGTTGTTTCCAACTATTAGGCGTCCCGTGATGGTATTGTCAGACACCGCAGACTGAAGAACTCAGTCGGTGTTGTGAATAATCAGGGGTATTTGAAGTTTACTATCGCGAAGAAGAGCAATCTTAATCATCGTTTCGTGTATGAAGTATATAACGGATTGATCAGGGATGGTTTTGTTATTGATCATATTGATGGATGTCTTCAGAATAACAAATTGGATAATCTAGAAGCTGTTACACGGAGTGAGAATATCAAACGAGGAGGAACTGGAAAATCCTTGAAAAATGCGAGACCTATAAAATCATTTAATACAATAACTAACAAGGAAATAGTTTTTCAATCAATGTATGAAGCGCGTAGATATTTTGATATTTGTATTCCCTCAGTATAAATAGTAGCAGAGGGAATTTATCGATCAACGATTTAAAAAAAAAACTGGACAAAGGATTCAATTTTCATATATCTAATCATGTTTCGTATTATTCCACATAACAACAGCGGGGGGATAATTCGTACGGGTAAATGTACGGCGTATGAAAGAGTTATGGGACTGACAACATGTAAGCTTATGTCTGGAGACTTAGCAATAGACAGAAACCAAATAACATCGTGCTATATTAATCGAGATACATCTTTTAATGTTTGAGGTGTCTGAACTAAGATATTTCCAACTTTGTTAAGATGCATCTCTCAACATATGTAGCAGCAGAGAGGGCGAACCCTACAACTTTTGCGACAAAATCGATTTAAACCGTCAAAACTGCAAATGGAGCCTTCCTGCGAAATCTCATGTTTTAACCAAAAAAAAAATAAAGTCTCCATTTGGCAAATAGAGCCTTATTGATTTCTTGCTCAAAACATGAATTTGCGCGGGTTATACTCTATTCGCGTTTTCGTTGCTTAACCATAAAACGTCGCGAAAAGTTGTCACTCGCCCTCTCTGCTGCTATGGGTTAATAATTATTTTGCGAGTTCAACCGAATATTTGATCAAGTCCGATACGATATCGTGTCCGAGGATCATGTAAATGTATTGTTACAAATCCGTACGGGGTTGACTGAGCATTACTAAAGAAATTTTTTAATTGATTATTATCCATATCATCTCAGCACCAAGTTTGCCAAATATTTCTAAGAGTATGAATATCAACTCCGTTGAATACAGCAAGAATATTACAGTTATCTCTTATCACTTTTGGAATCTGAGTGTAGCGTTGAGTGACATATACCACGTCGGTGTTTTTATGCCTGTCTCGGGAAAATCTTCTAGCTGGATTTTTATGTTTATCTAACATCGTATACGACTAAATTGTTAATACTTCCATCAAGATCTTCTACTGATGGTGGCTCGTCAATATCGGTTATAAATTCAATAATACCCTCACCGGCAATCTCTGAAGCGTTTTTATTAAAATCCTTTAACACTTCATATCATCGTTGATCATCTACGCTAAGGGCAATTAAATACAACTTATCCCACTTCATCCATCTCATTATTAAACTGAGCAACAATTGAGTCTTGCCGGATCCAGATGGCCCGTTATAATCATCCGGATAGAGTTTGGTAGAGCTGCATGATGCTTAACCGGTTCTCTTGCTTTAGTGGCTGAAAAATCAATTATATCCATATTTCTATACATAAATTATGGATCTATATTGTGTGAAGTGTAAAACGCGTACTGGCACAGATGACTTGACGACGATTACAACTAAAAATAACCGATCAGCGCTTTCTGGTAAATGCGTGCAATGTGGTACAAAGAAATTTAGATTTGTGTCTATGAGATCTGCAGGAAATGATGATTTAAAAAAAAACGAGGGGGTGATATCGCAGCCAAATTGGCAAAACTCCCTGGAACCCCATGGGCAAAATACCCCGGAGAAAAGCACCATCCAGGATATAGCTACTGTGGACCGGGAACCAGACTTGATAAAAGACTCAATAATCAAAATCAGCCCCGACCCGGTGAAAAACCAATAAACGCCATTGATAAGGCCTGTCACCTTCATGATGTTGCTTATAAAAGCAATAATCTGCAACACAGGCATCTAGCAGATGTGAAATTAATTCATGCGTTAAATGCTATTCCTGATAAATCCTGCAAAGAAAAATTGTCTTCCTTTTTGATAAAATCGGCTATGAAAGGTAAATTGATGTTAGGTGCCGGTAATTAATAATATGGAATCAATTTATTATTCCCCAAGAGGATACTGGAGGGGTAAATCAGCAATCAATAAACTCGCTAGCGCTGCAAAAGTGAAAAAAACCACTGCGGCTCATTGGTTATCCAAACAGGCACTATGGCAAATGTATCTACCACCGCCTAAACAAATTAATTTCTCGCATTTTGATGTGACCTTCCCTAATGAAGTTCATCAGGCTGATATATTATTACTGCCACATGATGGTGGTTACAAATACGCATTAACCGTAGTGGATATTGCAAGTCGATACAAAGAAGCAGAACCGCTAAAAACAAAATCATCACCTGAAGTGGCTTCTGCATTTGAAAGGATTTATCCACGAGGCCCACTACGCTGGCCAAATCTGTTACAAGTTGATCCTGGCAAGGAATTTTAGGGTGTAGTGTTATCAATAATGAAACATCATAATGTCATCATCAGACGGGGGCATACTGCGCTACATCGCGATCAGGCAACTGTTGAACGATTTAATAAAACCCTTGCTGAGCGGTTATTTGGATATCAATGCGCAAAAGAATTCATCCAAGAAAAAAGATCCCGTGAATGGGTCAAAAGATTACCAGCTGTGATTACCGCACTGAATAATGAGATCACTAGAACAATCAACATGTAACCTATCAACGCGATTATAAAGAAGTCTATACCCGTACAACCACAAAAAGATTTCAAAGAACCAATTCTTGGTAGTAATATCATTGTTAGGTATTTATACGAACCAGGAGAGCTTGAAGGTGGCAGAAAAAGGGCTACTGATCCTATTTGGAGTGTTACTGGACACAAGATATCTAGTATAACACGATCTATGGGTAGACCTCCAGTCTATAAATTGGATTCAACTGCCCCTCAACGAGGATTTACTAGACAACAATTACAAGTGATTTCTGACGAAACTCAATTACCACCGCGGGGTCTTAACTAGCTCCGTTGCGTCTGTTGCACTCAAGACAAGTCAACATCACATTGTTTCTGACATGACCGAGATTGTTATTTTTTCTGTCTACGGTAAATTGGCGAGGATCTTTATCCGAATACTGCCACCGCATTATACAATTGCAACTCGCGCAGTGATTATTCTGTTGTTGTTTCAGCGTAATTATTAATTCAGCTTCAATATCAAATTTTCGTTGTTTTTTTTTTTGTCTTGTTGATTGTATTTTAACATCAATATCATCCATTGTTGTGTCATTATCATCGAAAACAATTCTTCGAAGCTGACTTATTCTTCATACTCTGGATACTGCGAGATAGACTAAATTGGACCATTCGATGCGATTATCTACCATCCAAACAATTGTATCCGATATAGTCAAGCCCTGTGAAGAATGTATTGCTGCTGCGTATCCTAGCGTCCACGGGGATTTATTAGCACGCAATGCATCTTCAACGACATTGATATCAACCAGCACAATATCATTTAATACGAGAATTTGTTTTTCACGCTGTCCTGGAATATCAACTTCAATGTTCTGTTTTCGTGTATCCGAAGGCCTATAACAAAGAGGCACAGGAAGTGTTGCAAATTTTTCTTTATGCGTTTCAAATAACTTCATCTGAAGTGTGTCTCTGACTATTTTTCTACTTTGCTACTATCAAATCGTTTGGTCTCCACGTTTCCCAAAAATCATTCATGGGAGTTTCTGAAATTATTTCACGCGCTATTTCGCATTGGATTCTATCCGGTTGTAATCTAATTAGCGCTTTGAATTCTCGTAATTGTTCATCAAGTGATCTATAATCAGTGGTAATTTCTTCATAGTAGTCTACAAAACCCTTTAGCCATTCATGTGGAGATGCACCGACAAATGGTGGTGGTTGGCCGTGATCACCGCACATGACGACTTTTGTGTTTTTGATTAACAACCACTCGAGAAATGTTTGTAATACATCTAATGAACTGTTCATATTTCATCCCAAATTATGATTTCAGGAATGAATTTATCACCCATACGCTCAGGAGTCCATTTGTCACCCTTCCATCGAAAAAAACTGTGATAGGTACGGGCATTTACCCCTCGCTGTATCATCTCTCTGGCGAGTCTGTGAGTTGGTGTTAGAACAATCATGGTTGACCGACGAAATAATTCAATTGCACGAGTTGTCTTTCCTGACCCACCACAACTTTTTAAATAAACTGTCTTGTATCTACATACTGGATCAGATACCGGTGGTGCATTAGAAAATTCTGATTGAATTTCAATGGGATTACATGAAAGATATTTATCATCCATGGCAACGTCTGCGCATTCACAATACTCTTGTAGCGTTTCCTTTTTAAATCGCCAACACCCCCACGCTTCCTCCGGGGATGTGAATTCAGCCACTGCTGATCTGTATTTATTGTGTATATACATCGAATCAGTAGCTACTCTAGCTGCGGTATTAGGAAATCTATTTATCATCGAAAATAAATTGATAGAAGCATAAGCTAGCATAGAACTTCTCAAATGCGTATATTGTTTAATATATCCATCACAGTATGTAACAATTGTACCTAATCATCTTCCATAGGATAGGAAAGCGTCTTTACGATTTACAAGTTTTCCCTGTTTCGTTAAATCCGTTACAATAAAATCGTATTCAGCGATGTCTATGATCAACCGCGAAGAATATTTTGCATTGTCGTATCTTCCACCCTGGGTAAATTTACCGATTATTCTTCGTCCAAAATCTTTTGCTTGTTCTTTTTTAATTTCAAATAGCTTCTTAGACCAATTCATGATTTGTTCTTCATTGAAATCTGGAAACTGTTTTCGCTGTTCGCTAATTATACGATCTAGATCGGGTTGTGGTAGCCAAACTTCTTTCTGAGCTCGATAGCATATAATAGCTTCGGAAACAATCAACGATATTAGCATACCACAATCAATCATATATCTCAATAGCACTATTGGCATCCAGGCCTTTTCAGATATATGTCTACCAAGCCAAACATAACTACACGGATGTAACTCTGTAGCGAGTTCAAATGATATCACACGAGCGAATCCGGTTAAATCAAAATCAGGTAATGGCCCATTAATCGCAACACGAGTCATTTCATGTGTGGGGTGTCCAAATCATTTAAAATAGTTACTACATTCTCCATACCGGAGAAAACTTCCAGGATAACACGCGGATATATCAATTGAAATCATACCGTCACGATGATATTTTGTATTCCACAGTCCTCCATGACCAAATTAGACGCAACTCAATTTAACATCTTCGAGAAAATCACTTCGTGTTGGACGCCATGAGTTTTTTCTCTTGCGAAGTGAGCTACCACTGATGGAATTGTGAAGCTATCCGCAAGTAGTTTTTCATGGGAACTCTCCGGTGAAAAATCACTAGCGATTTTTCTCATTCTGTTATCTAATTCTTCAACGCGATATAATTCACCATTTGGTCTTACAAATTGATCAAATCCTATTTCGGGATCTTCATCACTTCTAAGTAACCACACTGACACAGGATCATCTTTACACAACGCATGAATAGCATCGAATAATTTCTCATTATAAAAAACATCCCCGACGAATTCTGGGGGGATATATCTCACGGTTCGTTCTCGTGGAAATATTGTTACTGCAGGTGTCCACGCGTGTTTGTTATGATCAATAATTTGTATTGGCGCTCCATTTTTGTTATATTTCGGTTCGTATAAAACTTCTCCGGTTATCGTCATAACGGTTATTGGGAATTTTAATGATGCTTCTAATTTAGCTATATCAGAAATCTTTGCACCATGCTGTTTCACTGTCAGTTCCCATTCGGTTATTTTCCTACGTCGCAGATCAGTTAGTTTATTTCCTCGGGATGCATTTGTGAAGTGTTCCATTACCCGTGTTGCTACACAATTCAGTGAACTAGAATATTTCATAGGAGCTAGTTTTGCGATATCGGGTTTATCATTTAACGGATATATTCCATAAACGATTGCTGTTACAGGATAAGATCTTTCATAGTATGGTTTGTCAATTCCAGTTAGAATTCCTGGTTTGGAATCTCTACTTACAATGACAGCTTTTTTATCCTTGAGGATTGGTTCAAATTTATCCCTAATACTCCATTTGCCTTCGACTTCGATAATGAATTTTATTCTGAAAAAATACTTCTGTTGGGAATTGCTTTGCAATGAAAATCCTTTGGATTTTACACCCTTGGATTTCCAGCCCCTTGGCGAGCCGAGGTGTGAGATTATCTCAGCTGCTCTTTCATCGTTCATGGTAGCATCGATGTTGGGTACATTGACATCTTCATCAATAATTCGAAATGTCGACCAACAGTGTACTGCACCGTCTCGGTAGAATTCATTAAAACACTCCCTGATTTTACCCAGTATAATTCTATCACCGATTAGACGTTTTGGTGTATTAGAGACTCTATCGAGATTGAATTTAACATTTTTCCAAGGCTTAATTTTCGATAATCTCTCAAACTCCTCCATACTATAATTAAAACAAGCATTTAAATGAAAGATTCATGTATAATGAATCACTGCAAATGGCTCATGATTGGATCAGTGACACCGTGTAACAAATCATGCAGAAATGAATTATGTGGGTATCATATGCAAAGCTTTCGTCGTGGAAGCCTTGGTCCGTTACCCTGTATTCGATGTGGGGTTGGGGTTACGGGAAAATCGCAATTATGTCTAAATTGTGGTGGCAAACGATACAGGGAGTTGAAGCGTTATTATGATAAAAGAATCAAAAATGGAAAATCAATCAAAAAATTTGACCCTGAAAAAGTCCCTGACCTTGACAAAGTCCCTGACCCTGACACTGTCAGAGTCAGCGACAAAATCATAAGAACTCCTCAACACTACATTGAAAGATTCATTATTAAACCAAACAATAAATTAGACAAACAATAGTATTATGCATATAAATGAACCAAGAATTCAGACCACATCCCTTGATTAAAAATTATGAAGCATCCAGTGATGGTATCGTAAGAAACCGTAGACTGAAGAAATCAGTTGATGTTGTGAGTAATCAAGGGTATTTCAGGTTTACTGTATGGGGGAGGAAAGAAAAGGAAACTTATCACAATCATCGTTTCGTATTTGAATGCTTTTATGGAATGATCGAGGGTGATTTTGTTATTGATCATATCGATTCTAATCCGAAGAACAATTCTTTATCAAATCTGCAAGCTGTTACCCCAAGTGAGAATTACAAACGAGGAAAGACTGGGAAATACTCGAAAAAAGCGAGACTAGTAAAAAAATTTAATACAACAACTAAAGAAGAAAAAATATTTTAATCCATAACAAGCGCTGGTAGGCATTTCGATATTTGTTCACCTTCTGTTCAAAAAGTTGCAGAGGGGATAACCAAGACGGCGATTTCAAAAAAGAGAAAAAGTTCAATTTAGTTATGTCTAATGCGTCATATTTTTCAATTAGAAGTATATCATTATCATAGAATATGAATCCCGAAAAAATGAATAGCATTATAGTTGAAATAGCAAAATTGAAAAGTCAGGATATCAAACTATCAGATGGGTTAAATCCTGATCAAATTGTGTCAGATTTTGAGGATATAGAATACGGAGTAAACAACAACAAGTATATGCTATCAAAGAAGTATGCGCTGCTCAAAAAAATTCAAAACTCTATTCGGGACTCTCTTGCATTTTACAGTGAAGTAGGTGTGTTTGTTCCGTTATATACTATCGTAGAGGGAATGCGAAAAGAATTGGGTAACGAATACGAATTGAAAAAGGAGGTTAATTCTAAAATTAATTCTTAATTCAAGAAAATGAACGATTTTGACCGTGACCGACCCTTAAAGAGATTTTGTCATTTTTGGATTGAAATCGACCCTCAAAGAGATTTTCATTTTTTAGCACTTTTTGATTGAAAATGACAAAATCAGTGAATAAAAAATCGATGGGCCGTTAATGGATGATCAAAATAGAATGGCGAAAGTCACTGAATTATCTATTTTTATAGCAATTATGTGACTTTCGCCATCAATGAAAGAGCTGTTAAAATAACAAAAAATGATTTCCACGGTGGTGTTAAAAATCATCTGACATGTCATTGATGAAAAAAGAGTGGGGAAAGTGCCAGTATTATTTATTTTTATAACAATTTTGGCACTTTCCCCCATCGATGGTAGAAGCTGTTATAGGTTAAAATAACACTTCCATGACTGTCCCACGATCGGTGTGGAATCGGCAGATTACAATTTTATTTATATGAAAATCTGCCGTTTCCACATCAATGATAGAAGCTGTTATAGGATGAAATAACACTTCCACGGTGGTATTAAAAATCATACGACATATCAAAATAGAATGTGGAAAGTCACATAATTATTTTATTTTTATAACAATTATGTGACTATCAACAAACCTGATAATGCCCTTAAAATGTCAAAATAACACTTCCACGGTGGTGTTAAAAATCATCCGACATGTTATTGGTGTATAAAAAAAATGAGGAAAGTGTGGTATTAATTATTTTTTATACAATTTCCACACTTCCCTCATCAATGATAAAGCCCTTAAAATGTCAAAATAACACTTCCACGGTGGTGTTAGGTCGGATTGAAAAATTGTTTTACAATTGAAAAATTGTTTTGCAATTGAAAAATTGTTTGCAACTTCAAATAATGGTCAATGAAGCATTAACGACCCGATTGGCTCGTGAGCGACTAGATGCAATTAAGAAATTTATACCAATTCGCGACTCTGTAAGAAATAAACTGCAAGAACGTCTTCAGACTGATTTTGCTGAGGGATCTGAAGAGTTGTTTAAACCAATAACTACAACAACGAAAAAGATAGTGTCAACAATCTCTGAACAATTAAAAAAACAAGAAGAGACTATTCTCCCTGTGTTAGAAAAAATAGCAAAAAGAACTAAACAAACAAAAAAATCATTAAAAACACTTCCTCAGGATATATCAACCGCTTCAGAACGAAAATTTGAAGGATTTCAGGAAGAACTAGTTAGTGGACAACTACCTATATTAATTATATTTACCGATAGCGCTAAACAACGAATTCTCAAGGAGGATATAGATAATTTAGGTGAATTTGCTGCTAACAGCTATGATTCACAAGAGAAGTTTTTCAAGGACAATTATACGAATTATAGAATGTCACATAATGAATGGGCTGATATAGTGTATGAAATAAATACTGGGAGTTTAGATAGAAGGATGAAGGAATACAGAGACTTCAAGAGAAAATTTCAACTCCAAATAAGACAGCAAAAACAAGACCCATACGATGAGAAGAAATTTCTGGGGAGTGGTCTAGTTGGAAACGCTTGTCCTGATAGTGCTATCAATGATATATCACGATTAGAAGTTCTTGTAGGAGGGTTCCGAGCTGGAAATAACTCACCAGAAATAATTAATGAAGCAGCTGATATCTGTAGACGGTTATTTCAAGGCGGTATCATGGATATCAAAACATATCGAGATTTCATTGGCGAGTTAGCGGAAAGTAGGTATCATAGTGACTGAATTGAAAAATTGTTTTTTGAATCACTGATTAGATAAATAACAATTAAATAAGAATGATCATACACTACAATCATGGTAAACCAGCCAGTGTCTATGTAGTTAATTCACGGTTTCGAGTTTATAGCGCATATTACGGAGATGGTTTCGGTGATACCATTTTAGGATTATTTTCAAGAATGGCCCCAAAAGTGATCCCGTGAGCTAAACAATTAGGAATGAAAGCCATTGATGTTATTCGTGATAAGGGTATTAGTGCTGTTGGAGATCTTGCGGGAAAAGCGTTTTCAGCCGTGAAGAATAAAATAACATAATTAGTTAGACGAAAAGAGAAACCGGTACCATTGCCATCTACAGCGGAAATGCCTGCAAGTGTTAGTAAAATTATAAATAACGCAGTAGATGAAAAATTAGCGTCATTGGTGACTCCAAGTGACCAAGATAACATGATAGCAAACATGATAGCAGGAAGTTGCTTTAAAAAAACACGACGATGAAAATCTTTTTACGGTAAAAATCGTTTACGATGAAAATCCGTAGAATTTTACGATTTAGACTCTGATAAATAGAACAAAATGTTCAAAAGGTCACCTGATCCAGCATTTGATATGGATGCCCCAGTACTCAAGAATGATTCTGTACGCGATTTTCAATTTTATTCTTATCACGCAGTACAACCAGATCTCCGATCGCGATTTGAACTTCAAGTTCATGATACCAGTAAATACTTTTTGCCCTGTGAAGCGTTTATCGAAATCGAAGGAGAACTTGTAACAAACGATGCTGATCATAATGATCCATCATATGCAGATAACGCAAATGTCCGAGTTGGTTTTGTTAATAACGGCATAATGGCGTTATTTGAAAGCGCTAGATATCTCATTGATGGAAAAGAAATTGAATCCATTGACCGTGAAGTTGATGTTGCAACAACAATAATCGGGTTAGCGAGATATTCTGATGATTATACAAGATCAGCGGGTCCATCTATGATGTTTGCAAAGGATACCTCTGATAACGCTGACCACCTTCAATACATTAAAGTGTTAACAGCAAAAGATAATGCAGAAGCCGATCAACAAGAAGCAGCTAATCCAGAACGTCGAACTAGACCCGGAGCTGCGTTTGATATTCTCGGAGGCGTTAATGATAATTTCAATTTAGGATTTGCAACACGCGTAGCAACGTTGCATGGGCAGCTTCGACGATTTTCATGTGCGATTCCACTGCATCATATATTTGGATTCTGTAGAAACGTCCGAAAAGTTATTTATGGAGCGAAGCATACAGTAGCACTTGTACGAAAGGGTACTGATGATTATGCAATCTGGCGTAATGCTGGGGTTGCTGCCGGTAAAGTTATTTTAACAAAACTATCATTATGGATGCCAGTGTTAACTCCATCAATCACCGAAGAACAGCGACTACTAGAATTTATGGACCAAGGAGGAAAGTCGTTGTTGAGTTGGTTATCAGTGACTACGGATATTAAACAAGACAGTGTTGATGGTACATTCACATGGCACCTGGCATCAAAACAAGGGGTTTCAGCACCACGTCATATATTTATTGCATTACAGAATAATGCGCGAGTTGGTAATCAAGAACGGAGTCATATGATATTTGATCAGTTAGGTGTTAATGAAGTCTCACTGAGAATAAACGGACAGCAGGAACCATCCGAGGATATACAACTTGATTACAATCACAACCATATTGCACGTGTATATCATAACCTGTTGTCATATATGTCACGTGATCAAAATGTCGATACTGGTTTGCAAATATCACAATTGGATTTTAAAAATCTGTATCCGATTTATTACTTTTCGCTGGAACATCTTGATTTAACAAGACAATCACGTTGAAACCTAATCAAATGACTGGTGGTCAGAATAAGTTATCGTTGACAACTCGTCAAATAAAACATTTCAATGATGCACTTGTAGCAAAAAAGGGTGTTCAGATTACTCTTTCTGCGGCTGCTATCAAAAATATGATGAAAACAGGCGGTATATTCCCGTTGTTAGCTGCGATTCCGGCTTTGATTGCAGCAGCAGCCCCAGCGGTGGCTAAAGCGGCAGCGTTAGGAGCCGTTGGTACTGCAGCAGGAATGGCACTAAAGAAGGCAACTGGACAAGGATATAAAAAAAAGGGAAAGGGTCTAAGACTACCAGGAACCCCGTATTCATGGTACGGCGGAAAGGGTCTAAGACTACCAGGAACACCGTATTCATGGTACAGCGGAAAAGGCCTGAGACTAGGACCGGTTTATTAATTGAGGAACCTATGGTTCCCAAATCTTCGATTCCTATGTCCAATTTTGATTTAATGGATACTTCTAAAAAACTGGCGATTAAAAATTTCAGAGGTTTCTTTATGAAAGATCAATTACCACATGAACCAAACAACACTGAAACCGGAATCATTAATTTAGATAACAGCACCGGACCCGGAACTCACTGGGTTGCATACGCTATTGATCCAATTGGGATTGTCTATTTCGATTCATATGGATTATCCCCACCAAAAGAGTTTATGCGTTATATAAAAACTTTTCCAATGAAGACTTGGTATTCTACGCTACCAACACAACAAATGAATGATCCACCAATATGTGGCAGCGAAGTATTAAATGTCCTTAACGCTATTTCTAACTCCTTGGGTAACCCAAGGGGAAAACCACCACATGTTGTCGTAAATGAATACACTAGTAATCGCTGGAATTCAAAGATTTTAGAGAGAGAAAGAGTTTTACAATAACATGATTGATATTTGGGGAAGACCTCTGAAACCCAAACTCAATGACACTGCAACCCTTGATTCTATCAAGGATATAAAAAAAATAATTGAAGATGAAATCGCTGAGACGTTGAACTTAACAAGTGTTGAACCTAATGAAATAGTTGTATTTCAAGATCGTCAGGGTAAATTGAAAACCAGCAATGTGTCGTTGGATGATATTTTAGTTAAACAACAAAACGCAATCGAGGATACTATCGCGTTATTTTCTGATCAGGGTAAACTCAAACCGGGTGTACTCGTTTCGACTATTACAGATAGATTAAAAACTCTCAACGATGAGTTGAAAAATTCTGTGTTGGAACTAGCAACACTTCAATCTAAAACTGAAGAACACGGAAAACAGTTTACATCATTTCGTAGAAAAATCATTGATAAATTTATTGGAACCCCGTTGGATAAAATTGAAATAAAACTCCCTGATATTAAAAAATCCATCGATGAGACGAAAACCTTCATCGAAGCCATCAAAAATGATTTTTCGAGGATGATAACAGTCATTGAAAAAACAAAAATTCCTCATGAGAAAACCAACAACGTAGTATACACGATCCAACACGGATCATTTGCGTGGACACCTACAAACAACAAATTAGATATCACTGCAACCGTTAAAGGTATTTATCGATTGACACTGGTGACAACGACTCAATTTAATATTTCATCGTCGAGTTCATCCAGGGTCAATAATACAATTTCAACGATCATCGACAAGGATACAACTGAACAGTTCACGATAACATCTACTGATACAAATTTGGTTAGGGTTTCAACAACATGGTATGTGGAATTCGTAGCGGATTTAAGTAAATAACTTAATTGAAAGGAAAATCCTTCGGATTTCACAATTGAAAACGCTAGCGTTTTTAAAATAAAAATGATTTCATCATCGCAATATCGCTATAATCAGGTCAGAGAATTTCAAACTAGACTCAAAACCCTCGCCGAGGAGTATCAAATAAAAATAAAAAAAATACCGACGAAGAATCACCGCAATTGATGTTACTGTGTACTCGGTGTCAGGCGTTCTCGCTGGCGCCGGAATAATACTTGCATCGGTTACAATTATTGCCCCGGTCGTAGTTCCAATTAGCATTTCTGCGGCGGCTACAATCGCGGGTATATCAACCGGGATAACAAAAAGGATATCATCGTGCAGCCAACGCAAACTGCAAGATTACTTAATTCAATTTCATATTGTATCAACCGCATACTCGCAATCATCCTCGATGATATCGTCGTCACTCGATAATACAATTATATCAGATAGTGAGTTCTCAGCGATGGCCAGTATTTATGATTCCGCGATATCAAAATTAGAGCGACAACAACAGTATAATAACAATGACAACACCGATGGAATTGGAAAACACAAACCCGAAAACCAGAATGATCTCAATAACCTCAACCATATCAGATAGTGAGTTCTCAGTGATGGTCAGTATTTATGATTCCGCGATATCAAAATTAGAGCGACAACAACAGTATAATAACAATGACAACACCGATGGAATTACTTCAACGAATAGTGGAGAACACGAACCCAGTACAAACAAGCATGATATCAATAACATCAACGAATCCTGAATTCAGTGTGAATTTCCCTAGCCCAGTCCCCGTGAAGGAGATAGCGCTAGCAAAATTACGAGTATACCACAGTTGGCCTAATATCAGATCAAAATCATTTGGTGGTCAACAACCGAATAATTCACTGGTATTTGCGAATAAGAATAAACCCGACGGTACCCCAGACTAGAACGTTGTTTCCATACCAACAGGGTCATACCAAATCGAACAAATCAATAATGAATTCGCGCGTAGAATAAAATCGATTACTGGAGTAGAATCAAAAATCGCTATAACGGTTCATGAACCGACACTATCATCCGCAATTGAGATAAGCACAGAAGGATACGTCGTAGATATCTATCAGAGTTCTATTAGAACCGTACTAGGATGGCCTGAATTACCACCAGGGGGGAAAACCGTTGTTTCACCAGAAACACAAAAAATTGATTATATCACCGACAGAATAAAATCTGATAATCCAATAAAGAGTTGTAAAGATCATCAAATCACTATAGATTATTTTGGTTTCGGATAGCAACCAACTGGGAGAGAGAAGGATGGAGACGAAATAGAGGGACATCATTTTGTTAACGAACCTGAAATCATTAAAAATTTCACAGCAATAAATAATGATTTATCGCTGTTGTTAATATCTCTCAAATCCGGCTCTCTCACCCGAGATGAATTTATCAGCGTCGTAGAAACATGCAACAAAATTATCGACGATATGGAAACATTTAATTTGAAAATTATTCAGGATATATTAGATGACGATAATCCCCTATCGAGAACAAAATTTGCAACAGACTATAAAATCCCCGTCAATGATATCCCCACATTCAAACTACCAGGATATATCGTACCAAAACTAAAAAAAAAACTTCTCAGTGACACGATCAATGTTGGTTTTAAAATAATTCATGATGCAAGGAGAAAAACAGCATCACCGGAAATAAAAATCCTCAAACATAATAATGATCCAGATGGTGGCGGTAGGCATATCGCTCCGTTCAACGTGAATTTATCCTCAGTGATTGCGCTCAATTTAGTATGAGATATTATCGAAGGAAGCTATCAAATTAATCTCGAACGATCAAACCAAGCTCAGCAAGGATATATTCTTTATTCGTTTGCACCAATAGCCCCTCCAGGATTTTTAATAATTGAGTCTCCGGTTAATCCAGTCTATATGCGGTGTCATAATGATTCATTAACCAGAATTAATTTCAAACTCACAGATCAGTCCAACAATCTAATTGATCTACAAGAGAAGGTGTTAGCGATTAGTCTGTTTGTGAGATCCTCAAGACTGGATCAAATATTCGGTTAAAATCATTTATTATTTTTGCTAACTTGTAGCAGCAGAGAGGGTGAGTGGTTAAGCAACGAAAACGCGAATAGAGTATCACCCGCGCAAATTCATGTTTTGAGCAAGAAATCAATAAAGCTCTATTTGCCAAATGGAGACTTTATTTTTTTTTTTGGTTAAAACATGAGATTTCGCAGGAAGGCTCTATTTGCCGTTTTGACGGTTTAAATCGATTTTGTCGCAAAAGTTGTAGGGTTTGCCCTCTCTGCTGCTTATGTCCATCTACACGTAGCTATCAGTATCCATATTTACAAGAATATATCGAAATACATCAACCTATCTCGATATTTTTCAATTCAGCAAGCTTTACTTTCTAATACTGTCTACGTAGACTAATATGTATCTGAGTATTTTCATCTACGTGTAAAATATAAATATGAAAACATGTAAGCTTATGTCTGGGGACATATCTATAGACAGAAACCAGATCACATCGTGCTATAGTAATTTAGATTCATCTATCAATCTTAAGGTGTCTGAATTCAGATATTTCCTACTTCTTTAAGATGTATCTGTCAGCATATGTCCATCTCTACACAGCTATAACTATCCACATTTACCAGAATACATTGAGATAGTTCAATCCACATGCATTCATCTACAATGTGATGTTTCAATTCAGCTACATTCGCGTTCTTGGGGATAAATCTATCTACATATGAAAATCTACGTAGACTGATAGATATAATTATATTTCCATCTAAGTGAAGATGTGTCTATATCCATATAACAAGCTACATGAAGGAAAATGTGACAACATGTAAGCTTATATCTGGAGACATATCTATAGACATAAACCAAATCACATCGTGCTATATTAATCCAGATACATTTATCAATGTTGAGGTGCTTGAATTCATATATTTGCAACTTCGTTAAGATGCATCTCTCAACATATATACATCTATCCATAGGTACAACTATCCATATTTACCAGACTACATCGAGATATTTCAGTCCAAACACATTCATCTACGTTGTGGTGTTTTAATTCGTCTAGGTTCACTTTTTTAGGGATTAATCTATCTACATATGAAACTCTACTTGGACTGAAAGATCTCTACATGAAGATCTCTACGTGAAGATGTATCAATATACACATAACACACTACACGAAGATAAATCTGACAACATGTAAGCTTATTTATGGAGACATATCTATTGACAGAAACCAAATCACATCGTGCTATATCAATTGAGATACATCTGTCAACGTTGAGGTTTCTCAAATGAGATATTTCCAACTTTGCTAAGATGCATCTCTCAACATATTTCCATCTACACGTAGATATAAGTATCCACATTTACTAGAATATAACGAGATATTTCAATCGAGATACATATATATGTCGATATTTTTCAATTCATCTAGATTCACTTTCTTGGGGATAAATCTATCTATAATTATACGAACAACAATTACTGTGCTACTAGAAATGTAATTTTGTATACAACGTTGAAATGAATGAGTAACTAGACTACTTAACATTAAGTTTACTTTTAAATGGGAAAGGACATGGCAATATTCACTCTGATGTCAATCTTCATTGTAATCATGGTGCTAGATATATATGTTTTCGAGTTTTGTTCTTGCTTTGTTTGTGCCTAAATTGTATTAAATATATCAGTTGCATGATTTGTAATATGTACGATACATGTATGTTTAAAACGAAGGTCGCAATGGGTATTTCACAAAAAGTGGGTTGTCTGAAGTCTCAGTTAGCTATTATATTGATATATATAAGGTTACGAAATTTGTTCAAATTATTAATGTATTATTCTTCCATCCCTTTATTTGAATTAACAAACTCCACAGAGTGCGACTTGTGTGGTCCTTAAATGTCATACGTGTGTCAAATTAAATATTTTATTGTCTGGAATAATATAATGTGTTAGGTAAAACAGCCTTTACATTATTAGTTTAGATATACTTGTTACTGATATTGATGTTGTGGTGTTTATGTTGATTTTGTTGCAAGTAAATTTACATGATTTGAGCTATCAAAATGGAGTAGCTTAAAAGTATGAGAATTATGTTTTAAAATAATGGCTGCAAATATTTGAAAAACGTTTGTTGGTATAGCTTTAAAAATGAAAACCCAATTTAGTTCATAGTTTTACTGTAAACAAAGTGTGCAACGAGGAAGAAATTGTTTCAAGAAAATGAAGACTGTAATGATGATGAGTATTTCAAGTTACTTGTTACCATTTCATCATTATATATTGCGTCAATATAATTTCTCAAAATACTCATGTTTTGGTCATTGTCGGTAAACTACCAGTGTTGAATTGGCGGGTGTGGCGTTAGTTGAAGAACAAGTTTGTTTCATAGACCTCAGCGTGTATCTACGTGTGTGTTGTTTTAACTTCGAACTTTGTCCGATGTTATTTTAAGCCGTTTGAATGAACTGATCACCTGAGGCAAGTGAAATAACACAGCTCAGCTGTTTACACTTGAAATTAGAGTCGAGTTTGTTTTTGCATTATTATATTTATGAGGGGATTATAGGCTATCTTGGCACTAAAGCTAATAAGCTGATGTTATGCGATATTAGATCCAACTTTCAATTATGTATGTTTATATAACAGTGAAACATTTTCCTGAAATTTATATTCATACTTTTCTCTTCGCAGGTTCCAATTAGTTAGTGTGGATCCTATAGGTTCAGTTGTATTTCACGTTTTACTAAATAAATGTCCATGTCATGATGAGTTTCGTGCCAATTTGATGTTAGGTATAAACATAGATATAAGCTTCAAAATATTTAAGATAAGAAAAATATGTATAATCCGTATGTATAGGGAACTTGTATCCGTCTTAGATTGGTGAAAGCCATTCGTTAAATATCAATGGCTTAGCTCCAAGCAATTAAACGTAACCGGCATCTAGGTAGGAACATAAAACTTAATATATGCATTTATGACACCAAGTTGACCTCAGTCACTTACAGGTACTCCCTATCTTCACGTATATTCCATAGCGAAGTATACGAACAACAATTACTGTGCTACTAGAAATGTAATTTTGTATACAACGTTGAAATGAATGAGTAACTAGACTACTTAACATTAAAGTTTACTTTTAAATGGGAAAGGACATGGCAATATTCACTCTGATGTCAATCTTCATTGTAATCATGGTGCTAGATATGTATGTTTTCGAGTTTTGTTTTTGCTTTGTTTGTGCCTCAATTGTATTAAATATATCAGTTGTATGATTTGTAATATGTACGATACATGTATGTTTAAAACAAAGTTCGCAATAGGTATTTGACAAAAAGTGGGTTGTCTGAAGTCTCAGTTAACAAATATATTGATATATCTAAGGTAACGAAATTTGTTCAAATTTTGATCTATTATTCTTCCATCCCTTTACTTGAATTAACAAACTCCACAGACTGCGAATTGTGTGGTCCTTGAATGTCATACTTTCCTCCCGTGTGTCAAATTAAATGTTTCCTTGTCTGGAATAATAAAACTGCCTTTTCTTTATTAGTTTAGATCTACTTGTTACTGATATTGATGTTGTGGTGTTTATGTTGATTTTGTTACAAGTAAATTTACATGATTTGACATATCAAAATCGAGTAAATTAAAAGTATAAGAAATATGTTTTAAAATAATGGCTGCATAGATTTGAAAAACGTTTGTTGGTGTAGTTTCGAAAATGAAACCCAATTTAGTTCATAGTTTTGCATTAAACAAAGCGTGCAACGAGGGAGAAATTGTTTCTAGAAACTAAATACAGTGATGATGATGGGTATTTCACATTACTTGTTAACTCTTTCATCATTATCTATTGCGTCAATATAATTTCTCAAAAGACTCATGTCTTGTTCTTTGTCGAGAAACTTTCAGTGTTAAATTGCCCGAAGAATAAGTTTGTTTCATCGACTTCAGCATGTATCTACGTGTGTGTTGTTTTAACTTAGAACTTTGTTCGATGTTATTTTAAGCCGTTTTAATGAACTGATTACCTGTTGCAAGTGGAAGAACACAGCTCGGCTGTTTACACTCAAAACTAGACTTCAGTGTGTTTTGCTTGATTATATTTTTGAGGGGATTACGGGCATTCATGGAACTAATGCTAATAAGCTGATGTTTTGGTTATTATATATACAACTTCCAATTATGTATGTGTTTTTAATAGTGCAACATTTTTCTGAAATTATTGTCATATTTTTCTCTTCGCAGTTTCCAGTTAGTGGATCCTATATGTCCATTGTATTTCACGTTTTAGCAAATAAATGTCCATTTCATGATGAATGTCTTTCCAATTTGATGCATGTTATAAATATAGTTAAAATTGTTATAATATTTAACATAAGTGAAATATGTATAATCCTTCTGCTTTATGAACTTTTATCCATCTTAGATTATTGAAAGCCATTTGTTAAATATCAAAGGCTTATTACCAAATAATTAAACGTTACCCGTATTAAGGTAGGAAAATAAAACTAAATATATGTATGTATGACACCACATTGACCTAGATCACTTATAGGCACTCACAACCTTCAAATAGGATCCATATCATGGTGACGTCATTGTTCGACTATATATATATATATATATATATATATATATATATATATACATGTCTGTGTGTTAGATATATACGTGGACTAGTCACTGACAGAAGCGACAGAAAGCAAATCGAAATAGAAACTGTCGGGCTTGTTCTCCAGTGCTACAATCAAACAAGGGTGGTTATACATCAAACAAGAAAGCCAATATTGCATGTTACCTTGGATCAGGTTATCTGCCCAGGAGGAACTCCACAAAGGCGATAGTCAAATATTATAACGAGAAAAAGGTATGATGGCGCAGATGGTTAATATTTTGGCATGGTTGGATTTAGTCTTTAGGGACCTGGACTCTTAATATAAGGGGACTGATGTATATCCATAAACACTTTGCAAACACGAATCCTTCAATTTTCATTTATATAAGTATTTTTTGTATAGTTATTTTAAGTGTAGTCTTAGAATGTATATCCATCTATATCTCAACATATGTAATTTGTATGCATTCAACGATAAGGACATACTTCACTAAGAAGGCCGAGGACATCAATCCAGCCATGGTCCAATACTTTGGACCTATCAATATAACATAATTCGTATTCATTCATGTCATGTTTAAAACAGATATCCGGACATTCTTATTGCTGTTGCTGGTTATTTGCCTTAGTTAATTAGCGTAAAACCTATTTCTGTGTCAAATGTTATTTACAACGTTTTGAAAGAAATATAAGTATTCCTGACAGTGAATTTTACTGTACCTGTATCGATTGCCTTTTAAAAAGCCTATAACAGCGACCAATTGTCAATTTAACAATGTTTTGTTAGGTTCTTTATTCTTTTTTTGTGTGTGTTATAGTTGGTAAAAATATTGAAACAAACGTTTAACTGACGTACATCTACCTAAATCATGTTCAGGTAAAAACCATTGACAAGTCCAATATGTATGTTAAATACATGCTTTGAATGGTATGACATCAGTGTCTAGACGTATTAGTACATTACAAGATTAATATAACTGATGATTATACTTGCAATCTTTTTAACTTTGGATATTCATATTTCAATATATGGTAGAAGGACAAATAAAGTTCCACTGATTAACACTCTATTTCCGGCATTTTAACCCTTTTGCTAGATAAACAGTAAAACTACATAAGACATTAAAAGAATTATTGATTTTCCAAATAAATTTAAAAACAATTACAATAAGCATACCAATCTACAATATAATTTCTTAGATACCAAATATGGGACATTAAACAGCAATGCAAAATTCACTTTTCATATCTACACCTGTAACCTACTATAATTTCTATTTAACAAATACTTCCATTTCTAAGAATGAATAGCTAGTAACACGTTAAGAATAATTCAGATAATATGCATAGGATTTATTATCTTTGTCTACAATTGTAATCCATTGACTTTAACCTTCCATTGAGGTCTTGGCTAAAATTGATTAAAATAAATGCAAATAACCTACTCTAATTTCAAACAACCTTTTTCCATTCCGAATGAATGAGTAGTCTTAACTTTCTTTACCCAACAGTCACAGAGTTCGCCCCATATCTTTTGTATAATTATTGCCTGGCTTTATTTAGCTTTCATCGGTCATCTTTAATAACTTGAACTAGTAAGAAACATGAGACATATTACTACTTGCACTCACACATTCTACTGAACTCATATATAAATGAGGTTCTTTCCATTTTGAAACATAAATAATATATTTGCAAAATGACGTTTGAACGGTTTTAATATAAATTGCTTCGTAGAAATCTCAGACATTCTAGCAGGTTTTCAAACATGACTACTTATTATCGTAAACATGTCTTTTAAAGACTATTTGCTATACAGATAATGTATAGTCTAGAAACCATAAAATGATGTAGCCACTTGTGATGCTATCATGTTTTGACATATCCTATTGACTTGAAGTTTTTTATGTTTTTGCAGTATTTTAAATGTTCTATAATATTTCAGGAAAAGTATCAAAGTGATCTGAATGCAACATGGGAATAAATTAGCAAGACCTAGGGTTATCAATATGTCTTTAGATAGTTTAAGAATATTGCAGGCTCGTTTTAATCAGACAAAAGACCTAA
Organism: Unio delphinus; assembly: GCA_029339505.1. Taxonomy (NCBI): domain Eukaryota; kingdom Metazoa; phylum Mollusca; class Bivalvia; order Unionida; family Unionidae; genus Unio; species Unio delphinus. Next base: position 12,505,922 of record JAQISU010000323.1, read on the forward strand.
AAGCTGTTAATAATGCCTCCTCTACAGACATGTTCAGATGCCAGGTATTTACATAAGTATGAACCATACAGCACTGCTCATCGCGGTAATAGCTGCAGAATATTTGCCTGAATTGTTTCAGTGTTAGACTATTTCATTATGCACTCGATCATCACTTTACGGCTTGGTCCATTGATTATACACTATAACATTTTAAGGTTTTGGATGTGATTAGGTTTGGAGTCAAGAATAAAATTGAAGAAAATACAAAAATATATTTGAGAAAAGGGTAATTTGTGAATATCCGTTTTCGTTTGAAGCGTTCCTATGCTTATTCGAATAATTGCTGTGACTGTTTTGAGTTGTCTATATGTATAATTGACGGTAAGATTTGGTTCATTATGGTTAACGTCATGTAGGATTGCCTTATTACTAATTGTGAATTATGGATACAGCACTGATTCTGATTTTATATCTTCTAGTAACAACGGTTGTTTACAGTCTGATGAAAATTACCATTACGATGATTGGGTAGCTAAATATTTATCAAATATATTGTTTATGTATAACACGTTTCAAGAATTAAACGTGTGTGCTTCATCCTGGTACTTAAATGGTGTCTTACATTTGTATGTTACATTTGGTAATATTATACTTGCTTTCACAACATAACATCAAAAGTGGACACGTCTTATTGATGTGTATTGTTTTTATTTGAGACTTGACTTACATACTGCTTTACAAATTTACAAGAAAATGCTATTATGGAATGATTGTAAAAAAATTCAATATGTGTATATTTGCTCAGTTAATATATGAGTATGGTAGAGACATTAAATTTGGATTTAAAAAAAACTACTGTGGAGGGATATGCAGGGTCCAAATGACGAGTATATGATTGCCTAATCACCCAGTAGGCATCTCCCATTATATCGCATCAATATGTTGATACTCACAAAGATTACAAATATAACAAAGCGAAAACCCTTATATTTCTTACTATCTGTAACATTCAACTACCGTTAAAGTTAGAACTGCAATATAGATGTACACATATGCCATTTACATTTCCGTGGACATGTAGGTAAAAATGAAAAGGCATAAGAACAAAATGTCGATAGTTTGATTAACTGATATATGTTCTATTCCAGGAATTATTCGAATCCACTATGAGATCTAAATTATTCCTACAGCCGCTAGTTCTGCTAGTTCTGGCTCTTGGTATTGAAACACATGAAACAACCACCGAAACGACTACTACTAAAGACGGCGTGTTTCCGTTAGATAGAATTTCCGCAGGTAATACATTATGCCTTCCTAATAACAAGTGCGATTTCCATCAAGGTGCAACCTACAAATATTGTTACGTTGACGAGAAAGGTTATTGGGATTATTGCTGTACTGGAAAATGCGACTACCATGGAGAGAGTTACATGTGGTGCCAATCTGGAACCAGATGGCAATATTGCGGCGGTGATGCTGGTACCAAGAATATCGATGGAATACCTTGTCATAATTTACATCCATGTGGTATGCACCACGAGACGAGTTTAGGGTACCAATATTGGTGCTATGTAAATGATAATTTAGACTGGAATAGATGCTGTTCACCGTCGTCAAAATGCGACTATCATGGTAAATCATACAAATGGTGCTATACCGGTATTAAAAATAATACTCACTGGGAATATTGTAAATAGAATCTAGTTCGTTGATTGATGTATGCCTTGTGTTTTTATATTGAATGAAAGCAAAGTACATACACCTACGCCGAAACCTTATCTCTTGCTAACGTCGTGAATTACTAATGACTAAGATAATTCTTCATTTGTCATAGTTAGATGTATTCTTGTTATTTAGAACCTACAACTATGAATATTTGTGTTTAATATCGATTATCTAATAAGCCAGTTTCACTATTCAGACCTTGTATTTTCTCATCAGAACATTTCTTTTAATTTTCTGCAAAAATTGAACTGAATGTGAACGTGATACAAGTTGAAACGTTCGCAAATAATGGTAATAGTGGAGAACACACAAAATGTAGAAATGAAATACATGTTCTGTGGTAGAAAACACTTTTGTTTTATCCAGTACACTTTGAGAAATATATTGATTGATATAATATACTAAACCATATATATATATATATATATATATATATATATATATATATATATATATATATGTTTATGTGTACTTAATAATAAAGTTCTTATCCCTCTATCTGGTTCTGTGTATATGTGTCTCTGTCCCTCTCTCTTTTCTGTATCTCTCCTTCGCACCCTCGCTATCTCTCTGTCCCTATATATACATATTTATAAGTTAAATTATTACTTTCACATGATATTAAAAAAACTTGTTCAAATCATGGCAAAGTAACATGACAATAAATTTGAACCCGAATGTCATCGTTGAACATGAATATGATACAGTGGACGGTGACGTCATTATTCGGCTATATATATATATATATATATATATATATATATATATATATATATATATATATATATATATATATAAAATGTATGAATAAATAGAGATAAACAGTTTTATTTTTACTTTTAATATGTATGATACAAATTAATTAATATACATTAATTAATTTGTATCATACATATTAAAAGTAAAAATAAAAAATATACATTAATTAATTTGTATCATACATATTAAAAGTAAAAATAAAAAATATACATTAATTAATTTGTATCATACATATTAAAAGTAAAAAAAAAAAAAAAAAAAAAAAATTATACATTAATTAATTTGTATCATACATATTAAAAGTAAAAATAAAAAAATATACATTAATTAATTTGAATCATACATATTAAAAGTAAAAATAAAAAATATACATTAATTAATTTGTATCATACATATTAAAAGTAAAAAAAAAAAAAAAAAAAAAAAAAATATACATTAATTAATTTGTATCATACATATTAAAAGTAAAAATAAAAAAATATACATTAATTAATTTGTATCATACATATTAAAAGTAAAAATAAAAAACAAATTCAGTTTGATAAAGCATTAAAGCGAAACCGGTCACAACATTAATACGTGTTGGCGTTGTTTATTTCATATTTTATATATATATATATATATATATATATATACATATATATATATACATATATATATATATATATATATATATATATATATATATATATATATATATATATATATATATATATATATATATATATATATATATATATATATATATATATATCAGTGACGTTACTGATGTAAGCGGTGTAGTCACTTAAAAACACAGCAAGGAGATAATCGGAATAGGACACTGACGTCGTTTTCCAGTGTCCAATTCAAGTTTCGGTGATTATAAATCATATTGGAAAGTCAGTATTAAAACTTACAAGGGATCAGGTTATTTGCATAAAAGTAACATGTTTTAATGTAAAATATATGCTGGCGCAGACGGCTAATTATAATGCAGGATTGGACGAATCTTTTGGAGACAGTGGTCACTTACAATATGGGGTCATAACATATCTACCTAAATACCCTGCAAAGAGTCATTGAACATTGTTTAACATACGCATATTTGTTATAGCTATGTTATGCTTTTTCGTATGATGGTTTAGACCTGCATATCTAATTACATGTATTGTTATGCATGAAAATCAGAAGAGCTCCATTTTCATAGGAGTCATGGAGAATATGTCTCAATAATCGGGCTCCAATGCTCTGAAAACGATGGCTATTTATAGTATAATTTGTATATAGCTAGCTAGAAAACCATACTAGTTTAATTTATGTCCAAAACATATATCCTAACATGATATTGGGTCTAGCTAGACTTTCCCCGATTAAAATTAGCGTCAAGACAATTTCCTTTTCATATAAGAATATTCAAATTAGATATAAGAATTCGTGACAAAAGTCAAAATTGCTGTACCCCATTCTTAATATTCTTGTTACAAGAGTAAATTCTTCCAAATAGTGCCCTACATAAGATGAGTATTATCCTCTAACGCAAAACTTCTTCATGTCAAACTAAATGTTTGATTATTTTCTGTCAGAAAAATCCATAACATACTCGATAAATAGAACCAAACTACTTCATGACATCCACGAAAACCTACCTACAGCAGAACAGCTCGATAACTAACATACCCCAGCCATCAAGTGCAGAATATCGATTCCCTTAATGATATAACCTAAGTCATATATTTTCTTTTAAAACATTTTACAGGGTTCCTGCAATCTTTAAAAACAAATTAATTTCATGACTTTTCCATAATTTGACAAAACCTCTTTACCAATTTTAATAGTACCTATTATGCAAATGAATGACCTCTGATACTTACCTAACATGTAAATATAAAACATACGGATTTTGCAGTTGGCATTTGAATTTTAATTTAATCAGATAGGTCATTCTCTTTTGAATGATGTGAGTATAATAATTTTGAATATGGTGGTCCAATCTCTGAATGTAGTGTAACTAAAGTTGTTTGGTAACCTACTCTAACAAAATCAACTGACGAAGTTAGGTTAGTAAAAGTTTGTGTCGGCTAAAAAATGCAACAGATAATGAAATATAAGCAAAGTCCATGACTTTTGCTTTAAATGACATACAAATTACAAAACTTTTCAAGGCCTTTTAAATGCGTTCATGTAATTTGCAAGCTATCACAGGATTTCAATGACTGCAGGTATAAGAACCATAATACTTAGCCTGAAGATAATATTGAGGTATGAGCAAAACATCAAGAACTTTGCCAACAGGCTTATAGTTCCTTGTGTAATTTGTCACATCTACATTTTGTTTTTGATGGAGTAAAGTGAAATATAACTCTTGCTACTATACAAGGTGTAAATGTATATTAAATATATCCTCTGCTGGGCCTGATTGGATTCTTCAATATCTTCTTGATAGCTGCCATCAGTGACAACACATTCAAGATTGACACTGCGATCGTCGATGTTATATTTACAATTCCTGGTGAAATATGTCACCGTACGGATCATTTTAATATTTGATAATACCTTACTTACCGAGGGGCTTTCCCATGACAACGATTTGTAAAAATTATTCGGTAATACGGTTTGTAGTTCTTCATTGTTAAATGTTGGTTCATTGAATGTGAAATTATTTGGTTGTGTATATTCCTATTCCGTTATTGTGTAATAATTGAGTAACGGTTTTTAAAGACGGATAAACGAAACTGCATGCTTAAATACTTCTGGAACAAAAATATTATAAATATAAGTAAGATCTGATCGTATTTTTTTTTAAATTTTATATTATTTCAACGATCTGCTGTTTTGTGTCATTGATGGAATATTTGATAACGAATAAAAGAAATTTCGTATGGTATTGATTGATTCCTTGATCCTATAATGAATGGGATCAGAATAAATCCTTTGGAAACTTTCTCCATTATTTTGAAATGTTTATACATTTTTCTCACCTGTGATAAAATCATCTCGTTTTCAGTACTATATATTCTGGAGGATGATTCATAAATATATCCAACATAATATAACGAATTTATTAATATTGCAGATGGTAATGTTGGTGTTTGGTTAATTTACCTGGAGTTTCAGTTCTAAGGTTAACACTAAATTAAGGAATAGTCGAACGTGTTGATGTCATTGTTGTCTTTGACGGGGTTGTATTAACGACGATCTGTTGCAGTAGTTCTTGCGATGTCAACATTATCAATATTATTATTTTAAAAATCAGATTAATGCCTCATTGTAAATCTTAATCATTTGTATAATAACAATATCTGCTATTATGTAATCACTAGGATCTGATGATATAAATTAAGATAATTTGGAGTATCCTAGAGTCGTAGAATGCAACTTTATTATATACTCATGTAGTTTTTTTTTTTTGCTGCACTTTCATATGTACTTGCAATGATATTAAGAACGCAAGCAATTCTTGTTGATGCTGAAACACAGATTGTTACAACTACTAATGCCATTATTAGATTTGTCATTGTTCATAACAATACACCTGTTCCAGCGATAACACGAGACGTCGAATACACAATTATATTAATAACATATATAAGTCAGCGATAAGTATTAACTTTTGCTGTATGCTCATCAACGATATTTTTAGTTTGGTTTGCCATTCACTTAGTAAGTGATAATTTAGCGACTAATTCAAGACAACAATGATAAACCAAACTGAGTATGTTGTCTTCAGGTTCCACTTCAAATGTTACTTCGTCGTTTTGATCTTGTAGTACTAATATAGATCCATAAGATCCAATTAGTCGATAAGGCCGTGGAAGTGTAATAATTACCGTAAATGTTATAACCCTTAGAACTGAAAACATTTATAACACGGCGCAATCCATAACAGTTGTCCAGACGACACCGTATATACCTAACTTGTCGGTGATATTTTTTTTATGCCACGGAGTCTAATACCAACAACTGCAAGGGTAAAAAAACTTTATAACTGTTTCTAATCATGTTTCTAAGAAAACTCAAGAACGCATTTATGTGAACAGTAAGATAAGATCAAAGATCCAACACTTCAATACTGATTGTGTTTAACGAGACCGTCATTCTATCAAATAGGTGTTTCTTCGTTATAGCGTCATGGCTTGATGCTGGTTCTAAAAGACCAGTAATTTTAGTATTAACCATATTGAAAAAACCCGTCATTGCATCACCGGATCTTAGTATTCGATTGCGAATAGTATCTGATATCGTTGAGCTAGTAACACCAGGGCTTAATTTTACATTAATATCAAACACAGATAAACCATTTTCAATTACGCACGCGATTATGGCGATAATATCTTGTTAACAAAAATAGTAATAGTTCAAATTGTCCTCGCCTATATTGAATATATATATATTTGCAAGATACTGAGTAATATTGAGAATCACTTCTTTCTGTGTCATCATTAGAGTTATTCTTTCTACATCACTCCAAAACAAACAAATTATTACGATTTGTGTCTCTGTCACAAGTGTCATAAAACATATATCATGTGTCATCATATTACGTAAAATAGAATATCATACCTTAATAATTGCCTTTAAGAAATGATTGTTATAATAATGTCTGAACTGAATTGGACGTTTGTTGTGTGTACCATGTAATGGCAGAACAATCAGGTTACTTTGCAGCAATCGTTGCAGCTGATACCTTTTCACAACAGTATCGCTATGTACCACACATTTGATTCCTAGGTCATTTAAACCTTAATTTGTTGTATCTTCAGATACCCACTTTGATGAGAGTGATAATTATCGACCGATATGTGTTTTAACAGATTTTATATTAATGCCACTTTACTTTATTTGTCTTTCTATCTTTGCGTAACGACTTTATCAATAACACAGAAGAAACATAATAATAAGTATATTGTTTTGATTACCTTTAATAATAACTATTTACTTTATGCTCTGTAATCTCTATCGCATCTAATGGAACATGCTGTACAATTCAGGGGATGTTGTTGTACGCATCTTTCCTAGTGGTAGTCTTAGGGATGTTTAAGTAGATTTGAAAGAGGTTCTCTTTCTTGCTTTCGAGTTGAGGTTCCTAGAATTTCTGAACCCGTGTTGGAAAGCAGATCTCTGAATGCCACCCAGTATGTCCCCATTTTCTGAGTATTGAATATGGTGCGTTTCAGCTTGGTGATGTTCAGTCGTTTAGAAGATGGGGTGAATGGGTCTGTTGAGCATGGTGATGATGAGACGGTGGTCCGTCAAGCTGTCAGAAACACACAAATACGTTGGGCACACGAACATCCTTCATGTCGGTCTTCCTGACTAAGACGTAGTCGATGAGGTGGTAGTACTTATGCGAGGGTGCATCCATGACGTCCGCATCCGGATACGGAGAGGGAAGACTGTATTGTGGATCATGCTCGGCACAAGTCTGGATTCAATGTTGCCCGTTTCTTTACCAGCAGCCCGACCCGTTGTTTCATAGCAATCCATCCATTCAACGTGACCATAGCCCACTGCTGCATTAGAAGTGCCTGGAATTACGTCCTTATCCGCCATAGGAACATCAGCAATGACGGAGTGAAGACCCTCAAATAGCCCACCTTCAAATCATCTCGCATGGTATTTGTTGAAGAAAAGCAACTGTTGAAGGTAATGTGCTTTCTACTTGAGAAGAGGAAGATGATTATGTTGTTTACTCCCTTAGAAGTACAGTTGATTTGCCATCAGTGCTCTCTTCACTGCAAATTCGACACCAACCTCACGGAGATCTTCACCTCCTCGGCCTCTCTAAAAATAAGTTTATAAAGAACCTCTTTTACAGATTGTATATTCTTCGGGAAGCCAGATCTCGCTCAAAGCAGCAATTCCACACTGTATCTGGCGAGTTCCTTTACTATTAGAACGGTTCATCTCTGGAGTTTTTACGCATCTTCTCCGTTCATTAATATATGCAGATTCCATGCCTCAAGTGTGAGGGTAGCAATGCTGAGATCACTCTTTGTATTTGCACAGCTGTAGTAGAGACTCTGCCATCAGCGGTAAGCTGGCTATGGACGTTTAGAGCAGAAAATGGTTAGGTCACCTTTTCAAAACAGTCCTTTTAACTAAAAAAAATGAAAACGGAGACTTTTACGATTTTTTAATTAATTTTGGTCGCAACTTGTTGTCATCACCCTCTCTGCTGCTACAGGCTAACAAAAAATAATAAATGATTTTAACCGAATATTTGATCAAGTCCTTAGGACAAAAATCATTTATGATTTCACAAACAAACTAATCGCTAACACCTCTTCTTGTAAATCAATCAGATTATTTGACTGGTCGGTGAGTTTGAAATTAATTCTGGTTAATGAATTATTATGGCATCGCATGTAGACAGGATTAATTGGGTTTTCAATAATTAGGAATCCTGGAGGAGCTGTTGGTGAAAACGAATAAAGAATATATCCCTGCTGAGCTTGATTTGATTGTTCTAGATTAATCTGATAGCTTCCTTCGATAACATCACATACTAAATTGAGCGCAATCACCGATGAAATATTCACGTTGAACGGAGCGATATGCCTGCCGCCACCATCTGGGTCATTATTATGTTTGAGGATTTTTATTTCCTGTGATGCTGTTTTTTTTCATGCATCATGAATTATTTTAAAACCAACATCGATGGCATCATTGAGAAGTTTTTTTAGTTCTGGTACGTTATATCCTGGTAGTTTGAATGTCGTAATATCCTTCACGGAGATTTTATAGTCTGTTGCAAAAAAATCTCTTGTTTTAGGATTACTTTCACCTAATACCTCTTGAATGATTTGCGCATTAAATGTTTCCATGTCATTGATGATTTTGTTACATGTTTCTACAACGCTGATAAATTCATCTTGGGTGAGTGTGCCGGATCTAAGGGATATAAACAACAACGAAATATCGCTATTCATCGCTCCGAAATTTACAGTGGGGTCATCCGGTTGAAGAATGTGGTAGATCTTCTTAGTGGGATGATCTACCAATTCAATAAAAAAATACAATTTATCATAACTCTTTATTGGATTATCAGGTTTTATTCTGTCGGTGATATAATCAGTTTTTTGTGGTTCTGGTAAATCAACGGTTTTTCCCCCTGGTGGTAATTCAGGCCATCCTAGTACGGTTCTAATAGAACTCTGATAGATATCTACGACGTATCCTTCTGTGCTTATCTCAATTGCGGATGATAGCGTCGGTTCATGAACTGTTATAGCGATTTTTGACTCTACTCCAGTAATCGATTTTATTCTACGCGCGAATTCATTATTGATTTGTTCGATTTGGTATGACCCTGTTGGTATCGAAACAACTTTCCAGTCTGGGGTTCCGTCGGGTTTATTCTTATTTGCAAACACTAAAGAATTATTGGGTTGTTGACCACCAAATGATTTTGATCTGATATTAGGCCAACTGTGATACACTCGTAGTTTTGCTAGCGCTATCTCCTTCACTGGGACCGGAGAGGGGAAATTCACACTGAATTCTGGATTCGTTGATGTTATTGATATCATGCTTGTTTGTACTGGGTTCGCGTTCTCCACTATTCGTTGAAGTAATTCCTGCGGTGTTGTCATTGTTATTATACTCACGATTTATTTCTAATTTTGGTATCGAGGAATCATAAATACTGACCATCACTGAGAACTCACAATCTGGTATGGTTGATACTATTGAGATCATTTTGGTTTTCGGGTTCGTGTTTTCTAATTCCATCGGTGTTGTCATTGTTATTATATTCATGTTGTCGCTCTAATTTCGATATCGCGGAATCAAAAATACTGACCATCGCTGAGAATTCACTATCTGATATAATCGTATTATCGAGTGACGATGATATCATCAATGATAACTGCGAATATGCGGTTGATGCAATATGAAATTGAAGTAAGTAATTCTGTAGTTTACTCTGGCTGCATGATGATATCTTTTTTGCTATCCCGGTTGATATACCCCCGATTGTAGCCACCGCAAAAATGCAAATTGGAACTACGACCGGGGCAATCATTGTAACCGATGCAAGTATTATTCCGGCGCCAGCGAGAACGCTTGACACCGAGTACACAATAACATCAATTGCGGTGATTCTTCGTCGGTATTTTTTTATTTTTATTTGATACTCCTCAGTGAGGGTTTTGAGTCTATTCTGAAATTCTCTGACCTGATCATAGCGACATTGCGTTGATGAAATCATTTTTATTGTAAAAACACCAGCGTTTTCAATTGTGAAATCCGAACGATTTTCCTTTCAATTTAGTTATTTACTTAAATCCGCTACGAATTCCACATACCAGGTTGCTGAAACCCCAATCAAATCTTTATCAGTAGCTGTTATAGTGAACTTTTCAGTTGTATCCTTGTCGATGATCGTTGAAATCGTATTGTTGACCCCGGATGAACTCGACGATGATATATTAAATTGAGTTAATGGTGTTACTAGTGTTAATCGATAAATACCCTTAACGGTTGCAGTGATATCTAATTTGTTGTTTGCAGGTGTCCACTCAAATGATCCGTGTTGGATTGTATATACTACGTTGTTGGTTTTCTCATGAGGAATTTTTGTTTTTTCAATGATTGTTATCATCCTCGAAAAATCACCTTTGACGGCTTCGATGAAGTTTTTCGTCTCATCGATGGATTTTTTAATATCAGGGAGTTTTATTTCAATTTTATCCAACTGGGTTCCAATAAATTTATCAATGATATTTCTACGAAAAACTGAAAACTGTTTTCCGTTTTCTTCAATTCTAGATTCAAGTGTTGTTAGTACAAACACAGAATTGTTTAACTCATCGTTGAGAGTTTTTAATCGATCTGTAATCGTCGAAACGAGTACACCCGGTTTGAGTTTACCCTGATCGGAAAATAATGCAACGGTGTTCTCGAATGCGTTTTGTTGTTTAACCAAAATATCATCCAGAGAAATATTACTGGTTTTCAATTTACCCTGATCGGAAAATAACGCAACGGTGTTTTCGATTGCGTTTTGTTCTTTAACTAAAATATCATCCAAAGAAATATTACTGGTTTTCAATTTACCCTGATCGGAAAATAACGCAACGGTGTTCTCGATTGCGTTTTGTTGTTTAACTAAAATATCATCCAACGACACATCACTAGATTTCAATTTACCCTGTTTGTCTTGAAATACAACTATTTCATTAGGATCAACATTTGTTAAGTTCAACGTCTCAGCTATTTCATCTTTGATTAGTTTTTTTACATCCTTGACAGAATCAGGTGGTGCAGTGCCATCGGGTTTGGGTTTCAAAGATCTCCCCCAAATATCAATCATGTTATTGTAAAACTCTTTCTCTCTCTAAAATCGTTTCGATTTCCAGCGATTACTAGTGTATTCATTAACGACAACATGTGGTGGTTTTCCGCTTGGGTTACTCAAGGAGTTAGAAATAGCGTCAAGGACATTTAATACTTCACTGCCACATATTGGTGGGTCAATCATCGTTTGTGTTGGTAGCGTAGAATACCAAGTCTTCATTGGAAGGGTTTTTATATAACGCAAAAACTCTTTTGGTGGGGCTAATCCATATGAATCGAAATAAACAATCCCACGTGGATCAATAGCGCATGCAACCCAGTGAGTTCCAGGTCCGGTGCTGTTATCGAGATTAATAATACCTGTTTCAGTTTTGTTTGGTTGATGTGGTAATTGATCTTTCATAAAGACACCTCTGAAGTTTTTAATCGCTATTTTTTTAGCAGCATCCATTAAATCAAAATTGGACATGGGAACCATCGAAGATTTGGGAACCATAGGTTCCTCAATTAATAAATCGTTCCTGGTAGTCTTAGACCCTTTCCGCTGTACCACGAATACGGGGTTCCTGGTAGTCTTAGACCCTTTCCGCTGTACCACGAATACGGGGTTCCTGGTAGTCTTAGACCCTTTCCCTTTTTTTATATCCTTTCCCAGTTGCTTTCTTTAGTGCCATTCCTGCTGCAGTACCAACGGCTCCTAACGCTGCCGCTTTAGCCACCGCTGGGGCTGCTGCTGCAATCAATGCTGGAATCGCAGCTAACAACGGAAATATACCGCCTGTTTTAATCATATTTTTGATAGCAGCCGCAGAGAGAGTAATCTGGACACCCTTTTTTGCTACTAGTGCATCATTGAAATGTTTTACCTGACGAGTTGTCAGCGATAATTTATTTGCACCACCAGTCATTTGGTTGGGTTTCAACCAGATTGTGGTTCCGCATTTTTTAGCTGATTCCGATTGCAATTTTTTTAATTGACCGGGAGTTAACGCAACACTAATAACACTATATGACATTATACATAATTGATTGATTCTAAATCGTTTACATGTTTTCCACTGGTGCATCTACCACTCTCATTCTTCCACCAACACCTTCGAGTAGCATTGATTTATCACTAAGAATGACAGCAACCGCTCTATAATTAGCAATACCACCAGGACGGGTTACACGGGCTCTAAAGTGTATATCAACGACAGATTGTCTCATCAAATCGAGATGTTCCAGTGAGAAGTAATAGATCGGATAGAGACTTTCAAAATCCAATTGTGATATTTGCAAACCAGTATCCACATTTAGATCACGTGCCATAAATGACAACAGGTTATGATATACAGGAGCAATATGATTGTGAGTGTAATCAAGTTGTACATCTTCAGATGGTTCCTGTTGTCCGTTTATTCTCAGTGAGACCTCTCTAACACCTAACTGATCAAATATCATATGACTTCGTTGTTGATTACCAACTCGTGCATTATTCTGTAACGCCACAAATATATGACGTGGAGCTGAAACACCTTGTTTTGATGCCAGATGCCAAGTAAATATATCATCAACATTATCTAGTTTAATATCAGTGGTCACTGATAACCAACTCAACAATGATTTTCCTCCTTGTTCCATAAATGATAACAATTTTTCTTCTGCTGTGATTGATGGAGTTAACACTGGCATCCATAATGCCAGTTTTGTTAAAATGACTTTACCATCAGCAACACCAGCATCATGCCATATTGCATCATTATCAGTACCCTTTCGTACAAGCGCTACTGTGTGTTTAGCTCCATAAATAACTTTTCGGACGTTTCTACAGAATCCGAATATATGATGCAGTGGAATTGCACATGAAAATTGTCTACGCTGTCCTTGCAACGTTAATACGCGTGTTGCAAACCCTAGGTTGTAGTTAGTAATATTATTTATGACATCAAAATCACCAGCTGGTCTTGTATATCCGGCTGGTGCTGGATTAACTGAAGAAGCATGTGTTGCCTTGACTCTAGAATACTGGTTGTGTTCAGGGTGATCAGTAATATCCTTAGAAAACATCATAGATGGACCAGCTGATCTTGTATAATCATCAGAGTATCTCGCTAACCCTATAATTGTTGTGGCCACATCAACTTCACGGTCAATGGATTCAATTTCCTTTCCATCAATGAGATATCTAGCGCTTTCAAATAACGCCATGATCCCATTATTAACAAAACCAACTTTGATAGTTGGGTTATTGTCATATGGTGGATCATCATGAGCAGCATCATTTGTTACAAGTTCTCCTTCGATTTCGATAAATGCCTCACACGGTAGAAAATATTTACTGGTATCATGAACTTGAAGTTCAATTCGCGATCGGAGATCTGGTTGTACTGCGTGATAAGAATAAAATTGAAAATCGCGTACAGAATCATTCTTGGGGACTGGGGCATCCATATCAAATGCTGGATCAGGTGACCTTTTGAACATTTTATTCTATTTATCAGAGTCTAAATCGCGATTTTCCATTTCATCGTCGTGTTTTTTTAAAGCCACTTCCTGCAATCATGTTTGCTATCATGTTATTTTGGTCCCCTTGATTTATCAAGGGAGTCACCATCGATGCTAATTTTTCATCTACTGCGTTATTTATAATTCTTCTAACACTTGCAGGCATTTCCGCTGTAGAGGGTAACGGTTTTGAAAATCCTTTGGATTTCATCCGTGATTTCACTAATGATGTTAATTTATTTTTCGCAGTTGAAAACGCTTTTCCAGCAAGATCTCCAGCAGCACCAATACCCTTATCACGAATAACATCAATTGCTTTCATTCCTAGTTGTTTAGCCAACGGCATCACTTTTGGAGCCATTCTCGCAAATAACCCTAAAATGGTATTACCTAAACCATCTCCGTAGTATGCTCTATAAACCGGAAACCATGAATTAACTACGTAGACGGGGGTTGGTTTATCATGATTGTAGTGTATGATCATTATTTGAAATCAGAAACAATTTTTCAATTGTTATTTATCTAATCAATTGACTTTTCAATTCAGTCACTATGATACCCACTTTCCACTAACTCGCCAATGAAATCTCGATATGTGCTGATATCCATGATACCACCCTGAAATAATCGTCTACAGATATCAGCTGCTTCATTAATTATTTCCGGTGAGTTATTTCCGGCTCGGAACCCTCCTACAAGAACCTCTAATCGTGATATATCACTGAGAACACTACCAGGACATGAAACGCTAGCGTTTCCAACTAGACCACTCCCCAGAAATTTCTTCTCATCGTATGGCTGTCTTATTTGGAATTGAAATTTTCTCTTGAAGTCTCTGTATTCCTTCATCCTTCTATCTAAACCCCCAGTATTTATTTCATACACTATATCAGCCCATTCATTATGTGACATTCTATAATCCGAATAATTGTCCGTGAAAAACTTCTCTTGTGAATCATAGCTGTTAGCAGCGAATTCACCTAAATTGTCTATATCCTCGTTGAGAATTTGTTGTTTAGCGCTCTCGGTAAATATAATTGATTTAGGTAGTCCACTAACTAGTTCTTCCTGAAATCCTTTAAATTTTCGTTTCGAAGCGGTTGATATTTCCTGAGGAAGTGATTGCAAGGATTTTTTTGTTTGTTTAGTTCTTTTTGCTATTTTTTCTAACACAGGAATAAGACCCTCTTCTTTTCTTTTACCGTCAGGATCATCTCCCAGTATAGCACGCTCTATCTCCTTCGTTGCTGTGGTTACTGGTTTAAACTATTCTTCAGATCCCGCAGCAAAATCAGTCTGAAGACTCTGTCGTTGTTGCAGTTTATTCCTTACAGAGTCGCGAATTGGTACAAATCTCTTAATTGCATCTAATCGTTCACGAGCCAATCGGGTCGTTAATGCTTCATTGACCATTATTTGAAATCAGAAACAATTTTTCGATTGCAAAACAATTAATACCACACTTTTCCCATCAATGACATGTCATAGATGATTTTTGACACGATCATTTTGTTGTTTTAACGGTACTATCAATGATGGGGAAACTATCAGAATTGTATATAAAAAAAATTAATACTGATAGTTTTCCCACTTTTGTTACATGTCAGACATGTAGGATGATTTTTAACACGATCATAGAAGCGTTATTTCATCCTATCAATGATGAGGAAAGTGTGGAAATCCTTATAAAAATAATTAATATCACACTTTCCTCACTTTTCCATTGATCAATCCGAACCAGCCATCAATTTTTTATTCACTGATTTTGACATTTTTAATCAAAAAATGCTAAAAAAAATTAAAATCTCTATGAGGGACGGTCACAATCAAATAATGATAAATGGTTGGTCAATCAAAATTGTTCATTTTCTTGAATTAACGCCCGTAGGTTTCTGACTTTAGAATTAACCTCCTTTTTCAATTCGTATTCGTACCCCAATTCTTTTCGTATTCGTTCTACGATGGTATACAACGGAGCGAACACACTTACGTCACTGGAAAATGCGAGAGAGTCCTTAATAGAATTCTGAATTCTTTTGATGAGCGCATACTTCTTTGGTAGCATATATTTGTTAGTGCTAACTCCGTATTCTATATCCTGAAAATCAGACATGATTTGATCAGGATTTAACCCATCTGATAGTTCAATATCCCAACTTTTCAATTTTGAAGTCTCGGATATGATGCTATTCATGTTTTCAGAATTCATTATTCTATAATAATGATATATTTCTAAATGAAAAATATGACGCATCAGACGTAACTAAATCGAATTTTTTGTCCCGTCCTTTTTGAAATAGCCGTTTTGGTTATTCCCTCTGCAACTCTTCGTACTGAGGGTCCACAAATATCGAAGTGCCTACTGGCTTCATTCATTGATTGAAATATTTTTTCTTCGCTAGTTATCGTATTCAAAGATTTCACAGGTCTCGCTTTTTTCGAGTATTTCCCAGTCCCCCCTCGTTCGGAATTCTCACTTTGTGTGATAGCCTGCAGATTTGATAAAGAATTGTTCTTTGGATTAGAATCGATATGATCAATAACAAAATCATCCTCGATCAATCCATAAAAACACTCAAATGCGAAACGATGATTGAGATAAGTTTTCGTTTCTTTTCCCTCCCTAACAGTAAATATCAAATATCCCCCACCATTGTCAGCTCCAACTGGTTTCTTCAGTCTGCGGTTTCTTACAACACCATCACTAGATGCTTCATAATTTGTGATCACAGGGTGTTGTCTGAATTCTTGGTTCATTCGTATACATAATACTATTGTTTGTCTAATTCATTGTTTGGTTTAATGATAAATCTTTCGATGTAGTCTTGAGGAGTTCTTATGATTTTATCCTTGATACTGACTTTGTCAGCGTCAAGAATACTGACTTTGTCAGCGTCAAGAATACTGACTTTGTCAGCGTCAGGGTCATAATTTCTGATTGATTGTCCATTTTTTATTCTTTTATCATAATAACGCTTCAACTCCCTGTATCGCTTTCCACCGCAATTCAAACACAACTGAGATTTTCCCCTGACCCCAACCCCACATAGAATACAAGGTAACGGACCAAGGCTTCCACGTCGAAAGCTTTGCATATGATACCCACAAAACTCACTTATGCATGATTTGTTACACGGGGTTACTGATCCAATCATAAGCCACTTGCAGTGATTCATAATATAAAAATCTTTCATTTAAATGCTTGTTTTAATTATAGCATGAGGGAATTAAGGAAAACGCCTTCGAAAAATGCTGAATTCAATGCTGATAAAGAGTTTAAGAGATTATTGAAAATCAATCCTAGATTTAATCTCGATAAACCCAAAAAACGTCAAAGAGACGGAAACATGAAAGAGTTTAAGAGATTATTGAAAATCAATCCTAGATTTAATCTCGATAAACCAAAAAAAACGTAACAAACGTCCAAGAGACGGAAACATGAAAGAGTTTAAGAGATTATTAAAAAACAATCCTAGATTTAATCTCGATAAACCCAAAAAACGTCCAATAGACGGAAATATGAAAGAGTTTAAGAGATTATTGAAAATCAATCCTAGATTTAATCTCGATAAACCAAAAAAACGTCCAAGAGACGGAAACATGAAAGAGTTTAAGAGATTATTGAAAATCAATCCTAGATTTAATCTCGATAAACCAAAAAAAAACGTCCAAGAGATTACCCTGGAAGGATGCTCAATTCAATCTCGATATAGTTTCTAATACACCAAAGAATACAATTCTTGATAAAGCCATGATTAGTAAAATCAGAGATTGTTTTAATGAATTTAAGCGTGATGGAGCATCTTATTGTAGGTCAACATTTCGAATTGATGGTGTTGTTGATGCTACCATGACTGATGAAAAAGCAGCAGTGATAATTTCACGTGTTGGGGAAAAACGGCATTTTTTCCGAATCAAATTCATTATTATTCATTGGCAAATGGATTATTAGGGATAAATTTGAACCAATCCTCAAGAATAAAGTAAAATAAAAAAGCTGTCATTGTGAGTAGAGATTCCAAACCAGGAATTCTAACCGGCATTGACAAACCATACTACGAAAGATCTTATTCCGTAACAGCAATGGTTTATGGGATATATCCGTTAAATGATAAACCCGATATCGCAAAACTAGCTCCTATGAAATATTCGTCAGGGCTTAATTGTGTAGCAGAACGAATAATAGAACACTTCACAAATGCATCCCGAGGAAATAAACTAACTGATCTGCGACGTAGGAAAATAACCGAATGGGAACTGACTGTGAAACAGCATGGTGCAAAGATTTCTGATATAGCTAAATTAGAAACATCATTACGATTCCCAATAACCGTTATGACGATAACCGGAGAGGTTTTATACGAACCGAAATATAACAAAAATGGAGCGCCAATACAGATTATTGATCATAACAAACACGCGTGGACACCTGCGGTAACAGTATTTCCACGAGAACGAACCGTGAAATATATTCCTCAGGAGTTTGTAACAGAATTGTTACCGAGAGGAGGGTGGATCAAATGAACAATACAAACACAATTTGTGAAAGAAAATATAAATTTATGTAATAAATTATAAATGAAAAAAATACAGATGTAACAACACAATAATTCATGCACTCAACCCACAATTAAACTCACAACCATTCACAATACATGAACAAATTAAATAACAATACAAAAGGAATCACCAATGTAAAGGGATCTCTTGGATTATACACAGATGGAGGTGCCAGCTGTAATTTTCAGTACAGATAACATGAAACCCACAATTAAACTCACAACCATTCACAATACATGAACAAATTAAATAACAATACAAAAGGAATCACCAATGTAAAGGGATCTCTTGGATTATACACAGATCCAAGAATCCTTTACGAAAGTTAAATAAATGCAAGTATGATTTACGAAAAAAATAAACACAAACGACAAACTATCTATCGCACGATGGATTGCGATAACTAGCACGATCATATACTTGTATTCAATCAAGTTGCTAGCTTTTATTGATATCTATGTGATCACTTGAAATATTATTGCGATCTGACATAAGCATGCAAATACAACAATGTATTAAATTATATTACAATTTCAATACACCTATGTGTCTCCCCTGTATAACCGCACGATTCAGCAACAGTTGAATCGTCTCCCAGTTTCCCCGAGAACCGAGGGTTGACCAATACTATTATCGGACGTTTCCCTACACGGATCCACCACAGTTATACGTTCAGACAGCATACAACATCTACCAGAACCAACGGTTCCTCACTACCCTAGATGTCGACCCGGACGTTTTACAACTCTAAGACAGCTCCGACACTCGGACTTCTAGCTTTCCGGATATTTACACGTTACACAGATGTTGACGAACAGACAGTTCGACACACAGACAGATACTTCAATTCCGTTTGCACAAATTAACGGCACAAGCACATTCAGATATTTATACAGAGATGTTCCAGAACAAACAATAGATGTCCCACAACAAATCAGACGATATCAAAGACGTTTATCAAAAGATGGTATCAGATGTGTTAGCAGCTACGGTATCAACGATGTTATTAGCAGCTACGGTATCAACGATGTTATTAGCAGCTACGGTATCAGATACATTGTAACAACTACGTTAGCAGCTACGGTATCAGAGACGGTATCAACGATGTTATTAGATGCGCTATCAGTGATGTACTTCTACGGTATCAACGACGGAATCAACGACGGAATCAACGACGGAATCAACGACGGAATCAGCTATAATAAACAAAACCAGACTAATAATAGTTGTCTCAAAAATAATCTAAGCCGTAGATTACGATATTGTATTTAAAGTCTACAAGTGACTAGTAATTCCAAATATTCCACGTTTAATTGCAATAAAAGCATCATTATACGAAATGATAATCTGAATAAAATTCACAATAAAACGAAATGTAAATTTAACACTCACCCCTTTGGCTGGAGATTTGCAAGACGAGGTTATCTATCCTTTGATTAGATATTTTGGTTCCCGTAAAAAATTATGATAAATACTTCGCCTTATATACTCTCAATAGGTGAACATAAATCACATCGAGCTTGCCGTGCACCACGTAAAACGAGTATTTCGGATTTCATGTAAATTACAAATTGGCACATGCAAATCGTTACACGCCACTTAATCACCCCAGGTAATGCGTGTACGACGAAATCAAGAAAATGGTGAGTTTCGTTTGCAATTCAAGTACAACAAAAATCAGTTCAAATTTTCGCCTAATTCTGTGACAGAGTTCGTCGGGGATGTTTTCTATGAAGAGAGATTATTCGATGCTATTCATGCGTTGTGTAAAGATGATCCTGTGTCAGTGTGGCTACTTAGAAGTGATGAAGATCCCGAAATAGGATTCGATCAATTTGTAAAACCAAATGGTGAATTATATCGCATTGAAGAATTAGATAACAGAATGAGAAAAATCGCTAGTGATTTTTCACCGGAGAGTTCCTATGAAAAACTACTCACGGATAGTTTTACTATTCCATCAGTGGTAGCTCACTTCGCAAGAGAAAAAAACTCATGGCGTCCAACACGAAGTGATTTTCTCGAGGATGTTAAATTGAGTTGCGTCGAATTTGGTCATGGAGGACATGGAGGACTGTGCAATACGAAATACTCACGTGATGGTATGATTTCAATTGATATATCCGCGTGTTATCCCGGAAGTTTTCTCGGATATGGGGAATGTGCTGAGTACTTCCAACGATTTGGACACCCCACGCATGAAATGACTCGTGTTGCGATTAATGGACCATTGCCTGATTTTGATTTAACCGAAGTGATTTTCTCGAGGATGTTAAATTGAGTTGCGTCGAATTTGGTCATGGAGGACTGTGGAATACGAAATACTCACGTGATGGTATGATTTCAATTGATATATCCGCGTGTTATCCCGGAAGTTTTCTCGGATATGGGGAATGTGCTGAGTACTTCCAACGATTTGGACACCCCACGCATGAAATGACTCGTGTTGCGATTAATGGACCATTGCCTGATTTTGATTTAACCGGATTCGCTCGTGTGATATCATTCGAATTAGCGTCAGGATTACATCCGTGTAGTTATGTTTGGCTCGGTAGACACCTATCTGAAAAGGCCTGGATGCCAATAGTGCTATTGAGATATATGATTGATTGTGGTATGCTAATATCGTTGATTGTTTCCGAGGCTATTATATGCTATGGAGCTCAGAAAGAAGTTTGGCTACCACAACCCGATCTAGATCGTATAATCAGCGAACTACGAAAACAATTCCCTGATTTCAATGAAGAACAAATCATGAATTGGTCTAAGAAGTTATTTGAAAGCAAAAAAGAACAAGCAAAAGATCTCGGACAAAGAATAATCGGTAAATTTACCCAGGGTGGACGATACGACAATGCAAAATATTCTTCGCGGTTGATCAAAGATATCGCTGAATACGATTTTATTGTAGCGGATTTAATGAAACAGGGAAAACTTGTATCCCGTAAGGATGCTTTTCTATCCAATGGTGAGAAATTAGGTACGGTTGTTACCTACTGTGATGGATATAATTCCCAGTATACACATTTGAGAAGTTCAATGCTAGCCTATGCTTCTATTAATCTATTTTCGATGATAAATAGATTTCCTAATACCGCGGTTAGAGTGGCCACTGATTCGATGTATATACACAATAAGTACAAATCAGCTGTAGCTAAATTCACAGATCCCGAAGAAAATTGGGGGCGTTGGCGATTTAAAAAGGAGATGCTACATGAGTATTGTGAATCCGCAGACGTTGCCATGGATGATAAATATCTTTCATATAACCGTATTGAAATTCAATCAGAATTTTCTAATGCACCACCGGTATCTGATCCAGTATGTAGATACAAGACAATTTATTTAAACGGTTGTGGTGGGTCAGGAAAGACAACTCGTGCAATTGAATTATTTCGTCGGTCAACCATTTTTGTACTAACACCGACTCACAGACTCGCCAGAGAGATGATACAGCGAGGGGTAAATGCCTGTACTTACCATAGTTTCTTTCGATGGAAGGGTGACAAATGGACTCCTGAGCGTATGGATGATAAATTCATTCCTGAAATCATAATCTGGGATGAAATATGCACAGTGTCATTAGATGTATTACAAACATTTCTCGAGTGGTTGTTAAACAAAAACACAAAAGTCGTCATGTGCGGTGATCACGGCCAACCACCACCATTTGTCGGTGCATCTCCACATGAATGGCTAAGGGGTTTTGTAGACTATTATGAAGAAATTACCACTGATTATAGATCACTTGATGAACGATTACGAGAATTCAAAGCGCTAATTAGATTACAACCGGATAGAATCCAATACGAAATAGCGCGTGAAGTGATTTCAGAAACTCCAATGAATGATTTCTGGGAAACATGGAGACCAAACGATTTGATAATTGCAAGTAGAAAAATAGTCAGGGACACACTTCAGATGAAGTTATTTGAATTGCATAAAGAAAAATTTGCAACGCTTCCAGTACCCCTTTGTTATAGGCCATCGGATACACGAAAACAGAACATTGAAGTTGATATTCCAGGACAGAGTGAAAAACAAATTCTCGTATTAAATGATATTGTGCTGGTTGATATCAGCGTCGTCGAAAATGCATTGCGTGCTAATAAATCCCCGTGGACGCTAGGATACGCAGCAACAATACACTCTTCACAGGGATTGACTATATCGGATACAATTGTTTGGATGGTGGATAATCACATCGAATGGTCGAATTTAGTCTATCTCGCAGTATCCAGAGTACGAAAAATAAATCAACTTCGAAGAGTTGTTTTCGATGATAATGACACAACAATAAGTGATATTGATGTTAGCATCATTAATAAAAAACTCTCCGGTTACAAACAACAGGACAAAAAAAAAACAACGAGAATTTGATATTGATGCTAAATTAATAATAGCTTTTAAGAAACAACAGAATAATCACTGCGCGAGTTGCAATTGTATAATGCGTTGGCAGTATTCGGATAAGGATCCTCGCCAATTCACCGTAGACAGAAAAAATAACAATCTCGGTCATGTCAGAAACAATGTGATGTTGACTTGTCTTGAGTGCAATAGACGCAACGGCGCTAGTTAAGACCATGCGGTGGCAATTGAGTATCCTCGGGAATTACTTGTAGTTGTTGTCGAGTAAATCCTCGCTGAGGAGCAGTTGAATCCAGTTTATAGACTGGAGGTCTACCCGTAGATCGTGTTATACTAGATATCTTATGCGTAGTGACGCTCCAAATAGGATCAGTAGCCCTTTTTCTGCCCCCTTCAAGCTCTCCTGGTTCGTATAAGTACCTCACAATGACATTACTACCAAGAATTGGTTCTTTGAAATCTTTTTGTGGTTGTACGGGTATAGACTTCTTTTTAATAGCGTTGATAGGTTTCATGTTAATTGTTCTAGTAATCTCGTTATTCAGTGCAGTAATCACAGATGGTAATCTTTTAACCCATTCACGGGATCTTTTTTCTTGGATGAATTCTTTTGCGTATTGATATCCAAATAACCGCTCAGCAATCGTCCGATTAAATCGTTCTACAATGGCCTGATCGCGATGTAGCGCAGTATGCCCTCGTCGTATGGTGACATTATGATGTTTCATTGTAGATAACACTGCACCCTGAAATTCCTTGCCAGGATCAACCTGCAATAGATTTGGCCAGTGCAGAGGACCTCGTCGATAAATCCTTTCAAATGCAGAAGCGACTTCAGTGGCTGATTTTGTTTTTAACGGTTCTGCTTCTTTGTATCGACTTGCAATATCAACTACGGTTAAAGCGTATTTGTAACCACGATCATGTGGCAGAAATAATATATCAGCCTGATGAACTTCATTAGGAACTGTCACATCAAAATGCGAGAATTGAATTTGTTTAGGCTTTGGTAGATAAATTTGCCATAGTGCCTGTTTGGATAACCAATTAGCCGCAGTGGTTTTTTTTCACTTTTGCAGCGCTAGCGAGTTTATATTCTGCTGATTTACCCCTCCAGTATCCTCTTGGGGAATAATAAATTGATTCCATATTATTAATTACCGGCACCTAACATCAATTTACTTTTCATACCCGATTTTATTAAAAATGAAGCCAATTTTTCTTTGAAGGATTTATCAGGAATAGCATTTAACGCATGAATTAATTTCACATCTGCTAGATGCCTGTGTTGCAGATTGCTGCTTTTATAAGCAACATCATGAAGGTGACAGGCCTTATCAATGGCGTTTATTGGTTCTTCACCGGGGTTGGGTTGATTTTGATTATTGAGTCTGATATCAAGTCTGGTTCCCGGTCCACAGTAGCTATATCCTGGAAGGTGCTTTTTTCCGGGGTACTTTGTCCATGGGGTTCCAGGGAGCTTTGCCAATTTGGCTGCGATATCACCTCCTCGTTTTTTTTTAAAACATCTCCGAATTGTAAAATCTTTGATTTTGTAGAAACAAATCTAAATTTTTTTGTACCACATGTTGCACATCTACCAGTAAGTGCTGATCTGTTATTTTTAGTTGTAACCGTCGTCACATCATTTGTGCTAGTACGCGTTTTACACTTCACACAATATAGATCCATAATTTATGTATAGAGATATGGATATAATTGATTTTTCGGCGACTAAAACAAGAGAACCAATTAAGCATCATGCAGCGCTACCAAACTCTATCCGGATGATTATAATCGGGCCATCTGGATCCGGTAAAACGCATTTGTTGCTCAATTTAATAATGAGATGGATGAAGTGGGATAAGTTGTATTTAATTGCCCCTAGCGTAGATGATCAACGATGTTATGAAGTGTTAAAGGATTTTAACGAGAATGCATCAGAAATTAAGGGTGAAAACGCCATTGATTTTATAACCGATATCGATGAAGCACAGAGTATTGATGATATTGATGGAGATATTAACAATTTAGTCGTATACGACGATATAATGTTGGATAAACAAAAAAATCCTGCTAGAATATTTTCCCGTGGGCGTCACAAAAACACTGACGTGATATATGTCACTCAACGCTACACTCAGGTTCCAAAAGTGATCAGAGATAACTGCAATTTATTGTCTGTATTCAACGGAGTTGATACTCATACTCTTAGAAATATTTGGCAGCCATGGTGTTCTGATATGGACTTCAATCAATTTCGAGATTTCTTTAGTCATGCTCAGTCGACTCCGCACGGATTCGCAACAATAAATTTGCATGATCCTCGGACACGATATCGTATCGGACTTGATCAAATATTCGGTTAAAATCATTTATTATTTTTTGTTAGCCTGTAGCAGCAGTAAGGGTGATGACAACAAGTTGCGACCAAAATTAATTAAAAAATCGTAAAAGTCTCCGTTTTCATTTTTTTAGTTAAAATGAGATTTCGTAGGGAAGGCTCGTTAAAATTTCAATCAATTTTTTGTCTGAAAACGTTGTAGGGTTTGCCCCTAAGACATTTTTTTTGGTTAAAATGAGATCGTAGGAAGGCTCGTTTTAAGATTTCAATCAAAATTTTGTCTAAAAAGGTTGTAGGGTTCACCCTCTCTGCTGCTGCTCCTAAACGGCTGTGTTGCTTGATTTCCATAGTGAATGACCCTAATGGCTTAAACCGCCTGTTTGCATGTTTGTGGCTACGGCTGCCAGTGTACCAACACCTGCTGCTTCTCTCTTGCCGGTTACTAGAGGACTTTAGTGGGCGATTAAATGGGATGAGTGGATGACAAAAATGGTATTGCGAGGTGACTTTTTGTTAAGGGAGTAAGATTTGCGCAGTTCTTTGAACTCACCCTCTCGCCCAAGACCATCTACGGTCAGCAGCACGACAGCGTCGACTCGGCCGGAGATAAAATTGTGTGCCGTGGATAATCATAGACGTACAACATGTTTCTTAAAGCTCTTAACGCTCCAAGACGATTTGCCGGGAATCGCCTTTCTGAATACTTACCACCTGGTGATTAATCTGCACAGGCTGCGGAGTCTAGTTTCATCATGCTTGGTAGATAAGGATTAACTAAGACCCGTAGGCTACGCTCAGCCTGTTTAGTCCGCCAATCGAGGTAGTTTCCTACAATTTGGCCGCTGCGCATGCTTCTAGCTCTTGGAACGTGCACTGTTTATGGTTATCAGTTTTATCTATCTAAAAAAATGAAAACTTGTCTGTGGTACACAAAAAAATAGGTATGTTATGTACGCTGTATCAATGGTAAACCAGTCATTATATGTTTCATTTAATGGAAACTTCGGCAAGTATTGTTTCATTTTGATGCAAAAGTTATACAGATCGTGATTAGTCATTGTCACAACGTGCATACTATACATGTAATACGTTCCTGAAAAAGTTTTTCTCAAGTGTTATTGGAAACACTACGTGCAAGCAAATGATTTAAAACCTTAATAGTCCAGTGTTTTCTATTTACTTAATAGAAAATAGGAATATGTGAAAAAGGTTTTATTGCAGTAAAGTAAATGTTTACTAAATCAAGGCATTTAGGAAAATATAAATTTAGCGGTAAACCATTACAGCTCTAATGTACTCTTCATATTACACTGCTTATGCCTCTAAAGAATGTTTTTGTCAATATTATTGTCCAATAAGTTCCGTTGTATGTTTGCTTGGTTTATCATGGAAATGACAATCATTCTGATCAGGCATAACGCTAATCTGTTGATATTATTTAAATTTAATTTTGAAATTGTTGACGTAGTCATTGCGATGACCATTAAACGGAAATGATTCAGTAGTGTTGACTTCATATTGTGTTTCTTCAGATTCGCATTTCTTTATTATTATTATTGTCGTTATTATTATTATTATTATCATCATCATCATTATTATTATTATTAGTAGAAGTATTATTATTATTATTATTATTATTATTATTATTATTATTATTATTATTATTATCTTCGGGAAAGACAGCCGCTATCGATTAACCTGCATGATCAGCTCTTCCGTTTTTGTCCTTGTTTTCATGATATATGTGCATGTTGTCTGTCTTTGTCAACATTTATTGTGTCATGCATTGGCTGTTCAGTTCGTACATGTTTATTCATCTCCTTGTTTTCGTAAAATAGAATTTTTTTGGCAACAGATTTGTTCTACTATCAAGATATTATTTGTGTTTTCAAGAAACTGCCATCACGTGATCGCCAATCAACACTCAAACTGGAGAAAAGGTCAATCCATTTTTCTGTCTCTACCGCCCTCCTCCTATTAGCAAAATCCAGGTGCCTGCATTTCTATTGTTAGAGCAGTTTGCGAATCTTCTGGAGAATGGGAATTTGATAGGTAGCAACATACATATTCTTGGAGATTTCAACATCCACTTTGTTGGTCCTGTAAACGCATACACGTCTAAACTCCTAGATTCCGTTTATGTTTTCAACCTTAACTTGTCAGTTAACCATCCTATCAATAAATCTTGTCACATGATTCATTTGATTAGTCTTAGAGATGATAATAATATTCTGCGATCCACAGTAGTATCCCACGTACTTGTATCATATCACCTATGCGTTATACGCCATCTTGTTGTAACAGTCACAGATCCTCCACATTTATGTGCTACTAAGTAAAGCTTCCGTATGATAAATATGACCAAACTAATGGATGGCATCCAAGAAAGCTTAACAATTTTCTTACCGCCTAAAGCAGAACAATTCGATAACTGCCTGTTTGTATTGCTTGAAAAACATGTACCTGACAACAAGTACAGTGTACCATTAAGAAACTGTTCTCCATGATATATCAGTCTTAGAGATCAGCTTCGCACTGCTAAAATACTTCGGCGTAAAGCAGAGAGCATTTTACTTTCCACTAGACACAATATTCATAAACAAATATGTGAGGCCACTAAGAAGAACATCACCAACATAGTCATTTTAGCCAAATTAACCCACTACAGTAACAAGATCACTGAGAGTTCCAGCTGCAAAGAGCTCTTCAAAATAACTAAGAAAATATCACTGAACAAATGTATATCACATCCATCTACCTTCAATACAGTGGACCTTCTGGACGTATTTGCACATTTCCTCCGTGACACTGTACAAACCATTACAGGTACACTAAACAACACAATTTCAATTGATTCGTTGTCACCATACAGTTACGATACAGAATTTGAACGACAACCATTACGAACCTGTTTCTATCGATTTAGTACAGAACATCGTCGTTAAGAATGCACATAAGTTCTGTGAACTTGATCCAATTGTAACATCAATGCTGTTTGAGTGCGTTAATAGCCGTTATCGTGTTTACACTCGTTGGAGATATGAATGTAAATCGGTGGTAATGTTGTAAAATTATGTAATAAAACATTATTTATCTTTTACACTAACCTTGCACACCAAGTGTCTCATCTTCAGGACCGTACTGTGATTTCATTGTTAGAACGTATGCCGCAGATGCAGTACGTGAGTGTATGTGCTCAAATCAAAGGCTTATACAAACGGTGCTCATACACAAATACGAACACAAATTCACACACAGGCATAGACTGTTCGTCTTGGAATGGTGTAATGTGAAACAAATTTACTAAAATTCACTATCTTAGTATGACTGAGAGTATTTTGCTGTAAAATCCTTATTCTCTAGCTGGTTTACGTACTGTACATGTACGTAAGCAGAGACCGAAAACGTTCAAGAGGTAATATCAAATAACATAACATACAACCTTATATTATCTAGTTAATAATTCCAATTTTTATGAATTAAACGAATTTCCTGTAATATGATTGGATGTAAACGGTCACGTGATGTTGATCAGGAATTGTTTACACTTCGATAAATTCTGGGACTACTTTCGGTTTTTGAAATATAAATAAACATTGCAGACACGTTATTGTGAAACGATTTTGTCATCTGTAAAATATATAATTCTGCAAATAAATATAACTTTTACACTTTTTATACTTTTTCCAATATTCTTTGATTCAAATGCATAGTTTACTATACAATTTAGCAATCGTCTGCTACAACGTAACTGTGACAGTAGTCACATTTCATTTCTCACTAGATCACCGAGTGGGTCTTGTTAAGTATTAACGCTGCTGAGAATGACATAAAATGTTACTCTTGTATAGAATTTATTTCATTGTTACCTTTATATAGTAAGGGATAGCATCATCTTGTTCATATTTCCATAAAAATTGGAAGTATTCACTGAAAAAAATCCATAATGATTTCAGGTTTGAATGAAATTTAATTTAGCACACTTGTTGTGTCGGTATCAGTTGTCATTATGTAAGGTCATGGTCATCTGACGTAACAGATGGGACTGACTAAAATTGAACAAGAATGTTGTCAGTAAACAAAATGTGTTAAAAACCACGGTAACCATTGCCTATGATGTAAAAGATGAAGTTTATGAATAAACGTAACTGTGGCTGTAGTCAATTTCTTCGTGTGATTCTGTACAGGTTATGTATTACGGGGCGGTGTGAAACGCCGAATGAAAGGTAACTACGCGCTACGTAAATTCGAATGCATTATTAATGGAATAAGTTAATTTGACGATAGAAATGATAAAATTGGAATTATAAGGATTAAATGATCATGGTTGGGTATTTATTGATGTGTAAATTTTACCTAATCACTCACAAAGCTAACATAAAGTCCTTCGGACTTTATTTACTTTGTGAGTGATTAGGTAAAATTTACACATCAATAAATACCCAACCATGATCATTTAATCCTATATTAACAAACTGGGATTTGTATTGGGAGATCATAATGTATTGTCGTGTTATACGAAGAGAACACATTTGTCGACTACATACCTGTACGTAGTGTATTATTCGATAATATTTCTTCAACTTTCTAGCATCTCATGGCAATGAAATGAATTCAAAAGGTGGAAACAAATAGATCTATCATTTAGACATCCTAAATATTGGCTTTTAAAAAGTGACATATTATAAAACGCGACATATTAAAAACTGATGGATTTCAAACCTGGATAATATGTAATCGTAGTGATTATTGTGAAGGAAGCTGTACAAAGAAAATGCATCCTAACACCACAGGAAGCGGAAAATAGCACATACAACACATTACAATATTAATTAAATTTACAGAACGTTACCAAGATGAAACAACCACATGGAAGACGTTAATACAAAACAAACCTAAACAATTAATTTTCAACATATTAAACCAGAAGACAGGCTCAAAAAACAAATGCCGGTAGTTACTTGAAATATAATACAATATCCTTTGTGATACAGATTAAATTGGACTTGAATATTAGATAATTGCTTACATAAAGTTTCTAAGAAGCTAAGTATGTGTTAAGTATATTCACGTTTCATTGGATATGCCTGTTGATTTGACCTTTTGACCAATTATGTCTTACATTGCCTGCAGATGTGAAATGAACAGAGGAATTATGTCCACTCTAAACTGCAATATATTTTAACTTTAGAGAAACGTTGGTGAGCCCCAAAAGAAACATCAATTACAAGGTGTATAAGATATAATACAAAAAATGAAACAAAAAAATTGGTAATCATAGCGTTGAAAATATTCACATATTACAAAACAAAGTGCAAAATGCTCATCATGAGAGAATAAGGACACTTTTATTATACATATTCAGAAACATAATATAAGAACGATTATATATTAGAGAAATCAACTAATTATAAATAGACAAACATCTAGGAAGTTATAAAACATATAAAGTATAAAATATTAGAAATATTAAAAAATAGGAATCCTAGAGAGTGTATAAAATCTACACGCTGAATAACTTCTTGTGAGTGAAAATGTGCACAAGTGGACCTTTGCCCTCTATCCGTTCTATTTTTGAGTTATATTCATTATTAATCCAATATTGATATATTGATTATTTTGATATGATCGTTGGATTGAAAAGTTCCATTATCAAACGATTTATTGATCTACACTCAACGATAAATGGTTCACATGTATAAGCAGAAATCATATGATGATAATTATTCACGCAAGCATGATCAGTCTTGCAATTGATGGCGCAATCATGATATAAATTAGTGTCTATTGCAAAAGGAATTTAGGTGTCAGTCGAGATTGAGGCTGAACACATTACTCTAAAAATAAACTGCAAGGGGAGAATATACATTTATTGTAACCGAACTCAGAAATGAAATATTTCAGCAGGCCATATCCTTAGAAGAAAACTGACAAATATTGATTCATGCTACTGTATTAGCCACAACAATACAATGATTACTTACCAATCACTGAAACATTTGTGTGAACCAAAAACACAATATCTTTATTGTCGCATGAATACATTGATTAAATTGCTGCGGTTTGAAGCACAATATTTAAAGAAAACCTTTGTTGTAAATTATAGCAACAAAATAAAATGGTGACAGGTTTTCATTGATATGCTGATCAGCCGTTTGTCCATTCAAATCGGCGCTTACTGTTTCAGAACTATATAATAAAACAAATATGTACGTTTTTATAAAACTAACGTTGCACTACAATATTCTCTTTGGGTTAATCTCCCTATGAATTAGAGGTCGCTGGGTCAAACTTCTGCCGAGTCAAATCAATGGCTATTGAAAATAAGAGGTCAATATTAGGCCAGTTCGGCGTGGTGAGATAATAACATTACTAAGTGGATATGATGCACATGTCTGAAATATGATGACCCAGTGCTAGGAATCATTATGAATTGTCTATTTGCAAACTTTGTCGTAGTATGAGATACAGGTTGTTAAAGTTACGTTAAATCCAAACCACACACACACACACATACACACCTACACCCCCCATTCTTTTGCTTATAATAGTATAATGAGAAAATAACTTGCGGACATTCATTAGCACAGAATGACTTATTGTTCTGTAAACTCTTTTAAGATAATTCGCTAATATTTGTAAGTAAATACAGATCGGAACTTTCAAGAGGTTATACAAAATAACATGATAAACAACTTTAGGTTTTCCAGTTATCCACACATTTAATGGGAGACGATCATGTGTTAACGTATTGGACGAACAACAATTATCTCCAAACGGAAAACATAATAATATATACAATGCTTAAAAGATTGATAAACAAGACAATTTAAATATACAAAGTGTATTGATAAATGGAGCGAATGATATAGCAACGTTTACCTATTATTTACGAATAAATTCAATCTTATATATTATGCAAGAAATGTTTCTCGGATACTTGTGGTTGATCTGATGTTTTGCCAATTCACAATGTTCAGCAAGCAACAAATGAAATAAAACATTTCGTCTAAACAATAATCCGATTATTGTTTGAATGTAAGATGTAATATACTCATCGTCATGAAACCAATGTAACTTTTATCTAAACTTAACCAAACAATGAATGCAAAGAATTTGTTTTACCCCTCGTATATCTTTCACGAGTCTTTGTCTTCCGTACGATGAAAAACGAAAAACTGCTGAAGGTGGTATGCGTTTGTCTTGATACGTTTGCTTGTGAAATGTTTGACCATGTAACCTTTAAACGCTATATAAGCAGTTTATTTACTCCATGAGTCTATCAAGCATATCATTACGACAATCCTAGAATGACATTATGCTAGTTTCGCTCTCTTCCCCATGCCCTAAACAAGTTTACGTCAATATCTTAACCTATCCTTGTCCAAACCGCTGACACATTCTGTCCTCCAATCTTGAAGGACCGGTTCACTATGACCCCCATCTTGACTGTAATCATGGCACTGCATATGTTTCTTTGCGTTTTAAGTTGGAACCGATTGTGCAAAAATTATATTCAATGCATCAGTTGTCAACAGGGTCACGTATACGATACAACTAAGATTCAAACAATTGTCGCGAAGTGTTTAAGGGAAAACGTAGATTATTTAAACTTTAGGACAAATGTTACTTCATTCCATATTGATATGGTTCTTTTATGACAAATTTAGTCAGCCATTCTTTGCTATTTTTGGCATTAATTTGGTTGTGTTTATTCAATTCGTTTTTATATTGCATCTAATAAGATAATTATTATATTCTTGCACACATGCAAATACAATCACACCCATCCTCATATATATATATATATATATATATATATATATATATATATATATATATTGTTAAATAACAAGCTGTGTAAAAAATGCTCACCGAATGTATGCGCATGTGTTCGTTGGTTCTGTTCTGTTTTTATCCATATACATGGGTTACCTGTACATCTTACTAAGCCAGCCTTTACGTGACCTTTGATATGTATCAGTTAAATATATACATAGTGATTAATTAAATATGATAGTTGGATTGAAACGTTCCATTACGACCCAATTTAATCAGTTTATCTCTGAAGCTAATAACCCACACTCAACGATAAATAGTTAGCATTCATAAATGGAACTCATATAGTAGAAACCAGTGTTTTAAGTATCGATATTAACTATCATCACAATCATTATTATGCATGGAATCGATGAAGGAATCATAATTTTAATAAGAGTCCATTGCAGAAAGAACAACCCAGTCAATCGACATTACATTAAGCCCATGTTGATATAACTATCCGAGACAAATATGTGTTCACCAAACTATTAATCTTACCCTTGATGCACGAATACATCGATACAGTTGGACAACTTGAAGGCATTATATGCATAATCAAACGTTATAGAAGATATTTGTTCTAAATTTTAAGTCAAAGTTTGGAAACTGTTTTATTTGTTTTTGTAAAGAGCTGTCTATCGCATCGACCAAGTAGTTAGAACGTACTTCGCGAATGCGTTTGGTCGCAGGTTGGATTCCAACCGAGTGAATTTAAATACTTATAAAAATGGTACTAGTAACTAATTCTCTTGGTGATTAGTATTAAGAGGTAATGGCAAATATCGGAGAATCATATTTTATCAGACTTGCTAGAGAGCGATTGGCCGCTATTGAAAAGTTTATTCCAGTACGAGATAATATTTTAAAAATATCTTCAACAATGACAAGATCATCGGGTTGATTTTGTAACTAGTACAGAGCAATTATTTAAACCTGTTACTGAAACTACTGAGAAAGCTGCTACAGCTACTGAACGAGAAATATGTGGAGATATTACTGATGAAGACGATAAAAAAAGGTATCCGTTATTAAAACAGGTCGCTAAAGCTCAACCGCGACCTCAGGATGATGATTCCGTCGAAGAACAGGAAGGTGCTGCTGGTGGAACTCCAAGAGGACTTTGTTTTATGAATAAATTTACCTAAGATGGTATAAAAACATTAAAATAATTTCAGTTACTAAAACCAAAAGATTATCCCGCTTTCGGTAATTTTGCTGCCTATAGCTTTCATTCAAGAGGTGATTTTTACGGAGATATTTTTTAATTGAAAATATACCTCGTGATGAGTGGGTTGACTGGATTTATGAGAAAAAAAACGGGGGATTGGCCGTATATATACAAAAAACTATATTATAAAGAAATGAGTTACTGGTTATGATGAAATGCAAGCAGAAGAACGTCAAAGACAAATATACGAACGTCACAAAATAACACGGAGACCAAAACGGATACAGAGAAAACAGCAAGTACCTCAACCGTCTCAAGACCTTCTCATTGTAACAGAATTGTTACCGAGAGGAGGGTGGATTAAATGAACAATACAAACACAATTTGTGAAAGAAAATATAAATTTATGTAATAAATTATAAATGAAAAAAAAATACAGATGTAACAACACAATAATTCATGCACTCAACCCACAATTAAACTCACAACCATTCACAATACATGAACAAATTAAATAACAATACAAAAGGAATCACAAATGTAAAGGGATCTCTTGGATTATACACAGATCCAAGAATCCTTTACGAAAGTTAAATAAATGCAAGTATGATTCACGAAAAAAAATAAACACAAACGACAAACTATCTATCGCACGATGGATTGCGATAACTAGCACGATCATATACTTGTATTCAATCAAGTTGCTAGCTTTTATTGATATCTATGTGATCACTTGAAATATTATTGCGATCTGACATAAACATGCAAATACAACAATGTATTAAATTATATCACAATTTCAATACACCTATGTGTCTCCCCTGTATAACCGCACGATTCAGCAACAGTTGAATCGTCTCCCAGTTTCCCCGAGAACCGAGGGTTGACCAATACTATTATCGGACGTTTCCCTACACGGATCCACCACAGTTATACGTTCAGACAGCATACAACATCTACCAGAACCAACGGTTCCTCACTCCCCTAGATGTCGACCCGGACGTTTTACAACTCTAAGACAGCTCCGACACTCGGACTTCTAGCTTTCCGGATATTTACATGTTACACAGATGTTGACGAACAGACAGTTCGACACACAGACAGATACTTCAATTCCGTTTGCACAAATTAACGGCACAAGCACATTCAGATATTTATACAGAGATGTTCCAGAACAAACAATATATGTCCCACAACAAATCAAACGATATCAAAGACGTTTATCAAAAGATGGTATCAGATGTGTTAACAGCTACGGTATCAACGATGTTATTAGCAGCTACGGTATCAACGATGTTATTAGCAGCTACGGTACCAGAAACAATGTAACAACTATGTTAGCAGCTACGGTATCAGAGACGGTATCAACGATGTTATTAGATGCGCTATCAGTGATGTACTTCTACGGTATCAACGACGGAATCAACGACGGAATCAGCTATAATAAACAAAACCAGACTAATAATAGTTGTCTCAAAAATAATCTAAGCCGTAGATTACGATATTGTATTTAAAGTCTAAAAGTGACTAGTAATTCCAAATATTCCACGTTTAATTGCAATAAAAGCATCATTATACGAAATGATAATCTGAATAAAATTCACAATAAAACGAAATGTAAATTTAACACTCACCCCTTTGGCTGGAGATTTGCAAGACGAGGTTATCTATCCTTCGATTAGATATTTTAGTTCCCGTAAAAAATTATGATAAATAGTTCGCCTTATATACTCTCAATAGGTGAACATAAATCACATCGAGCTTGCAGTGCACCACGTAAAACGAGTATTTCGGATTTCATGTAAATTACAAATTGGCACATGCAAATCGTTACACGCCACTTAATCACCCCAGGTAATGCGTGTACGACGAAATCAAGAAAATGGTGAGTTTCGTTTGCAATTCAAGAACAGAAATCAGTTCAATTTTCGCCTAATTCTGTGACAATACCTCCCCCCTAAGAATAAAAATGTACACATTTTTAAAACTAACACAGAATAGAAGAAAAATAACTACTGATGATATCTTACAACATTTACACTGGTTATACTACAAACTGGATTTTATTACTGGGCAAATTCATACAAATTTCCCATCACGCCCTACTCAAGTAGTCTGCGCCTATATTTTCAACTCCCCTTATTGCTTCTACAC
Organism: Unio delphinus; assembly: GCA_029339505.1. Taxonomy (NCBI): domain Eukaryota; kingdom Metazoa; phylum Mollusca; class Bivalvia; order Unionida; family Unionidae; genus Unio; species Unio delphinus. Next base: position 12,542,572 of record JAQISU010000323.1, read on the forward strand.
GGAAACGATAAGGTTGCAGTGTTAGCGCCCAACGCATCAACCGAGCGTTAGCGACCTTGGCCTTGTTTAAATACAGTAGGGGCTGGTGATCAGTCTCGAGAACGAAATCTCTCCCAAACAGATATGCGTGATACTTCCCAATTCCCCATACTACGGCCAAACATTCCTTTTCTATAACGGAATAATTTTTCTCCCTGGGTAGCAATTTTCTACTCGAGTAAGCTACGGGTAACTTACTGTCGTCCTGCTCTTGCAGTAAAACTGCCCCCAACCCAGTTTCAGAAGCGTCTGTTCTTAGAATAAAAGGTTTGCTGACATCTGGCAATTTCAATATAGGTGCACTAACCAGTTTCTCTTTCAGAGTACAAAATGCTTTATCTTGTGGCGGTCCCCATTCCACTTTGTTTGGTTGCCCCTTCTTGGTCAAATCAGACAGCGGGCTAGCAATGGCTGCAAAGTTCGGTATAAACTTTCTGTAAAAACCTACTAGACCTAGAAATGATCTTACCTGCGTTTTGTTGGTTGGCTTCGGTGCGTCTCTAATTGCTTCAATTTGCTTGGGATGAGGTTTTAACTGACCCATACCGCTGACCCTATGACCCAAACAATCTAAATCTGTATAACCAATACTGCATTTAGTGGGTCTCACTGTGAGGTTCGCTCTGTCTCTTAATATATAACTTGAGCATGTTCGCATGGAATGTTTTTACATTACCGTCCATGTCAATTTTATAGTCCATGTCACCTTTTACTTCTTTAACTTCATATGGACCTTTCCACTGGACTAATAACTTATTCGAACTCGTTGGAAGAAGCAATAGCACCTGATCTCCCACAAGAAATTTCCTATTACGCGTTCTGCGGTTGTAATACTTGGCATATCTGCGCCCCGATTTAATCAATTCGTCACGTGCCATCTGGCATGTACTCTCAAGTTTGTTTCTTAAATCTAAAACGTACTGGTAAGTTGTTTTTATTTCCTCGTTCGCGACATCACCAGTCCATAGTTCGCGTAGTATCCGCATCGGGCCTCGAACTGTTCTACCATACAACAGTTCAAAGGGCGAGAACCCTAAACTTTCCTGCGGTACTTCACGGTACGCGAACAAAACAGCGTTTAAATAACGGTCCCAGTCTTGCGGACGTTCCGCGCACATCTTCCTCAGCATGCTTTTCAGGGTACCATTAAACTTCTCTACCAGTCCATTGCACATCGGATGGTATGGGGTAGTGTTTAGCTGTTTGATGGATAACAGCCTACTTATTTCACCCATGAGGTCAGAGGTGAATTGGGCACCACAATCAGTGAGGATTTCCTCTGGCACCCCTACCCTACTGAAGATATCAACTAATGCTTCAGCTACCCTTTCCGTTTCAATAGTTGGTAACGCTACGGCTTCGGGGTATCTGGTTGCGTAATCAACCAGAGTAAGTATGTACCGATTCTTTCTTTCGGTAACCGGGTGTATTGGTCCTACAATATCTACTGCCACTCTTTTAAACGGTGTATCTATTAATGGCATTTGTCCTAAGGGCACCCTTGTGACCCTTCCCTTACAAACGGTTTTCTGACATACGTCGCACGACCTACAGAACCGTGTGACATCGCCATTAACACCTGGCCAGTAGAATTCAGCGACTACCCTGCTAGTGGTCTTAGCCTTACCTAGGTGTCCTGCCATGCTTGACTCATGCGCCACCCTAAGTACTTGAGATCTATATCTCTGGGGTACGACCACTTGCCAATACTTCTTACCCTCCCGAGCGCTAAACTCCCTATGAATTAATCCGTTCTTGCGTACGAATCTAGAGCTACCCCCACGCTTGCAATGTTTAATCGCGCCGGACGTGATTTTCTCAACAATTGTTCTGATGGATTCATCACGTTCTTGCTCTTGTTTGAAATCATCACGGGAAATTCCTGAGATCGATTCAGGGACTATTAATTTATGAAACGCGGATTTCTCTCGCCGTGTTTGCGCTCGCGTTTCGACTGCCTGGGCCAAAGGTATTTTAAAATCGGCCATGGTTGGAAGACGGGAACCTTCAACATTACCGATCGTCAGATCGTAAATAGGATTGTCCATACAAAGGGCATCAACAGTTCCCGTTAAGAAAGGTGTTTTTACTGTGATCCTTGCTACGGGAATACGACCCATCGTCTGATCAAGTAACATACATGGGGATTCCCACCCGAGCATTTGGTTATCCTGCACGAGACTACGTTTGATCACTACGCCCGTACAACCAGTATCACGCAATACTACGACTTCTCGACCGTTGACAAACCCTCTCGCGGTTGGTACACGCGCTTCAGGAAATAAACACGTGCCAAGCGAATGAATACAAGGTTCTACCTGTACGATGTTATCAGTTATACCTTTACTTTGTATAGCCACTGCTACCTTATGTATAAGTGCCTTTCTTTTAGGACAGTCTTTTTGAACATGACCCAATGCATTACACAAGAAACACCGCACACGCTGAAAAACTGGATTCCCAACTGACCTTTTTACCTCAGCTGATTTTACAGGCTCCCTAGGCATAGGTCTTACAGACTGGTTTCCAGACTTAAAATCTTTTAAAACCACGTTCTGGGTTCCCCCATGAGCTTCGGCAAATAAATCGGCTTGCTTAGCCATATCTTTTACGTTTGTGAAGACTTTCTCCTTCAGAAATTGATCTAATTCTCGCCCAACTGTATTAAATAATTGATCTCTGAGCAAGAAATCAGTCAACCCTTCAAACGTTTTCACCGCTTTGCCGCATTCAATCCACCGCTCAAAATAGTTCGCAATTCTGACGGTGAACTGTCCAAAGGTTTCTCCCTTATCGGGCTTGCTATACCTGAACTTTTTTCGAAAACCTTGTTCAGTGAGCTCGTACCTTTTGAGAAGTGCTTCCTTTAGGACGTCGTACTTAAACACATCGTCCCTAGGAAGTCGCGAGTATACATCCAGTGCTTTACCTTTTAATAAAGCACTCAGATGCAGCGCCCAGTCATTTTGACTCCACTTCTGGTTTTCGGCATACCGCTCAAACCGATGAAGATAACTATCTATGTTATCTTTTTCATCGTCAAAGGGAGGTAATTTGGGGCCCCTTAATTTGTTAGTGGCAGAATCGTGTTCTCTTCCAGATGTCGCTAATTCTACCTTACGCTCATGATCCCGTTGCTTTGCTCTTTCTTCTAACTCTAACATTTCTACTTTAGCTAGTTTATCTAACTCTATTCGCTTTTGCTCCGCTTCCATTTCCCATTCTATCCTATCCTTTTCCGCCTGCTTCTCTAATTCTATCTTTTCCCTCTCGGCCTGCTTCTCTAATTCTATCTTTTCCCTCTCGAATTCTATCTTTTCCCTCTCAAAGGCCCATTTCCTATCTTCGGATTCCCTTTCTAATTCCCGTTTCCTTTCATCAGATTCCCTTTCTAATTCCCTTGACCTTACCCTTTCTTCCCTTTCCCGGGCTTGTTCTTCCTGAATAAATTTCCTTAAGCTTTCACCTTCATACCCAAATTCTTTGCCTAAGGCAACCAAGTCCTTAAGGGATGACATGACAATTGTAATATGAATATAGATATATAACCAAACCAATACTTTAAACACGTTTATACTGGACACACGGACCTAGGTAAACTAAACAAAAATAAACTCCAAGTAGAGTATTATCTTAACAGAAGGTCACGCTCAAATATAAACATTAAATGTATACCTTCACAAAAATGATTGACAGTTCACTTAATCCAACGATCCCACTTCTGACACCATTGTAACAGAATTGTTACCGAGAGGAGGGTGGATTAAATGAACAATACAAACACAATTTGTGAAAGAAAATATAAATTTATGTAATAAATTATAAATGAAAAAAAAATACAGATGTAACAACACAATAATTCATGCACTCAACCCACAATTAAACTCACAACCATTCACAATACATGAACAAATTAAATAACAATACAAAAGGAATCACAAATGTAAAGGGATCTCTTGGATTATACACAGATCCAAGAATCCTTTACGAAAGTTAAATAAATGCAAGTATGATTCACGAAAAAAAATAAACACAAACGACAAACTATCTATCGCACGATGGATTGCGATAACTAGCACGATCATATACTTGAAATTCAATCAAGTTGCTAGCTTTTATTGATATCTATGTGATCACTTGAAATATTATTGCGATCTGACATAAACATGCAAATACAACAATGTATTAAATTATATCACAATTTCAATACACCTATGTGTCTCCCCTGTATAACCGCACGATTCAGCAACAGTTGAATCGTCTCCCAGTTTCCCCGAGAACCGAGGGTTGACCAATACTATTATCGGACGTTTCCCTACACGGATCCACCACAGTTATACGTTCAGACAGCATACAACATCTACCAGAACCAACGGTTCCTCACTCCCCTAGATGTCGACCCGGACGTTTTACAACTCTAAGACAGCTCCGACACTCGGACTTCTAGCTTTCCGGATATTTACATGTTACACAGATGTTCGACACACAGACAGATACTTCAATTCCGTTTGCACAAATTAACGGCACAAGCACATTCAGATATTTATACAGAGATGTTCCAGAACAAACAATATATGTCCCACAACAAATCAAACGATATCAAAGACGTTTATCAAAAGATGGTATCAGATGTGTTAACAGCTACGGTATCAACGATGTTATTAGCAGCTACGGTATCAACGATGTTATTAGCAGCTACGGTACCAGAAACAATGTAACAACTATGTTAGCAGCTACGGTATCAGAGACGGTATCAACGATGTTATTAGATGCGCTATCAGTGATGTACTTTTACGGTATCAACGACGGAATCAACGACGGAATCAGCTATAATAAACAAAACCAGACTAATAATAGTTGTCTCAAAAATAATCTAAGCCGTAGATTACGATATTGTATTTAAAGTCTAAAAGTGACTAGTAATTCCAAATATTCCACGTTTAATTGCAATAAAAGCATCATTATACGAAATGATAATCTGAATAAAATTCACAATAAAACGAAATGTAAATTTAACACTCACCCCTTTGGCTGGAGATTTGCAAGACGAGGTTATCTATCCTTCGATTAGATATTTTAGTTCCCGTAAAAAATTATGATAAATAGTTCGCCTTATATACTCTCAATAGGTGAACATAAATCACATCGAGCTTGCAGTGCACCACGTAAAACGAGTATTTCGGATTTCATGTAAATTACAAATTGGCACATGCAAATCGTTACACGCCACTTAATCACCCCAGGTAATGCGTGTACGACGAAATCAAGAAAATGGTGAGTTTCGTTTGCAATTCAAGAACAGAAATCAGTTCAATTTTCGCCTAATTCTGTGACACTCATCGATCTCAATCTCCTCGACAAAATCGAGGGAAGGGGGTTTTATAGGAAGTAGTTTAGGTGTTTGTCCAAATAATGTCATTGGTGATGTATCCATATTGCAAATTTTCGTCCGGGGTAAACGAGCTGAAAATAATTCCCGGGAAATAGTTAACGAAGCTGCTGATATCTGTTAGCGATTATTTCAGGGTGGTGTAATATACATTAGGTTATATTGATCTCTCATCGATGAAATCATAGACGACTATCACAGTGATTAAGTATATAGAGTAATTTACGGAGAAGGGCTGGGAAATCTTAATCGGGGTTTATTCACCAGAATCGCTCAAAACGTTTTACCACTAGCGAAAATTCTATTGATGATAGCAAATGGTGTTATTCGTGACAAAGCTACTAGTGCTGTTAGTGATGAGACTAATACATAAACCTCAAATAGTTCAACCTGTAAAATTACCCGTTACCGAGGTTATGTCAGCGAGTGTCTGTGCTTTAATAAATCAAACCGAAAATAACAACTAGCAGAATTGGGAGGATGTCTGCTAAACAACGAGATAAATATTACCGCGAATATGATAGCGTGGAGTGGCCCACGTTTTAGACGATACTAAAATATTATGAAATGTTTGAAGATATATCTAATATCTGATATAGATGTACCGGTGCATAGAGATACATATTTACGTGATTTTCAATATTATTCATATGACGTAAAGACTCCCAATGCACGGGATAGAATTGAACTTCAAGTTCAGGATACCATCAAATATTTTCTACCTTCCGAGGGGTAGATTGAGGTTAAAGCTCCACTTTTGAAAGCTGATGATACTGGTTATGGGATCGGTTATCGAGTTGGGTTTGTTAATAACGGTATCATAGTGTTGTTTATCAGTGCTAGGTATATTATCGATGCATGAAGGATTGAGGCGATTCAGGAAAATGTTGATGTCGCGACGACTATACTAGCTTTAGCGAGATATTCAGATAATTATGCAAGAACCGCGCGGCCGTCTATGATGTTTGTACAGGATACAACGGATCAACCAGAAAATCAAAATGTAACGATGACCGCTATTGGGTATGCAGTTGCATCTATGAACGAAAATTACAACATGAGATTTGCAACTCGTTGAGTGCTATAAAACGACAACGAGGAGTTTTCATCTACGATTCCTCTCTCCCATATATTTGGGTTTTGCAGTGATGTTAAGAATGTTATATTCGGTGCAAAACATACGATTGTACTGAACATAAAAGGTGATGTTAATGACGCAATATGGAGAGCAAACGGAGTCAATGATGGTAAGGTAACTTTAACAAATCACACATTGTAGATGCCAACTTTGACTCCTTCAATTTTTCAAGATCAGCTATTAGTCTCTTTTATGGAATCAGGTGATAAATAACTGTTGTCATGGCTGTCGATGACTGCAAGTAGTTCAGATGGTTATGACGCATGATTATTTACCTGGCAAATAGCATCACTACAAGGATTGTCAGCTTCGAGATACGTCTTCGTCGTGTTTCTGAAATAACAAGAATAGGCGCCCAAAAAAGAAAAAATATGGTGTTTGACACAATTGGAGTTTCACAAGTTACTTTGAGAATAAAAGGACATTAAGAACCATCAGAAGATAGAGTAATGACTTTTGAACATAATCACGTTGCGTGTGCGTATCATCGTTTGATGACTTTCCGAGGACGCGACTAAAATATCGATACTGGGTTGTTAATATCTCAGCGTGATTTATTACGTTTCGTTGAAACACTTGGAACTATATCGACAACCTGTATTTGATATAATCTTCCGAGCTCATGTAGATCGTTCTCCTTTTGGTCGTTTTAGAACAATTGCTGTCATTCTCAGTGATAAATCAATGCTACTTGATGGCGCTGGTGGAAAAAATGAAAGTCGTTGACGACCCAGTAGAAAACATGTAAATGTTTTCCAAAATCTTGTAGACAATTAGATTAATCTATTATTTAAATGTAAATGTTAATGTTAATCATTTTAATGTCACGTTGACTTCAGGTCAAGCAAAAAAAGTACAATCGATTGCCTGATCGCGATGAATTGCAGTATGTCCTCGTCGTATTGTGGTGTTATGTTGTTTCATCGTTGATAACACTACACCTTGAAATTCCTTGCCAGGATCAACCTGCAGGAGATTTGACCACTGCATGGATTCTCGTCGATAAATTCCTTTAAACAGGGAAGCAATTTCAGATGATGTCTTTGTCGTTAATCGCTCACCTTCTTTATGTCACGGAATTGTATACGACTATGTTCAATATGTATATGTGGTCAAAAATCTAGTCTTGATTTCGTTACTGCGTACAGCCTTACCGAGGGTAGTTTATTTTTTTTTCGAACTTTTTAGTTATTTCGGCATATTGAGCGAACACTCAGCTCATGCTGCATGTACGAAATTGCATGCAGTTTAAAGTACCTAGCTGCGCATATCGGTCACAGCTAGGGGTATATAAGGACGAAATTATAAGACAGAAATCACATTACGATCCAGTCTTGTCGGAAACGCTTCCATCCTAAACGGAGCAATATATCAGCTAAAAGAGCTGAAGTGGGGGCCGTTGGGGTCCGTGTGCTGAAGTGGGGGCCGTTGGGGTCCGTGTGCTGAAGTGGGCGCCGTTGGGGTCCGTGTGCTGAAGTGGGGGCCGTTGGTGCCCAGGTGCGGTGCCATGTTGTGGTGTCCGTATGCTGAAGTGGGGGCCGTTGGTGCCCAGGTGCGGTGCCATGTTGTGGTGTCCGTATGCTGAAGTGGGGGCCGTTGGTGCCCAGGTGCGGTGCCATGTTGTGGTGTCCGTATGCTGAAGTGGGGGCCGTTGGTGTCCGGGTGCGGTGCCATGTTGTGGTGTCCGTATGCTGAAGTGGGGGCCGTTGGTGTCCGGGTGCGGTGCCATGTTGTGGGGTCCGTTGGGCGACCGTGGGTGACCGTGGCACTTGTCTATGCTGCCTGTGTGTGGTGCCTGTGTATGGTGCTTACGTATGTTACATATTTCTCGTCATATGGACGACATATTATTTAAACACTTCTTTGCAGTCTCGTTATATGAACGACACCTGCATAATTTTATTATTTATTTAATATCTTCTTTGCGGTCTCGTTATATGAACGACACCTGCATAATTTCATTCTACACAAATCTCGTTCCATGAACGAGAACTTCAGAATTTAGGGTTCATAATTGCATTTGTCTCGTCATATGGACGACGTATTATTTATTTAATATCTTCTTTGCAGTCTCGTTATATGAACGACACCTGCATAATTTCATTCTACACAAATCTCGTTCCATGAACGAGAACTTCAGAATTTAGGGTTCACAATTGCATAGGTCTCATCATATGGACGACGTAATAATTTTTTAATATCTTCATTCTAGTCTTGTCATATTTACGACGCATTATCTTTTCATATTTGCATCTATCTCGTTATACGAGCCTTTTATATATATTCATATTTGTAAATTCATTCATATACTTCTTTTGTCATTACGTTACTGAAATTCATAGTTCCATGTTAGGAACATTTATTTAAATAGATTTTTCTTATATTTTGTAAAATATTGGTGTCAGAGTTGATTTTTAAAATTGCGTTTATAAAATAAACATCTTATTAACGCAGTTGCTTTCCGTGTCTTCACTAATCCAGTCCCGACTTGGTCTATCTTGTGACAAATGGTGTCCGTGGGGTGACCGTGAGTGGGGTCCGTGTGCGACCGTGGGTGACCGTGGCACTTGTCTATGCTGCCTGTGTGTGGTGCCTGTGTATGGTGCTTACGTATGTTACATATATCTCGTCATATGGACGACATATTATTTAAACACTTCTTTGCAGTCTCATTATATGAACGACACCTGCATAATTTTATTATTTATTTAATATCTTCTTTGCAGTCTCGTTATATGAACGACACCTGCATAATTTCATTTTACACAAAACTCGTTCCATGAACGGGAACTTCAGAATTTAGGGTTCACCATTGCATATATCTCGTCATATGGACGACATATTATTTAAACACTTCTTTGCAGTCTCGTTATATGAACGACACCTGCATAATTTTATTATTTATTTAATAACTTCTTTGCAGTCTCGTTATATGAACGACACCTGCATAATTTTATTATTTATTTAATATCTTCTTTGCGGTCTCGTTATATGAACGACACCTGCATAATTTCATTTTACACAAATCTCGTTCCATGAACGAGAACTTCAGAATTTAGGGTTCACCATTGCATATATCTCGTCATATGGACGACATATTATTTAAACACTTCTTTGCAGTCTCGTTATATGAACGACACCTGCATAATTTTATTATTTATTTAGTAACTTCTTTGCAGTCTCGTTATATGAACGACACCTGCATAATTTTATTATTTATTTAATATCTTCTTTGCAGTCTCGTTATATGAACGACATCTGCATAATTTCATTCCAGTCTCGTCATATGGACGACGTATTATTTATTTAATATCTTCTTTGCAGTCTCGTTATATGAACGACACCTGCATAATTTCATTCTACACAAATCTCGTTCCATGAACGAGAACTTCAGAATTTAGGGTTCACAATTGCATAGGTCTCGTCATATGGACGACGTATTAATTATTTAATATCTTCATTCTAGTCTCGTCATACTGACGACGCATTATCTTTTCATATTTGCATCTATCTCGTTATACGAGCCTTTTATATATATTCATATTTGTAAATTCATTCATATACTTCTTTTTTGTCATTACGTTACTGAAATTCATAGTTCCATGTTAGGAACATTTATTTAAATAGATTTTTCTTATATTTTGTAAAATATTGGTGTCAGAGTTGATTTTTAAAATTGCGTTTATAAAATAAACATCTTATTAACGCAGTTGCTTTCCGTGTCTTCACTAATCCAGTCCCGACTCTGTCTATCTTGTGACACTTTATATCTACTCGCTATAACAACTACAGTTAACGCGTATTTGTAAACATGTTTTTTGACAGTATCATATGGAAGAAATAATATAAACACTTTTGAACTTCATGAGGGACACTAACATCAAAAGATGCAAATTGATTCTTCTTTGGTGGTGTTAGATAAATCAGCCATATCGCCTGTCTAGATAACCGATCCGCCACGGTAACGTTTTTAACCTTTGCCGCGTTAGCGAGTTTATTAATCGTGGCGTTACCTTTCCAGTATTCGGTTGGATAATAATAAATCGATTCCATAATATTAGTTACCAGCACCTAAAACTAGTTTAGCTTTCATCGCAGTTTTTATTAACCATCTAGCCATTTTTATTTAAAAGATTTTTGCTGCAGGTCTCTAATTTTGTATGCGACATTATGAGCATAACAGGCCCTATCGATAGCGTTTATCGGATATTATCTAGGAGGAGGTTGATCCTGATTATCGAGTCTAATATCAGGTCGAGTTCCCGGACCACATTAACTATATCCTGGAAGGTGTTTTTCACCTGGATATTTTACCAATGGACCCCTGGGAGTGTTTTAATTTGGATGCGATATCACGACCTCCTTCTTTATTCCGATAAATCGAATTTTGTTTATACCACACAGTGCACACTTTCCAGTGATTGCATATCTGTTAATTTGTTTTGCAACAGGTGTTGGATCAATCGTCAGTATGCGCAACCTACATTTCAAACAATAAAAAACCATAATATATTTATGTTATATCTAATGGAGATTTATCCTCGTTAAAAAAAAACACCTGATGAACATCATATACTGTTGCCTAATATAATTCGAATGATTATCATTAGACCGTGTGGAAATGGTTAAAACAGCTGTTACTTAATGTGTTAATGAAGTATATGAAATGTGATAAACTGTATTTGATCCCTCCAACAGCAAAAAAACCAACACTGCTACAATGTGTTATAGGATTTTAACGAACGCGCAAAACAAATTGCTTTTGAAGATGTTGTTAAATTTATCGATGTGTAGATGATATCGACTTGAACTTTATTGAACATATTTTCACTGGGTAGACATAAATAAATGGACATACTTTACATCTCTCAACGATACACAAACAAACCTAGCATGGTCAGGACTACCTGTAATATTCTGTTAATATATATATACGATATAAAACATTCACCGGTCTTGGCGTAGGGGTGATATGGACTATAATAAACTTGAAAAATTTGCTAAGTCCACTCGGAATATTCCACATGGATTTATAACAATAAATGTAGAAGACCCTCAAGTACTATATCGAATCGGATTAGATAACAAATATGTAGTTAAACATCGGGCAACCATCCGATGATTTTCATACACACACATTTGCACGTGGGCTAATTGAAAACATCCACATACAAAATTTGCATACACACATATGAAAAATAAATAGTAGGCCAAACTATATGTACAAGGTTCTATTTGACGAAATACTGCCTGTATAAAAAGGTGGAACCTCCATCCCTACAACAAGATTTAGTTAAAAATCTAATACCCTTGCAATTTTCACTCACATATACACGAAATAAATAGTGAGCCAAAACATACATACAAGGCTCTATTTGACAAAATAAGGCTTTGGGATACATGCTGGGCCCACCATACCACCAACGCATGGTTATATGACGGAACCATTGTTAAAGCTGCGATAAATCTTAACACACACATACACACACCTTTCTTCTTACAATAATATAACGTGAAAATATATTATGAACATTCGCTAGTGCAGTGTGACATTGAAAGTACTTTTCTGAAAAATCGATATTCCCTAGCTGAAATGGCAATACTTCTTCAGAAGGACAGATGGGGAACGCTCAAGAGTTTTTATTAAATAACACAACATACAACTGCAAAGAAACCATTTATTCAGACATTTGGAGGCAATAATGTCTTGGTATGTTTTGCGAACAACAATTATATTGATACTTGTTATCATGATGCTGGGTATATTTGTTGCAAAATTTGTTTTTGCTTTGTTTGAGCCCCAATAGTATTAAATATTTCAGTTGCATGACATGTCATATGCACGATACATGTATGTTTGAAACTGCAGTCTCAATGGGTTTTTGACCATACGTGGGTTGTTTGATGTCTCAGTTAGCTATTATATTGATATACGGAAGGTTACCAAATTTGTTGAAAGTATCAATGTATTATTCTTCCATCCCTTTACTTGCGTTTACCCGCTCCACAGACTTCGAATTGTGTGGTTCTTGAATGTTATACTTTCCTCCCGTGTGTCAAATTAAATGTTTTCTTGTCTGGAATAATATCATGTGTTAGATAAAACAGCCTTTACTTTATTAGTTTAGATCTACTTGTTACTGATATTGATGTTGTGATGCTTATGTTGATTCTGTTACAAGTAAATTTACACGATTTGACATATCAAAATCTAGTAGCATAAAAGAATGAGAAATATGTTTTAAAATAATGGCTGCAAAGATTTTAAAAACGTTTGTTGGTGTAGCTTCGAAAATGAAAACCCAATTTAGTTCATAGTTTTGCTTTAAACAAAGCGTGCAACAAGGGAGAAATTGCTTTTAGAAAATGAAGACAGTAATGATGATAAGTATTTCAAATTACTTGTTACCCTTTCATCATTATATATTGCGTCAATATAATTTTTCAAAATACTCATGTCTTGGTCATTGTGGGTAAACTAACAGTGTTGAATTGGCGGGTGTGGCGTTAGTTGAAGAACAAGTTTGTTTCATAGACCTCAGCGTGTATCTACGTGTGTGTTGTTTTAACTTCGAACTTTGTCCGATGTTATTTAAGCCGTTTGAATGAATTGATCACCTGAGGCAAGGGAAAGAACACAGCTCGGCTGTTTACACTTGAAAATAGAGTCGAGTTTGTTTTGCATTATTATATTTATGAGGGGATTATGGGCATTCTTGGCACTAAAGCTAATAAGCTGATGTTATTGGATATTATATCTAATTTTCAATTATGTATGTTTATATAACAGTGAAACATTTTCCTGAAATTTATATTCACACTTTTCCCTTCGCAGTTTCAAATTAGTTAGTGTGGATCCAATAGGTCCAATTGTATTTCACGTTTTACTAAATAAATGTCCATGTCATGATGAGGTTCGTTCCAATTTATGTTAGTTATAAACATAGATATAAGCTTCAAAATATTTAAGATAAGACAAATATGTATAATCCGTATGTAAAGGGAACTTTTATCCATCTTAGATTATTGAATGCCATTCGTTAAATATCAATGGCTTAGTACCAAGCAATTAAACGTAACCGGTATCAAGGTAGGAACACAAAACTTAATATATGTATTTATGAGACCAAGTTAACATAAGTCACTTATAGGCAGTCCCTATCTCCAGGTATATTCCGTAGCCAATTATACGAACAACAATTGCTGTGCTACTAGAACTGTAATTTTGTATACAACGTTGAAATGAATGAGTAACTAGACTACTTAACATTAAGTTTACATTTAAATTGGAACGGACATAACAATATTCACTTTGATCTCCATCTTTATTGTAATCATGGTGCTAGATATATATATTTTCGAGTTTTGTTTTTGCTTTGTATGTGCCTCAATTGTATTAAATGTATCAGTTGCATGATGTGTAATATGTACGATACATGTATGTTTAAAACGAAGGTCGCAATGGGTATTTGACAAAAAGTGAGTAGTTTGCAGTCTCAGCTATTATATTGATATACCAAAGGTTACGAAATTTTTCAAATTATTAATGTATTATTCTTCCATCCCTTTACTTGAATTAACAAGCTCCACAGACTGCGAAGTGTGTGGTCCTTGAATGTTATATTTTCCTCCCGTGTGTCAAATTAGATTTTTTCTTGTCTGGAATAATATCATGTGTTAGATAAAACTTCCTTTACTTTATTAGTTTAGATCTACTTGTAACTGATATTGATATTGTGGTGTTTATGTTTATTCTGTTACAAGTAAATTTACACGATTTGACATATCAAAATCTAGTAGCATAAAAGAATGAGAAATATGTTTTAAAATAATGGCTGCAAAGATTTGAAAAAACGTTTGTTGGTGTAGCTTCGAAAATGAAAACCCAAATTAGTTCATATTTTTGCTTTAAACAAAGCGTGCAACAAGGGAGAAATTTTTTCTAGAAAATGAAGACTGTAATGATGATAAGTATTTCAAATTACTTGTTACCCTTTCATCATCATATATTGCGTCAATATCATTTCTCAAAATACTCATGTCTTGGTCATTGTGGGTAAACTACCAGTGTTGAATTGGCGGGTGTGGCGTTAGTTGAAGAACAAGTTTGTTTCATAGACCTCAGCGTGTATCTACGTGTGTGTTGTTTTAACTTCGAACTTTGTCCGATGTTATTTTAAGCCGTTTGAATGAACTGATCACTTGAGGCAAGGGAAAGAACACTGCTCGGCTGTTTACACTTGAAAATAGAGTCGAGTTTGTTTTGCATTATTATATTTATGAAGGGATTATGGGCATCCTTGGTACTGAAGCTAATAAGCTGATGTTATTGGATATTATATCCAACTTTCAATTATGTATGTTTATATAACAGTGAAACATTTTCCTGAAATTTATATTCATACGTTTCTCCTCGCAGGTTCCAATTAGTTAGTGTGGATCCAATAGGTCCAATTGTATTTCACGTTTTACTAAATAAATGTCCATGTCATGATGAGTTTCATTCCAATTTGATGTTAGTTATAAACATAGCTATAACCTTCAAAATATTTAAGATAAGAAAAATATGTATAATCCGTCGCACCATGGGCATGATCAAATACCTTGGTATATTTCTCCCAGACTTATCTACAATAATGCTACCAATTATGGACCTGTTGAAATCAGACACAGCCTGCTTTTGGGGCCCAGACCAAGATTATGCCTTCACGAAAGTCAAGGAGATGCTGGCATTCACGCCAGTCTTAGCGTTTTATGACCCTGACAAGTTAACTGTTGTCAGCGCTGATGCCAGCAGTTATGGAATTGGTGGGGCAATATTTCATCAACATGGAGAAAAACTCAAGCCAGTTACCTTTTGTTCAAAAACACTCACCCCTGCAGAAGTTAAATATGCACAGATAGAGAAGGAGTGCTTTGCATGTGTGTGGGCCTGCAAAACGTTTTCACGATATCTTGTTGGACTGAACTCGTTCAGATTGCATACAGACCACAAACCTTTAGTGCCATTGATCAGCACACATGATTTAGATAAAGCTTCTTTAAGGTGTCAACGACTGTTGATGCGGTTAAGACGCTTCAACACAAAGCAGGGTATGTTGCCGGGAAGCTTTTAGTAGTTCCAGACACCCTTTTTCGGAGCCCTCTCCTGGACCTGGACGCTACGTACGAAGAGGAAATGGAAGTTTTTATAGAGTCAATGGAGGCATGCAGGCCAAATAAAAGAGGGTTCCTGGAGTGACCACCATCTGCAGACTGCAATGACCTTCACCAGAAATGGATGGCCGGATAAGAAAATAGTTGTCCCATACATGTACAACCATACTTTGCTGTGCACAGCGAACTCTTAGTTCAGAACGACCTATTTGTCTTCAGTGACAGGGTTATCATACCTACAGTCTTAAGGCCGGGAATTCTTGATAACATTCACGAGGGTCATCAGGGATTAGCCAAATGTCGTGAAAGATCCCAAAGTTGTGTATGGTGGCCAGGAATCGCGAGACAGATCCAAGACAAAATAGAGACATGTGAATTTTGTCAGATTAGAAAACCAGCACAGAGGAAGGAACCATTGAAGACAACCTCTCTACCAGACAGACCATGGCAGAAATTGCAATTGATATTTGTGAAGTCAAACAAGAAAGATACATGGTAGCTATTGACTACTTTTCACGCTATCTGGAAATTATGCATCTAACAAAATTAACCTCCCAGCAAGTAACTGTAAAGCTAAAGAGCAAAGAGAAATTGTAGTTTCAGACAATGGGACCCAGTTCGCTTCATCAGAATTCAAGGAGTTTGCGGAGAAATACAACTTCAAACAAGTATTTACCAGTCCTCACTACCCACAAGCGAATGGTGAGGCAGAAAGTGGTGTCAAAATAGCAAAATCTATACTTATGCAGGATGATGTATTTCTTGCCTTGATGGCTTATAGAGCCACACCGACGGCTGCGACAGGTGCCAACCCAGCCCGATTGTTGATGGGACGCCAGATGAGAACCACCTTCTGTAATTATGTGGAAAAAATTTCATACTTTGATTTATAGCAAAATAAGTACAATGTATTATAGACATTATATTACCTGGCATCTCAGAATCGTCTCTGGTATGAAATGACATTTGGTCTCATGCGACCTAGTGATTAAATATTTGGATATTATAGTATAACAGAGTTTGTTCTTATTACTTGGTCTCTTATCAATTGGTTGAGAGTATCTGCAAACAATAAAGCGGATTATATTCAATATATTCACAGCAATTGTAATCAGGGGAACGACAATGCACTACTAAAAGGTTGCAATTTGGCCTCATATTGTCTTTGTAAATGCACATAGTTCCCACATCCACGGCACAATGGTGCCGTAAATATATTTACGTACCATTAGAAACCAACCAACCACTTATCTTTATTTGCAACGCTGAGCCGTTTCTAAATTCGTTACAGTTACGATACGGTTTCTTCATTCGTCAATGATTTTACAATTAACCTTACAATATCAATTATAATTACATGTATAATAATTTGGACACATTGTGCCTACATTATAGAATACAATATGCACGGTAACCAGACGTTAACGCTGTGAAAAAAGGTGAAAAATGGTTCACCGATTAATGTCTAAAACAACCACGGACAACAGGAAATACTGCAGCTAATTACAATTTAGCATCTGCAACACGTGTGTCACCGCTGCTAGGAGAATGCAGAAGATTGTCATGTGAAATTCCAGTGTCTCATATATAAAGATATTTCGGAAATGTTAGAAAGGTTACCTTTGGGGCTAATTATACAGTAATTCTTGCAGTGGCGTCGCTATGGGGGTGCGGGGGGTTCGGACCGCACCGGGTGACACCATCTCAGAGGGGTGACACCAAAAGGAAAATTTTAAATCAAGTAAGTTTAATGTAAAAATAACTAAACCTTAACGTTGTTACAGTTCGTAAATACTTTTACCTTCTGACCTTCAATTAATTTGATTTTGTTCTTGTCAGTTTTATACTGTGGACTTATTTTAAGAAGAAGAAATCCATGGTGGAAGTCTGGAGGGGTGACACCATGAGTTTACCGCACTGGGTGACACCAACCCTAGCGACGCCGCTGATTCTTGTAAGAAAACGTGATGATAATGATGTAATCTGTGCTGGTGATGCTGATGATGGCAATGGAGTATTATCAAAACTCATTGTGGATGCCAGTAATGTCCCATCGAGCACGGAAGAAGATAGAGTATTGTCATTTATGTATACAGGTGATCAAATCATTACAATCACGGCTAACATCAACAACAGATATTATTCAAAGTACTGTTCGAGATGTACTTACATGACATATAGCTTCACAACAAGATGTTTCTGCGCCACGACATATATTTGGTGCGCTGCAATATATGATATTAAACTCTCAAGAACGTATCCATATGATATCTGACCAACTCAGAGTTACCGAGGTCTCGCTAAGAATAAACGGCCAACAAGAACCGGCTGAGGATATTTTGTTAGAGTATACATCAAACCACGTTTCACGAGCTTATCAGCGTTTAATGATATTTATGGGACGTGATGAGAATGTAGATACTCGTCTGCAAATATCACTATTAGATTTTAAAAAAATGTATCAAATTTATTACTTTTCACCGCAGCATCTTGATTTAACCAAACAAACTGTTGTTGATATACACTTCAGAGCTCGCGTACGGTAAGTACCATCTGAATGTTACAGAGCAATCACTATGAAGAAACAATGCTACTTGACGGTGCTAGTGGACAAATCAGAATCCTTGATGCACCAATATAAAATTTTTAACACAATTAGATCACTCGCAATATTATAAATATCATTTCATCATATAAATGTTTCTTTGACTCCGAGTCAGATTTAAAAACTATAAACCGCATCAGTGAAAAAAATCCAGAACTACAATGCCACTAAAACACAGTCAGATTACACGTGGTGAGAATAAGCTCTCACTGACAGAACACCAGCGCATAATATTAAATGAAGTTAAACATTCAAGAATAGAATCCGACTTACTCTATCCAGGGATGCTACTTCAGATATAACTAAATCAGGTGCTATATTTTCCACTTCTCGCAGCTATATCAAGATTAATCTCGTCGAGATAAAATTGAATGATTTATATATGACTATTTCGATCTACATGTAGAAGTAATTTGATTTGGAATGATAGCAACACTGTCATTTTCCCTCAGTTTTAGATTTTAATTTTGATTTGTTTGAGTTTCACTTTGGGGTGGGGATGACCATATTATTTCCAGGGTATATGGCATCCATAAGGCCTTACTCCGGCACTGCATATCAACTGTAATCTGAAAATGTATTCATTTTGAAAGACAAGTTTTTATTTTTGACTTTGTTGTATCCTTGGACGTTTTCAAGAACATCAACGTGTATGCCTAGACACAACGGATCTACATGTGTACAATATGAATGACATATCTAATTGTTGCAATCAACGTACCCCTTCATGTTTCCAAATTTCACATTCTCTAGAGAAAATAATTTGTTTTGATAAAGCACCAGTGTCACCGTTTTTTGTTACACAACTGTTTACGTCTCCATTTCATTGGCATTAGCTAAATTATCGTCTGGATAAACAATTGAGTTTCGAATGTTTTAACAAAAATGTCGCTTTAGAGAAGAAAGACAGTATTTTGCAGACGGACTTGTTAGCGGAAACAAGAGACAGCCCAAGCATATATATCTTTTGTGTTAGCTATTACCCAGCCCCTTTGATAAGTAAATATGTTAGGCCGATAAATAAAGTTTTCAAACGATAGATTTATTTTTTGGTTTTATAAACGTCATTCGAAAATAAGCACTTAAGAAAGATCCACAACAGCAGTTATAAACTTCATTATATATAACAACATTAATACGTGTTGGTGTTGTTTATTTTATATTATATATACAAATATATATATATATATATATATATATATATATATATATATATATATATATATATATATATATATATATATATATATATATATATATATATATGTATATATGTATATATATATATATATATATATATATATATATATATATATATATACGTATGTATGTATGCAAACATTCGTGCACAAGTTGGTCGAAAGAGTGAAAAGAAGGAGGCATATAACATTGTAGACGATGCAGATATATGCAATTAGAGTAAAGGATAGAAAGAATGAAATAATGCTCTTTAAATAAAGAATATGTGATGGTTACTTTATATGGTCCAACATTTTAGGCTAGATAATACTTTAAAGACGAACAGCATACAACGACAATATACTAAATTTAACTTGCGATAATAGTTAGGGAGACCCACTAGTTCCTAGAATTTATTTTATTTAATTGCTAAACGTACATGCCGGAAGGGGTTTTCCAACTCTCCGGTTGATTCGGTGACCTGACAATACATATAATCATGAACGGATTAATTTTAAGCGACAATCAAGGATCTATTCTCTTCTATAGCCAGATATAGCACAGGAATTATCCTTTCATGCTACAATCCTGAGATTGATACTTTTTACAAAAATTTTGCATTTATGTAGTCAATGTATACATGCGCTAATCTTTGCTAATGCCGCCCTGACGGATTGGAAGTAGATGGGTTTTTCATTCTTCTCCTATCTTTTGGGTGATTCAGATTACATTCTCTATATCAAACCTAGGTTACTGATATAATTCCTCAAGGTCTACTACCATCACTATGTATTGCAACATAAACGTATTGATTACGTGTGTGTGTGTGTGTGTGTGTGTGTGTGTGTGTGTGTGTGTGTGTGTGCAGCGTGCGTGTGTGTGGGATTAGGATTTTTAACGTAGCTTTAACAATTTTTGAGTCAAATCGCTACGAGATCTGCAATGAGGCAGTTGATAGCAATGTATAGAACTCAGGAATCATGTCGCAGACATGTAGCATGATGTCCCACCCAAACACATTATCCTGACACAGGCCGACCAGTCTTAACACTAACCTCTTAATGTCGAGCGCCAAGCGAAGCAGCCGTTAGTACCATTTTTGGTATGATTCGGCTGGGGATCAAACCCACGATCTCCCACTTCCGCGGCGGACAGTCTAACCACTAGTCCACCGGAGCGGTCATATTGATTATGTATAACAATTTCAAAACAAGTGTACAGACGTTAAAGTCATATGAACACAAACCAGGCTATACACAACACTTTAAGTTAAGTATTTATCTCTCTCTCTCTCCATCCTCCCCATCACCTGTTTGTGTATATGGACCATCGTAGCACGAGAGAGAGAGAGAGAGAGAGAGAGAGAGAGAGAGAGAGAGAGAGAGAGAGAGAGAGAGAGAGAGGGAGAGAGAGATAGAGAGAGACATACAGTACAGACGGTCGGTTGTATTGTTACTAAAGCGGAATAATGACTATAAAGACTTTAACTGAAACATATAAATCACGTCGTATATCATTGATACAACATACTATATCATTATCTTAAATAGAGCAATGTATTAACATAAAAACTGGAAGTACCATCATCGGCAACTAATGCTATTCCTGTTACTTGACAAAATTAAAGAAAAGGTTTATTGTGATACTGATTGCACTGAGGTGCTTTTTCAAAGATTACATCACCAATTTTAACTAAATCTCAGTGTTGTGTCCATGCCAATCAGATGAGCGACTCAAGTCCACTTAAGACTCTTGTTCCGATTTACACACGAAATAGGAGAGATAATTTCCTCTGAGTCCCAGCATATTATCATTTTGATGTTCCAAGTAAATGTTTAAAGGATTTTATATTATTTCGCATTTAACTGTATGAATCAATCTTGATAATCCGAATTATTATTTGTGAATGGCTGAATGTTTTTGCGTGTCTTGTTTGCTTGAAGTTATGTTCCCCATGTTAAGATTT
The DNA here is from genome assembly GCA_029339505.1 of Unio delphinus. NCBI lineage: Eukaryota > Metazoa > Mollusca > Bivalvia > Unionida > Unionidae > Unio > Unio delphinus. The sequence goes on from JAQISU010000323.1 coordinate 12,564,044, forward strand.
TTTTCTCAGATAACTAGATCGTGAAGTCAATAGAGTTATATTCTTTGTGAAGTTTGTGAAGAAAATGCCCCTTTTATACGAAACACTACATCATCAACGTTTAATGCTACTCTTTCGTGGAATAAAAATACATCCTTCATGAAAAACTAGATAGATAAAGCGAGGCAACTCTCGAATGCCTGTCAGAGCTAGCATGTGACCTAAATTTATCCTTACACTAATTTATAGACCTTACCAACGTGACTGCAGCGACAGCGTACGTTCAATCTTCACCATCGTGTAAGGATGGATAAAGTCTATGTGGTATTATCTTACAAACTTATTGGAGATGCACGAAGCTGAAACAATATGTGCATACGCTGTATGATGTACCTAAACTACATCTTTGTGGTTCCCTTTCTACTCTTAATAGGGATACTTTTTCTTTGCGGAACGATGATATATATCCCTGTGAAAGGTACGGTATGTTGCGCCATATGCAATTTTACAGAGACAGAGAGAGAGAGGGGGGGAGAGATAGGACGATAACTTGATTCCTGAATAATTCAAATCTTTGCGAGTTCGATACCAACGAACGCCAGGTCAACGCCATACGTGGATCATTTTGAAAGGACACATAGTACCAATTTCATCCACATAATATAACCAAATAATGAGTTGAAAGAGTCGTTAAAAAGCACCCATCATCACCGATATCCTGAACAAAATGCAGAATCGAAGCATGCTTTCATTTTATTTATTCGTAACAGCTTTCTGAGCCGTTATTAATTCTTTCAAAATGCATGGTATAGTTCATTGTTGTAATGAAAGTCCAGCCAGCGTGAGCTTAATAAAATAAACGCTAATTAAGGTAACACCATGGTTTACGAAAACCACAGATTCACTCCCTTACCTTTATGATACATCATAGGATACGTTTCATCATTCAGATTGGAAAGAAAACACGAATCTTTGCCAGCTTTGCTAACGGTTTTAACGTAATTTTGCATCGGAAACGCACTGTTTAAATCAATCTTCAAATAAGCCAATATTATAGTATTAGGAATTGATTTTTTAGTAAAATTAATAAGATTACAATTTTTTTTAAATTGTATTAAAGTAATGCTTTATATTAAAGTAAGTTCAAAAGTGTGTTAAGATTAATTTCATTTATTTCCAAAGCACAACTATATATTAATGGAAGGAAAATAGTTGATGTGCAAAGCATAAATTGGCAACGTAAATCACTAGCTATACGAATGTACATTATTGTGTGGAATTAAGTTATAAAGCAAAAATCTTACTGGGTCAGTCAGCTCCTAACTCTTATCAGTGAAACATATATTCTGTAAACCCAGGCATTGGAAAAAGTCTAATTTGGTTAATAAAAAATTAGAACAAACTTCCGTGCTGACGTAAATACAGAATGGTTCTTATGTAATGATGGACAGTCGTCGCTACAAAATGGTTCTTACCTAATGATGGACAGACATCGCTGCTGGCTTAGTATGTTAAAACATGTTGCTGGCTTAGAATATTAAGTGATTATCATATTTGGACCTAACTTTAGATGGGATGTGAGTTTACATGTCTATTAGCAGGGTGTTTCGGGTCAGATCAGATGTGCGTTTACTCGTATATTACCAGGGCGTTTTGGGTCAGATGGGTTGTGAGTTTACTCGTCTATTAGCAGGGCGTTTCGGGATCAGATGGGATATGAGGATTGTTCTGAGGGGTCAATCACTTATCACTAAGGACATTAATAATGAAGATCTTACTATTTCTTTGAAACATTTCCTAGTTTGAAATTTCTCTTACTTGAAATTCATAACATCATCACCTCCACCAGCCATAGATGGACCTTATATTTAGTTGTTAATAGCTTTATGTTTATGTATTAACTGCTCTTTGTGTCATGCTTTACTTTTGATAAATCTATAACATCTTCTTCGTTTTATATGTCAAGATAGTCACTAAGATTCAGTATTATATTTTCTTATTATGGTAGTCTAAAGGACGTTAAGCTTGAAAATGCAAATCATTCTTACATGTAACCATTCCAATTGAACACATGCTATCAAAAGTAATGAAATCAAGTAGATTGTGACTTTACATTATCGATGCTAGGAAACTAGCCAAACCATCTTTTAAGTAATTATTTGAAGCAGGCAATAGTTTCATTGTCGTGCAAAATCAATACATATTTAACGTCGATATTTTGATATTGCAACAACAGACTAATGTACTTGTCGGAGGTATTCACCGATATTAACAATTACAATAATAGCAATTACTTGTAATATCATCTTGATTAGCATATACATGTATATTTACTTCTTATGTCTAAAGTGAAATAAACAGAAATATGTTAAGAAGAAAGAAATGCAATTGAATATCTCCACTTTTAACTTTCTTAATCGTGTTACAAACCCAATTACAATGCGTATCTGTCTAGATGCGTCTGACATTGTAATTAGCTAAGCATGTTATAAACCCAATTACAATATGTGTCGGTATTTAAGGGTCTGACATTTTAATTAGCAAAGCATGTTATAAACCCAATTACAATATGTGTCTGTATTGAAGGGTCTGACATTGGAATAAGATAAGCATGTTATAAACCTAATTACAATATATGTCTGTATTGAAGGGTCTGACATTTGAATAAGATAAGCATGTTATAAACCCAATTACAATATGTGTCTGTATTGAAGGGTCTGACATTGTAATTATCTAAGCATGTTATAAACCCAATTACAATATGTGTCTGTATTGAAGGGTCTGACATTGGAATAAGATAATCTTGTTATAAACCCAATTACAATATGTGTCTGTATTGAAGGGTCTGACATTGGAATAAGTTAAGCATGTTATAAACCTAATTACAATATGTGTCTGTATTGAAGGGTCTGACATTTTAATTAGCTAAGCATGTTATAAACCCAATTACAATATGTGTCTGTATAGAAGGGTCTGACATAGGAATAAGATAAGCATGTTATAAACCCAATTACAATATGTGTCTGTATTGAAAGGTCTAACATTGTAATTAGCTAAGCATGTTATAAACCCAATTACAATATGTGTCTGTATTGAAGGGTCTGACATTGGAATAAGATAAGCATGTTATAAACCCAATTACAATATGTGTCTGTATTGAAGGGTCTGATATTGTAATTAGCTAATCTTGTTATAAACCCAATTACAATATGTGTCTGTATTGAAGGGTCTGACATTGGAATAAGTTAAGCATGTTATAAACCCAATAACAATATGTGTCTGTATTGACGGGTCTGACATTGGAATACGGTAAGCATGTTATAAACCCAATTTCAATATGTGTCTGTATTGAAGGGTCTGACATTGGAATAAGATAAGCATGCTATAAATCCAATCACAATATGTGTCTGTATTGAAGGGTCTGACATTGTAATTAGCTAAGCATGTTATAAACCCAATTACAATATGTGTCTGTATTGAAGGGTCTGACATTTTAATTAGCTAAGCATGTTATAAACCCAATTACAATATGTGTCTGTATTGAAGGGTCTGACATTGGAATAAGATAAGCATATTATAAACCCAATTACAATATGTGTCTGTATTGAAGGGTCTGACATTGGAATAAGATAAGCATGTTATAAACCCAATTACAATATGTGTCTGTATTTAAGGGTCTGACATTTTAATTAGCAAAGCATGTTATAAACCCAATTACAATATGTCTCTGTATTGAAGGGTCTGACATTGGAATAAAATAAGCTTATTATAAACCCAATTACAATATGTGTCTGTATTTAAGGGTCTGACATTGGAATAAGATAAGTATGTTATAAACCTAATTACAATATGTGTCTGTATTGACGGGTCTGACATTGGAATAAATTATGCATGTTATAAACCCAATTACAATATGTGTCTGTATTGAAGGGTCTGACATTGGAATAAGATAATCTTGTTATAAACCCAATTACAATATGTGTCTGTATTGAAGGGTCTTACATTGGAATAAGATAAGCATGTTATAAACCCAATTACAATATGTGTCTGTATTGAAGGGTCTGACATTTTAATTAGCTAAGCATGCTATAAATGCAATTACAATATGTGTCTGTATTGATGGGTCTGACATTGGAATAAGATAAGCTTGTTATAAACCCAATTACAATATGTGTCTGTATTGAAGAGTCTGACATTGGAATAAGATAAGCATGTTATAAACCCAATTAGAATACGTGTATGTTATAAACGGTATTACAATGAGTGTCTGTATAGAAGGATCTGACATTGCAATTAAAATGTGTGTCTGTTTAGAAGGATCTGATATTGGAATAAACTAAAACTTGCTATAAGCACAATTACAATGCGTGTCTATCTAGAAGTATCTGAGATTGGAATAAGCTTAAAGCATGAATATTCCATCGAAATACCCAAGCATTAATTAGACTTTTCATTCTTTGCCATGACAATGTATTTTAATAACTAAATATCTTGTATTTTTAAAGGAGCTATTGTTAATGGTAATGTGCTTCTGTTGATTTTCCTTGTAAAAAGAAGATTAAATCAATTTATTTTGCCTATTCATTGAGTCCTTTTGGCGAAGGAGCATCATTATATTTTAGTACCTAATGTGTGCAAATGAAATCATTGTATTCACATTTAATTGGCCATATTTGCATTTGAAATAGAGGCAGAATTATGATTGAAATCTAATGTTTAACAAAATAAGCTCTGCGAATAAAATAACTGAATTATATACTGGCTTCATTTTAAATAATGAAAAGTAGAAGATTAGTTTCAACACAATGAGATGTCGACGTGCTCTTTTCATCATGGAAATGAGATGTCGACGTGCTCTTTTCATCATGGAAATGAGATGTCGACGTGCTCTTTTCATCATGGAAATGAGATGTCGACGTGCTCTTTTCATCATGGAAATGAGATGTCGACGTGCTCTTTTCATCATGGAAATGAGATGTCGACGTGCTCTTTTCATCATGGAAATGAGATGTCGACGTGCTCTTTTCATCATGGAAATGAGATGTCGACATGCTCTTTTCATCATGGAAATGAGATGTCGACGTGCTCTTTTCATCATGGAAATGAGATGTCGACATGCTTGTAACAGAATTGTTACCGAGCGGATGGTGGATTAAATGAACAACACAAACACAAGTGTGAAAGATAATGTAAATTTATGAAATAAATTATTAATTAAAAATAATGATGTATCAACACAATAACTCATGTGTTCAACCCAAAATGACACTCACAACCATTCACAATACATTAATAAATGAAATATTAATACAAAATAAAACACAGATACAAAGGAATCTCTTGGACTATACACAGATCCAAGGAACCTTTACAAACGTTATATTGACGTATAAATGACGATAATAAACACAAACATCTAACTATACTAGCGCACGTATGGATTGCGACAACTAGCACGAACATATACAGATATTCAATCAAGTTGCTAGCTTTTATTGAGAATCATGCAAAGCCTTGAAATACTATTGTGTTCTGAAATAACCATGTAAATACAACAACGTATTCAATTGTACTACAATTGCAACACACACATGTGTCTCGACCCTGTATAACCGTACGATTCACCCCCAGTTGAATCGGCGCCCAGTTTCCCCGAAGACCTAGGGTTTGACCAATACTTTTATCGGCCGTTTGCCCTTCACGGATCCACCACAGTTATACGTACAGACAGCATACAACATCTACTAGAACCAACGTTCCTCAATACCCTAGATGTTGCCCCGGATGTTTATAACTCCAGACAGCTCCAACACTCGGACTTCTAGCTTTCCGGATATTTACACGTCACGACAGATGTAGACGAACAGACAGTTCGACAGACAGACAGTCATATACTTCAATTCGATTGCACAATAAATCAGCAACAATTTCAGCTACGATAACAGATGTTATCAGAGATGTTCCGCAATAAATCAGCTATAATTCAGAGATGTTCTCAGTGATGTTATCAAAGATGTTATCAGATGTTATCAACCGACGTTATCAGATGTTAACAACCGACGTCATCAGATGTAATCAGATGTAATCAGCTACAATAAAGAAACCAGACTAATAACAGTTGTCTCAAAAGATATTCTAAACCTTAGATCACGCTATTGCATTTAAAATCTAATGGTGACTAGTAATTCCAATTATTCCACGTTTAAAATCTGCATTGCAATAAAGACATCATTACATGAAATGATAAACGGAATAAAATTCACAACAAAACGAAATATAAATTTAACACTCACCCCTTTAGCTGGAGATTGAAAGAAGAGCTTATCTATCCTATGATTAGATATTTTTGGTCCCGTAATATTTATCAGAAATATTCTGCCTTATATACCCTCAAATAGGTGAGGAAAGATCACGGCAAGATTACCGTGCACCCCGTGATTCTTGGTGTTCCCTGACTTCAAGTGATACGAAGTCAGGCACATGCAAATCGTTACACGCCGCTTACCTTGGAGAAAACCACTTATTCACCCCAGGTAATGCATGTACGACGAAACAAAAAAAAAAATGGTGAGATTACTTTGTAAATCAAAAAGAAAATAAATTTTAATTTTCGCCTAATTCTGTGACAATGCTCTTTTCATCATGGAAATGAGATCTCGACATGCTCTTTTCATCATGGAAATGAGATGTCGACGTGCTCTTTTTATCATGGAAATGAGATGTCGACATGCTCTTTTCATCATGGAAATGAGCAGCAGAGAGGGTGAACAGACCAACTTTTGTAGGCGTCGATTTAGCAAACTGAGGCTTCCTTCGAAATTGCTTAATAAGCGTCAATTTAGCAAACTGAGGATTCCTTGAAAATACTTAATTAAATTTTTCAGTAAAAAGAATAAAATTAAAAACGACGACGCCATTTTTTTGTCACCATCTCTGCTGCATAGATTTTTCACGATGGAGTGAGAACGTGGACTGCGTCTGATTTGGTCTGAGGCTTCCCAAGGGTAAAAAAAAAGACGCCATTGTCGTTGGCGTTCACCCTCTCTGCTGCTATACGCTAACAATTTTTTTAACGATTTCACAAACAGACTAATTTGCAAAACTTCACCTCGCAGATCAATTAGATTATTAGATTGGTCAGTGAGTTTGAAATTAATTCTCGTTAAAGAATTATTATGACATCGCATATAGACTGGATTAGTTGGGTCTTCAATAATTAGAAATCCTGGAGGAGCCGTTGGTGCAAATGAGTATAAAATATAACCTTGCTGAGCTTGATTTGATTGCTCGAGATTTATTTGATAGCTTCCTTCGATAACATCACATACTAAATTTAGCGCTATCACATTTGAGATATTTACATTTTGAGGAGCGATATGTCTCCCACTACCATCTTGGTCGTTATTAAATGTCAGAATATTTGTTTGTTGTCGTGATAATTTCTTCCAATCGTCGTGGATTTTCTTAAACCCAATATCGATGGCATAACTGAGATATTTTTTTAATTCGTCGGGTTTATACCCCGGAATTTTTAATGTTTGAATATCCTCTATGCGGATATTGTATGCTTCCCTAAATACCCCCTTATGACTTTCGTTCATTAATACTTCTTGAATAATTTGCGAATGAAATATTTCCATATCGTTGATGATTTTATTACCAGTTTGTACAACGTTGATAAATTCATCTTTAGTGAGAGAGCCGGATTTAAGGGATATTAACAATAATGAAAAATCATTATTCATCGCTGTTAAATTTTCTTCGATGCTACCAATATGAATAAAGAAATTATTGTTGTGGTATCCAATGAACTTGTTAGAATAATCTTGATAACTTTTCACTTCATTGATGGGTTTTATCACGTTGGAGACATAATCAGATTTTACAGGTTCTGGTATATCAACAATTTCTCGTCTAGGTGGTAGTTCAGGCCATCCTAGTATGGTTCTAATAGAACTCTGATAAATATCAACGACATATCCGGGTGATTTGATCTCGATCGCAGATGATAACGTCGGCTCGTGAACTGTTATAGCGATTTTTGATTCTTTTCCAGTGATAGATTTTATTCTACGCGCTAATTCATCACTGATTTGTTCGATTTGATATGACCCCGTAGGTAACGAGACAACGTTCCAGTCTGGAGTCCCGTCTTCACGATTTTTCCACGCGAACACCAGGGAATTTTTTGGTTGTTGACCACCAAATGCTACAGATCTGATATTGGGCCAGCTATGATACACTCGTAGTTTTGCCAGCGCGATCTCTTTTATTGGTATCGGCGAAGGAAAATTTACATTAAATTCAGGATTCGTTGATAATATTGCAATCATCGCGTTTTTCGCCGGAGTGGTGTTTTCTGCTATTCGTTGAAGTTCTTGCAATTCGTGTGACATTATTAAAAACTGCTAACAATTTTCAATTGACAAATTCTTTGAATTTTTAATTTTTAAGTTCATAAGTTCCATATGTGAGGAACATTAAACTATTTTCATTAGGATACTCAGGCCAACCTATTACTGTCCTGATACTACTTTGATAAATGTCAACTACGATGTTTCCCGCTGTTATAAAAATACTACCAGAAGTAAAGATAATCTTTGGTGTGTGAATAGTTTCTCCGATAACTAAATTTATGTGCTGATTTAGTTTTTCATTCAATTCATCTATTGTGTACTCGCCTGGCGGAATTCCGATAACATACCATTCGATTGGATATTTCCATGAGAACACAATTGAGTTATTTTCCTTTGAAATTCGATAAAGATCTTGGATTTCCGATTTCTGTTTTGAATCTTGTATTGTTATCATCACTATTTAAATTATCATTATTTAATTTCTTCATCGCGGTGTTATATAGCGCAGTAATATGTGAAAATTCTTCTTCAGTGATTTCTTGATCAGTTATTGATGAGGAAATTAACGCTGTTAACTCCGAATATGCGGTTGTTGCTATTGAGAGTTTTAACGTAAAATCACGTAATTTACTTACGGAACACGAGGATATTTTTTTTGTTATACCGGTGAATAACCCAGTGAGTGTTGCAACCGCGGATATAACAATTGGGACAACGATCGGTGCGGTCATTGTAACTGAAGATAGTATTATTCCTGCGCCGGTGATAAACCCGGATACTGAATATACAGTAATGTCCAATATGGATATTCGGTGTGTATATTTTTTCTTTTTTGTCGTGTAAATGTCTATATGGTTTTGTAATTGTTGTTGATATTTAAAAACGGTATCATAACGATACCTCGAGGGCGTTGGTAACTCTTCGAGGACTGACATTATTAAAAAAGATTTTCCATTTTCAAATCGCCGATATATCTTATTTTAGCAGCATTAGTGTTTTCAGTTTAGTTGTTTACTTAAATCCACTACGAATTCTACGTACCACGTTACTGAAACCCTGACTAGATTTCTATCTGCGGTCGTTATCGTGAATTAATCAGATACATCTTTGTCGATGATCGTTGATACCGTATTATTGACTCCAGATGAACTACTTGATGATATATTGAATTGAGTCGGTGATACTATTGTTAATCGATAAATACCCTTGACTGCTGCGGTTATGTTTAAAATGTTAGTTGTGGGAGTCCACGCAAATGAACCGTGTTGAATCGTGTATACGATATTGTTGGTGCTCTTATGAGGAATTTTTATTTTTTCAAATATTGCTATCATCCTTGTTGCATCCGCTACGATGTTATTAGTGGTTGTTTTTAGATCATCGATGGATTTTTTAATATCAGGAAGGGTTATTTCAATTTTATCAAATGGGGTTCCAATAAACTTATCAATGAAGTTTTTACGAAACATTGAAAACTGTTTCACGTGTTTTTCATATTCGGATTGAAGAGCTGCTAGTTCAAACATAGAATCTTTTATCGAAGTGAGTTTTGGAGCAGTCACTGGTGGATTTCCAAAAAATTCTAGTATGGGTTTATCAATTTTGTCAATTTTATTTCCTTGTATTGCAGTAAACTGATTAAATACAACTATATGATCGTCATACTTATCATTGAGCGATTTCAATGAACTCGCCGTGTTATCGAGTGTAGTTAATTTATCCGTGATCGTTGAAACTAGTACACCTGGTTTGAGTTTACCCTGATCGGAAAATAACGCGATAGTATCCTCTGATGCGTCTCGTCGTTTAACTAAAATATCATCGAGGGAGATATTACTAGTTTTCAATTTACCCTGACGATCTTGAAATACAACTATTTCATTAGGATCAACACTTGCTAGGTTCAACGTTTCGGCTATTTCATCTTCGATTAGTTTTTTAACATCCTTGATTTTATCAAGGATTTCAACTCCATCAGGTTCCGGTTTCTTCAGCGCTGATAAAGGTCGTCCCCAAATATCAATCGTTGTTATCATAGAAATTTTTTCTCTGTTTAAAATCTAAAGATTTCATCAAAGATTTTCAATCCAACGACTGCTAGTGTACTCATTCACTACCACATGGGGTGGTTTTGATTGAGGAATCTTTGATTCCTTTGAAATAGCATCAAGTACGTTTAGCACTTCATTGCCACATATGGGTGGGTCAATCATCGTTTGCGTCGGTAACGTGGAATACCAACGGGGTATTTTTAAGCGCGTTGATAAATCAAGGATATAGCGGTTAAATTCCTTCGGAGGCGCTAGTCCATATGAGTCAAAATAAATAATCCCACGTGGATCAATCGCGTATGCAACCCAGTGGGTTCCAGGTCCATCGCTGTTATCTAGATTAATAATACACGTTTCAACGTGATTAGGTTGTGCCGGTAACTGATCTTTCATAAAAACACCTCTGAAGTTTTTAATCGCGAGTTTTTTAGCGGCATCAATTAAATCAAAATTGGACATTGGAAGATTTTGCGTTAGTAAACCGTTCCTAGTCTCAGGCCCGATCCGTGAACGGATCTCCCGCTGTACCATGAATACGGGGTTCCTGGTAGTCTTAGACCTTTCCCCTTTTTTATATCCCTTTCCCGTTGCCTTTTTTAGTGCCATTCTTGCCGAGGTACCAATAGCCCCTAACACTGCCGCTTTAGCTACCGCTGGGGCCGCTGCGGCAATCAACCCTGGAATCAACCCTAACAGCGGGAATCTACCACCAGTCTTTTCCATGTTTTTAATCGCGCTTGCAGAAAGAGTAACCTGAACTCCCTTTTTTTCTTTAAGCGCCTTATTAAAATGATTAACCTGAGTTTTCGTCAGTGATAGTTTATTTCTCCCGCCATTCATTTGATTAGGTTTCAGCGTTATTGTGGTTCCACATTGCTTAGCTGATTTGGATTGTAATTTTTTTAACTGACCAGGTGTCAACGTGACATTGATATTATTATACGACATTATACAAAACAGATTGATTCTAAATCGCAGAGAGAGTGTAATTAATTACAGATTTTCCATTGGTGCATCTACCACTCTCATTCGTCCACCGACACCTTCGAGTATCATTGATTTATCACTGAGAATGACAGCAACCGCTCTATAATTCGGGATAGCAGCAGGACGGGTTATAAGAGCTCGGAAGTGTATATCAACGACGGATTGTCTCATCAAGTCAAGATGTTCCAACGAAAAGTAATAAATCGGATACAGATTCTTAAAATCCAACTGTGATATTTGTAGACCAGTATCAACATTTTGATCACGTCCCATATACGATAACATGTTATGATAAACTCGTGCAATATGATTGTTTCCATAGTTAAGTTGTATATCCTCTGACGGTTCTTGCTGTCCGTTTATTTTCAGTGAGACTTCATTACACCCAATTTGATCAAATATCATATGGGAACGTTCTTGATCGTTTAATCTCACTCTATTCTGTAGCGCAATAAAAATATGCCGTGGAGCTGAAATACCCTGTCGTGCTGCCAAGTGCCATGTGAGTGTACCATTAATATTAGAATCTATGGTATCTGTGGACGTCGTCAACCAGCTCAACAATGTTTCCCCCCCCCCCCCGATCCATAAATGATAACAATCGTGGTTCTGTTGACAACGACGGAGTTAACACTGGCATCCACAGTGTTAGTTTTGATAAAACGACCTTACAAGCAACAGCGCAAGTGCGCCAGATTGCACTATCATCAGTACCTTTTCTCACTAGTGCTACCGTATGCTTTGCTCCATAGATAACTTTTCTGACGTTTCTACAAAATCCAAATATGTGATGCAACGGAATCGCACATGAAAACTGTCGACGCTGTCCTTGTAACGTTGCTACTCGTGTTGCAAATCCCAGGTTGTAATTATTATTAACGCCTCCGAGAATGTCAAACGCAGCTCCAGGTCTAATTCGACGTTCTGGATTAGCTGCTTCTTGTTGTGGATCAACTGCAGTAGCTTGTGCTGTTAACACTTTAGTATACTAAAGGTGATCAGCGTTATTAGTAATATCTTTCGAGAACATCATAGACGGACCTGCTGATCTAGTATGGTCATCAGAATATCTCGCTAACCCAATTATTGTTGTTGCAACATCAACCTCGCGTTCAATAGATTCGATTTCTCTTCCATCAATGAGATATCTAGCACTTTCAAATAACGCCATGATGCCATTGTTAACAAAACCAACTCGGGTAGTTTGGTTATCAGCATATGGTGTATTAGCTGGAACATTTGTTACGAGTTCACCTTCGACTTCAATAAATGCTTCAGCGGGTAAAAGGTATTTACTGGTATCATGAACTTGAAGTTCGATTCTCCCCCGAAGATTAGGTTGCACTGCGTGATAGGCAAAAAATTGATAATCGCGTACAGATTCATCCTTGAGCACTGGGGCGTCCATGTCAAATGCAATATCAGGGTTCCGTTTGAACATTTTTATTATATACCCGCTGGTCTAAATTGAAAGTGAAAATTATTTTTAAAATAATTCCTAACAGCTTTTTCCTATGGAAAATCCAATGCAAATTCGACCACTTGACCCTACGAAATAATTTCAGATTTTTCATCGTGAAATCATAAAAAATGTGATTTTATTGCTGATTTTTTTTATCATTTTTGATCATTTTTGCTTCAAAAACAATAAAAATAATTCCTAACAGCTTTTTCTATGGAAAATCCAATGCAAATTCGACCACTTGACCCTACGAATTTCTTCCTAATTCTCACGGAAATCATCAAAAATCATCAAAAAACACCCAAAATTCAGTGAAAACCAGTGAAAAATACAAAAATTAAAATCGCAGATTTTTCATTTATTATAATAATTATTTTTTTTATAATTTACAAAGCAATTTTCATCGACGTCTTTGACTTTTGTAGAAATTCCTTGAATTTCCAAGGCCACTTCCCTCTATCATATTTGCTGTGTTATTATCCTGGGCGGTCATCGATGACATCAATAATGGTTTTACCATTGACTGTAGTTTTTCATCTACTGCGTTATTTATTATTTTACTAACCCGCGCAGGCATAACCGCAGTAGATGGTAACGGTCCTGGTTTTGAAAATCCTTTGGATTTTCCGCGTCGAACTAGCGCTGCTAGTTTATCCTTCGCGGCTGAAAACGCCTTCGTGGCAAGATCACCAACAGCGTTAATACCCTTATCCCTGATAACATCAATGTCTTTCATTGATAGTTGTTTTGCTAGCGGCTTTACTTTTGGAGCCATTCTTGAAAATAATCCCATTATAGTGTTACCGAGACCATCTCCATAATATGCTCGGTATTTTGGTAATCGTGAGTTTACCACGTAGACGTTAGTTGGTTTATCATGGTTGTAGTGTATGATCATTCTCTATTCAATTGCTATTTATCTAATCGTGGTGACGAAAAATCCAAGGGATTTTCAATCACTATGGTGACCTTCCACTAACTCTTCAATAAAATCTCGATATGTTGCAATATCCATGATACCACCTTGAAATAATCGCCTACAGATATCAGCAGCTTCATTGATTATTTCCGGTGAGTTATTTCCAGCTCGTTTTCCTCCTACAAGTATTTCTAATCGTGCTATATCACCTAGAATATTACCAGGACATGTTACTCTAGAGTTTCCAACTAAACCACTGCCTTTGTTTTCAGTGATACCAGTTGCACCTTGAGAAGAGGGTTGTGTTATTTTAAAAAGTTTTGATTGTTCTGGTAATCTAAGAAATCCAGGGCCTGATTGCGTTGTTGTAGATGATTCAGCTTCTTTTACTGCTTTCACAAATTCTTTATACGTTTTATCACTTTCTCTTGCCTGAGATGACTTTGAAAATATACGATATAACCACTTATACCATTCTTTTTTACAAGGGTTTTTATAATCATCGTGGATATAATTTCCTCTCTGATTAAGACTCCTAACAACGAAATCGGCTAATTCTTACATAGAATTAAATTCTTTATTTTTTAATTCATCTAATTTACCAGGGCGGAGTTTATCATTGAATGTAACTTTTCCACTAGTAGTATCACCCTCTTCTTCTTCTTGTTGTAGTGGTTGTTCTTGTTCTTGAAATTCTTCAGGTTGTGGGGAAATATCAATATCACCTAATCGTTCAATTTCCTCCTGAAGTTCTTGTTGTTCTCGTTCTTGTCGTCTTGCAGCAGTTATTATATCACCAGGAAGTGATTTTAAAGATTTTTTTGTTTGTTTAGTTCGTTTTGCTATTTTTTCAAGTTCACCAAGAAGAGGTCTCTCTACTCGTTTCCTCTCTTCAGGGATATCTCCGTATATAGCTCGTTCAGGAGCTGTTTTCACATCTGTAGTTGCAGCAACAATCGGTTTAAAGAGTTGTTCAGAACCCTTTGTAAAATCAGTTTGAGTTAACTGCCGCTGCTGAGGTTTTTCGCGTAATCGATCACGAATTGGTAATAATTTATTAATATCACTCAGTCGCTGTTTGGTGTTACGTGTAGTCAGTGATATTCCTACCATTATTGAAATAGTATCAGTGATGTTGAATTGCTTTGCAATTTACGAGTAAAAAAAGAAATCACTAGATTATACTTCCCTGTTGTTATACGGGACACATAATTTTACTTCCTCATAGGTAGTGATTATTCATGTATACAAGTGGGGTTTTAGCGTTCGAAAACAATGCTGAGCCTCACGCGTAGAGAGCGCCTCCTTGTTGTATACCGGTTATACAACAAGGAGGCGCTCTCTACGCGTGAGGCTCAGCCTGCTCCATTAACGTTTTTAACTGTCTCACCTTACAATTAATAAGTTTTCTACTTTCATACTCAGAACTTAATTGCCTCCGAATATGTTCAACGATGTTACATAATGGGACAAATATATTAATATCTTCATGGAAAATTAAACTTTCACGGATATGTTTTTGTAAGCGCTTAATTAAAAAATATTTCTTAGCGAGTACGTATTTTCCATTCTGCTCTGCAAATTGTATATCATCGAAATCGGTCATAATTTGATCACAATTTAACCCTGAACATAGTTTAATCTTTTGATCTTTAAGCTTGTTGATTTCAACAATAACACATTTGAGATTTTCAAGATTCATATATATTAAAAAGTATATTTGTTAAATTGCTTGAATGAAAATCCAAAGGATTTCTAAAATGAATTCTGGTCACGCTAAGGTGTTGATCATCTTAGCATATCCAGAAGCTTAGCGCGATTATAAATGATTATGGCTATATACAATGGATGACGACGGCACAATTATACATCACCGTTTTGAACCCCCTTGGTGTTTATACATCAAGCGGCGCTCAACGGTTACGCGGACAACAATAGATTATAGGCGATTATGGTATTCAATGCAATGAATGACGACAGCACAACAATAGATTATAGGTGATATGGTATAATACAATGAATTGATTCAATGACAATGGTATAATACAATGAGTTGATTCAATGACAATGGTTATGAATGACGACGGCACAACAATAGATTATAACGTGAATGAATTGATTCAATGACAATGGATGACTGGGTAAGCTCTACATTCATACGTGATCATTACAATCTATAAAACCTAGGTTGTAATGAATAACAAAAGATATCCATACACCAGGAAGTGTATGTGCTGTAATGATCACATGTATGATTTTCGAACGCTAAAACCCCACTAGTATAAAACGATTTTATGGTATATAAGCCGCAATTAGAGACTAACAGCACAGCGGTGGTGTAGTGATTTTATTGTTTGTTATGTTTAATAGCGACCACTGACAACGTTGAAGTACACATGATAAATGAAGCGGACACTAAAAAAAAGAATTAAATACGACGTGTGTATAAAACAGTTCTATTAATACTTGAAAAAAGACGAAATTGATTATATTCCGTTGAGATTCATAATAGCGAAAGCAACCAATCAAAACCCACCAAAACAACAACAGTGTTTCAACGATAACTCTGTCATTGGTGATTTGTCACACGCGCGCGTTACCTAACAGAGTTATCTCCGCTAATGCGAGTATACAGCTAGATGTAAATAAATCGAATTTTTTTACAAAAACGTTTTGAAAAAGCGGTCTTGGTTATATTCTCTGCAACAAATCGTACTGAAGTCGAATAAATATTAAAAAACCTACCGGCTGAAGTAATAGACTGAAATATTATTTCCTCGTTGTCAGTATTAATTGATTTTACTGGTCAAGCATTTTTCGAGTATTTTCCAGTCCCATCTCGTTTTGCGTTCTCACGTTGTGAAATAGCTTGTAAATTCGATAAAGAATTATTAGTCTTAATGCGATCAATGTGATCAATAACAAGACCATCCTTGATCTATCCATTAAACACCTCGAATATGAATCTATGACAATAATTTTTCTTCTTCCCCCCAAACCTCAAATATCCTTGATTACTCAGAGTACCAACCGACTTCTTATTTTTACTGTGTCTAACAACACCATCACGAGAGGCTTCATAGTTTGCAATAACAGGATGTTGTTTAAATTCTTGGTTCATTTGTATACAATATACTTTTATTTGTCTAATTCATTATTTGGTTGAGATATAACATTTGGAAATCTTTCTATATAATCCAGGGCAGTTTTTATGATTTTGCCGTTGGCAACGTCGTTGACAGAGTCAGGATTTTTTATTCTTCGCTTGTCATAATAACGCTTCAACTCTCTATAACGCCTACCCCCGCAATTGACACATAATTGTGAATAGCCTCTAACACCCACCCGGCAATGATGCACGGAAGAGGACCTTTTGAGCCGTTTCTTACGCTTTGCATATGATACCCACAGAATTCATTTTTGCATGATTTGTTACACGGGGTTGTTGATCCAATCATAAGCCATTTGCAATGATTCATTATATAAAAACCTTTCTATTTAAATACTTCTTTTAATTATAATATGAAAGAATTCAAGAGATTATCGAAAATTAAGCCTTGGAAAAATGCTAAATTCAATCTCGATAGAGTCTCTGATATACCAAAAAGTCTAATAGATGACAAAACCCTGCTGAGTAAAATCAGAGAGTGTTTTAATGAATTTAAGCGCGATGGAGCAACTCATACGTGGTCGACATTTCGAATTATACATGACGATGTCAATGTAACCGTAATAAACGCCACCATGAATGATACAAGAGCAGCTGAGATAATTTCACACCTTCGAAAACGGTATTTTTTTAGAATAAAATTCATTATCGAAGACGAAGGTGAATGGGTTATCAGGGATAAATTTGAACCAATTCTCAAGGATAAAAAATTTGTCATTGTGAGTAGAGATTCCAAACCGGGGATTCTAACTGGAATTGACAAACCATACTACGAGAAATCTTACCCTGTAACAGCAGTTGTTTACGGAGTATATCAGTTAAATGATAAACCTTATATTGCAAAACTAGCACCTATGAAATATTCACCGTTGACTTCGTCAAGGCTCAATTGTGTAGCAACACGGATAATGGAACACTTCACAAATGCATCCCGAGGAAATAAACTAACTGATCTGCGACGTAGGAAAATAACCGAATGGGAACTAACAGTGAAACAGCGCGGGGCAATGATTTCCGATATAGCTAAATTAGAAGCATCATTAAAATTTCCAATATCTGTAGCAACGATAACCGGAGAAGTATTATACGAACCAAAATATCAATCGCGAGGAGCTCCAATTGAAATTATTGATCATAACGAACACGCGTGGACACCTGCAGTAAATGTATTTCCACGAGAACGAATCGTGAGATATATCCCGGAGGAGTTTTCCGGGGATGTTTTCTATGAAGAGAAATTATTCGATGTTATTCACGCGTTGTGTAAAGATGATCCCGTGTCAGTGTGGTTACTTAACAGTGATGGTTCCGAATCAGGATTTGATCAATTTGTAAGACCAAATGGAGAATTATATCGTGCTGAGGATTTAGATAACAGAATGAGAAAAATCGCTAATGAATTTTCACCGGAGAGTTTCCATGAAAAACTACTCACAGATAGTTTTACTATTCCATCAGTAGTAGCTCACTTTGCAAGAGAGAAAAACTCATGGCGTCCAACACGAAGTGATTTTCTCGAGGACGTAAAATCGAGCTGCGTCGAATTTGGTCATGGAGGACTGTGGAATACGAAGTACTCACGTGATGGTATGATTTCAATTGATATATATTCGCGTGTTATCCTGGAAGTTTTCTCGGGTATGGAGAATGCTCTGAGTATTTTAAACGATTTGGACACCCCACGCATGAAATGACTCGTGTTGCGATTAATGGTCGTTTGCCTGATTTTGATTTAACGGGATTCGCTCGTGTGATATCATTCAAATTCGCTGCAGGGTTACATCCGTGTAGTTATCTTTGGCTTGGTAGACACCTATATGAAAAGGCGTGGATGCCAATTGTGTTATTGCGGTATATGATTGATTGTGAGATGTTACAATCGTTGATTGTCGGTGAAGCTATTATATGCTATCACGCGCAGAAAGAAGTTTGGTTACCACAACCCGATTTAGATAGAATAATTGATAAAATACGAAAACAGTTTCCTAATTTAAATGAAGAACAAATCATGAATTGGTCGAAGGAGTTATTTGAAATTAAAAACAAAGAAGCCAAAGATTTAGGACGAAAAATAATCGGTAAATTCACTCAAGGTGGAAGATATGACAATGCAAAATATTCTTCGCGGTTGATCATAGATAACGCAGAATACGATTTTACTGTGGCGGATTTAACGAAACATGGAAAACTTGTATCCTGTAGGGATGCTTTTCTATCAAATGGTGAGAAATCAGGTACGGTTGTTACCTACTGTGATGGATATAACCCCCAGTATGCACATTTGAGAAGTTCTATGCTCGGTTATTCTATTATTAATCTATTTTCGATGATAAATAGATTTCCAGATACCGCGGTTAGAGTAGCTACTGATTCGATGTATATACACGAGAAATACAGATCAGCTGTAGCGGCATTCACAGATCCCGAGAAAGCGTGGGGACGTTGGCGATTTAAAAAGGAAAAACTACACGAGTATTGTAAATCCGCAGATGTTGCCAACGACGATAAATATCTTTGTTGTAACCGTATTGAAATTCAATCAGAATTTACTAATGCACCACCGGTATCTGATCTCGTATGTAGATACAAGACAGTTTATTTAAACGGTTGTGGTGGGTCAGGAAAGACAACTCGTGCAATCGAATTATTCCGTAGAAACGCTAGCGTTTCCAAGTCAACCATGAATGTGCTAACGCCGACTTACAGAATCGCCAGAGAGATGATAGCGCGGGGAGTAAAAGCCTGTACTTATCACAGCTTCTTTCGATGGAAAGGCGATACATGGACTCCTGATCGAATGGGCGATAAATTCATTCCTGAAATCATAATCTGGGATGAAATATGCACTGTATCGTTGAGTGTATTACAGACATTTCTCGAATGGTTGTTAAACAAAACCACAAAAATCGTCATGTGCGGGGATCACGGTCAGCCACCGCCATTTGTCGGTGGATCTCCACACGAATAGCTAAAGGGTTTTGTAGATTATTATGAAGAAATTACCACTGATTATAGATCACTTGATGAACAATTACGAGAGTTCAAAGCGCTAATTAGATTACAACCGGATATAATCCAGTGTGAAATAGCGCGTGAAATAATTTCAGAAACTTCCATGAATGATTTTTGGGAAACATGGAAGCCAGATGATTTAATAATCGCGAGTAGAAAAATAGTCAGAGACGCACTTCAGATAAAGTTATTTGAATCGCATAAATGCAAATTTGCAACACTTCCAGTGCTTCTTTGTTATAGGCCTTCGGATACACGAAAGCAGAATATTGAAGTTGATATTCCTGGGAAGAGTGAAAAGCAGATTCTCGTGTTAAATGATATTGTGCTGGTTGATTTCAGTGTCGTTGAAGATGCATTGCTGAACTCAAAGAGTTCTGCTGATAAATCCCCGTGGACGTTAGGTTATGCAGCAACAATACACTCTTCACAGGGATTAACTATCACAGATACAATTGTTTGGATGGTAGATAATCGCATCGAGGGGTCGAATTTAGTTTATCTCGCAGTATCCAGAGTACGGCGAATAAATCAGCTTCGAAGAATTGTCATTGACGATAATGACACTACAATTAGCGCCGATGATATCGAGGAAATAATCAGAAAAAAACTGTCTGGTTATAAACAACAGGATAAAAAAAATAATAGAAAATTTGACATTGATGCTGAATTGATAATTTCACTAAAGCAACAACAGAATAATCACTGTGCGAGTTGTAATTGTATAATGCGTTGGAGTTGGTCGGATAAAGACCCCCGCCGATTTACCGTAGACAGAAAGAATAGCAGCATTGGTCATACCAACGACAATGTGATGCTGACTTGTCTTGAGTGCAACAGACGCAGAGGTGCCAGCATAATGCCTCTGGCATCGGGTGCTAGTTAAGACCCCGCGGTGGTAATTGAGTATCGTCAGGAATTACTTCTAATTGTTCGCGTGTAAATCCTCGCTGAGGAGCAGTTGAATCTAGTTTATAGACTGCTGGTCTAGAAACGCTAGCGTTTCCACCAGTTGATCGTGTTATACCGGATATCTTGTGCGTCGTGACGCTCCAAATAGGATCAGTAGCCCTTTTTTTACCACCCTCAAGTTCTCCTGGTTCGTATAAATACCTAACAGTGACATTACTACCAAGAATTGGTTCGGAAACGCTAGCGTTTCTAGAAACATCTTTTTGTGAAATTCCTTGGATTTCTATTTTTGGTATAGACGCTTTCTTAATCGCGTTGACAGGTTTCATGTTAATTGTTCTAGTAATCTCATTATTGATTGCGGTAACTACACCTGGTAATCTCTTAACCCATTCACGGGATCGCTTTTCTTGGATGAATTCTTTCGCGTATTGATATCCAAATAACCGCTCAGCAAGTGTCCGATTAAACCGTTCAACAATTGCCTGATCGCGATGTAGCGCAGTATGCCCTCGTCTGATGGCGACATTATGATGTTTCATCGTTGTTAAAACATCGCCTTGAAATTCCTTGCCAGGATCAACTTGTAACAGATTTGGCCAGCGTAGTGGACCTTGTCGATAAATCCTTTCAAATGCAGAAGCTACTTCAGGTGATGATTTTGTCTTCAGTGGTTCTGCTTGTTTGTACCGACTAGCAATATCAACTACGGTTAACGCGTATTTGTAACCGTTGTCATGTGGTAAAAATAGTATATCAGCTTGATGAACTTCATTAGGTGTTGCAACATCAAAATGCGAGTAGTTAATTTGTTTAGGCGCTGGTAGATAAATTTGCCATATCGCCTGTTTGGATAACCAATCCGCCGCAGTAGCCTTTTTTACTTTTGCAGCGCTAGCGAGTTTATTGATTGCTGCCTTGCCTCTCCAGTATCATTTTGGAGAATAATAAACAGATTCCATATTATTAATTACCAGCACCTATTATCAATTTACCCTTCATAGCGGATTTTATCAACCACGAAGCCAATTTTTCCTTTAAGGATTTGTCAGTGATAGCATTCAATGCGTGTATCAATTTCACATCCGCGAGATGTCTATGTTGAAGATTGCTGCTTTTATATGCAACATCATGAACATGACACGCCTTATCAATAGCGTTTATTGGATATTCACCGGGTTTGGGTTGATTTTGGTCATCGAGTCTGATATCTAATCGTGTTCCCGGTCCACAATAACTATACCCTGGAAGGTGCTTTTCTCCTGAGTATTTTGCCCACGGTGTTCCTGGGAGTTTTGCTAACTTGGCTGCAATATCACCTCCTCGTTTTTTTTAAAGGTTTCGTGGAAGTAAATCTAAATTTCTTCGTACTACACTGTACGCACTTACCAGAAAGCGCTGATCGATTTTTTTTTGCTGTAATCGTCGTCAAGTCATCTGTGCCAGTACGCGTCCTACATTTCACACAATATTGATCCATAATTTATATATAACAGCATGAATGTAATTGATTATTCAGCTACGAGACAACGGGAACCTATTAAACACCATGCAATGTTACCAAATTCTATTCGCGCGATTATCATCGGACCATCTGGAAGCGGCAAGACACAATTGCTACTTAATTTGATAACGAGATGGATGAAGTGGGATAAGTTGTATTTGATTGCTCCGAGCGTAGATGATCAGCGATGTTATGAAGTGTTAAAGGATTTTAACGAAGCCGCGCTAGAAATTAACGGCGATGATATCATTGAGTTTATAACCGATATCGAAGAGGCACCTAGCATTGACTCCATCGACGGAAGTATTAACAATTTAGTCGTATATGATGATATCATGTTAGATAATCAAAAGAATCCTGCTAGAATATTTTCACGAGGACGTCACAAAAACACCGACGTGATATATGTCACTCAACGTTATACACAAATTCCTAAAGTGATCAGAGATAACTGTAATTTGTTATGCGTGTTTAACGGCGTTGATACTCATACGCTAAGAAATATTTGGCAAACTTGGTGCGGTGGCGATATGGATCATAATCAATTAAAAAATTTCTTTAGCCGCGCTCAGACAATCCCACACGGATTTGTGACGATAAATTTATCAGACCCTCGGACAAGATATCGTGTCGGACTTGATCAAATATTTAGTTAACGCATAGCAGCAGAGAGGGTGAACGCCAACGACAATGGCGTCTTTTTTTTTTTACCCTTGGGAAGCCTCAGACCAAATCAGACGCAGTCCACGTTCTCACTCCATCGTGAAAAATCTATGCAGCAGAGATGGTGACAAAAAAATGGCGTCGTCGTTTTTAATTTTTTTTTTTACTGAAAAATTTAATTAAGCATTTTCAAGGAAGCCTCAGTTTGCTAAATTGACGCTTATTAAGCAATTTCGAAGGAAGCCTCAGTTTGCTAAATCGACGCCTACAAAAGTTGGTCTGTTCACCCTCTCTGCTGCTAAATGAGATGTCGACATGCTCTTTTCATCATGGAAATGAGATGTCGACGTGCTCTTTTCATCATGGAAATGAGATGTCGACATGCTCTTTTCATCATGGAAATGAGATGTCGACATGCTCTTTTCATCATGGAAATGAGATGTCGACGTGCTCTTTTCATCATGGAAATGAGATGTCGACATGCTCTTTTCATCATGGAAATGAGATGTCGACATGCTCTTTTCATCATGGAAATGAGATGTCGACGTGCTCTTTTCATCATGGAAATGAGATGTCGACATGCTCTTTTCATCATGGAAATGAGATGGCGACATGCTCTTTTCATCATGGAAATGAGATGTCGACATGCCCGTTCCATGTCACACAAAATGTCATGTCCCGTATCATTGTTTTTTTTCAGATTAAAAATCGATTTTAACTTCATTATCAGAAATTAATGATTAACTTGACATGCATATTCAACGGTAAGTAATATAATAGATAAAATGAATTTAATTAAATATCTCAACCACCACGTCCACTTTCTCGTATTTGTCTTACAGCCTGACACCATGCTATTCCTTGCCATTGTTTATACAGGCGCCATCACCACGTTATATTAATACATTGTTTTCTCTATTGTTGTTTTCTTTTCACCTTTTAGCATTAAAATTGTCCCTAAATATATTTAGTATATTTTATTTGTTTTCCTGTGTTTTCTTCTAACTTAGGAAATTTCCTTGAATAGCTTTTTGTTCACTTGAATTATTATTTACATTACAATTACATTTATGCTACATCGTTATCCATGGTGATGCTCGAATCATTAGAATTTAAAAATAGTAGACGAAAACAGTCTTAGGATTTGTATTTGCTTATCTGAGTATTCTGCGTCCAGAGGTTTGTCTTTAAAGCCATTTACATTTTCATACTGTTCATATTTTTAGATTTGTTATTGTTTCAAGAGCAATACTATATTCCCTATCTGTTCGGAAAGACTTTCATTAGATTTTTTTTGGGGGTTGTTCATCGAACTCAGTGTCATTGTGAGTTAGCATAAAAAATTACTACAGTCTTTAATTGATTTCTCATATGAAGTTAATATTCGTTATTTCTGATGCCTTACAAAACTTTGGTTGTAGGAAACCAAGATATGCACTTAGTGAGTTTTCGGGAAAATGCATATCCGTTCCGTGGTGTATTTAATAAAAAGAAGCAATAGCTCTGTAATTATATATAGTATTTTAATGGTGAGACATCAACTGCGATATATATATATATATATATATATATATATATATATATATATATATATATATATATATATATATATATATATAATTAACTTGGTCAAATAGAATATATGCATTCTGAGACATCGTACTGTTATCTAATTTACTGTCAACATATTTATATGACTGTTGATATATAATGAGACATCGTACTGTGATATAATTTACTTTGTCAAAAAGCATTTGACTGTTTATTGAAAGGAAAATAATATGTTGCTTTCTGTTTTAATCCTTAATTTATAATCTTGTAATGGTGGTAAATGTCATACGTACAATGAAGAAGTACGTATAATTATAATAAAACCTGAGAGCAAATATTTCAGGACCTATTCGAATGACATGCATGAATTTCCCTTATGTATATTGACCTGTGATTTAGAAAAGTCAGAACCCATTTTGCTCCAGATGACTCCAAAAACTAAACGGTTTCAATTGTATTAACTCCTGAATGATACTTTTACTTTTATGAAGTTGCCAGGATAAATATGATAAGACCCCATAAACAGCAGTTGTTGAAAATATACAATATACCATTGTATTAGGACAGATGCCTCTTCAAAGTAAAACAATTTTCGCTAAAAACGTATCACATTTCCCATTGTTTGAGTCTTATATTCTTTGCTGAATTTACTTTCATTTTATAGGAATATAATTTAACAAACCAATGCATTAATCATCGCAATGTTCAATTTTTCATGGTTTGAAATTGAATGCACTTCATGCATATTATTATTGTATGAGAAAATTAATGCAAAATAGTTTTACATTTTTTAACCAAAAATATCTTGATTTGTCATGCTGATATTAAAAGCTCACGAATCTTGAAGGTAAGGATTTTAATTTGGTTCGCATTTCTTAGGCAAATGTAAATCTTACTAGGCTACACTATTTCAGTTGTTTATTTCGTACTGTTTCGCATGATTGAAAGAAGTTTAACGATATTGCACTATTTATACATGTAAAACGATCCATGTCTGAGCAAAGAAAAAGTATATGTAACCTATTTACTTTTTAAAAACACAAACACATAAATATTGAGAAGGAACGTATTAAACATCTTTGCAGGAAAATAATTTTGTTCTAATAAAATTTTTCTGAATTTTAACTACAAATGTCTGGTTAATTTCCCATCTCACAAAAGGTTTTATCTTACAAAGGAAATATTACAAAATCAGTGCCATTCCGAACTAATTTTAGGAATTTCTTTCTTCTTTTCTCATTCACTTCAGTTGTTAAGAAAATATGATTCATTTCATATGAAGTAAAAGGTTTTATCTTTTGAAGGAAATGTTAAAAAGTCGGCTTTTTTCCAAGATCAACATATACAGGATATTTTGTGGAACAACGATGTCGGCATATGGCAAGATTACTCACTCTGTGTCTATGATGATCAGATATCTGCTGAGAGAGAGGAAAGAATTATGAAATATTTAGAGGTACTTAAAAATATTCCAACATTTCGATACTTCATGTCCATCAACTGATGAGAAGCCACTTAATTTTGTTTCTCGAGAACAATTATTCAACTTTGAATTCTTTGTAGACAACGACAACATTTAACTTTCAACGATTTTTTCAGCATTTGGATAGAAATTGCAGATAATTTTAATGGAACTTTCAATTCGATATTTGAAGATGTGATCAAAAGAAAAATGAAGATGTGAATAATGACACTTCAGTTCAATCCACTGGCAACTTGTGACAGAAAACTATTATTCTACTGATACTCTAGGGCTAAACCATTAACTTATTAACAGTGGCTAAGCGTTGTTTAAGTATTATGTTCTATACAAGCATCAATAATATAGCTAGGTCTTACTTGAAACTTGACAAACTGATGTGATATAATTTGTTCTCAAATACCAGTACATATTACAAGTGCATCCCAGTCTGAAACCTTCCTTCATTTTTTCAATATTTTTTCGGGCCATCTTTTCATACCGACAAAAATCAATATTTGCAGCAACAGCAAGTTTTATATTATGAAGGAGGAGTTCCTGCTTTCACTATTAACACAACGCAGCAATGGGATTTTCCCAACGCATGGCCTCCTCTTCAACATGTGATGATCAAGTCTCTTGCTCAAGGAAAACTGAAGACCACCAGAGACAAAGCCCTCAACCTGACGTCAAAATGGATCTATAGCAATTGGAAAGGATGGAATGAGACCGGCAAGATGTTCGAGAAGTCGAGAAGGTATTCCCTCTAAATTGTCAGGAATAAATATATATATATATATATATATATATATATATATATATATATATATATATATATATATATATAGTAACAACACTATCGTCATAAACTGAGCAGCAGAAAACAAACCCAACCTAACAAGTTTTGTAAAACTCAACAAATAATTTATCAAGATTATAAATAAACAATGTGAGAGGACCTTCCAGCACTATGTCGTGAATCAAAACTAATCATTATGAAGGTATATAAAAGTCTGAAATGAATTTAAAGTTCATTATGCATTTCAAAACCAGGAATGTACGTGTCCTCCAAGAACCCTGATGGCATTGTCCAGAATTCCTTCGAATAATTCGTAATAGCTCCAGAATAAAATTATAGACCAAAAAATTAGCACTTCTTATTCCAGTGAACACTCCAAACAAATGTTTTTTTTTCTCAAATAATATATTCCCCACATGACAGAATAAACTACTTATTTTGCGTCGAATTGGCCGATTCATGTGACCTACCCCAACCAACGGGAAGTTACAGAAACATTGAAACACCACTAGCAACCGAACAATTAAACCATTAGTGCCATTTAAGTCTCTTCAAAAAAAAATTTTTTAATAATCATCAGCACATACGTAATGCATTACTTACGTAAGCATCTATTTATAGATCGTATGATATACTAAACTGTTAAGTTTAATTTCCACTTTTTTAGAACACTGACATGAACAACCATTTCAGCCTATCGACGCGTTTGGTAATTCTGCACAACGATACGTCATTTCTGTAACATTGGATCACGTGTTGTTTTTGTTGAAAATTTAATTTTGGCTGAAATGCTGACAGAAAGATTCCAAAGTAATGTATTTCATTTCCATAGCCTGATGCATAAACATTACATCTTTTTCAAGCCATGCAAAACATAGTCTGCCATATAAGGAGTCGTGAAAACATGGACGGGGGGGGGGGGCATCATGTTTGCCCAAAATTAGTAATATTGTGGATAAATATTTTTGTGACAATTGCCGCTTTTCAAATGGCAAGCAATTCAGAATTTTATTTTTGTCAATTTAATTCGTTATGAATTCTATGCCAATATTGGTGATTTTAGATGCACAGAATAACCTAACAGTGGCGTAACACTTGTTAGACCTTCAGAGTCAAACTTAATCTTGTCAATCCAAGGAATGATCTTATTCCAAACACTAAGCCAGGCATCACACACTTTTTTACAGTTGGCTGCTATCTCCAAACGATCAGTTCTAGCAACTTTAGCACTCTTCTAAATCTCATTAAAATCATTGTCGGTTTGCCATTTAACCCCAAAATACTTATCCACATTTGCAAACGATGTTTTGTCCATGTCTAGATGTGTCTTGATTTTGAGGTTGCATGTATTATTTATTTGACTATAATCAGAAATAAACACAATGATGGAAGCTAAACTTCCGATGTACTCTTATAAAATCACAAATCGGGGTATTTCTGCCGCTGAATTCAATCAATGTAAACATCAGGACATCTTATCATCCAAGCTTCTAGTTGAAATCTTTGAACTTGCCATCCATCTATTGCATCATGTTCTTTTGATGTACTCTTATAAATACAAACGGCACAGCCGGGGGTATTTTAACCACTGAAGTATGTCACTGTAAATATCAGCACAGTTAAAAATGATCAAATGATCAATACATTCTAAACTTCCATAGACTGTTGAAGTAGTACTGGCAAGCCTCTGCATTCGCCGCCCAGCTATTTGCATGCGTATGGACGACTCCTGTATAGGTCCTTTTTTGCATCCCAGATCAAGCATTTGCGTCCAAATACGAATAATTAAGCGTTTCCGAGACCTCTGTAATATGCATAATAAGATACTGAGAAAGATAAGTGGATGATCGGTTATAAATAATAGTGTTTCTTTTTAGTATGATGCCACAGCAAGCGGTAGGAGAGGTGGTGGAGGAGAATATGATGTTCAGGTAAATAGTAGATACATGTAATACAAAATACTTAAATATTCAGAAAATTAAGAATTTCTGTTTTAATTTTTTTAGCATATTCGCATGGATTAGTCGACATATTATGTGGTTCTTTCCATAATTAATTTGAAACAGAGATAAGGCACCTGTTCTTTGAAGTTTCTAAATACTGAGTAGAATAATCTGCTTTGATTTATCAAGTACTTACTTGTTTAATTATTTTATTTTTTATATAATGGTCAGGTGGGGAAGAGCTGCATGGTGTGGTTATCAACAATAGTATGTAAACCAAATGCAAATGTCCTATTTTTTAAACGAGATCTGTTTTCACGTACTCATCAATCACGAATTGCAATCCATTTTTGTAGACAAAATTTGTTTGTTTTTTTGTCTTTTTATCATAGTCATAAGTTCAGATTCACACTCTGTGTGCCTATCTGCCTGATCAAAAGATAACAACGTATAAGGAATGTTTACCATACCATGTAGTTGGCATTTGTTAACGCGTTCTACGTCACAGTTCATGGAGAATAAACTCGAAACTGGCTTTAATAAAATGTCATTAAATACACATATTAAACGAATATACATGACCATTGACTTCATTATCTTATTATTATTTTAATGAGACGGAGGGAGAGGGCACTTTTAATGGGGAGATATACTAAGTCATGGCCTTGCCTCTAGTTAATATTGTTTGTCTATTTACAAGGAAAATAAGCTTTAAAAAATATTCAAAAGTTCATATGACTTTAGAAAGCGGACAAAGGCCAATCAACTAAATTGAAACTCTTCTTATACTTTTCTATTACTTATTTTTGTTATTATTATTATCATGATAATTATTATTGATATTAATTTTATTTTTATTATAATTATTATTGTTATTATTATTGGTATTATTATTATTACTCTTATTATTATTATTACTACTATTATTATTATTATTTCAGTTCTTGTTATTTGCATTTTGATGTTGTCAATGATATTGTTGCTATGTTGCTGCTGTTACGAATACAACCTTCATTATCATGAATAGTTAATTATAGCATGCTCTCAATACATGCTCAATGACAGTGTATCATTTATAGTTGTATTCATTATACTCACAGTGTTTCATTTAGTTGTATCCATTATATTATTCTCAATGACAGTTTATCATTTATTTGTATCCATTATAACAAGCTCTATGACAGTTTATGATTTAGTTGTATCCATCTTATTATGCTCAATGACAGTGTATCGTTTAGTTGTATCCATTATAACATGCCCAATGACAGTGTATCATTTAGTTGTATCCATTATACTGACAGTGTATCATTTAGTTGTATTCATTACACTCACAGTGTATCGTTTAGTTGTATCCATTAGAATATTCTCAATGACATTGTATCATTTAGTTGTATCCATTATAACATGCTCGATGACAGTGTATTATTTAGTTGTATCCATTATAATATCATATTGCACTAAGATAAATAAACATTTTGACAACGGATTGTAAATCACTCATAAACATGCATATGTTTTAGCATCGATTTATCCATATACTAATTTCTTCTGGCAATTTATTTGATGCCATGAAATTTTTTAAAAAATTTGTTTTCTCTTAATTTTGTCTTTTAGAAATTAATTCATACTCAACAAACTGATCAAAAATGTGATTTCCTCCAGCCAACTAATGTCATTTTCAACAAAGATCGAATTTGCTTCTGAACAGAATAAAACAAATGTTATTCTATTGTCATTTCAAATGTATTTAATTTTCCTTAAACCTTTTATCCTTGTATTATATTGTTTTATTATGCTTATTGTTTTATTATATTGTTTTATTATGTTTGTCGCTGGAAAACATTATATGTATTCCTTAATATAGTTATTTTAGAAAATATATTTTCCAGCATATATATAAAGGGAAATATTTGTTGATGTTTATTTATAAGATTTGTATGGTTCTTTTATAACAGGAGGGATTTGGATGGACGAATGGCGTGGTACTGTATCTGCTCAAAGATTATTGACGTCATCTGTCATTACAGGAAATGATGCAGTATAATTATACAAAAACCGACGCAGTCTTGAATGAAGTTACTACTGGCACAATCTTGAAAGCATCTGCTACTTCTAAGTCTGAAGGAACTAGTCTAGATATATTTATGTGCTTTCTTTTGAGTTTTATTATCTTTATATTCAATTTCCTGACATCATGCCCATGAAAATGAAAGATAAGATGAACAATTTGTCTCGTGACATTTGCTATAAACATAATTTCCAATAAAGACAAATAATGAATGTTACAGTAGCATTAATTGTAGATCACGAAATATTCCCCATCAGACATTAACACCTTTGTCAGACAACAAAGACAAGCCATATCTACAATCAATCTGATCTATCAACATGGGTCCTCTCTCTCTCTCTCTCTCTCTCTCTCTCTCTCTCTCTCTCTCTCTCTCTCTCTCTCTCTCTCTCTCTCTCTGCACATAAAGAAGAAATGTATCACGCCTACACAGCAGTAGATGGATGGCCAGATCTGCTAGGCATAAAACTCAAGTTCCAAAGAAAGTAAATGAAAATGTGCATTGCTGTGTCCACAAGAGTTAAGCATTGTATGATCAGAGAGAAAGACAGATATATTGATGGACAGATATGTACCGAAATATATTTTCTCTATTTGTTACATAGGTTGCAAGGTTGAAAACAAAGCTAATGGAATCCATACAGTTTATTCAAGACATGTAAATTTGAACCCTTTGATTAATGTTGCCTGTATACATTTGTATCTTTGTCTTAGTAAGTGTATATACTGTTATAGGTTAGGGTCCAGGCAGTTTCTTGGATGATCCAATGGATAATATCCTTCAGGCAAATGTAAAACGCATGGGTGCCACACGATGGTTTAAGACTTAAATATGTTTTACACGTGGGCTATTGAACACACATTTAAAAAATATATATCATAGATTAATGAAATTTGTTTATAAGCACTAGAATTCTAATGCCCAGGGACATCATTCTAATTTCGAAAATAATTTACAATCTGCTCTTATAACACTATGAATGACCTACAATTGATGTATATTGGTATTCTCTCAAGCCGCGGAAGATATGTTATATGGTGAACGTTGATGCGCATGTGGCTCCAGAATTCAAATTCCTTTGCACACAGGCGGATACAAATGTGGCCTCTGGGAACAGCTCTGTGGCATCTCTTACGAGCTGCAGCTTGCCACTGGTGGTGGTCAGCCTTGAAGAGGAAACTGGCTTTACTGGTCAGGGTTCGCCAGTGACTTCTATTTGAAGCAGCGAGCTCGAGCTGGTGGGTTTAAAAGCAGTGCCATTTGATGTGCGTATTATAATTGTCTTTGTACTTCTTGCGAGGGTGACCTTGCTTTTAGTTATACTGGTCTAGCTCAACAAAAAACAGCTGCTTTGGGATTCTGTTTTGATCCATGTGGATGAAATGGCTGGGCATAGATTAGTTTTTTTCGATGCCTGTTGTGTTGGTTCTATCAAGGACCTTCTGGCTGGAGATTAGGTCCTGCCACTTGATCCGCATGATGAATCCCAGGAGCACTAGTGAAATTGTTCGAACCGACTGATATCCATTCGGTAGGCAGTCAACCTTTCACAGCCATACAAGAGACGTGAGGACAACTTCATTGTATACCTTCATCTTTATTGACAGTCGTATATCCTTTTGTTGCAAGACCTAGGCTCAGATTCATCTGAGTGATTGACTGATATTGTGGGTCCTTGCCGTGATCTTTGTCCAGGAAGACATCACTGGATAACGTGCTGCCTAGGTATTTGAATATGTTCGCATTTTGCAGGTGCGTGTCGCCAATAATGATGCAGGATTGTTAAGGAACGCTGTTTTAGTCAGTCTGGAAGAGGACTTCTGTCTTTTCTAGGCTAATTGTGAGTCCAAATAGATCAGAGCCTTACGAAAATTTGTCAACTATTGTCTGTAGGTGAGTCTATTCATAGGTCAGGATGGCATATTCATCTGCAAAGAGTGCTTCAGTGATGAGTCTTTCTAGCGTCTTGGTCTTTGTAGCTAGGTGACGGTGATCAATCACTGATCTATCCAGGCAACATCTAATGTAGATACCAAGGTCATGGTCACGGATGGCATGGAGTAGTACCTGTGTTAAGAAGAGGTTGGAGACTACTGGAGCGAGATCACAGCCATGTTGTACACCATTAGATATGGGGAATTTCCCAGAGGGTTCACTATGAGAATATATCCAGTCAGGTCATAGTATAAGATCCGGATGAGGATGGTAAACTTCTAACGGCAACCAAGCTTCTTGAGTACTCCCCACCGTGATTATATGTTTACCGTATCGAAAGCTTTTGTCAGGTCCACAAAGACGGCATACAGATTCATGTTATGCTCAAATCACTTCTCTTGTACTTGTCTCACTGTGATGAACTTGTTAACGATGCTGCGGTCTAGGTGTAAACAACACTGAGACTCAGGGAGATTATCGTCTGACACTGACACAATAAGCCTGTTGAGAATGATGCAAGCAAGTATTTTGCCAGCTACAGAGAGCTACAGAGAGCAAAGAGTATTTGCAGCAGTCCGCAAGTATGCCTTTATTCTTATAGAGGGTCACAATTTGATGTGTCGCGGCAGTAGTCTCCTGTCCGTCCAGAAACTGCTTAGTACATCGTGGAATGCTTCCAGAGTCTGTTCACTGAGAGCTTTGTACAACTCCGCTGGAGTACGATTCTTTCCATGTGCCCTGCCACAGTTAATTTATTTAATGGCCGTCCACAGCTCCTGTATCGTTAGCGGAATATCCAGTTGGTCGTGTGTTGGCTGTTGGGGTATTTTGTCAGGACCAGATTGCCAGACCGATGAGAGAAGGTTTAAAAGCAAACAAAACCATCTATCCTTTATGCCAGCCTTGTCCGTGATTAGTGTACTGCCATCTTCAGCACGCAAGGGAAAAGAGCCAGACTTGGAAGGGCCAAATATTGATTTGATGGCATTGTAGAGTTAATTAACGTCCTTTGTGTCGGCATAGCGGTGCACTTCATCAGCTTTCCTTTCCCATCACTGGTCATGCATCTTGCAGATTTCGCTCTGGGCCTCAGCTTGATAGGATTTGAAGCAATTATTTTTGGGGTTGAAGTTTGGTCATTCTGCCAGTCCAGGAATGCATTGCTCTGCCTGGCACGCAGATCTTTAATGGCATTCTTGTCGAACCATTCTTGATGTGCTCACTTTTTGGGGCCCAGAGTCGCCATAGCTGTTTCTCTTATCATGTCCGTATTAAATGTATGGGAGGCATTTCCACGTATCGGTCCATTGGTAAGAAACTTGTCATCTCTGCTCTTCTATAAATTGAGCTGCGTGGAATGATGCTAAAGTTTGACAATGTTTAAACCTGTCTAAACAAAGTTAGGGCGCTTTTTGGGGCAATGCGGAGCATATGGAAAAAGTTGGTCAAGTCTGTGGTCTGTCCAGCATTCCACTCCTAACATATCCATGGTGAAACCTACATCCTGGGCATCGCGCTGTCAGACTATAGCATTGTCGATTAAGTGTTATTTGCGAGATTTGGTCTTCATCCAGTTGTTGTTGCGTTTGTTTGACATTTTGAACATTGCGTTTGTGATGAGGAGATGAAATTATGCACATTTGCTTAGTAAAAGCAGGCCGTTGTTGTTAATCTTGCCGACACTCTGCATGCCAAAAACACATTTCCATTGACCATATTTGAAGCCAACACGGGCGTTTAAGTCACCTAGTAGTATGATCTTATCGTCAACTGCAACTGAGCACTGTACAGAGCTGAGGTCTGCATTGAACTGCTTGATGGTTTTCAATCGAGAGGGTAAAGTCATTGGTGCCGATGGTTTTCGCTTGGTGTTTGTGACTATTGGGTATTACATTAGCCTCTCATTGATCTCAGCAGGCGGGACCAAAAGCTGCTTCAGAAGACTTGATTTGATAGCAAGGACGACTCCGTGGTTCCTGTCTTGGTTTTTGGTTTTTCCTTTCCAGAAGAAGATTGTGGCTTGTTAGCTCAGTCAGACAACCCTACTCTGCGAACCCGGCTTCCGTCAAAGCTGAATTGTCAATATTGTAGCGTGCAAGCACCTTAGCAATTCTGGCTGTTCTGCTGTAATGTGTTGCTACGTTCTCTCTGTTCATTTGAGTATGGATGCAAATGCTCTAATAGGACGTTTTTCGTTGTTTATAGTTTCGACAGCAGATATTGATCATCTTACCAGCCGTGCGAGGCTTTTCTAGGTCACGTTTTCCCTGGGTACAGAGCAAACCGTCCATTTGTCTAAAGACCTCCAACTTGCAGTTTCCTGACTACAACTCCCAGTGGCCATCTCCACCTGTTGCTTTGCTAGTCGCCAATTGCCGTAGGACTTTGGTAGGTGCAGTACGTGTAATGATGGGGATGTATGATAGGTGTACAACATAACCTGTGATGAAAGGAGATTTAATTGAAACAGCCTTTGAAAAAAGCATCACTCTCTTGGCATTGGTAGTTGAAACTCAGTGGTACAAAGATTCGTCAAGGCGGGGGGCTACTCTGGCAACGTTGGATGGCTATGACGTCTTCAATGCATTGTTACGTCCGGCACTCTCCACAAAGCATTTGCAAGTTCGACTTCGTGGCCGCTTGATCACTCAGCTGATATCTTCCGTAAGTCTGTCTAAGCTGGTTTACCTGCAAGGATAGGCAAATTCCTAAGTCACCGAGGGTTTGTGGCTGCCGGCTACCTGGGTCGAAGCCGTTGCTAGTTGTGTGGCTGTGGTGTATGCTTGAAGCCACAGATGAAACCTGAGCGAATGGTGCAGATCAAAAGTGGACGAGCTACTCCCAAAGACGCACTACCTGCTTCCCACCCCAGGCAGAGGTACTATCTTTCCCAGAGCACCCGGAAAACCACCTGATTGATGCATTATAGCTTTAAAGGTGCAAACATTTTGATAAACATTGCGCACGTACATTTATGCGAAAGCGCATACGGATGCACATACTCTGGCACAAATGGAATACAATTACAATTGGCTTAGTGAATACAGAATATTTTAAATTTCTTAGACAAATAGAGCTCAAACTTGTTCTTCTATAATGACAAACGTTTCTACAGACATGAATGATTTTCATTAACGCAGAAGTATAACGAACCATATAGTATTGCATGTAATTTTTAAAAAAAATTGTAAGAAGAATTTTATTAGGGTACAAATCTTACAATTACGCGGTCAAGAGTTACCTGTGACAGAAGGAAAGCGTTATATATGCTCTGGTAAACAATCCCAATTTTATGTTTTCTTTTTCTAAGCATAACTGTTTATTTTCAGGTGTTAAATCGCTTAAACTGTGCTTGGCATACATTAATCGATTTACTGAACTGTTCGATATGGTTAAAAAAATATTATTGCATAATTGAAAAAGAATCAAAACAAATTCAACATACAATACGGCAATACTTGCAATTTGTTCACCTAAAGAAGCATTTAATTTGTATCATTATATATCAAATTTTACCATACCATATAGTTAAAATGCCAGGGTGGAATGCAGGAAATGCCGTAAAGGATCAGGGCATATAGAAGAAATAAGCACTGACCACGCTGGCATTGGCGGCGATGTAGGTGCGACATTTAATTGTACATCAGTCGTAGAGTGTCGTTTCTTATCACCCATCCCCAACCGACAACTCTTCTGTTCATATGATAATGCCACAATCACATAGTGACGAAGTCATACAACCAGAAACGAACAAAATACATTCCATTGTGATCAAATTAGATAATCTGGATTGCTTCAAGGAGTATATACATAGCATATATAAAAGTTATGATAGGGTAAAATGCTATGAAGTCCATCCTGAACAAGGCTTTAGCACGTATCACATAATATATCCTTAAAAACGTTTAAAAAGTTAGACATTCTTTGAGGAGAACTTTTATGATGTCAAAATATATAAAAAAGCAGTGACTGAACGTATTCAAAATCGGACTAAAAATCTAGTGAATCAAATCAATGAAGAGGAACAAAATATGGGATATAATATACAATTATTTACGCTTAAGAAGGTGGCGAAAAGAGTGAATCTGTGGACATGTTTGCAGAAAAGGCAATTTGCATCATTATTAATAAACTGTGAAGTCGGATCTCAATTGAAGA
Organism: Unio delphinus; assembly: GCA_029339505.1. NCBI lineage: Eukaryota > Metazoa > Mollusca > Bivalvia > Unionida > Unionidae > Unio > Unio delphinus. Next base: position 12,600,973 of record JAQISU010000323.1, read on the forward strand.
TGTTAACATTCATCATGGTTTAGCCAACATATCCTTAATCTGCCAATTCATTCCGAGGAGGAAACGGCTTGAGATAATTGTGAAAGGGATCAATTTGGAAATTTTTAGAATAGTTATCAAGGAGGACGTGTATAAAACAACAAATGACTTTATGGAGACGTTAAAGTCATCTGAATCCATTAAATCGATTTTAACCGATTCCTCAAAGTCTTCTGAATGGTTTAATATGATAATGCAGAGAAAGCTTGGCCATTTCCAGAACACGACTACATATAACTAAAAAGGATAATGTTATTAGGAAAAATGTCACACACACCCTACGCCAGTCCTTCTAGGTTAACTTTTAAGCCTTCCTAGATTAATATAATAGGATAATCATCAAGATAATACAAAACGTGTACGTAGACTGAAGTGGTTGGGTCACTGTCATACCTATTTTCGCTGTTACTATTCAGTACAAAAGGTACTGGAAACTCTTGTATTCTTGGAGCTTTTCTTGCACACTAAACATTGTTTTCCAAAATCTTTATGACCTTTGACAGTAAATCTGTAACGACTATTGTTTTCTGACCTTTTTTTCTTCATTTCTGTATGTTTCCTTTTATTAACTCTCCTTTAGCGTTATTCTTGCCACCACTTTCTCCTCCATAAACCAATATGTGCTCCTTTCATCCTCGTGTGGTTTGTTATTAAATTGCTAATTTTTTTATTATTCGCAATTATATGTTCCCATAACTAACTTCCTATACTTCTCTAAAGCTTTTACACTTTAAAACCATATATGTGTGTGTGTGTGTGTGTGTGTGTGTGTGTGTGTGTGTGTGTGTTTCCTTTAGTATCTAATGCCAACTAACTAATGCTCTCAAACAGCGGTGCATTGTACAGTACTCCGGCCAGAAATGGTGGAGGCAATCGACTTAAAAAGAATATGACAAAGTACCAAAGGGAAGCCATTGCATGTGTATTTGAATGAAAGTAATTGTACAAACACAGACCGGCAGTGGATATGGCTTTTTTTTATAGTACATACACACTGGGCGCTACCGTTGTCTCGATTGTGTAGGAACAGTGATACAATTTAAACAGTTTAATTTTAACTGGATGCATCCATCAAAATGTACAGACCCGAAGCACAGACATATCGGCTTGAACCGCCAAGGTGTATAGAGGGTTATCATTTCATAACCTTGGCTAGCGAAGATGGAGTGGAAGAAAGGATGACAAAACTATTGAAATAGTAGAAACGGAAGAATATGAACATACTATATAATATATATGTATACAATTTTTCTCTTTGAGTCTCTCTCTCTCTCTCTCTCTCTCTCTCTCTCTCTCTCTCTCTCTCTCTCTCTCTCTCTCAACGAAACAAGTTGGAAGTACATGAAACGTACAATAAATAAATCAGCTATAATTTACAATCTACTCTTATGACGCTATCATTGACCTATAAGTCATGTATATTGGTAGTCTCTCCAACAGCGGTAGATACTTTATATGATCTCATCGACGGTTGATGGCTCCATAAATCAAATTCATATGCACAAAGGCGGTTGCACATGTGGCATGGCACACAGGTGGTTGGGAGTAGCTGGGAAACATCTCTGTGGCATCTCTCACGAGCTGCATCAGGACACTGGTGTCGGTCAGCCTTGAAGGTAAAACTGGTTTTTCTGGTCAGAGCTTGACAGTGACTCCTAATCAAGGTGAGAGATTATTACATTTATAACTATTTATTCTGCGAGCTTAATCAGTTCCACGTTTAACTGACTCAATGAGATAGCAATGTTTCCATTAATTATAACAAATAATATAAACAGTTAACTTGAAACAGTTGAAAATAAAGGGAGATAATAAATAACGTCTTGATTATGAAGCTTATATTACCTGGCTGAACGCGCGCGCGCTCTCGCACACACACACACACACACACACACACACACACACACACACTTGCATTGTATCCATTGTGTAGGTAAAAAGATTAACGCACTTAGCCCATTCAAACAGACAACCAATCAACTTCACAAATAAAATACTATCATAGCACCGTGTGTGTATGTGTGTAAGAAAAGCATTAACCATTGAGCGAATGAGCAATTTATTGTTCCGACACGAATTGATAGACGTTTGAATTTTACATGACGTTATTGAAATCAAAATGCATTTTGAAGTAAAATGTGTCAATTGGGTTGGTGCAGCTGATTCTGTGATTAAATATAGCAACGTTAATCCTAAGAAATCCTAAAATGGATGTAAAGCAAGCATATTCTCAGACCCTTCCATGTAACGTCCTTAATAAAACAAACAATAAAAAATATACCAACCGGATATGAAGGCCACGTCTGTTTGTTATCAAACGATGCCACGAAATATAACTCGAGGTATTTTTATTTTTCCCAAACATGTCTAACTGTTACAGTATTTATCATAAGCGCACTTTGACTAATGCAAACAAGTAAATTTTTAAGTTTATAAATGTTTTAGTGATGTTGAATGTCGTATGGTATCACGGTACCAATTGTTTTTTCCATAGACCTCAATGATAATATTTTGGTAAATATATATATACTTTATATCCTGCATTTCACACACTGTAATAGGCAACAATTTTAGATCGTCATTTTGACAAGGACAAAACCAGGTATTCCATTGCATTTAAGAGTGACAACTCTGCTAGAACTCGACAGGGGTAAGAGTTGTCTAGTCACAACAGACATGTTCACCCATGTATGCCACATTTGTATTTTTAAAAAATACATTTGTAACACAATCATACAAAATACAGAATATAATCTAGATACGAAGTACCATGTTGCCAAAAGGCTTCATTTATTCACGCCAATCAGAAAGTAACTCTTACACAATTCCCAAATCACAGATAGTGTTGTTTATTTCAAAAATGCAATGTTCCCTACACTTTAAGCTCCGCTCATCTGACTTTTTACAATTGATACCGTTATAACATGTAAGCAGTGACATTTTAATTTAAATGTTTTACACAGTTACCTATAATTGTCATCTTTCGTTTGTCTACATTGGTTTAAGTCTCGAGTTTGACTAATGTGGGTACAAGCGAAAGCTTGCCAATAGCTTCCCGTGGGTCTATGGTTTTTCATGGACATATTCCGGGTTCGTCATGTACAATTTCACTTCATATCAGTGTGATAGAGAGATAACACGTTTGTCACTAACTATATTAACTTATTACATGCCTCCATTTATGACAAATGAACACGGAGTGAATGTATTAGGTAGCTGCTTATTACTGGTTTTCCATGCTAGTGTCTTAACAATTGACGAACTCGGGTTTGGAGGTTGGTGCGCGCAGTCATGGCGATCCGGATTCGAAGATCGGCAGGAAACATGCATAAAGTACTAGAAAATGTTTGATCATTTGAATAAATAAAGTATAAAGTTACAAGCAGATATTCGTGTTCATATGGCATTAAAAAAACTTAAACATTTCTCAAATTAAAATTTCAGTCTGTTTTGCATCAAACAAAGAACGCATGTGTCTAAAACTGCAATCCATTCAACTAGTTTGGAAAGTGGAAAATATCTTGTGTAATGTGATTTAATACCGTTTGGGGACACGTCGAAATAATTAGCATATCTAGTCTGATTTGTGCATGCAGTGAAGGTTCCAGAAAAGGTTTAACGAGTCCAATAAACAAGTCTAACCAACGAGTCTAATCAATATTTTGTAATGGAACAAAATGTGTTTGATAGATTTTAGATTAATGATTTCCTTACACATACAGTTATTTCACATACATGCTGCCAAGTGAAAACCTATGTAATCTGCACAAATAAATTGTATTTACAATTGTTTGTGAAATTTATTTGTTATAAACAATTCAAACCAACAATGGTACGTTACTCCGAGATCTAATGAAGTGTACAACTAACTCTACAAATAACTCCTGTCACGTTAACAACGCTACTTAAGATGGTTTATATACAGCAGCAGAAGAGGTGAACCAGACAACTTTTACAAGCCTCAATTTAGCAAACAGAGGCTTCTCGAAATTGCTAAAATAGGCCTCAATTTAGAAAACTGAGGCTTCCTTGAAAATATTATAATTAAATTTTTTCAGTAAATTTATGAAAAATTTAGGCGTCATTTAGCAAACTGAGACTTTCTCAAAATTGCTGATATAGGTTTCAATTTAGTAAACTGAGACTTCCTTGAAAATTTTTTAATTAAAAAAGACGCCGACATCTTTGTTGGCGTTCACGTCGTTGCTGCTATGAAAATCTTCGATTTTTACTAACCGATACGGTCTAATCCGACACGATATCTTGTCCGAGGATCTGATAAATTTAACGTGATAAATCCATGCGAAGTAGCCTGAGCACCGCTAAAGAAATTTCTAAATTGATTAAAATCCATATCACCGTCACACCAGTATTGGTAAATATTTTGTAGTGTGTATTTTCCAGTACCGTTAAATACACATACTAAATTGCAATTTTCTCTGATTATACTTGGAATATGTGCGTATTTTTGAGTGACATATATCACATCTGTGTTTTTATGTCTGCCTCTGGAAAATATTCTAGCAGGATTTTTTTGTTGGTCTAACATCACATCATCGTACACGACAAGATTATTAACGAATTTATCCAAGTCTTCCACGGATGATGCGTCGTCGATATCTGTTATAAACTCAATTACGTCTCCATCGTAAGCTTCTGAAGCTTTTTCGTTATAATCTTTTAACACCTGATAACAATGTTGATCGTCTATGCTTGGGGCAATCAAATATAATTTATCCTGGTGATTTCATCACCGTTAAATACTTCATTATCATCGTAAGCAACAATTGGGTTTTGCCACTTCCTGAGGGTCAAATGATAATCGCGCGAATAGCGCTGTAATTAGTTGTATAAAAAAATAATCAAATTCCTGATCGGTCCTAACTCATTTTACTAAGCAATAGCATACCCTCTTCCTTTCTACGCTTATTTTCCTTTTCTATGGTATCCCAGTCGATCATCAAGTAGTATTTTTCAACTCCCGTGGTGAACATGTTAACTGGATTGGTGCGATTTTTCACTTTTATTTTGTTATTATACGTCAAACAATAAATAATGATCGCATCAAAAAGATTTTTACCGTAAATATGTAATATCCGTCTAAAATCATGATGAAAATGTTTCCTCCAACGATTGAGAAAACACCAAACTGCGTCTGAGCGAATTATAGTTTTGCCATTTTGTACACAATCATAATAACCATCCGGATCATTTTCTTCAATATACTCGTTATCATTATCATCATTTTCTTCATTATCATCATTTTCTTCATTATCATCATTTTCTTCATTATCATTATTTTCTTCATTATCATCATTTTCTTCATTATCATCATTTTCTTCATTATCATCATTTTCTTCACTATCATCGACGCCGAATCCAATACCGAGCATTTGAAAGCATACTCCATTGGATGGTACACCACAATTCTTTTCCGTGTCAAATTGTAAGCTAATTTTTTATTGATGAGCTCGCTAATCGCAAAATACTCTCCACCCTCTGTGTAAAACAACTCTGTGTAAAATCCCTAAGTCATTTTTTAAGTGATTTTTATGTTTCAATTTTGTCAGTTTTGCCTTTTCATCGACGCAACCGAATCAGATGCATGTTTCTCACGGAAAGCCTTTAAAAATTCTTCCGGGGTTGGTATTGGTTTATTCTTTCGTCGAAGATATTCTATTGCGGAACGATACTGTGGAGATCCACACGCTATACAAATTTGATATTTTCCTCAGACACCCTTTCCACAACCAAGACAGAGTCTTGGGCCATCAACACAACCTTGTTTCGCGGTACAATTATGTACCCCGCAGAATTTCCCGTATGAGTTTTTTTCGCATCGCCGCGTAGATCCCAAATACAACCACGAACATTTGTTAGTCGCAAGTGCTGGACTAACCATTATTATTAATTGTTAATAGATATTCAATTAGTGATTATTCCAATAACATGATAGGGTACGATGATGAGTTTCTTTCCAAAATGTGGAAACGGCACCTTTTCATATAAAAATAAAATGTAATTGGCCGATTCCACACTCAACATAGAGCAATCAAATTGACCGCATTGAGGTTCTATCACGAAGAAAATCTTCTATGGCTGTTGGTGTCTTTGACATCTTAATATCTTGGTTGACAATTGACCGATATTGATGGCCACCGCATTCTATACAAATCTGATATTTTCCCCGAACACCCCTTCCACAACCAAAGCATGGTCTTGGACCATCCGATTTACCGAGTTTTGCGAACATTGCATGTGTTCCACAAAATTTCCCATATGAGTTTTTCCACACGGAGTCGCTGCCCGTTGTGAGATCCATACGCATTTATTTGTAGCGAGTTTACAAGATGGCAAGCAGCAGAGAGGGTGAACCCTACAACGTTTTTAAGCTTCCTTTTGCCAAACTGAGCCTTGGATCAGATGGTTATATTCTAAGCAAAATATTCTAGGAGAGGGTGAACCCTACAACGTTTTTAAGCTTCCTTTTGCCAAACTGAGCCTTGGATCAGATGGTTATATTCTAAGCAAAATATTCTAGGAGAGAGTGAACCCTACAACGTTTTTAAGCTTCCTTTTGCCAAACTGAGCCTTGGATTAGATGGTTATATTCTAAGCAAAATATTTAAAGCCTCCTTTTGCCAAATGGAGCCTTAACGATTTTAGGGCCTTATTTGTCAAACTGAGGCTTCCCAAGGGTAAAAAAAAGACGCCATTGTCATTGGCGTTCACATTCTCTGCTGCATTGAAAATCCTTCGGATTTCGTTAACTAAATATCTGATCAAGTCCGACACGATATCTTGTCCGAGGATCTGATAAATTTATCGTCACAAATCCATGAGGGATTGACTGAGCACGGCTAAAGAAATTTCTAAACTGATTATGATCCATATCACCACCGCACCAAGTTTGCCAAATATTTCTTAGCGTGTGAGTATCAACACCGTTAAATACGCATAATAGATTACAATTATCTCTGATGACCTTCGGGATTTGAGTGTAACGTTGAGTGACATATATCACATCGGTGTTTTTATGCCTGCCTCTAGAAAATATTCTAGCAGGATTCTTTTGATTATCTAACATGATATCATCATATACAACTAAATTGTTAATATCACCATCAATATCATCAATATTAGGCGCTTCTTCAATATCGGTTATAAACTCAATAATATCATCATCGATTTCTAATTTTTCTTAATCGTTAAAATCTTTTAACACTTCATAACATCGCTGATCATCTACACTCGGAGCAATCAAATACAACTTATCCCATTTCATCCAGCTCGTTATCAAATTAAGTAGTAATTGTGTTTTACCACTTCCAGATGGTCCGATGATCATTGCGCGAATATAATTTGGTAACATTGCATGGTGTTTAATAGGTTCCCGTCGTCTCGTAGCTGAATAATCAATTACATTCATAATGTTATATAATAAATTATGGATCTATATTGTGTGAAATGTAAGGCGTGTACTGGCACAAATGACTTGACGACGATTACAACAAAAAATAATCGTTCTGGTAAATGTGTACAGTGTAGTACAAAGAAATTTAGATTTGTTTCCCTTGATGCAACCAAGGCTTTAAAAAAAAACGAGGAGGTGATATTGCAGCCAAGTTAGTGAAACTCCCAGGAACACCGTGGGCAAAATACTCAGGAGAAAAGCACCTTCCGGGGTATAGTTATTGTGGACCGGGAACAAGACTCGATATCAGACTCGATGACCAAAACCAACCCCGACCCGGTGAATATCCAATAAACGCTATTGATAAGGCGTGTCATGCTCATGATGTTGCTTATAAAAGCAGCAATCTTCAACATAGACATCTCGCGGATGTGAAATTAATTCATGCGTTGAATGCTATTCCTGATAAATCGTTCAAAGAAAAATTGGCTTCGTGGTTGATAAAATCCGCCATGAAAGGCAAATTGATGTTAGGTGCTGGTAATTAATAATATGGAATCTATTTATTATTCTCCGAGAGGATACTGGAGAGGCAAGGCAGCAATCAGTGAACTCGCTAGCGCTGCAAAAGTAAAAAATACAACTGCAGCTAATTGGTTATCTAAACAGGCAATATGGCAAATTTATCTACCACCGCCTAAACAAATTAATTACTCTCATTTTGATGTGATCGTTCCTAATGAAGTTCATCAAGCTGATATACTATTTTTACCACATGACAACGGTTACAAATACGCGTTAACCGTAGTTGATATTGCTAGTCGATACAAACAAGCAGAACCACTGAAGACAAAATCATCTACTGAAGTAGCTTCTGCATTTGAAAGGATTTATCGACGAGGTCCACTACGCTGGCCAAATCTATTACAAGTTGATCCTGGCAAGAAATTTCAAGGCCCTGTTTTAACAACGATGAAACATCATAATGTCGCCATCAGACGAGGACACACTGCGCTACATCGCGATCAGGCAATTGTTGAACGATTTAATCGGACTCTTGCAGAGCGGTTATTTGGATATCAATACGCGAAAGAATTCATCCAAGAAAAGCGATCTCGTGAATGGGTCAAAAGATTACCAGGTGTAGTTACCGCAATCAATAATGAGATTACTAGAACAATCAACATGAAACCTAACAACGCTATTAAAAGAGAGTTTATACCCGTACAACCACAAAAAGATTTCAAGGATCAAATTCTTGGTAGTAATGTCACTGTTCGGTATTTATATGAACCAGGAGAGCTTGAGGGTGGTAAAAAAAGCTACTGATCCTATTTGGAGCGTCACGACGCATAAGATATCCGGTATAACACGATCTACGGGTAGACCAGCAGTCTATAAACTAGATTCAACTGCTCCTCAGCGAGGATTTACTCGACAACAACTACAAGTAATTCCCGAGGATACTCAATTACCACCGCGTGGTCTTAACTAGCACCCGATGCCAGAGGCATTGTGCTTGCACCCCGGCGTCTGTCGCACTCAAGACAAGTCAGCATAACGTTATCGCTGGTATGACCAATGCTGCTATTCTTTCTGTCTACGGTAAATTGACGAGAATCTTTATCCGACCAACTCCAACGCATTATACAATTACAACTCGCGCAGTGATTATTCTGTTGTTGCTTTAGTGAAATTATCAATTCGGCATCAATGTCAAATTTTCTATTATTTTTTTTATCCTGTTGTTTATAACCAGAGAGTTTTTTTCTGATTATGTCCTTGACGTTGTCGGCGCTGATTGTAGTGTTATTATCGTCACTGACTTCGTCAACAACAATTCTTCGAAGCTGATTTATTTTTCGTACTCTGGATACTGCGAGATAAACTAAATTTGACCACTCAATTCGATTATCTACCATCCAAACAATTGTATCTGTGATAGTTAATCCCTGTGAAGAGTGTATTGTTGCTGCATAACCTAACGTCCACGGGGATTTATCAGCAGAACTCTTTGAGTTCCCCAATGCATTTTTGACGACGCTGATATCAACCAGTTACAATATCATTTAACACTAAATTCTGCTTTTGTTGTTGTCCAGGAATATCAACTTCGATATTCTGCTTTCGTGTATCCGAAGGCCTATAACACAACGGTACTGGAAGTGTTGCAAATTTACGTTTATGCAATTCAAATAACTTTATCTGAAGTGCGTCTCTGACTATCTTTCTACTCGCGATTATTAAATCATCTGGCTTCCATGTTTCCCAAAAATCATTCATGGAAGTTTCTGAAATCACCTCACGCGCTATTTCACATTGGATTCTATCCGGTTGTAATCTAATTAGCGCTTTGAACTCTCGTAATTGTTCATCAAGTGATCTATAATCAGTGGTAATTTCTTCGTAATAATCTACAAAACCCTTTAGCCATTCATGTGGGGATGCACCGACAAATGGCGGTGGTTGGCCGTGATCTCCGCACATGACGATTTTTGTAGTTTTTAATAACAACCATTCGAGAAATGTCTGTAATACACTCAACGATACAGTACATATTTCATCCCATATTATTATTTCAGGAATGAATTTATCGCCCATTCGATCAGGAGTCCATGTATCGCCTTTCCATCGAAAGAAGCTGTGATAAGTACAGGCTTTTACTCCCCGCGCTATCATCTCTCTGGCGAGTCTGTGAGTTGGTGTTAACACAATCATGGTTGTGAAATCCGTAGGATTTTTCCCACGGAATAATTCAATTGCACGAGTTGTCTTTCCTGATCCACCACAACCGTTTAAATAAACTGTCTTGTATCTACACACGGGATCAGATACCGGTGGTGCATTAGAAAATTCAGATTGAATGTCAATACGGTTACAACAAAGAGATTTATCGTCGTTGGCAACGTCTGCGGATTCACAATACTCGTGTAGTTTTTCCTTTTTAAATCGCCAACATCCCCACGCTTCCTCCGAAGATGTGAATGCCGCTACATCCGATTTGTATTTGTTGTGGATATACATCGAATCAGTAGCTACTCTAACCGCGGTATCTGGAAATCCATTTATCATCGAAAATAGATTAAAGCAAGCATAGGCTAGCATAGAACTTCTCAAATGTGCATACTGGGGGCTATATCCATCACAGTAGGTAACAACTGTACCTAATTTCTCACCGTTGGATAGAAAAGCATCCCTACGGGATACAAGTTTTCCATGTTTCGTTAAATCCGCCACAAGAAAATCGTATTCTGCGTTGTCTATGATCAACCTCGAAGAGTATTTTGCATTGTCGTATCTTCCACCTTGGGTAAATTTACCGATTATTTTTCGTCCTAAATCTTTGGCTTGTTTGTTTTTAATTTCAAATAACTCCTTAGACCAATTCATGATTTGTTCTTCTGGAAAATTCTTTCGCTGTTCGCGTATTATTCTATCTAAATCGGGTTGTAGTAACCAAACATCCTTCTGAGCTCGATAACATATGATAGCTTCACCGACAATCAACGATTGTAACATCTTACAATCAATCATATATCGTAGTAACACAATTGGCATCCACGCCTTTTCAGATAGGTGTCTACCAAGCCAAAGATAACTACACGGATGTAACCCTGCAGCGAATTCGAATGATATCACACGAGCGAATCCGGTTAAATCAAAATCAGGCAAACGACCATTAATCGCAACACGAGTCATTTCATGCGTGGGGTGTCCAAATCGTTTAAAATACTCAGAGCATTCTCCATACCCGAGAAAACTTCCAGGATAACACGCGGATATATCAATTGAAATCATACCATCACGTGCGTATTTCGTATTCCACAGTCCTCCATGACTAAATTCGACGCAACTCAATTTAACGTGTTCGAGAAAATCATTTCGTGTTGGACGCCATGAGTTTTTCTCTCTTGCGAAGTGAGCTACCACTGATGGAATAGTAAAACTATCCGTGAGTAGTTTTTCATGAAAACTCTCCTGTGAAAAATCATTAGCGATTTTTCTCATTCTGTTATCTAAATCTTCAATACGATATAATTCACCATTTGGTCTTACGAATTGATCAAATCCTGATTCGGAACCATCACTGCTAAGTAACCACACTGACACGGGATCATCTTTACACAACGCAACAATAACATCGAATAATCTCTCTTCATAGAAAACACCCCCGACGAACTCCTCGGGGATATATCTCACGGTTCGTTCTCGTGGAAATATTGTTACTGCAGGTATCCACGCGTGTTCGTTATGATCAATAATTTCAATTGGAGCTCCATTTTTGTTATATTTCGGTTCATATAATACTTCTCCGGTTATTGTCGTTATTGATATTGGAAATCTTAATAATGTTTCTAATTTAGCTATATCGGAAAGCTTTGCACCATGCTGTTTCACTGTCAGTTCCCATTTGGTTATTTTCCTACGTCGCAGATCAGTTAGTTTATTTCCTCGGGATGCATTTGTGAAGTGTTCAATTACCCGTGTTGCTACGCAATTCAACGTCGATGATAGTTTCATAGGAGCTAGTTTTGCAATACTTGGCTTATCATTTAGCTGGTATATTCCGTAAACAACTGCTGTTACAGGGTAAGATTTCTCGTAGTATGGTTTGTCAATTCCAGTTAGAATTCCTGGTTTGGAATCTCTACTCAGCGTGATTGTTTTTTTATCCTTGAGAATTGTATCAAATTTATCTCTGATAACCCATTTGCCGCTGACTTCGATAATGAATTTTATTCTGAAAAAAATACTTCTGTTGGGAATTGCTTGGCCCACCAAGGTGTGAGATTATCTCAGCTGCTCTTTTATCGTTCATGGTAGCATCAATGCTGGGTACATTGACATCATCATTGATAATTTGAAATGTCGACCAACAGTGTGCTGCACCGTCTCGGTAGAATTCATTAAAACACTCTCTGATTTTACTCAACATGGTTCTATCGTCTATTAGATTTTTTGGTATATCAGAGATTTTATCGAGATTAAATATAGCATTTTCCCAAGGCTTAATTTTCGATAATCTCTGAAACTCCTTCATATCGAGATTAAAACTAACATTTTCCCAAGGCGAAAGTTTTGATAATCTCTTGAACTCTTTCATGCTATTGTCGTTTAGCCGTTTTTTGGGTTTAACAGAGACTCTATCTCGATTAAATCCAGGCTTAAATTTCAATAATCTCTTGAACTCTTTCATGCTATCGTCTTTTAGCCGTTTTTTTGGTTTAACAGATACTCTATCGAGATTAAATCGAGGATTAATTTTAGATAATCTCTTGAACTCCTTCATGCTATCATTTTTCAAAGGCGTAATTTTCGATAATCTCTTTAACCCTTTCATATTATAATTAAAACAAGTATTTAAATAAAAAAAATTTTATATAATGAATCATTGCAAATGGCTTATGATTGGATCAAAGACTTCGTGTAACAAATCATGCAGAAATGAATTATGTGGGTATCATATGCAAAGCGTTAGAAACGGTTCAAAAGGTCCTCTCCCATGCATCCATTGTGGGGTGGGTGTTAGAGGCAATTCGCAATTATGCATGGATTGTGGGGGTAGGCGTTATAGAGAATTAAAGCGTTATTATGACAAGCGAAGAATCAAAAATCCTGATTTTGTCAACGACAATGGCAAAATCATAAAAACCGCCCAAGACTACAGAGAAAGATTTCTCAATATTATTTCTCAGCCAAATAATGAATTAGACAAATAGAAGTATATAGTATACAAATGAGCCAAGAATTTCAAAAACATCCTGTTATTGAAAACTATGAAGCTTCTCATGAGGGTGTTGATAGACACTGTAGACTCAAGAAGCCAGTTGGTACTCTGAGTAATCAAGGATATTTGATGTTTACTGCTGGAGGGAAAATGCATCTCAATCACCGTTTCGTCTATGAAGTATTTAACGGATCAATCAAGTATGGTTTTGTGATTGATCACATTGATTCTGATCCCAGGAATAACAAATTGAACAACCTTCAAGCTATTTCACAACGTGATAATTCAAAGCGAGGTGGGACTGGAAAATACTCGAAAAAATCCTAATCCGTAAAATCAATTAGCGTTGACAACGAAAAAGGCTGGAGAGTATTTCGATATTTGTCCAACCTCAGTACGATTTGTTGCAGAGAATATAACTAAAACCGCTTTTTCAAAACGTTTTTGTAAAAAAATTCAATTTACTTATGTAACTGTATGAATGGCATTGGAAATTGCATTGTTCAAGGGGAATAACTCGCTAGTAACGCGCGTGTGACAAATTATCAATGACAGAGTTATCGTTGAAACACTGTTGTTTGGTGATGTTTGATTGGTTGTTATAATTATCATGAATAATCAATTATCTGTTTCTGAAATCTTTTCAGACCTCGAAACAAAATTATCATAGCGTTTACAAATGACACTGGACAACAAATTTTTACAAAAGTCGTGTTACTGAAATAAAATTAGTCAATTCTTATCATTTTTTATGTGATGAACACGAATATGACAGTCAAATTACAAAATTGGCTCTAGTTTTTTTGTAATCTGCAAGAAATTAATGTTTACATAACGAAATGCATTCCAATAGTAAAAGGTCAACTGTAATAGCCTACCTATAAAAAATCAAGTCATTGACTACATCTTAGGTTTCTTCGCCCCTCTCTTGTACAGCTGTTCGGGAGCATCTCTGAGGAGTGTCCAGCAGTAGTCAGCCAGCATTGTAGTGGACCATTTTCCTTGGTATCTTTGTTCCATTGTTGCGATATCTTGATGAAAACGTTCGCCGTGTTCATCACTAACAATACCACAGTTGCTAGGAAAGAAATCCAAATGGGAATGAAGGAAGTGAATCTTTAGAGACATATTGCAGCCAAGTTTCTTATACTTCATCAACATGTCTTCTACTAGTTCCTTACTTCTACTCTGCCCTAACATTTCCGAGGAAGTTTGTAGAAACTAGGCGAAAAGCATTCCATGCTTGTTTCGCGTCACCTTCCAGCAAGTTGTTGAACCGGTCATCTTTGAAAAGCTCTCGAATCTGAGGACCCACAAAAACTCCTTCTTTAATCTTTGCTTCGCTGAGTCGAGGGAATTTTTCATGCAGGTATCGGAATGCTGGCAAAGTCCGGTCAATGGCTTTCACGAAGTTCTTCATCAAACCTAGTTTGATGTGAAGGGGTGGTAGCAAGATTTTCTGAGCCTCAACCAGAGCTGGGTGTTGGATATTCTTCTCTCCAATGGCTACATTCTGCCTGTGAGTCCATTCCTTCCTCATGTAGTGCATTTCCCTTGCTCGGCTATCCCACTCGCATAAGAAACACATGTATTTTGTATATCCTTGCTGCAGTCCCATTAAAAGGGCAACTACCTTCAAATCACCACAGAGGTGCCAGCTGTACTTGTTATACTCAATGGAATTCAGTAGTTGCCTTAAGTTATCGTATGTCTCTTTCATGTGGACAGCATACGCTTCTGGAATAGATGGAAGAATGTTTCCATTGTGCAAAGCACAACCTTGAGACTCAGTTTCGAAGAGTCCACAAATAGTCTCCATTCTTGTGGGTCATGAGTGATTTTTAAAGCATTCATGAGGCCCTCAATATCGGAACAGAATATCAGATTACTTTCCTTTCTGAAGAAAGGCTCCAATTGCTGGTGGCGCTTTCGATATGCAGTAATTGTGACATCTTCTTCTAGAAGATTCCATTGTTGGAGTCTTGATCCTAGCAATTCTGCCTTGTTCTTTGATAAGTCCAAATCACGAATCAGGTCATTTAGTTCTTCCTGTGTTATTCTGTGTGGGGTTGATGATGCACCACAGTGAAAATCTGGATCACTGCATGCTGATGGACCAGGAGAAGAACAGGTCGACTCACCTTTGTCTTCGTCAGATGAATCAAGAGAATATTCTGCTGGAGGTTCTGGAATAGGAAGTCCCTCACCATGTGGAACTAGTCTCAATGCAGACGGAATGTTTGGGTAGACTATTCTCGACTTCTTTCGCTTCGTTATTCTTCCGGAAAGAGGAGGAACCAAGCAGAAGTAACAGTCATTTAGGTGGTTGCTTGGCTCTCTCCACACCATTGGGACTGCAAACGGCATTGATGACCTTTTGCAATTCAACCACTGTGAAAGCTGTGTTGTACATGTAGCACAGCATATATGCGGAGCCCAAGGCTTGTCTTGGTCACCAACCTCGCATCCGAAGTAAAGATGATATGCCTTCTTCACTTGAGAATTGATACTTTTCTTCTGGTTGGCAAATGTCACTTCCCAACAAATATAGCAAAAATTGTCCGCCGTATTAACACACTTTCGAGGCATTACTGTTCTTTATTGTACGTAAATGGATAAAATAATAAGTTTTATGTAACAGAAGCTTCAACTGTCTCGCACAACGTCTAAAATATTTTAAATGCTGAACCTATCTGATTGGGCTTTATATAGTAAACTGCTTACGTCAGCTTCAGCAGCCGCCTGGCATTAGTATAATAGGCCTACACATGTATAGTACACAGCTGACCTCAACTTACTTCAGCAGCCGCATGGCATTAGTATTGCATTGCATCAGAAAATGACGCAATCAACTGTGGATGATGTGAGCATGATGGTATTATGCAATGTTACATCATTATTCCGGATGTTGCTGCAGTCCTACTGGAGAAATTTACACAGTGAAACATAGAAAATGAGGTATATGAATATTTTCAAAACGAGAGCCAATAAAAAAAAATTCACGGTTATATTCGTGTTCGGCACACCAAAATACTACAGATTAGGGCATTTTCAAGTCAGTAATGATTTCACTGTTGACCAGTGTAATCATATTTTTCTTTAGTGTTTTTTACAAGTACTCACTATTAATTCAATGTTGTGAATCATCGCTGCTAAACATAACAAATAATTACAAGCAGACACCATTCTATCTAACTTCGCTGTAATGAATGCTTATATACAACCTGGTCTGTATTATATTTGGGCTTTAGCCGAAATTCAAGTGCAAATCAAATCACAACGTCTCACGTGGTTTGATTGTTATTATTGACATTCAAACCAAATTGGATTTTTGTAGTTTGTGTTTGCACTTGAGTGTAGAATAGCCCGCGTCATCCATTATCATTGAATCAATTCATTCATTGTGTACCTGTTGTGCTGTCGTCATCCATTATCATTGAATCAATTCATTCATTGTGTACCTGTTGTGCCGTCGTCATCCATTGTCATTGAATCAATTCATTGTAAATACCATAATCGCCTATAATCGTTTGTTGTGTGCCGTCGTCATTCATTGTATATAATCATACGCATTAAGCTTCTGGATATGCTAAGATGACCAACACCTTAGCGTGTCCAGAATTAATTTTGTGATTTCAATTAAATAAATATACTCTTTCAGATATATGAATTCTGAAAATCTCAAATGTGTTATTGTTGAAATCAATAAACTTAAAGATCAAAATGTAAAATTATGTTCAGGGTTAGATTGTGATCAAATCATGACCGATTTCGAGGATATTCAATTTGCAGAACAGAATGGAAAATACGTACTCGCTAAGAAATATTTTTTAATTAAGCGCGTACAGAAACTTATTCGTGAGAGTTTGGTTTATCATGAAGACGTTAACGTGTTTGTACCACTATGTAACATCGTTGAACATATTCGTAAGCAATTAAGTTTAGAATATGAAAGCAGAAAACTTATTAATTGTAAGGTGAGACAATTAAAAACGTTAATGGAGCAAGCTGAGTCCTACCCGTAGAGAGCCCCTTGTTGTATTTAACTTCCGTGTACATGAATGAGCCCATTCATGTGAGTTTAGTCGCTGCAATTTCATTCATAGTAATTTTCAACGTAGTATTTTTTTTACCTGGTGGGAAATTACTTGCAATTTGACAATAGTGATACTCTTTCAATTATGGTAGGACAATCGCCGACCACACGTAACACAAAACAGAGACTGATCGATCTAAATAAATTATTACCAATTCGTAATCGATTACGCGAAAAGCTTCAGCAGCGGCAGTTAACACAGACTGATTTTTCTACTGATACACAGGAACTCTTTAAGCCTATTGTTGCTGCAACTACAGATGTGAAAAAAGCTACTGAACGAGCTATATACGGAAAGATCCCTGAACAAGGGGAACGAGTAGAGAGACCTCTTCTCCCCGTGTTAGAGAAAATAGCAAGACGAACTAAACAATCAAAAAAATCATTACAAACACTTCCTGGTGATATAATAACCACTGCAAGACAACAAGAACAACAACAACGAGAACTTCAGGAAGAAGTTGAACGATTAGATGTTGTTGATATTATCCCACCACCTGAAGAATTTCAAGAAGAAATTCAAGAAGAATTTCAAGAACAAAAAGTAAAACAGCACGAAGAGATCTTAATCCGAAAATAATATTTAAAAGTGATGTGATAAATCTTATTAGTAAAAAAATCTATGACTGATGAACTATTTGCTCAATTTATCGTCGACGGATATCCAAAAGGTCAGCGACAACAGTATATGAATAGTGGGTTTGAAGACATCTCTAAGAGTGATTGGAAAAAAAATGTATTTAGCAAGAATTGAAAAGTCTACACTACCATATAATGATACAGGATTTGAAAAAATTGAAAAGTTGGTATCTCGAATAAAAAACCCACCACCCCAAATTGGACCTTTTATACACCAACCCACCTCAACTGAAGGTGCAACTGGTATCACTGAAAAATCAGGTAGTGGTTTAGTTGGGAAAAATCCTATGGATTTTCACTCTAGCGTTGGAAACTCTTCGAGTTTCTGCCCTGGTAATATTCTAGGTGATATAACACGATTAGAAATACTTGTAGGGGGAAAACGAGCTGGGAATAACTCACCAGAAATAATTAATGAAGCTGCTGATATTTGTAGGATGTTATTTCAAGGTGGTATCATAGATATTGCAAAATATCGAGACTTTATTGAAGAGTTAGTGGACGGTTATCATAGCGATCAGATAAATAGCAATTGAATAGAGAATGATCAGACACTACAACCATGATAAACCAACTAATGTCTACGTAGTGAACTCACGATTGCCAAAATACAGAGCGTATTATGGAGATGGTCTCAGTAATACTATAATGGGATTATTTTCAAGAATGGCTCCAAACGTAGCGCCGCTAGCAAAACAACTATCAATGAAAGCCATTGATGTTATCAAAGATAAGGGTACTAGTGCTGTTGGTGATCTTGCCGGAAGGGCGTTTTCAGCCGCAAAGGATAAACTAACAGCGCTAGTTCGACGTGGAAAATCGAAGAAATCACTGCCGTTACCATCTACTGCGGTTATGCCTGCGCAGGTTAGTAAAATAATAAATAACGCAGTAGATGAAAAACTACGGTCGTTGATTTCATCATCGTTGACCGTCCAAGATAACATAACAGCAAATATGATAGCGGGAAGTGGTCTTGGAAATTCAAGGAATTTCTACAAAAGTCAAAGACGTCGATGAAAATCATTTTGAAATTGCAAAGCAATTTACGATTTTGCCTTCAATTTAGACCAGCGGGTATATAATAAAAAATGTTCAAACCAGATCCTGATCCTGCATTTGACATGGACGCCCCAGTACTCAAGGATAATTCTGTACGCGATTATCAATTTTTTGCCTATCACGCAGCACAACCTAATCTTCCGGGAAGAATTGAACTTCAAGTTCATGATACCAGTAAATACTTTTTGCCTTGTGAAGCCCTTATTGAAGTCGAAGGTGAACTTTTACAAGCTAATGATACACCATATCCTGATAACCAAACTACCCGAGTTGGTTTTGTTAACAACGATATCATGGCGTTATTTGAAAGTGCTAGATATCTCATTGATGGAAGAGAAATCGAATCTATTGAACGTGAAGTTGATATTGCAACGGGAATAATCGGGTTAGCGAGATATTCTGATACTATACTAGATCAGCAGGTCCGTCTATGATGTTCGCGAAGGATATTACTGATAACGCTGATCACCTTCAGTATATTAAAGTGTTAACACCGCTAGGCACTTCCGTCGCAGATCAACTAGAAGCAGCTAATCCAGAACGTCGAGCCAGACCAGCTGCTGCCTTTGAAGTTCTCAAAGAACTTAATCCCAATTACAACCTAGGATTTGCAACACGAGTAGCAACGTTACAGGGACAACGTCGACAGTTTTCATGTGCGATTCCGTTGCATCACATATTTGGATTTTGTAGAAACGTCAGAAAAGTTATCTATGGAGCAAAGCATACGGTAGCACTAGTACGAAGAGGTGATGATAATAATGCAATCTGGCGCATTCCTGGCGCTGTCCACCCTGACCCTATTCCCGTTCCCGCTGGTAAAGTCGTTTTATCAAAAATAATACTGTGGATGCCGGTGTTGACTCCGTCGTTGTCAACAGAACCGCGATTGTTATCATTTATGGATCAGGGAGGAAAGAGATTGTTGAGTTGGTTGTCAACGTCCACAGATACCATGGATTCTAATATTGATGGTACACTTACATGGCATCTAGCATTGAAACAGGGTATTTCAGCTCCACGTCACATATTTGTTGCGTTACAGTATACTGCGCGATTAAATAATCAAGAACGTTCCCATATGATATTTGATCAAATTGCGTGAAATGAAGTCTCACTGAAAATAAACGGACAGCAAGAACCATCAGAGGATATACAACTAAATTACACATAAAATCACATTGCACGAGTTTATCATAACCTGTTGTCATATATGGGACGCGATCAAAATGTTGATACTGATCTACAAATATCACAGTTGGATTTTAAAAATCTGTATCCGATTTATTACTTTTCATTGGAACATCTTGACTTGATGAGACAGTCCGTCGTTGATATACACTTCCGAGCTCGTGTAACCCGTCCTGCTGGTGCTGGTGCTTACAGAGCGGTTGCTGTCATTCTCAGTGATAAATCAATGCTACTCGAAGGTGTTGGTGGACGAATGAGAGTGGTAGATGCACCAGTGGAAAATCTGTAATTGATTACATATTTCCATCTCTCTCTCTCTCTCTGCGATTTAGAATTAATCTATTTTGTATAATGTCGTATAGTAATATCAATGTCACGTTGACACCTGGTCAGCTAAAAAAATTACAATCCAAATCAGCTAAGCAATGTGGAACCACAATAACGCTGAAACCTAATCAAATGAATGGCGGAGCGAATAAACTATCACTGACGAAAACTCAGGTGAAACATTTTAATAGCGCGCTTAAAGAAAAAAAAGGAGTTCAGGCTACTCTTACTGCGAGCGCTATTAAAAACATGGAAAAGACAGGTGGTATATTCCCGCTGTTAGGGTTGATTCCAGGATTGATTTCCGCAGCGGCCCCAGCGGTAGCTAAAGCGGCAGCGTTAGGGGCTATTGGTACCGCGGCAGGAATGGCACTAAAAAAGGCAACGGGAAAGGGTTATAAAAAAAGAGGAAAGGTCTAAGACTACCAGGAACCCCGTATTCATGGTACAGCGGAAGCGGCCTGAGACTAGGACCGGTTTACTAGTGAAAAATCTTCCAATGTCCAATTTTGATTTAATTGATGCCGCTAAAAAAACTCGCGATTAAAAACTTCAGAGGTGTTTTTATGAAAGATCAGTTACCGGCACAACCAAATAATGTTGAAACCGGTATTATTAATCTAGATAACAGTGATGGACCTGGAACCCACTGGGTTGCATACGCGATTAATCCACGTGGAATTGTTTATTTTGATTCTTATGGACTAGCGACTCCGAAGGAATTTAATCGCTATATAAACAACTTAAAAATACCCCGTTGGTATTCCACGTTACCAACGCAAACGATGATTGACCCACCAATATGCGGCAGTGAAGTATTAAACGTACTTGATGCTATTTCAAAGGAATCTTTGATAAAATTTAGAGTAATTTGCAATCAAAACCACCTCATGTAGTAGTGAATGAGTATACTAGCAGTCGTTGGATTGAAAATCTTTGATTGGAAATTGCACAGCAATTTCACTTTTAGATTGAAAATCTTTGATGAAATCTTTCAGATTTTAAACAGAGAAAAGATTTCTATGATAACAATGATTGATATTTGGGGACGACCTTTATCATCGCTGAAGAAACCGGATACTGATGGAGTTGAAATCAAGGATGTTAAAAAACTAATCGAAGATGAAATATCCGAAACGTTGAACCTAGTAGGTGTTGATCCTGGTGAAATAGTTGTATTTGGCGATCGTCAGGGTAAATTGAAAACTAGTAACATCTCCCTCGATAATATTTTAGTTAAACGACGAGACGCAGCAGAAGATACTATCGCGTTATTTTCCGATCAGGGTAAACTCAAACCAGGTGTACTTGTTTCAACGATCACAGATAAATTAACAACATTCGATAACGCGGTGAAATCATTGAAATCGCTCAGTGATAAGTATGACGATCATATAGTTGCATTTGATCAGTTTACTACAGTACAAAGTAATATGATTGACAAAATTGATAAACCCATGCTAGAATTTTTTGGAAATCCACCAGTAACTGCACCAAAACTCACCTCGATAAAAGAAGCTATGTTGGAACTGGCAACGTTACAATCCGAATATGAAAAGCACGTGAAACTGTTTTCAACGTTTCGTAAAAATCTCGTTGATAAGTTTATTGGAAACCCATTTGATAAAATTGAAATAACCCTTCCAGAGATAAAGAAATCCATCGATGAGCTTAAAACATTCAACAACGCAATGAAGGATGATACAACGAGGATGATAAGCATTATTGAAAAAATAAAAATTCCTCATAACAACATTAACAATATCGTATACACGATTCAAAACGGTTCATTTGCGTGGACTCCCACAAATAATATTTTACATGTAACCGCAGCCGTCAAGGGTTATCGATTAACAATAGTATCACCGACTCAATTCAATATATCATCAAGTAGTTCATCTGGAGTCAATAATACAGTATCAACGATCATCGACAAGGATGTATCTGAACAGTTCACGATAACGACCGCAGATAGAAATTTAGTCAGGGTTTCAGTAACGTGGTACGTAGAATTCGTGGTGGATTTAAGTAAGCAATAAAACTGAAAGGGAAATCCTTCGGATTTCACAATTGAAAACGCTAGCAATAAAACCACTAGTGGTTTCAAATCAATTGAAAACGCTAACGCTGCTAAAATAAGATGACAATTCCGTCAGTGTACCAGTATCGCTATGATCAGGTCAGAGAGTTTCAAACTAAACTCAGCTCGCGCTGTGAGGAGTATCAAATAAAAATAAAAAAATACCGACGAAGAATAACCGCGGTTGATATCACCGTGTATTCGGTGTCGGGCGTAATCACTGCTGCTGGGATAATACTATCTTCGGTTACAATGATTGCTCCGGTCGTAGTTCCAATCGCTATTTCCGCGGTGGCTACAATTGCCAGTATATTAACCGGGATCACAAAAAAACTATCATCGTGTAGCCAGAGTAAACTACACGACTATGAAATTAAATTTCACATTGCATCTACCGGTTACTCGCAATTATCTTCGTTGATATCGTCGTCACTCGATGACACTACAATATCAGATAGCGAATTCTCAACGATGGCTCAATTATATAAATCGACAATGCTGAAATTAGAGCAGAATAATAATAATAGCAATGTCGTCACAAGAACTGCTTCAGCAGATAGTGAAAAACACAACTCCGGTGCAAACTAGTGTGATATCAATAACCTCAACGAATCCTGAATTCAGTGTAAATTTCCCAACCCCCGTTCCAGTGAGCGAGATCGCGCTGGCAAAACTACGAGTGTATCATAGCTGGCCCAATATCAGATCGGTAGCATTCGGTGGTCAACAACCGAATAATTCACTGGTGTTCGCGAATACGAATAAAGAAGACGGGACTCCAGACTGGAACGTTGTTTCGATACCAACAGGGTCCTACCAAATTGAACAAATCAATAATGAATTCGCGCGTAGAATAAAATCGATAACTGGAAAAGAATCAAAAATCGCTATAACGGTTCATGAGCCGACACTATCATCCGCAATTGAAATAAACACAGAAGGATACGTCGTAGATATCTATCAGAGTTCTATTAGAACCGTACTAGGATTGCCTGAATTATCACCCGGTGGAAAAACCGTTGTTGTATCACCCGAACCTAAAAAATCTGATTATGTCACAGACAAAAAAAAACCTGATAATCCAATAAAGAGTTATTACACGGAGATTCCCCCGTCCTTTAGTCTTACTATTCAGGGGGGAGAAGGTTATTTTGGAGCCAACGAAAATGAAATCACTAAAAATTTTACAGCTATGAATAATGATTTTTCATTGTTGTTAACACCTCTTAAATTCGGTACTCTCACCCGAGATGAATTTATCAGCATCGTAGAAACGTGTAACAAAATCATCGATGACATGAAAACGTATAATTTGATAAATATTCAAATGATATTAGGTCACAATCATCCTAAAACAAGAACAGAATTCGCAGCGAAGCATAACATAAAAGTTGAAGATATTCCAACATTCAAGCTTTCCGGATACAACGTAGACGAATTAAAAAAATCTCTCAGTGATGCCATCGATGAAGGTCTCAAGAAAATCCACGACGATTGGAAGAAATTATCACGACAACAAACAAATATTCTGACATTTAATAACGACCCAGAAGGCGGCGGCAGACATATCGCTCCTCAAAATGTGAATATATCCTCAGTGATAGCGCTGAATTTAGCATGTGACGTTATCGAAGGAAGTTATCAAATAAATCTCGAGCGATCAAATCAAGCTCAGCAGGGATATATTCTATATTCATTTGCACCAACGGCTCCTCCAGGGTTTCTAATTATTGAAAACCCAGTTAATCCAGTCTTTATGCGATGTCATAATAATTCTTTAACGAGAATTAATTTCAAACTCACTGACCAATCTAATAATTTAATTGATCTGCGAGGTGAAGTTTTGCAAATTAGTCTGTTGGTAAAGTCGTAGCGATTTTCAATCATAAGTGATTTTCATCGTAAAAAATTGTTAACGCGTAGCAGCAGAGAATGTGAACGCCAATGAAAATGGCGTCTTTTTTTTACCCTTGGGAAGCCTCAGTTTGACAAATAAGGCCCTAACATCGTTAAGGCTCCATTTGGCAAAAGGAGGCTTTAAATATTTTGCTTAGAATATAACCATCTAATCCAAGGCTCAGTTTGGCAAAAGGAAGCTTAAAAACGTTGTAGGGTACACTCTCTCCTAGAATAGTTTGCTTAGAATATAACCATCTGATCCAAGGCTCAGTTTGGCAAAAGGAAGCTTAAAAACGTTGTAGGGTTCACCCTCTCCTAGAATATTTTGCTTAGAATATAACCATCTGATCCAAGGCTCAGTTTGGCGAAAGGAAGCTTAAAAACGTTGTAGGGTTCACCCTCTCATAGAATATTTTGCTTAGAATATAACCATCTGATCCAAGGCTCAGTTTGGCAAAAGGAAGCTTAAAAACGTTGTAGGGTTCACCCTCTCTGCTGCTTGGCATTGTATATAAAATAATATCATTTTAATTAGACATGAAATTATATATATAAATTGATATATCATATATTTGATTAAAAAAAAGTGGATGCGGTCAAATCATTAATTCATGATGGTATAATCTCATCGAAACCGATTATTCAATCGATGGGGCAATTTCATGTGTGGGACAGCTATGAACAATTTGATGCGCTACATTATCAAGGAAAATCATGCGTCAATGAGATTATTTTACAACAACGACGCAGAAAGTTCATCTGTGATATTGATTTCAAACCGGATCTCGTTGCGGTCAGAAAATATTTTCAACAGCGTGGTAACGTTGTTGTGTTTGAAACGACGAAAGGATATCATGTTGTCGTTGATGTAATTGTAGATTTTCAGACACATCGGACATTAATATCAAAGGCTGCAACGGATAATCCCGGATGGAACGTTGATGAGATTGCTGGAGTGTACAGTATCAAGTTACCCACAACCAAATCAAAATCGCCTAACAGCATTTGTAAACGATCGTTGGATGGTCCTGTTGATCCATTAATAACTGTACACGAAAATGTTCCAGTGGGGTTCGTTGAATTTAATTATTTTACCACAAACATCTCAGATGAAAATGTTTCCGCGATATCAACGGTGCTAACTGGACAGCCTGATCAAATAATATCACAGATTTCAGCGACAGGAAATAGAATAACATTTGCTAGACGACCTGGACACTATTGTGTTATTTGCAAACGACGTCATGGATACAATGCTGCATTTGATATTATTGAACTGAGCTGTGATAATTGTCTAGTATACGAATATGACGATCACTACGACGTTATTTGCTCGAGATGCCACGGGAAAAAGATTGTTGTAAACAGGGACAACTTGGACTCAAGAATCGCCAATTATTTATCGGGATCGCCTGACAATGCCGTAGATGCTGTTGCATCACAGTTGGCAGCCACAGAAAAATCAGCAGGATACATTAAATACTTGATGGGATTACAACGAGATAGCTACAGAGGTGAATTTTCCACGAGGGTTGCTGATTTTATTTATACGGAACCACCAGCACATATTTCAGGACGAGGTTGTATTGGTTCCAGTGATGATTATTTAGATGGTTCATATTGCGGAATGGGAAAATCAAATACTGCGTGGAAATCAATCTCAGATGATTCATCTATATGTTATATCAGCTATAGAAAAACATTATCGAGTAAAACCGCAACTGATCAACAAATTCAGTTGTATAATGAAATTGTCGGTGATATCCATTTTGATGAGAAATTACGGACCATAGTTGTAGTTCAAGTTGATTCATTGACGAGAGTTACAGGAACACCTAGCACTGTTATCGCTGATGAACTACATGGAATATACCGACAAATCTTTTCGAATCCATCGCGAAGTAAATCAATGTGGGAAAAGTTTGATGGGTTAATCACTACGGTGAAACATTTTATCGCGTTGGACGCAAATGCCAACGACGATGGCAAGAAAATACTCTCGATGATACGTCCTGGAATTAAATTCATCATAAACGATTATAAACCAGATACTGGAAAAAGATTTTGTTTGGAAAATTCCCACGAAGAAAATTACAAACTAATGTGGAAGTATGCCGCTGATAATCCAATGAAGAAACTTGGGGTATTTTGCCATTATAAACGACATGGAAAATTTTCTTCGGACGAAATTGCCAAAGAAGTTCAACGGAAGAAATTGCCAAAGAAGCTCAACGGAAGAATATTTCTGAAAAACACTATCACGCCGATACCGATAGCGATGCTAAACACAAAGACTTTTCTGATCCCGTTGCGGCATTTGCTAACAACAGAATGGTGATTTTTACCCAGACACTCGAAGCAGGAGTATCTATCATTGACGAACAATTTGATGCTATATTCGTGTTCTCGTTTGAACTTGGATCTGTTGAGGCCACAAAACAAGCAATTCATCGCTTCAAGAATGTATCTGAAGTTCATTACTCTGTTTCAAGAAAAATATCATACGAGTTGCCAACGACTCAGGAGGATGTTATCGCGAGGATAATCAATAATGAACGGAATTTAACCGCAGCGGAACGAAATAATAGATTACCCAACATATCCGATATCAATACAAGCTTCGGGCAGGCATATATCAGTTACATCGTCGAGGAAAATTCATCTAGGTGTTTCTTTACTCCGCGGTTAATCGAATCTATGAGACGTACCGGATATGAAATTGTTACAGTTCCTCCGATGGATTATATAACCTGGAAATCAACAAAAAAGTCACACCTGGATAAAATCCGGGAAAAATACCCCGACAACAGAAACGTCTCTGATGATCTGTTAATGAGTTTCGGAGAGCGTGTGAAAAATGCGGTCCAGAAAAATAGCATCGAGATCACTGACAGCGACATTGAAAATCTTTTTACTGGAAAATTACCCAACAGGATTAATTACTACGATTACCGCGATGATTTTAATTTATCGCCGTATCAGAAAAAATTAACATATCTCAATCATATTTATCAATGTGAGACTAGCAAACTCCCCCCGGAACAAATCGAACAACATTACAAGAAAATCCCTGCTGTGATAAATTACCGAGAGAAAATAATCTCTGATCACAGCGCAGGAATGATATTGCAACGAAAAGTCTTTAGAAGCGATCGTTTATCTCCAAGACAACAAGATGAAATAATTACTGGAATTATCAAATTGGCGAAATTGCCCAGTGTTATTCCTGATGACCTTACAACGACAAGTATCCCCGTGACAAATCTTAATGAAGCCGTATCAGCGATAACTGCGGATAAACAGCAATATAACAATTTGATTGACAAATTCAGGGAATTGTTTCCTGGAACAAAATTAAAATCCAGAAATATTTCTGACCGAAGAAATATTATAGAGAAACTCAAGATGATTTACAAACGATACGGCGAAGAATTAACCGCGGATAATAAGAGAAACCCGGATCGGGGCAATTATACTTTAACGTATCCTAGTTGTCCCATTCCTGATTGTTTTAACGACTCGAGGTGGCGAGAAACTTTTATCACTGATGATTATGAGATCGGCGGTAAAGATGTTTCTGCGGTAACCGATCACACAGCGTGGTTGAAATTTCACATCTGGGCGATTAATGGCTGGTTGGTCCGGTATCAAATACACTAAAAAAACAGCAATGTGGAATCGGCACTTTTTCATATAAAAATAAAATGTAATGGCCGTTTCCACATCAATGATAACGCTGATGGAACAATGATAAAGTGAGGAAAATGTGGTATTATTTTATTTTATAGGAATTTCCACACTTTCCCCACCGATGATAACACCGTCAACAACAGAATGAAACTCTCATGGTGGTGTTAAAATCATCGACGGTAAAAAAAATAATTATATGACTTTCTCAGATGATATATTTCCCTGATGATTTTAATCAAATATTTTCAAATCGAGTGTTGGTAGGTATTTCAAAAACGAGGGTGCTCAGATTATCATCGGTGGCGAAAGTACGAATTTTCCTAACAATGCTAATTTTCATACTTTCTCCACCCCGAGTTCACGTCGCGTATGTTGCCGATAAATTCATTTTCGAGAGCGCCTGACGTTGTTATGACATTATAAAATTTGAATTGTTCCTAATATCACAAAATGAATCTAACACTGTTAATCACATTGTCGTTGTTCGGTGTTGTGTACTCTGAGTTACATTTACCAGAAACTCCTCATGATTATATCCTCAGAATTAAAGAGCAACAAGAACAGATACAGCAACTACAACAACAACTACAACAACAACAACTACTACTACTACAAATACTGAATCAACAACAAATACAAGAAAAAATACTGGATCAACAACAAACAAAACATCAAAGACTGGATAGTCTACTAGAACAACTGCTAAACAACACACAATAACAAACATCCTACGCAGCAACCGACCATGGTAAAATATTTATTATCATCGGGGTAATTTCAACAACGATGACGTTGTTATAATCTTGTTGTTAAATTCACCCGTTAAAGATTTTTATCATAATATTGTACCAACAGTGACAGCATCACCGTGTGGAAACAGCGAATATTGCTTCCACAAACTTGAATACTTTCCGTTGTGGTCTAAAGTTAATGGTTGTTTAAAAAGTGTATCAATGAAATATTTCAGGAATAAAATCCGTAACAGCTTTTTCCAACGGGAATTTCCATATATTTTGGACCACGCTACCCGATTTTTTATTTTTATAAAATCAGTGAAAAATCACCAGCAATCAGTGAAAAATCACCAGCAATCAGTGAAAAATCATCAAAATCAATGAAATAAATTATTTTCAGTAAAATAAAATTATTTTGTCAAATATCATTAAGGAATACACTAAAAAACATCAATGGGGAATCGGCACTTTTTCATATAAAATAAAATTGTAATGGCCGTTTCCCCATTTTAAATACAGCTATCTACAAATCATTCAGAGTCATCGTATCGGGAAAACCATCTATTAACACTCCAAACGTGAAATTTCAACATTGTAGTGTTATTATCAACTGCAACTATATCATCTCCGCCATAGAATTCATTGTCGGTTATTGTTGTATTCAACCATGAATCATTATTGAGGAAGTCAGATTTTGTTGTTGACAGTGTATCATCGATGTGGAAAGTGTCATATTTCTTAATAAAATATCAATTATGACACTTTCAACATTTGATTTTGTTACATGTCAGACATGTCTGATGATTTTTTAACACTGTGACAGCGTTATCGTGGAGGTGTTAACAGCGTTATCATTGATGGAGGAAGTGTCCAAATTGTATATAAAATAATAATACTGACACTTTCTCCATTCTATTTTGAACTAATCGGAATCATCGTATCGGGAAAACCATCCGTGGTGGTCCATACATTCAATGATAATTAATCAACGTCAGATTTTCGTCAACGATGATATTATTATCCGCGGCACATCCATATGGGTTATTTAACCACGCGGAGAAACTTATCACGCAACAACAATGAAAATAATTTCATTTTATAATTTTATCACACGATAAAATAAAAAAAAAATAATTTTTTCTGCGACTAAAAATATCAGCACTTTTTATTGTTTGTGTCAATTACCTATGTAATTACCATAGTATAAACTAAAGTACTTTAGTGACACAAACAATAAAAAGTGACACTGAGCTTTCACCAAAATATTTGCATAATACCTAGCTGTTTGCAAATCAAATTGTGCCGCTAAGAACCACAATATGGCTGCTACAGTATCCTGTTTTGTTTCGCTCGTTGGAGAATGATTAACGTTTAATGATAGTTGCTTTGTTCCAGACCAATGAAAATGGTACCGATCTTACATCTAGTTTGACCGCCACCATGATTAATTTAAAGAAGAAGAAAAAACATCTTATCGCTCAGCAAAAATATCAGATATGACTTCAACACTCAGCAGTTTAAAAGATGAAATGTTCTTATCTTCAATCCTTATAAACTATTTTCGGACAGAAGACGGTGAGCCCGAATGACTGGTTCCTGCTTAAAACAAGGGCGGCAATTGTAATCGGACATAATCGAAAAAACATGAAAGATGACAAATTCTTATCCGACATAAGTTGCATTCTGGGAAATATACACTGTAATGTTTGGGTTCTCCTGCAAATTTGTACGTTTATACCAACATCGGCATAAGGTTGTAAAAGCGCAACATCTTATCCAATTATAAATGACTGCATTTGCTGTGTAATCTGGAATACTCATTGAAAATATGTAACAATTAAAAGTATGCGTATATTAGATGTTTTAGTAATGTTGCATGTGCGTTATTTAAATTAAGGAGGACGAAAGAAGTCCATGTTTCGTGCGAGAGTCACTTTATTTTCTTCTTATTTATCGATATCATTGCCCTTTTCCTGGTCTTTCCAACTTTAATCTACTACGTATGCAAAACAATTTAACAGTTGTTGATGGATACTACAGAATTCATCAAAAAGTTGAAAAGTGTTACTTTATATTCTAGAAACTTAAATAAACAAATAGTTCGATTTTCATACACTAGTAACTTTGAATCAAAACTGCATGTCGGGTCATGCTTAAAACACGTTTTATTCAGTCAATTTCTGTTATAATTATGACCATCTTAAATTGAAAGTAACAAAGCTCATTTATGTAAGAAAGTTCAAATTGTTATGTTAATCGTTTATGGTTTTTCAATCATCATATATCATACATCGCTTATTGATTATTGATGATTGTTTAACTCTTATGGATTATTATATATTGTTAATCGCTCAACGTGTATATTATGTATCGTTTATCTTGTATAGTTTTTGCGTTTCTCGTTGATAATTTTATTCTTAGCGCATCAACACTGTGCATATAACGCTTATAATGCGGTATGTGTTCATTTCGCGTTCGTTCATCGTTCACCTTTAGATTTTATTATTAATCACCCAAGATTATTTGTCCCTTTCGGTCAACATTCCATTTGAATTTTAAAGGCATACAATAAGGATATTCTTTAGGGTTTCAAGTTTAGAATTTGTCACGGGTTTTGTGTTAGGTGTTTAATTACTTATGTATGACCATTCCAGTGGGATAGTGGTTAGAGCGTCCACCTCCGATGCAAGAGGTCGCGGGTTCCAATCTTGGCTGAGTCATGATTGACTGACAGCTGCCTCACTAGGCCCTGAGCATTGACAGTTTAGAGCTAGGACTATTGGACTGGTATCAAAATAATATCACTGGATGGGGAATGATGCAACATGACTGCCACAAACGTTAAACGATTTGACTGAAAACTGTTAAAGCTACGTTAAAAATCGAAACGCACACACACACACACACACAAACATACACACTCACCTATGCCTGATGAGTTTTCCTCGATGAATTTGATTAGCTCCATCTGTTGGAAAACTGTCGAATGAACAAGACGTCTTACCAATACCAATATGAACAACATTTGCATATTGCATTTTTTGTATTCTACTTAATAATACAATCACTTAACTTATTAAAACGTATCAGTTGAATTTCAAACATTTCTATAATTTTTTTTCTTCATACATGGTTCAATAGTAATTTCTGAAGTAAAGAATAGATGCATATATATATATATATATATATATATATATATATATATATATATATATATATATATATATATATATATATATATATTAAATTGTGTGTTTAACCAGTGTCGGTAATTCAGGGTAGAGTTCGCGACCGTATTCATTTCTTTAAAAATGTTTTCTTTAATATGAGCTCAAGGCCTAAAGTTTGTGGCGAACAACACACACACACACACACACACACACACACACACACACACACACACACACACACACACACACACACACACACACACACACACACATACATACATACATACATACATACATACATACATACATACATACATACATACATACATACATACATACATACATACATAAATACATACATACACACACAAACACACATATATATACATACATACATACATACATACATACATACATACATACATACATACATACATACATACATACATACATACATACATACATACATACATACATACATACATACATACATACATACATACATATATACGATGAGGTAATCAAAATTAGTTATTCCTGTTTAACCTTCAGTCTGTGGAGTCATAATTGTCCCTATATAATTTGTGATGAGTCTTTTTTTTTTAATTATGTGTTGGCATTACAAGGTGTTATCAAAATTGTGAACAAAATCTCCATTTTGGCATTAGTGTGTATTCATTCAAGACATTTTGAATTAGAACATTGTGATGCATCAAGACTATAGGTGCATCATTACATTCAAGATATTTTGAAAAAGTTCAATAAACTGCATATTTTGACTTCTGAAAGAACATTTAAGGGATATAATTCACAATGTTGCAATCTCTTTCAAAAAATTCACTTTGTAATCATAGGAAATATATTAATTGTTGAATTATGCAACAGCGAGCCAAAAACGTTTGGACACCCATGGTCTAATGCAAACAAACTTTGAAGGCTGATGATATAGTTTACACGTCTGCAACGCTGTAGAATGAACATGTATATCATACCGGCACAAATCGTGGCACTGCAAAAGTAATTGACATTTCTGCTATATTGTTTGGTGAGAAGCAACAGCAAAGTCCATATGTAATACATCCAGCATACATTTTGAGTCGGATAGCGTCATTTGCACCTCATCCAAATTCTGCAGAAGGAATACTTATCCTTGTCAATACCATTCCGTTAAAACATGAGCTTTAACTTAGCTCAGCTAAGTTTTAACAACTTCCTGATTAAAATAAATCTCCACATAACGCAGTTCCAGTTTGATATTGAGATTGTTCTCAACTACGGCTGATACTTAACTCAGATATTTTAATTTGCATGTTTTGAAGAATTTGATTCCATTAAAAACAGAAACAAAGTAGTTAATACTTCACCTCTTTTTCTAATACTTTTTGGAGTTTGGTCTTCGTTTTGAGGTCATAATTTGTCATTGCAGCTTAAGGAGGGTAATTATTTCATGTCGCAATAATCGCGGAATCATTGGCATCTAAAGTCTTTCTAATTATTTGTATCATTTAACTACAAATGCTATTATTAGAATATATATATGTATATATATATATATATATATATATATATATATATATATATATATATATATATATATATATATATATATATATATATATATATATAATAAGGTCAGTAAGCATCATTAGTTGTACTCCTGCAAATATCCTATCTGCACCATGCACGATATATGAGGAGTACTGACTTTTACTTTTAAACTCTATTCACAGATGGCAAAGAGACATATAAAAAATAATGAATAATAGTCGAGGTTATGAACTGTCATCCATATTATTGAAAAAAATATAACAAAAACACAGAAAAGTGAAATTAATTTGCACATTTATATTATGAATTGTTATTAAAAAAGAGAACACGAAATATTTATATTTTGTAAGCATTTGTGCTGAAAAAATTAAGAATTATAGAAAGGAATATGTATATGATATACGTATATTGTGTAAATATTTACTTTTGATATATTGAAAATGGGAATGGGTAAATTAGTAAGTTCATATATTAGTCTCAATTAAAACAAATAAACAAAATTAATTACATTCTAATCCTAATTACCACTGTATCTATGTTTCGTGTTAACTGTTTTGTTTCGCTCCTTGTCAGTACGTATTGATACGATTTGGACACCAAGTTCCTGCATTAACAAAGTTGTCGTTGCTTATATACATTTTAATTGTGTATTCTGGTCCCTATCAACATTTACAGGTATTAGATTCAGACCAAATGTATTCCATACACAAGTAGCCGTTTCATATGTACCACTTAGTTGTTTCTTTTTTGTCTGTATCAGTACTTACATGTATGTGATATAAACGAAATACATATCATAGATGTTTAACCTGCATGTTAATTGTTTGTTTAGCGTAAGGTCGACATGTTATATTAATAATGATATAATGATTATTAGAACAATAATGTTTATTGATAAGTAGATACTTACGTTTTTTTTTCATACTCATTGATTACGTGGCAATTTTAGATATTCGTTATGAGCTACATTCATACATAACATACCTTATTGTATTATACATGCATTTTAATTGCATCATTTGTTCCCTATCAGTACTTACAGGTAAACGATGTACACTGAATTCATACCATAGCGTACCAGAAGGTTCCATAAATCTATGAGTTGAACTGTCCAACGAAAGCAATATAGAAGACAGAAATAAATAAATAAATATATATATATATATATATATATATATATATATATATATATATATATATATATATATATATATATATATATATATATATATATATATATATATATATATATATATATATATATATATATATAAATAAATATATACAAAATCACTGATTCGACGATGCAAGGGTATTGACCCTCTGGCATTAACCCAACACCGAGTCACTGGATCTATGATTGTTGTAAACCGAAGTACCTCTGGCACTAACGAAATAACAGATGTTTGATTGATAACTCCAGGCAACTGCAGCTCTGGCAATAATCCAATACCAAGTCACTAAATCGATGATTTTAAGCCATTGTACCTCAGGCACCAATCCAATACCATGTCCATCTCATACGTATATACGTGTTCTGGTAAACCTCTATGACAATCTAGAACTTAACCAGCAGTAAGGTAGGTGGCCACATGTACATAATTGGATGTGTGTCAATTATAAAGCAGTTATTAAGAATGCAGCATGATAAAATAGTGTTTTTAATTGATAAGTACTTTATATTATTATATTGATAAATAAATAATAGTATTATATTTGTTGAGCATGGATGAGAGTTAACTCAAAATATCACACTGTTGTAAACCAGCTATCTTCATCGTGATGTTAGTATGAACTTACTGTACGATGTAATGTATATATTTTCAGTCTTCTTTAGTACAGAACTGGTGGTATGAAATGTTTATATCAACATGACACGTAGCTCACGAGGGTTTTTCATATTTTTTTCGCCACCAATGTGATCACTGCTGCCACCATTATTTAACTCAGATCTCATGTCATCGGAAGATGTCTCGAATTCCAGGCAAATACGATGCTCGGTACTTTAAATCAAGAATAGTAGAATTTATTTTATACCATATAGTTGTATGCGCACAGGAACTTTACGAGTAAAGCAATGTCAGCGGTAGCATTTGTGATGTTGTTGTTGGTGGTGGTGATTGTAGTAGTAGTGGCGGTAGGAGTAGTAGTAGCAAAAGTAGTAACATCTCGGGTTCTTCCTCCACCAATAATACTGGCCGCCATGTATAGCCTATCGTGTGCTGAAAAATGGCGTTATGCCCTAAAACAAACACGTATGCATCGTCAAGCATAGGAGGAGTTATTTTAAGACAAAACTACTGGACGGACCAATGGATGAAAACCAATTACATTGTGAATAGATATGTAAACGGTAGGGTCTCACAAAAGCAAACGGATGAAAACACTGTAAAATACTTACAGCTAGATACAGACTGGCTAATGTGGACCATTGTAATTATCCAGGAAAATATTTTAGTATACTCTATTTGATGATCATACTATACATATTCGTGTAAGCATCAAATTATTTGGGTATGACGAATGATAAACATGTATAAATATTGTAATATCGCACGTTTAATCCACCTAGACGCTATTGGTATATCTCATTAATATGTGTGTAACGAGATTACGTTATACGTGCACGTGTTTTTGCATCTATGTATGCATGTGTTTATTTTATGTTCTTTTTATATGCATAATATTTGTTGTCTTTAGACTATCTGATGACCAGAAATGTTTAGTTGTATGGGAACCATGAGATGTGGTTCCAAGACTCAACTGTCAACCTATTGCGGAGATGTGAAAAAAGATAAAATAATCTTTTAAAATGTAAACGTATGAATGTTTTCTCTACATCATTAGCATGTGATACTTCTCTAGGTCTTAAAATATGTAATAGCAAGAAGCGAAAATATGCTTTTAAGTAATCCTAACAAGTAATGGATTTCGCTACAAGAGAAAGTTAAAAATTCAAGGGGCACTAACAGTTTTTTGAATTAAATTACATATATTCCTAAACGTCCTACCACGTGTCCAAAAATATAGAATGTTTCGAACTAATGACAATAGTCTTGAATGTCCTGACAAACATGCAATTCAGAATGTCTTTGAACGGCTTGCAAATAATCTAGAGAAATAAATTATTTTAAAGTCAATGAGCTCTTTAGAAATGCCAGTAAACAGTTTAAATAAATAATTCCAATCAAAAAATAAACACAACTGTAAATTCTGAACAATAGATTCTCAACGACTGATATAAAACAGGAATGAATAGTTTGTTTACCAAATCCTTATTTATACTCAACTTCTTTTGACGTACGACATAACAGATTATGACTCGTTATAATGGAAAACAATGGGCAAAATGTCATGTAAACATAATTTTTTCCAACTTACTAAACAGAGTACAAATATTAAGCTATGTAAACATGCGATATACGCTATGTATCCCTAAACGTTAATTCACCACTAAAAAAGCATAGCAGTATATGCATATTCATTTTTAAATATTACAATTATAGTTTCATATCAAGTCCATTCAAAGTAGCAGTAAGATTCAAGTAGTTTCGCTATTTTAGTGTTAAGGTACACAAATATTCCGGTGCACCTCTCTGAAAATCTAGTAGCTGAGGAAGTGGCCGCTTACGCAATTATATTTTCCCATTTAGATGCAGCAGTTAGGTAGGTGGCTAAATGAACATAATTGCAGGTGTTGCAGTATTAAGACAGTTGTCGCCTTGACTGCATGCACATATTTAGCGTTGGTAATACATGTTATATAAATAATGACAGAAATATAGAGCAATACTTTCAATTGATAAGCAAACCGTTTTATTATACTTGTTGTGCATGGACGGGAGTTATGCCAAAAATATCAAACTATTGTAAATGCATCTAGTCTCCTTGTGCTCTCTTCGTGTGCCTACTATATTTTACGATGTATGTTTCGTCAGCCTTATTCAATACAAAGATGATGGAACAAAAACTTTATATCAACGGAAATATTCACTCTGTTCAACAAATGCTTTGGATTAATGCCGCCTAATGCCTTGTCGGCAGGTGCGACCCTTTAATTTGTATACATTTCCACACTATTTAACTTTGCGGTTATTTGTTTATTGTCAATCCTTCCCAAACAAACCACCGGAAGAAAGGACGCCCACAGATTAAGTCTCCATCATTGCCCTGCTGAACTCCTCGTCTACCTTTATACATTCCTATCTGCGACTCGATAGGCTTGTGTTTGTCTTCAGGGATTGCCGCAGTACTGAAATTACTCTACTGAAAGTATTTAATGACATTCTCTCTGCTTTGGATAGCGGAAATAGTACAGTCTAAACCATCTTTGATTTGTCTGCAACATTCGACACAATTGACCATGATATATTACTTCACCGTCTCCAGCATGTATTTGGCATTCATAATACAGCCTTACTGTGGTTCAAGCCATATTTAGCCAACACAAACTTTAATGCAAATGGATTGTGTGTTCACTAGTACTTTCAAGACTGGATTACCGTAACTCAGGTATGTCTTGTTCATCTCAATATCTACTCCAAAAACTTAAAATACTTCAAAATACAGCTGCTCAGTTTATCTTTCGAGTACCACGATCAGCGCACATCTCCCCGCTTTTCTGTACCCACCACTAGCTATCCATTCGATCCAGAATCGAACACAAATATTGCTCTCTGTGCTACGTTTCACTGACGGACTCCAGTCCAGCGTACATTACATGCCCCACCCATGTGTACACACTAGCGAGATACTTACGCTCGTCTTCTGACAGTCGTATACTCATTACTGCCACTATGAAAACGAAGTATCTGTTTAATTTTGCATTTTTTTTAGCCTTGCAGTGGGGATAATTTGTGCTTGCTGTTTCTTTACTGTATATCCTGCACATCTGAATAACCGGCAATTACGGTTTTGCCTGTTATAACTATACTTGTTATTGTCGTATCATGTGGTTACTCCTGGCCGTGTAGTTTATTTCAAAGTTAGGTCATTTCGTCTATAGGTTGGGTCGGCATGACGTCACGAGCTTAGCTACCTATTTTCCGCCATATTGTGGAGGTGAAAACAATTGCTTAGTAAAAGTACGGTAGCATTAGTTATGTTCGATATTGCAATTTGCAAACCGTTTTTGTTTACCTATAGTTTGTTTCTTATTTCTATTTTCTGTTCAAAAGTGTTGCATAGTCTTCAAAAAAGCAGGATGAAAAACCATGAATGTGTATCTGTCGAATATTTTTAAAGATGTAAAATATTTTAGGTTAGCAGCAGAGGGGGTGAATTGGACAACTTTTACAAGCGTCGACGAGATGATCTGAGGTTTCCTCGTAAATGCTATATAGAAGCCTCGACGAGGTGATCTGAGGTTTCCACAAATAGTGAAAAAAAAGTGTTGGACGTCGGAGACGCGTGTCGTTGTCACCGTTTCGTGGCTGTCTTGCGAGTTAACTCGGGTAAAATAAACGATGACGTCAACGACGTCAACGATGTCAACGACGACGACGCCGTTTCGTTTTCATTCCCCCCCCCCCCCTGCTGCTATGGGTTAATTGAATATGTTTCCTCGAAGAAAATCTTAGGATGAAAATCCTAGGATGAAAATTCTTTCAGAATTAAAATCCTTTCAAAATTTCACAAATAGACTAATTTGTAAAACCTAACCGCGTAAATCAATCAAATTATTAGATTGGTCAGTTAGTTTGAAATTAATTCTCGTTAATGAATCATTATGACATCGCATATAGACTGGATTAACTGGATTCTCAATTATTAAAAATCCTGGAGGTGCTGTTGGAGCAAATGAATACAAAATATATCCCTGCTGAGCTTGATTTGATTGCTCGAGGTCTATTTGATAACTACCTTCGATGGCATCACATACTAAATTCAGTGCTATCACCGAGGATATATTTACGTTGAACGGAGCAATATGCCTACCACCACCATCTGGGTTATTATTGTATTTGAGGATTGTTGGTTGTGATTGTGGTATTTTTTTCCAATCGACGTGGATGTTTTCGAAACCTTCATTGATGGTATCATTGAGAGGTTTTTTTTAGTTCTGGAACATTATATCCTGGAAATTTAAAGCGTGGATGTCTTCAACGCGGATATTAAATCTGTTTGCAAATTCAACTCTTCTAAAATCGTCCATGATATTTAATACTCCTTGAATAAGTCGTGTGTTATATAGTTCCATATCGTATATGATTTGAATTAGCACTTCAATGTATTTAATGATTAAAGTTGTTCTTGAAAACTCTGTTGTAATTTATCTAAATAGATCTTATAATCTCGATCAATAAGATTAAAAGAATATTCATCTGTGTTTGAAATAAATCCTGTCCTACTCCCTACTCCTGTTTCCTTAATAAAGTGAAATTTTCCATCGCGGTAATTTACAGGATTTGTAAAAATCATTGTATATATGAATTGCGCATCCCCCCAAGGTTCAAAATCATGATCGTTCATCTGTGATATAATCAGATTTTTTAGGTTCAGGTGGTTTTTCATTTTCTTCTTACCAAGGTGGTATTTCAGACCATCCTAGTATGGTTCTTATATAACTCTGATAAATATCTACGATATACCCGGGTGAGTTTATTTCAATCGCAGATGATAATGTTGGTTCATGAACTGTTATATTGATTTTTTATTCTTTTCCAGTAATAGATTTTATTCTACGAGCTAATTCAATATTGATTTGTTCAATTTGATATGGCACCGTTGGTAACGAGACAACGTTCCAATCTGGGGTTCCATCTGGTTTATTTTTCCAAGCAAACACCAAAGAATTGTTTGGTCGTTGACCAACAAATGCAACCGACCTAATATTAGGCCATCTATGATATACTCCTAGTTTTGCCAACGAGATTTCCTTCACGGGAATGGGGGTTGGGAAATTCACACTGAATTCAGGACGCGTTGATGTTATTGATATCATGTTTGTTCTCAACGGAGTTGTATTTTCTGCTATTCGTTGAAGTAGTTCTGGTGATGTTTGTGACATTATCGTTATTATTATTTTCCCGCTCTAATTTCGATATCGCGGAATCATAAATGCGCACCATTACTGAGAATTCACTATCTGATATTAATGTATCATCGAGTGACGATGATATCATCGAGGATAACTGCGAATACGCAGTTGATACAACATGGAATTTAACAACGTAGTCGCGCAGTTTACGTTGGCTGCACGATGATGTTTTTTTGTGTTATTATTGAAATAACTTCCGCGATTGTTGTCGCCGCGGATATACAAATTGGAACTACAACCGGGGCAATCATTGTCACCGAAGAGAGTATTATTTTGGCACCGGCGATTACACCGCTCACTGAGTACTCGGTAACATCAACTGCGATGATTCTTCGTCGGTATTTTTTTTTATTTTTGTTTAATATTGTTCAGTGAGCGCGCCAAGTTTAGATTGAAATTCTTTGACCTGATCATAGCGATAACGTTGTGATGTTGTCATTGTTATTTTTTAAAACGCTAGCGTTTTCAATTACGATTTCAATTAAGTTGTTTACTTAAATCCGCTACAAACTCTACATACCATGTTGTTGAAACCCTGGTTAACTTGCTATCAGTGGATGTTCTCGTGAATTGTTCAATTGTATCCTTGTCGATGATTGTTGATATCACATTGTTGACTCCAGATGAATTCGGCGATGAAATATTAAACTGAGTCGGTGTCACTAGTGTTAATCGATAAATACCCTTCACGGCCGCAGTGATATGTAAAATGTTGTTTGTAGGAGTCCACGTAAATGATTCGTGTTGAATCGTGTATACTACGTTGTTGGTTTTCGCATGAGGAATTTTTATTTTATCAACGGTTGCTGACATCCTTGTTCCATCTTCTATGATGACATTGTTGACCGCGTTGAGATCATCGATGGATTTTTTAATATCAGGGAGTTTTTTTTATCAATTTTATCCAACGTGGTTGCAAAATATTTCTGAATGATATTTTTACGAAATGATGTAAACTTTTCAACGTGTTTTTCATATTCGGATTGAAGTGCTGCAAATTCCAACATAGAATCTTTTATCACTGTGAGTTTTGGTGTGGTCACTGGTGAATCAAATACACCATCAGATTCGGATTTAGATGGTAACAAGGGTCGTCCCCAAATATCAATCATGTTATTGTAAAAATGTTTCTCTCTCTAAAGCGCGGTTACTAGTGTATTCGTTCACGACTACATGGGGAGTTTTTCCTTGGTTGCATGAAACCGCGTCAAGGACATTTAATACTTCTTTGCCACATATTGGTGGGTCATTCATTGTTTGTGTTGGTGGCGTGGAATACCAACGAGGAAATCAAGTTTGTTCAATATAGTGCATAAATTCCCTCGATGGCGCTAATCCATATGAGTCAAAATAAATAATCCCACGTGGGTCAATCGCGTATGCAACCCAGTGAGTTCCAGGTCCAGTGCTGTTATCGAGATTAATGATACCAGTTTCAACGCGGTTTGGATATGCCGGTAACTGATCTTTCATAAAGACACCTCTGAAGTTTTTAATCGATAGTCTTTTAGCAGCATCGAGTAAATCAAAATTGGACATGGGAACTAGTAAACCGTTCCTGGGATTCTCAGGCTCTTTCCGCTGTACCATGAATACGGGGTTCCTGGTAGTCTTAAACCTTTTCCCTTTTTTATATCCCTTCCCGGTAGCTTTCTTTAGTGCCATTCCTGCCGCGGTACCAACGGCCCCTAACGCTGCCACTTTAGCTACCGCTGGGGCAGCTTCCGCAATCAGCGTAGGAATCGCGGCTAACAACGGGAATATACCACCGGTTTTTATCAAATTTTTAATCGCGGCTGCAGACAGTGTAACCTGAAGACCTTTTCGTGCACTAAGTTCATCATTGAAGTGTTTTACATGACGAGTTGTCAACGACAATTTATTCACTCCGCCAGTCATCTCATTGGGTTTTAGTGTTATTGTGGTTCCACATTTTTTAGCTGCTTCGGATTGCAATTTTTTGAGTTGACCAGGAGTTAATGTAACACTGATAACACTATACGACATTATACAAGCACAGATTGATCTAATTGTTAAATATTTTTCACTGGCGCGTCAATGATTCTCATTCGTCCACAAACACCTTCTGGTAACATTGATTTATCACTGAGAATGACAGCAACTGCTCTATAATTAGCAATACCACCAGGACGAGTTACACGAGCTCGGAAGTGTATATCAACGACGGATTGTCTTGTTAAATCAAGATGTTCCAGTGAAAAGTATTGTAATCGTGTAGTATATCCTCGGATGGTTCCTGTTGTCCATTTTTTCTTAACGAGAATTCATTGACACCTATCTGATCAAATATCATATGACTGCGTTCTTGATTGTTTAATCGCGCAGTATTCTGTAACGCAACAAATATATGACGAGGAGCTGAAACACCTTGTTGTGATGCCAACTGCCATGTAATTGTATCAACGATGTTAGATTCCATGGTATCCGTTGTTGTTGTTGACCAACTTAGCAATGATTTTCCTCCTTGATCCATAAATGATAGTAATCGTTGTTCTGTGGCTATCCACAGCGATAGTTTTGTTAAAATGACTTTACCGGCAGGAACACCATTA
This sequence comes from Unio delphinus, assembly GCA_029339505.1. NCBI lineage: Eukaryota > Metazoa > Mollusca > Bivalvia > Unionida > Unionidae > Unio > Unio delphinus. The sequence goes on from JAQISU010000323.1 coordinate 12,644,202, forward strand.
CCGCGCCATATTGCGTTATCATCAGTACCCTTTCGCACGAGTGCTATTGTGTGTTTCGCTCCATAGATAACTTTTCTAACGTTTCTACAAAATCCAAACATATGATGCAATGGAATCGCGCATGAAAACCGTCGATGTTGTCCTTGCAATGTTGCTACGCGTGTTGCAAATCCTAGGTTGTAATGATTATTAGCGCTTCCGATAATATCAAATTCAGCCGCTGGTCTATCTCTGTGTCCGGCGGTGTTAGTCTGTGGGTCAAGTGCAGTACCTCGTGGTGTCCGTATTTTATTATGCTGGATGTGCTCAGCGTGATCAGTAATATCTTTCGCGAACATCATAGATCAGCGGTTCTCAACCTGTGGGTCGCGACCCCGTCAGGGGTCGAACAACGATTTGCTAGGGGTCGTTTACGACCATCGGAAATATACATTTTTAAAGTTATGAACTAAAATAATTTTACGGTTGGGTCGCCACAACATTTGGAATTCAATTAAAAGGGTCGCGAAACTAGAAAGATCGAGAACCGCTGTCATAGATGGACCCGCTGATCTGGTATAGTCATCGGAATATCTTGCTAGCCCGATTATTCCCGTGGCAATATCAACTTAACGCTCAATAGATTCGATTTCTCTTCCATCGATGAAATATCTAGCGCTTTCGAATAGCGACATAATCCCGTTATTAACAAAACCGACTCTTACAGTTTGGTCATTGTCATATGGTGTATTAGCTGCGACGTCTGTTACGAGTTCACCTTCGACTTCGATAAAGGCTTCACATGGTAGAAAGTATTTACTGGTATCATGGACTTGAAGTTCAATTCTTGATCGAAGATTTGGTTGTACTGCATGATAAGAATAAAATTGATAATCACGTACAGAATCATCTTTAAGTACTGCGGCGTCCATATCAAACGCCTTATCAGGTACCCGTTTGAACATTTTATTATTCTCGTTGATTTATCAAAGTTTAAATCATCGTCGTCGACGTTGTCGTGCCCGAGCTAAGCCACTTCCCGCTATGTTATTTGCGGTTATATTATTCTGATCCCCTTGATTTATCAAGGGGGTCAACGAAGTCGCTAGTGACGGAGTCACCGGTGAAATCATAGACGCTAGTTTTTGATCTACTGCGTGATTTATTATTTTACTAACACTTGCAGGCATCACTGTTGTAGACGGTAACAACACTGGTTTCTTTCGCCGTCGAACTAACGCTATTAGTTTATCTTTCGCGACTGAAAATGCCTTCCCGGCAGCATCACCAACGAAATCTCCGATGTTGCTAATACTCTTATCACGAATAACATCAATGGCTTTCATTGATAGTTGTTTTGCTACCGGCGCTACTTTTGGAGCCATTCTTGCAAATAATCCTGCAATGGTATCACCGAGACCATCTCCATAGTATGCTCTGTATTCTGGAAAATCGTGAGTTACCACATAGACGTTAGTTGGTTTATCATGGTTGTAGTGTATAATCATTCTTTTTTAATTGTTATTTATCTAATGTGGTGATGAAAAGCCCGTAGGATTTTCAGTCGCTGTGATAACCACCATGGTGATCGACTAACTCGTCAATGAAATCTCGATATGTTGCAATGTCCATGATACCACCTTGAAATAACCGCATACAGATATCAGCTGCTTCATTAATTTTTTCGGGTGAGTTATTTCCAGCTCGTTTTCCTCCAATGAGAACTTCTAATAATGATATATCACTGAAAATATTACCAGGACAACTAACTAAACCATTACCTGATACCCCACTCCCCAGGGTGGGACTCTGGGAATATCCATTTTCTGCTTTTTTTCAGTGATACCTGTGTAACAGAATTGTTACCGAGTGGATGGTGGATTAAATGAATAACACAAACACAATGTGTGAAAGATAATGTAAATTTATGAAATAAATTATTAATGAAAAATAATGATGTATCAACACAATAACTCATACGTTCAACCCACAATTACACTCACAACCATTCACAATACATGAATAAATTAAATATTAATACAAAATGAAACACAGATACAAAGAAATCTCTTGGACTATACACAGATCCAAGGAACCTTTACAAAAGTTATATTAACCCAAGTATAAGTATAACAGACAGCATACAGCATCTACAAGAACCAACGTTCCAAAATACCTAGATGCCACCCCGGATGTTTACACTTCTAGACAGCTCCGACACTAAGACTTCTAGATTTCCGGATATTTACACATCACGACAGATGTAGACGGACAGACAATCCGACAGACAGACAGTCAGATACCTCAATTTGATCTCACAATCAAATGGCTCAATTAATCACATTCAGCTACAATTCAGAGACATTCAGATACTTTCAGCTACAATCAGATACGTTCAGCAACAAATCAGCTACGATATCAACTACAATAAAGAGACCAAACTAATAATAGTTTTTTTTCTAAAACAATCTACAACTTAGATTACACTATTACATTTAAAGTCTAATAGTGACTAGTAATTCCAAATAGTCCACGTTTAAATCTGCATTGTAATAAAAGCATCATTACATGAAATGATACACTGAATAAAATTCACAATAAAACGAAATATAAATTTAACACTCACCCCTTTGGTTGGAGATAGAATTACGAGTTATCTTTCCTGTGATAAGATGCTTTTGGTCCCGTAATATTTATCAGAAATATTCTGCCTTATATATCCTCAAATAGGTGAGCAGAATTCATGGCAAAATTACCCTGCACCCCGTGATTCTTGGTGTTCCTGACTTCAAGTGATACGAAGTCAGGCACATGCAAATCGTTACACGCCGCTTACTTTGGAGAAAACCACTTATTCACCCCAGGTAACGTATGTACGACGAAACAAAAAAAATGGTGAGATTAGTTTGTAATTCAAGAAAAAATTCAATTTTCGCCTAATTCTGTGACAACCTGAAGCATCTTTTTCAGAATCAGGCTCTGCCATGATTTGTATTTCACCAGGGATTGGGTCTGCTGTATACACTGGTGGTGGTTGTGAGACTCCTTTTATCATAGCTAGAAATTTATCATAATCATGACTTATTTCTTTTTGTTTAAATGGGTTTACTACGGTTTGCTAAAAACACCTTATTCTTCCAGGTGTTTCTGTCTTTTATAAAATCTCTAGACTTATCGTCTTTTAAATACTTATCTCTGTTATTATTTTTTTAATTTTATTAATAAAATTAACTAATTCAGAGTCTGTTTTGATTTCTCTAATTATATTTATTGCATCAGCTGTAAATATATTTTCGGTAGAATAGTCTACTCTTGCAGCAGCATCTTGTTGTTCTTCTTCAGTTGGTTTATGTGGTGCGATAGGTGGTAGTCTACTAGCAAGTTCTTTTTCAAACTCTCGTTGTTGTTGTTGTTGTCTTGCAGCAGTTGTTATATTACCAGGAAGTGTTTTTAAAGATTTTTTTGTTTGTTTAGATCTTCTTGATATTTGTTCAAGTTTACCAAGAAGAGGACTCTCCTGTCTTCCAATACTTAGGGATATCCCCGTATACAGCTCACTCAGTGGCTGATTTTACATCTTTGGTAGCGCTAGTTATTGGTTTAAATAACTCTTCAGACGATAAAGTACAATCAGTTTGAAGACGTTGTCGTTGTTGTAATTTTTCGCGCAAAGAGTCGCGGATTGGAAGAAAATTTTTAATAGCAGCCATTCTTTCTCTCGCCAATCGGATGGTTAATGCTTCATTGGTCATTATTGAAACAGTAAAGCAATTTTCTAATTAACGACTATGAGATTTCAATGAAAAATCTTTGATTTTCAGATTTTAGCCTAACCAAGTGGCACTATCATTGCGAAGCTGATTTTCTCTAAGTGAATTCTTGGGGTCTTTTTTAACCAAAATCAGTCAATGATAAAAAAAAAACAAATATTTCAGTGTTAAAATCTGCAAGTAAAACTAATTGGTTGTAAATTTCACCGCTATTGTTTGTTGGTTGAATGGACATACCTGTATTAGCGCGCACAGCCAGTATAGAATTTCACCTGTTGGTTTACCTGTATCTATACATGTCTGACAGTGAAGTATTTTACACACAGTTTATACAACAGTGGCTCTTAAGGGGTATTTTTATTATGTTCAATCAGATTCTTTATATCTCTGACCTTTGAATTTATCATTTTTTTAATTTCATACTCTCGCCCCAAATCTCTTCTTACCCGTTACACGATAGTACATAACGAAACAAACACACGAACATCTTAAAAATAAACAAGACAGTCACGGGTAGAAGTCTGAATCCGCTTTATTAGTGCATACTTCTTTGAAAGGGTATATTTATTATTAATAATAGCGAACTCTATATCCTGATATTCTGACATACTCTGATCAACGTTTACACTTTCTGATAATTGAATACCTTGATTTTTCAGATTTGATATTTCAGTTATAATCTGATTAATATTTTCATAATTCATATTCTATATAATTATATTTTTTCTAATACAAAAAAACAAAAAATTTGGGGTCAATTTTGACCCGGTTTTGTTTCAATGGTTTATATGATGACAAGGGATAATATGGTATATATTATGACAATGGATGGACCCCGTCCGTAGTAAATTGTACTATTACATTTCACTCACGTCCAGAGATATATATGATCAACCCCATTTGGACCCTCTCAGGTGTGTTATTCATCGGAGAGGACCAGAGGTAACATTGACGACAATACATCTAAATGTACCACAGTGAAGATTTCTAACTCGTCAAATAACGGGTTAGAAATTTCAGAGGTGTATTTAGCGACACGAGGACATATATACATATATACATATATCCATAGGATGGATTATATACACAATGACGTCAATGGTGTGATATTTTGAATGAATAAATGTGAATGAATTAAATGACAATGAATGATGATGACGGGGGCGGGTCTACATTCATATGTGATCATTACAACCCAGATAAAATCCCAGGTTATAATGAATACAAAACAATTATCCATACACGGAATAGTGTATAGGTTGTAATAATCACGTATGATTTTCGACTGCTAAAAACCCCCAATAATATAAGATATGATATAACATATAAGCTGTTTATACATGAAAAACAAAACACAGAGGTGTGTGATTTTATTCTTTGTTGTGTTTAATATTGATCTTTGACAGCATTTAAGTAAGACGGAATACCTGAAAACACCCAAAAAAAAAGAATACAATTATCTGTAAACACCACGTCGCTGATTTTTTTCTTACAAAAAATGAATAATTGATTATATCACTGAGAATCATGACAGCGAAATCAACCATTCAAAAACTACCATCGAATTTAGGTGACAGTGTTTCAACCGTAACTCTCGTTACGCCGTAACATACCTACACGAGTTATTCCCCTTAATGCTATAGTTAAACATAAGGAAACTTAATTCTGTTTTTAAAACGATTTGAAATCGCTGATTGGGTTATTCTCTCTGCAACAAATCTAACTAAGAGCACACAAATATCAAAATGTTCTCCGGCTTTCTTTCATAGATTGAAATATTTTTTCTTCATTAGTTGCTGTATTAAATGATTTTATAGGTCTCGCATTTTTTAAGCATTTTCCAGTTTTCCCAGATGCAGTATTCTCACTCTTTGTAACAACTCATAAATTATCTAAAGAATTATCTGTCTTAATACCGTTTAAGTGATCAATAACAAGATCATCTTTGATAAGTCCATTATGACATTCGAAGACGAAACGATGAGTATGATATTTCTTCCCTCCAGCACAAAACCTCAAATATCCTTGATTACTCACAGCACCGACTGGGTTCTTTAATCTGCAGTGCCTGAAAATACCATCACGGGATGCCTCATAATTTGCAATCACTGCGTGTTGTCGGAATTCTTGGTTCATTTCTATACTATACTATTATTTGTCTAATTCATTATTTGGCTGAATTATACTTGAGAATCTTTCAATGTAGTCTTGAGGTGTTCTAATGACCTTGTCGTTTACGGTGTCGTTGACAGTGTCAGGGGTACAGTCATTGATGGAATTCTTAATGGAATCTTTGATTCTCTTGTCGTAATAGCGCTTCAACTCTCTATACCGCTTTCCACCACAACCGAAACACAACTGCGATTTTCCTCTAACTCCTACCCCACATCGAATACATGGGATCGGGCCCAGGTTTCCTCGACGAAAGCTTTGCATATGATATCCACAGAATTCATTTCCACATGATTTGTTACAATCCAATCATGAGCCAATCACGATCCAATCACAAGCCATTTGCAATGATTCATTATATAATAAATTCTCTATTTAAATATTTGTTTTAATTACATCATGAAGGAATTCGAGAGATTATCAAAAATCACGCCTTGGACAAATGCTAAATTCAATCTCGATAGAGTCTATGATGAACCAAAAGGTCTAAAGAATGACCGAACTATGATAAGTGCAATCAGAGATTGCTTTAATGAATTCAAGCATGATGGAGCATCTCATACGTGGTCAACATTTCGAATTATTGACGATGATGTCAATGTATCCACAATCGATGCTACCATGAATGACGAAAGAGCAGCCGAAATAATTTCACATCTTGGGGGAAAAAGGTATTTTTTCAGAGTAAAATTCACTGAGGCAAACTTATTTGATGCTATTTACCAGTTGAGTAAAATGATCCTGTGTCGGTATGGCTACTTCATAGTTTTGAAGACGATAAATGTAGATTCGATCAATTTGTAAAACCCAACGGAGAATTGTATCGTACTGAAACGCTGCACAATCAAATGAAAAAACTAGCTAGTGAGTTTTCCCCAGAGAATTCTCTGGGGGAGAAAATCAAACAATTACTAACAAACTATTTTACACTTCCATCAGTTGCAGTTCGTTTTGCTAGAAAGAAAAATACATGGAAGCCAACAAGAAATGAATTTCTAGAAGACGTCAGATTGAGCTGTCTCGAGTACGGTCATGGTGGATTATGGAATACAAAATATTCCCGTGAAAGTTTAATTTCAGTTGATATGGTCGCGTGCTATCCCGAACGTTTTCTCGGGTACGGAGAATGCAGAAAATATTTTAAACGATTAGGGCATCCCACGCATGAAATGACTCGCGTTGCGATTAATAGTCCATTGCCTGATTTTAATTTAACCGGATTCGCTCATGTAATATCATTTGAACTGGCTACAAAACTTCATAGTTGTAGTCATATTTGGATTGGTAGACATATGTCTGAAAAACACTAGATACCCATAGTGTTATTATGATATATGAGTGATTGTGGTATGCTGATATCGTTGATTATCGGTGAGGCAATTATATCCTATCGATGTCAGAAATCAGTCTGGTTACAACAACCTAACTTAAATAAAATAATACGCGAACAACGAAAATATCTTCCTAACTTTGACGAAAAAAAGCTTTCGAAATGGTCCAAACAGTTTTTTGAAAGTGAAAACAGATATACAAAAGATCTCGGACGAACGATAATTGGCAAATTTACTCAAGGCGGTAAATACGACAATACAAGATGTTCTTCACGATTGATTATGGATAACGTCGAATATGATTTTATAATCGCGGATGTAACGAATAAAGGAACATATGTCAATCGTAAAGACACATTTCTGTCTGATGGAACTGAATTAGGTACAATTGTTACCCACAACGACGGATACAATCCGCAGTATACACATTTGAGAGCTTCTATGTTGGCTTATGCTTCCATAAATTTGTTCAATATGATAAATAGATTCCCTGACACCGCAGTTAGAGTCGCCACTGATTCATTTTATATAAACATGAAACACAGCGACGCAGTAGCTGGATTTACAAGTTCTGATGAAAAATGTGGATCATGGAGAATTAAGCAGGAAATGCTGCATGATTATATTCAATCAGCAGACGTTATCATTGAAAATAATTACTTGAAGCGCGATCAGATATCAGAGCGTTCTAATGCACCCTTGATATCCGATCCAATATGCAGATATAAAATAGTTTATTTAAACGGCTGTGGTGGATCGGGAAAGACGACTGGTGCAATTGAACTATTTAGTGACAAGGTAAACATGATTGTGCTAACACCAACTCACAGACTCGCCAGAGAGATGATACAACGAGAAGTTCAAGCATGTACCTATCACAGTTTCTTTCGATGGAAAGGTGACACGTGGACTCCTGATCAAATGGGCGATAAATTTATTCCTGGCGTTATAATTTAGGACGAGGTGTGCACGTGTCATAGGACGTATTACAAAAATTTCTTGATTGGCTGCTACTAGCGAATACAAAAATAGTTATGTATGGTGATTATGGTCAACCACCACCATTTGTCGGTTTATCCCCACATGAGTGGCTAAAGGGGTTTGTAGATTATTATGAAGAGATTAACACTGATTATAGAGCACTTGATGAACAATTACGAGAATTCAAAGCGCTAATTAGATTACAACCGGATAGAATCCAGTGTGAGATAGCTCGTAAAATAATTTCAGAAACACCGCTAAATGATTTTTGGGAAACGTGGATGCCAACCGATTTGATAGTGGCAAGTAGTAAGATAATCAGAGACACACTTCAAATGAAATAATTTGAAACACATAAAGAAAAATTTAAAACACTTCCAGTACCACTCTGCTATAGACCCAAGGATACACGGAGGCAAAATATCCAAGTTGATATTCCCGGCTTGACAGAGTCAAGAAAACAGATTTTAGTGCTAAATGATATTGTGTTGGTTGATATAAGCGTCGTCGAAGATGCATTACGCGCTAATAATTCCCCGTGGACGTTAGGTTACGCAGCGACAATACATTTTTCACAAGGATTGACTATATCAGATACAGTTGTTTGGATCATAGATAATCGAATCGAATGATAGAATTTTGTCTATCTTGCAGTATCACGAGTACGAAGAATAAATCAGCTTCGAAGAGTTTTCCTGACAGAGTCAGGAGACTATAACGACACTATTGTCAGCGCTGACATAATCAGAAAAAAAACTATCTGGTTATAAACAACAGGATAAAAAAAATAATAGAGAATTTGACATTGATGCCGAATCGCATTGATAGGTTTCATGTTGATTATTCTAGTAATCTCATTATTCAGCGCGGTAATCACAGCTGGTAATCTCTTGATCCATTCACGAGATCGTTTATGTTGAATAAATTCCTTCGCGTATTGATATCCAAATAACCGCTCAGCAAGCGTTCGATTAAATCGTTCAACAATTACCTGATCGCGATGTAGTGCAGTATGTCCTCGTCGTAACGCGGTATTATGATTCTTCATCGGAACCTCACCCTGAAATTCCTTGCCAGAATCAACTTGTAATAGATTTGGCCAACGCAGTGGACCCCTTCGATAAATCCTTTCAAACGCAGAAGCTACTTCAGTTGATGATTTTGTTTTTAACGGCTCTGCTTGTTTGTATCGACTCGCAACATCAACTACAGTTAGCGCGCATTTGTAACCACCATCATGTGGCAGAAATAATATATCAGCTTGATGAACTCCATTAGGAACGGTCACGTCAAAATGCGAGTAATTAATTTGTTTAGGCGGTGGTAGATAAATTTGCCATATCACCTGTTTGGATAACCAATTGGCCGCTGTAGTATTTTTCACCTTCGCGGCGCTAGCGAGTTTACTGATTGCCGCCTTACCTTTCCAGTATCCGCTCGGAGAATAATAAATAGATTCCATGTTATTATTAATTACCCGCACCTAACATTAATTTACTTTTCATCGCCGATGCTATCAACCATGAAGCCAATTTTTCTTTGAAGGATCTATAAGTGATAAAATTCAACGCATGAATCAATTTCACATCTGCGCGATGTCTATGTTGCAGATTGCTACTTTTCTATGCAACATGATGAGCATAGCACGCCTTATCAATAGCGTTTATTGGGGTTTCACCGGGTTTGGGATGGTTTTGATCATCGAGTCTGATATTGAGTCTGGTTCCGGGTCCACAATAATTATGCCTTGGAAGGTGTTTTTCTCCCGGATACTTTGCCCATGGTGTTCCTGGGAGTTTTACTAACTTGGCTGCAATATCACCTCCTCGTTTTTTTTTAAAGGTTTCGTAGAAATAAATTTAAATTTCTTTGTATTACATTGTACACACTTACCAGAAAGCGCTGATCGGTGTTTGCTAGTTGTAATCGTTGTCAAGCCATCTGTGTCAGTACACGCCTTACATTTCACACAATATAAATCTATAATATATTTATAATAACATGAATGTAATTAATTATTCAGCTACCCGACGACGGCAACCTATTAAACACCATGTAATGTTACCAAATTATATTCGTGCGATTATAATTGGGCCATCTGGAAGTAGCAAAACACAATTGCTACTTAATTTAATAACGAGATGGATGAAGTGGGATAAATTATATTTGATTGTTCCGAGCGTAGACGATCAGCGATGCTACGAAGTGTTAAAGGATTTTAACGAGAAAGCAAAATCGGAAATCAATGATGATATTATTGAATTTATCACTGATATCAACGATGCACCGAGCATTGATGACATCGATGGAAGTATTAACAAATTAATTGTATACGACGATGTCATGTTAGACAATCGAAAGAACCCTGCCAGGATATTTTCCAGAGGTAGGCATAAAAACACAGACGTGATATACGTTACTCAACGATACACACAGATCCCGAAAGTGATCAAAGATAACTGCAATTTGTTATGTATATTCAACGGAGATGACACACATACTCTTAGAAATATTTGGCAAACTTGGTGCGGCGGTGATATGGATCATAATCGATTTAGAAATTTCTTTAGTCATGCTCAGTCAATGTCACACGGATTTGTGACGATAAATTTATCAGACCCTCGGACACGATATCGTGTCGGACTTGATAAAATATTCGGTTAACCCATAGCAGCAGGGGGGGGATGATGAAAACGAAACGGCGGCGTCGTTGACATCGAGTTAACTCGCGAGACAGCCACGAAACGGTGACAACGACACATGTCTCCGACGTCCAACACTTTTTTTTTACTATCCGTGGAAGCATCAGATCAGCCTCGTCGGGGCTTCTATATAGCATTTACGAGGAAACCTCAGATCACCTCGTCGACGCTTGTAAAAGTTGTCCGACTCACCCCCTCTGCTGCTAGGTTGATAAAGCAGGAAGGAAACCTCACGCGGGAAATGATACCACCATATAGTACAGACTACATTCATCAGCTTCAGGACATGTTTAAAATGGACAAAAACCCGGACCTGCATAATTTTATTGTAAATAGAAGGATATTTAGAAGTTTGTGTATTTAATCTATCCCAACTATTTGTTTATTTTCATCTTATGTATCTGCACTTCAATTTTATAAAAGAATACTGTCCTGTTTTGCGAGATCACACGGAAATACCCTGCCGCGAATTTGTTAGCTCCCTTCCAAATACACATGATGTGACGTCATTTGAGACGATTAACGTATACAAGTCATATTCAGTTTGTGCAGCGAAGTGCAAGTAGAAACAAGATGGTTCAATACGCAGCTCTAAATTGTGTGAATCAAATATACAAGTTAAGTGTCTCTAAATATGCCTTGCAAATTAATCTTTTAGGAAGAAAAACAAAAATGAATACTTTATTTTTCTTTTATACCACCGCTGGGCAGCTCCCGAATTGCACAGAGAACCCATATGAAAGGGTTCCTTAAACAATTTAGGAAAATCTTTGAAAGGACTAATAAATTAAAAAGACTCGAGTATGGAGAAGTACAATTAAATTTTAAAAAATGTATGGATCCCCACTTGAGCACGGTCGAACTCATTGTGAAATAAATAGACAATGCGATGAACGACACGTAAAAAATGCAAGCCGTAAAAACAAAAGTTTATTTTTTTTTCCCTAAACAAGGATAGTACATCCTACTTCTTTCAAAATTAAAAATCAAATAAATGAATATAAAAAAAATTGTGAAAAAAATCTTATATATCACATACATATAGCACCGACATCAATATCATACATGGAGTACTGGTGACCTCTAGCCAAGGTCGACAAAATGAACTAGGGAAAGAATTTTGAGATTAGATGAATAAAATCTACTCGAATGATCAACACTATAGAAACACTAAGGATACAATACCCCCATCACAGTTTAACTACATAAACAGAAATTTTAGAAAGGTGAGAAAAAAAATATTAAAAAACACCAAAATACATATCGGGAGTAACATACCAACGCATGAAAATTTTCTTCCTTTGTTTTCAAAAATGGGAGCGGGGATCTGTCTGGTGCCCGCCACCCCCCCCCCCCTCCACCCCCCCCCCTCAAAAAAAGATGTGTAAATAACAGAAGTTCCAGACAGACGATTGTTTTTTTTCCCCTCACATTTCTAAAGGAATCTAAAAGGCGAGCTGTATGAGCAATCAAATTAAAGAGAGATGGCTTTATGCTAACTCAACACACCACTCACTTTGTGCCAGAGACATTTCGAGCTTGAATGTTTCTCTAAATATCCAAGAGCAGCGCCATCGTCAGAATGTGACGAGTCCTGTTTATCTTTATCCCACGAATTTATCCTGTAAGGTTGGATGTTAATATAATATTATGCTTCGGGAATGTTGTTGTTGTTGTTGTAGGGTTAAACGCCATTTTTTTCAGCACACGATAGGCTATACATGGCGGCCAGTATATATTGGTAGAGGAAGAACCCGGGAAACCCCCCAGAAAGAACCACCGACCCACGAGAAGCTACTGGCAATTGATTTTACATAATGTATTATGTAGAAAGATATGACACAATAACCCATGACCGATTGAATAATGACTTTGTTTACCAATTCAAATTTCAACCTCAATTGATTTATCATTTCGTACATCCGCTTGTGCAGTTGGAGATATGTATATAAGTGGATGCGACACTCAAATGTATAAATCCAGCTGTCCAAATAAAGATGGTTTCACCATCTAAAGCATAGAGAAGTGTTCTGATTTTAAGTCATGGATGCGGCGTAGTAAGCTACAAATGAATGATGATAAGCTGAATCCATTCGCCCAAAATTAACAGTAAAAATTAAAATCAGCGAATTTTCCATTAAATTTAAACAAACACTTAGAAATCTACGTTATTTTTAATCTCTCTCTCTCTCTCTCTCTCTCTCTCTCTCTCTCTCTCTCTCTCTCTCTCTCTCTCTCTCTCTCTGCCTAACGAATTAATCTTTTAGGAAGAAAAGAAAACTTGGAACATATAGAATACTTTCTTCTTCTTCTATTACACCGCTGGGCATCTCCCGCACTGCAGAAAGAACCCATATGAAAGGGTACCTTAAACAAAGTACTAATAAATAAGTAAGTAAATAAATAAATAAATAAATAAATAAATAAATAAATAAATAAATAAATAAAATCTGGAGAAGTACAATTTATTTTTTTTGATAAAAAAATGTATGGACCTCCACTTGAGCACAGTCGAATTCAATATGAAATAAATAGACAATGCGAAGAACGACACGGAAAAAATACAAGTTATAAAACAATCAGTTTCTTTCCCTCCCTCCCTCCCCCCCCCCAAACAAAGATAGTACACCGTACTTCGTTTAAAACTAAAAATAAAAAAAATGTATATAATTTTTTTTATTTTTTTTTTAAATATATATCAAATGCCTATAGCACCAACATAAATAACGTACAGGTTATCTCTTGCCAAGGTCGACAAAATGAACTGGGGAATGAATTTTGAGATTATATGAATAAAACCTACTCGGATGATCAACACAGGAAACACTAAAGATACAATACCCCTCAAATTTTAACTAAATAAACGGAAATTTTAGAAAGAGGAGAAAAAATATATATTTTAAAAAAACACCAAACTACATATCGGGAGGAACAAACCAACGCATGAAAACTTTGTTCCTTTGTTTAAGAAAATGGGGGCTGGGATCTGTATGGTGCCTGCCACCCCCCCCCCACCCCCCACCCCAAAAAAAAAACAACAAAAAAAACAACAAAAAAACAGATGTGTGAATAATATAAGCTCCAGACAGAAGATTAGTTTATTCACATTCCCAAAGGACCCTACAAGGAGAGCTGTATGGGCGATCAAATTAAAGAGAGAAGGCTTTATGGTAACTCAACACACCAGGTTGTGCCAGAGACATTTCGAGTTTGAATGTTTCTCTAAAGACCCAAGAGCAGCGCCATTTTTGTCAAAATCTGACGAGTCCTGCTCATCTTTGTCCCACGAATCTATCATTTAAGGTTGGATGTTAATGGTATATTCTACTTCGGTAATATTATTGTTGTTGTTGTTGTAGGGTTTAATGTCATTTTTTCCAGAACACGATAGGCTATAAATGGCGGCTAGTATTAATGATGGAGGAAGAACCCGAGAAAACCCCCCGGAAAACACACCGACCCACGAGAAGCTACTGGCACGCTTTCTCACATACCCCATAGGCCGAATCTGAGACTCGAACCCGCGTAGACAGAGGTGAGATATCAGTGATCCGTAACGGAGAGCGCTTTAGACAAATACTTGGGCTATCTGGCTGATTCTCCAAACTTCTGATTCGGACTATGTGAAATATTTTTCAGTTTTGTACAGGATTTAAACGTGAAATTTAAAATTGTTGTTAAAGATGATTTTCTCATTATGTCCGAACCCAAGTACGTCGAGCAGTTCAAATATGTATTTAAGGTAACAAAATCCCGTTAGTACGCGTGATCATGGTGTAGTTATATATAATGAAATGACGAAAACATAATTTTTTGGCATCGGCAATTTAGTAGTGAAATATTTGTTAAACTTCTTTTTCAACTTTAAATAGTTTGCTTTATTAAGAACTAATAAAATTACGAAAACACTAACAAATAAGAAGAAATATACTAAACGATGTTGAACTCAGTTTCGACAGTATTTCCCGAGTATGCGTCAATGCTGTTTTTTTTTAATCGAGTTCAAGTATCATTCATTATTTGGATGGAGCTCTTTCATATATAAAACTTCACATCATGTTCTTTTTTCCCCAATTAAAATAT
Source organism: Unio delphinus (assembly GCA_029339505.1). Classification (NCBI taxonomy): domain Eukaryota; kingdom Metazoa; phylum Mollusca; class Bivalvia; order Unionida; family Unionidae; genus Unio; species Unio delphinus. The sequence continues at coordinate 12,659,220 of JAQISU010000323.1, forward strand.
ATCAAATAATTTTGAAGAGCAGAGCAAAAGGGACAGATATCTGTTCTGTTTCGTTAAGTACAGAAGCTGAGTTGATCAAATGGAAAACTTTAAAAGTTACAAATTTTTTAATTTTATTAAGTTATTAGGTTAAAGAAAGACAACAATAAATAAAACCTTAACAACCATGTGGCGACATCTCACAATTATTATATAGGATCCTTCTACCTGTTGTCTATGGGACGAGTTCTCCAGAATTCATTATCAACAATGCCGGTGTGTACAGTGTCTCAAATGACGTCACTTCCGCTATTTGTGGGAAGGGAAGCGTGTTGTTTTATTCAAGACGGATCGGGATATATGATCGGTTTTTCACACATTTCTTCGTAACGAGTAAGAATGAAATGTTCAAATTTTCAGAAAGTGACCAATATACATATAGCAAATAATAAAACAAATTTGAGCGAATTTCATTTTTGCATGTTTGTCCCCTTTAAGTCCGCTTATCAATACTCCTTCACTTCAACAAGTGCGACTAAACTACAAAATCTGATTAATATGTTGTGTTGTAGAGTACAACACATGGTCAACATCGTTGACCAGATTCTGTTAGTGTGATAAGATGTAAACTGTCAAGGTTGTCATTATAAATTTATAGAATACTACGAGTTAGCAGGTCATATCTTTAAAGAAAAGCTGTCAGTTCGTTCGGTAGATGTTATATTCCAAAGATTCTATACTTAGTTACGAAAATGATATTTGACGTCGGCTTTGTCTTACCAAGAGAAAAACGCTGTTAGTTTGTGGGATTTGTTTTGATATTTCTCGTTTTTGCTTGTTTAGGAATTTTAATGACAATCGACTTAGAAATAAAAGGAAAAACAAGAGAAGCATAGTATACATATCCAGAATTCACTAAACTTTACCATCAACCTCTCATTTTGTTAGGCCTACCCCTAATCCTCCGCCAAAATAAGGGTTAAGTTACCAAACGTTAACGCTTGCGTTCATTTCAAAATGCTTTACTTACGACAATGTAAACATTCCCATATTTCCGGTCATTACACATTTAAACAAATACTTTTATATTTTGTTACCTTTACATAAACATGTAAAAATTTACATAGAAAAATGCAAAGAAAGACGGCAATTTTTGTTCATCTCATTTCAATATAAAATGAATTATTTTTTTAACTCAACTCCATCATCTTAGATTCTCCAAACTCTTAATAATCTGCTTTTCGACCCTGACAAACTTGCAAAATCAGTTCGTTCTTATGCTTGCCTGTAGACTGGAATTTAACATGCGCCAAAATATTTCTGTATACAATTTTGAATTAGCATATTATGTTGTTAAACTTTCATGGCGATAATTAGAGAATCCCCTTTTTTTGCTGCAGCAAAATTTGCGTGTCCAATGCTATCTTTTACAAAATGTCTTAGCACTAAAAACCCTTTTCAAGTTTTGCGTGCTGTTTATTTATAAAGTGGTTGGATTGTTGGTTCGTCGGAAAGATGGATGGATGGACGGACATACATACAGACAACCATATATAGATATATAGATAGATAGATAGATAGATAGATAGATAGATAGATAGATAGATAGATAGATAGATAGATAGATAGATAGATAGATAGATAGATACAAAGATAGATAGATAGATAGATAGATAGATAGATAGATAGATAGATAGATAGATAGATAGATAGATATATATATAGATAGATAGATTTGTGCGGAAAGAAATCTTTACTTCCAATCAATAAATAAATGCTGATACTACTATATCTTGACAGTGTTTCGACCTTCAGTGAGAATAAAATAATGTAATTATTTTTAAACCTACAGTATGTTTGTGAAATGAACATAGTGTCATTTAATACGCTATTATTGGTTAATTTATCATTCAAATACCCCACCCACGTCTAAAAGTAGTCAACATTTGACAGTTTTAAAAAAGAGACAGTTTCCGGTTTTTAAATTTCCGTTATTATGTGTATGTGAATTTAATTAAAACCTGCTAATTACTGCAGTATCCTGGTCGTTCTCATGATTAAAGAGATTAAAGAAATGGCACACAATCAGAGTAGTGAATCGTTTAAAAGAACAATCATGGTGGGCACATATAGTTGGCTCGCATTTTTTGCATGCTAATACACCCAGTCTGCGTGTCATATATTTAGTTTGGAGTTTGCATTATAAAGGCAAATATGGACGAGGGAGTGTCAAGGAAATAAGTGTGGTTCGATACTATTTATAATCTGGGGAAGATATAAAGGACGGAAAAGCTGAGAGGTTAATTGTAGAATTTGTAGCTTATTTGTTTATTTAAACATATTTGTACCTATAATAGACACTTGTATATTTATGTAGTTAGTGGCGAGAGAGAAAAGACGTATTTGGTAATTTAGGAAGAGTTTATAATTATTTAAATTTTTCTTTTGCATATGATGGTTTGTGTACCCACCAAAACTACATATTTTAGGCATATCTTAAAATGTGTAAATGTCCCCGACACGGCACACGTTACTCAAGTAACAAGAACAATTTCGGTTGTTTTCACCTCGGCGGTCGTAACCATGCACTGAAAATACCCGGATGTGAAAAAGTGCCCGGATTCCCGACCCAACCTATTGTATAGGTGTTTATCTGTGCGGAACAAGTTCCACGATTGTTGCCATTCTAATGTAATATTTTCCGGATATAGACGAAACAAAATAGAACAGGCTGCCCTTTTATGTAAAACTATCATGCCATGTGTTTGTATCAGTTGCACTTCCGTTGTGACTGGACTTTGAGTCTTTACTCATGCATACACCTAAAGATACATATGTTCTGTTTGTGAATTGACTTCATATAAACTATTCATAGGTCCCACAAACTCTACACAACAAGATGTGGATCACGAAGTGTTTTCAGCTCTTTCTGATCAGCAATGCGGTCGCTGCTGCACCGTGCGTCCGAGGAAACCAAGCTAGTGCTGAACTCAGATCTCGATTTATCGGAAGATGTCTAGAATTCCAAGCTTATACGGTGCTCAATGTTTCATGTGAAGAACCGTAAGTATTTATTTTGGAACCAATTCCTATAGTGAATACAAGAAGAAGAAGGTTTTAAGTTAACCCAGGTCAGTATTAGCGCTTGTGATCGTGCTCGTGGTGGTTACGGTATAAGCGGTAGTAGTAGTAGATACAGTTTACCTCTAACAGTAAATGATGTTAATTGTATTATTGAACATGTTGGAGGTGGAGGCGCATGACTAATATATTTTGTTAGTCATTTTTATAATCAGCGGTAATTTTATTAGTACTATTAATAGTGGCTATTGTTAGTTATATTAAGCGGAGTATTCATAGTTTTTAAGTTGTCACTAGTTTAGTTGTTGCTGTAGCGGCTTTGTTTATTAGGGGTAGGAGGACGAACAGGAAAAGGGTTCTTCAGAGGTGTGTGTGTATATATATATATATATATATATATATATATATATATATATATATATATATATATATATATATATATATATATATATATATATATATCTGAACTGTCATTTGAAACATAATTTTAATTTCGTTACAATAAAGTTGTGCAACGATCGACATTAATTTGCAATGTGTTGACTTCGTAGTTGTCGAGATACTCCACTTGCTTCGGTTCTTTATAAGAAAACTAAACCCAGATTAAATCGAAATCATTTAATACATTTTTCACACAGATTTTGTATTCTCCTCTGTTTATTATCATATTATTTTCTTGAAAGCCGGTTGTAATTACAGAACACAGCCTGATCCCAGTCACCCCGTTTCAGATTTACTGCTGTATATTTAACAGCAGAACTATAGACCTAGTGACTTTAACATTACATAATTGGAACGCTTATATCCAAAGTCCTGTGTTGTTTGCGCCTTTTACCAGCACAAATCCAGACGAATACTGGCGAGATAACAGTGATCTGTATAGGTGAGCGCTTTAGACGAATCGGTCAACTGGAGCCCTTCCAAGGTTATTTATGTGTTGTATTGCTTCCCGGACAGGGAGGATTAGACTTGATTCCAACATTATCATATATGCTTAATATATGTATGTATGTATGTATGTATGTATGTATGTATGTATGTATGTATGTATGTATGTATGTATGTATGTATGTATGTATGTATTTATTTATGTATCTATGTATATATGTATGTATGTATGTATGTATGTATGTATGTATGTATGTATGTATGTATGTATGTATGTATGTATGTATGTGAGTGTGTGTGTGTGTGAGCATGCATGCGTGCATGAGTGCGTGTGAGCGATGTATGTATGTATGCATGTATCTATGTATTTATGCTAGAAATAAAAATGCTCTTAAAAAGCAAAGGATATCATGTATCGATGGTTTAAGCAACAAGACATCAACTCTTGTAAACGACAATTTAGTATCGCAAAATTCAAAATATTTTTGTAAACGTTTGTTTGGTGTTTAAAACAAAATAACCATGGCTACAAAATATAAACAGTTGATAAACACTGCAAAAAACTATGGAACATTTCTCTATCAAATCTGTATGATTTATTAAATAGCTATCTTATATTTTTCTTCTTTTAGTAAGAGAAACTGTACTGACATATGGGAGAAGTTCTCAAGAGGTTTTGCTTTTACAGATCCTTGTAATGTCAAAAATGACACCTTTCGGGAGTACATCATGGCTACTCATCATTATGTCCCTAAAGATAAGGTCTCTCTCTCTCTCTCTCTCTCTCTCTCTCTCTCTCTCTCTCTCTCTCTCTCTCTCTCTCTCTCTCTCTCTCATTATGAAATAATTTTTGAGTGTTAGATTATATATTTGCCTAGGAGGCGTTACAACATGAAACACACTAACAAAAGTTTGTTTTTTAAAACAGCGCAAACAATAATACATTTCGTACTAGCCTAATTAGTATCACCCACATTTTCGATTTCTATTGGACAATTGAATGCTATTGACATGTTTTAAGAGGTAATGAATAACAGCTAACCGGGATATAAAATATTCATTGATTTAAAAGTGCACACTTAAGACAATGACGGACAAACTATGTACGAAACGCAAACCAAGAAGACAAGTTCGGATAATACAAAACCATTGAACATTATATCTTGTCACATGGTAAATCTAAATATGACGCTAGAAATTCAAGGATCGCAAAGCAAAAAAATTGAAATTGGGATTAATAGATAAGTTATATGATGTTTGTGTGAAGAGAAACAATGCTGACTGCAACGCAATGAGACAAGAACGAAACATTACTTAATTATTTCATAATTAGACACATACGCTTCCATTCCAAAGTAGCACTAAAGAATATTCGCCAGGAACAGAGTGCAGGTATGTACCACGTTAGATGCAAGTCCAACCATTGCATTATATTTAAACACAATCAGTAGGGTATAAAATAAAACATCCGCATGGTCAATATTTCACAAGGTACTTTGGCCCAGTCTTTAAATATCCAACTTCTATCAGAGAGTGAAAATATTGAAATACTTTCATTATCAGTAATATTACAGAGCAATAAAAAACAAAGTCGCGAAAATGACAGTATCAAATGATTATCAAACGAGATAATAAAAAAAATTGTTTTACTGTCAAGAGAGAGAGGTACAATAATCGAACATATTTGTTCTTTTTTTTCTTCTGTTTTTGTGCAACAAATCTAACCAATTAATTACCAAGCAGGTGCTTTTGCAGTTATGACTAGTAAAATATTCGCCCGTAACAACTCGGATTTATTCGCTATAATCTGTTTCTGCAAACATACTAATTGTCCACGAGACCTAGAAACAGACTATAAAGTCATGGCACTGTTATTACCAATGACTGGACACTGTGCAATTAATTATCCATTCTGCGATAAGAGATTTCTCGTCTTCATAAAATGTATCCATGATGTCACATGGACTGATCACATGTGGTGCATAAGTGCTGCGGGTTGTTGCATGTCTTTCTTCCGACATGGGACTTCAGCTGTCTAAGAATATGATTTGACTGGAATAGCGATCGTAACGTTATCAAGGAAAATGGAAACTATATGGCGTCATGATCAACGAGTATCTGACATCATCATCGAAACAGTGTGGCAACCGGTCCGCTGCCCTTACACTATGAAGTAATCATAATAGGGTGTCATAAAATCACTAAAACCATCAAACAGATATTCAGAACTAAAATAATATTTTTTGATCATTTATTTAACGATGGTTATATTTTCATTCAAATTCAAGAACATAATAGCGTTGTTTAGTAATTTAAAGAAAGTTTTCATGCATTGGATCCCCGGACGTATGATCTTAGATTTAAACGGTAAACGTATTATTTCGATTCAAGTGCTGATAATATGCGCTTTTTATCGTCTGGTGAGACAACGGTGATGTCTAAGGTTAGAAAACATTGTTTTGGTAGATTTATTCTTGTTAGATTTAGTATGCTAATGTGAAAGAGGAACGACCATTTTAGTGTTTTCAAGTGCTTATATAAAGATTCCTTCAAATGAAATATTATCTAACTGTTCTCAATATCTCCTGTTATTACATATTATGTAATCTTACATTTGATGGACCTTCACTCTAATCTGTTTTGAGGAGTTTGTTTAGAGTTTGCAAAAGATCCGATCAAATCTGTAATCTTAGAATGGAAACGTTTGGACCTTGAGGTGTAGCTTCGACTTTGATGTCTTCTCTTGGGTTGATAATAGTGAATGTTATGCTAAAGCAACGCTACTTCCGGTTTTGATGATCTTGAAATTACATATCACGCTCCACACAACTCCTACCATTTCAGATTATTTAGCTGTAGTAAGTATTTTGTATTTATGGGCCAGCTGTATATTAGTACATCGGCTCAGCGAATTAGTACACTATTAAGTTCACTTGATTACACCGTACTTATATTATTCAGCCAGTGAAATCTTATCACAAAGAACATTAACCTGACTGTATATGGCGGCTCTCGTGCACATAATGTGGCGTCATTGATTTATTTCTATACATTTTAACATGTTCAGTCTTGCAGCCATCGCATAATTTCTTCCTTTTTCTGCATATTATTTGGCAAACTCGTTCCCGTCCGCCCTAAAACAGTTGAAAAGAAAATATCGCACAAAATACAGCCTAAATTGGGTTTCATGCAGTTATCACAGAAGAAGGTTTTCATCAGGTGGTATTTTATTACCAACATCAACGTCATTGTGAAAGTGGTTTTATCGTAATTAACCTTTTAATAATGTGCAATAGTCTGTCGCTTTTTCGACTGACATTTTGAACAACGCCCTGAATCAGGAGAGTCGTGTAGTCCGTCACAGCAAGTAAACCATTTTTCCTCTTCTTTTTTTTCAAATTGTTCCCTTCCGCTCTAAAATCGAAAAGATCGCAACAACTGTATCCTAACTTGGAAGTGATGCAGTCATCACAGAAAACTATTTTTTTCCAGATTTATGCTACCACTAACATTTACGTCTGAGTAACAGTGGCGTTATCGTACACCAAAGGAAGCAACCCACCTTGGAGAAAAGGATTTGCGTATTAATGTCAAACCGGAATGGCACACATATATCTTTTTAGGACAAGTATCTTATAAACATGACACTTTTTGAAACAAATAAGTATGATAGTTCGTTTCATTTCGATTGACTTTGTCCTCATCTATTATCAACCTGCAGTGAGGCTTGCAGATATTAAGTTCGGGAAAAATATCGTAAAAACTGCCGCCCCTACCCTTGGGGCCTGCTGGATAAATTTGATCCCATTTCTTAATCATGAGTTACCATCAGAAAAATTCTTTCATCATATGTGCATAATACTCTAAATGTTTGACTTTTAATTCAAGTTTTGCGTTAATCAAATTTTCTTTCGGCCAGCAGTTGTAGAACTGTATATTCACGCAATAGTTAAGTGTCATAGTTTCGTTTCTTTCTCTTTGGTTTCGTTCCTTTTGCTTTTACGGTTTTTTTATGGAGATGGTTGTTCTAGACTTTGCTCTCTCTCTCTCTCTCTCTCTCTCTCTCTCTCTCTCTCTCTCTCTCTCTCTCTCTCTCTCTCTCTCTCTCTCTCTCTCTCTCTCTCTCTCTCTCTCAGCAACGAAAGCCAACGTAGACCGATTACCTATGATATTTATTACCAGTATTTTGTTCTTTCAGGCGATGTTCTGGGGAGGAGTGTATGATCTGGTTCATCGCTATAGCAACAAAGGGCAATCGAAAGTAACTCTTGAAGACACCATGCCCGGTATGCTATCTATATTCCGAACTGTATGTAATTAACCAGTCATAATGAAAGTTATTTAAAATTCTCAATATGCCCTTCATGATTTACTTAAACTCAGACCGAATCGCAAATATATTTCTTGGTATTTGCATTGAATAACCTCTTTGGATAAAATCAACGGAATATGAACACATGCTTTGTTTCTTTATTATCCGTATTCCTTTGTAATAATCTTCATTTTGTTGATTTGTCAGGCATACGAATAAGTTAAAGATCATGGAAGCGCAACAGAAATATGTTTGTCAATATTTTAACATAATGCTAACTTTTTTAAATCTGTATCTCTAGTGTCGTATGGCGATATAATGAAAGAAAACCGATCTTATTTATTTGCTAGCACTTTGGAATTAATATTGCTACAAACAAGGGGTAGTTGATTTGACCAAGTGGTGTCGAACCCTGGTGCGATTCCTCTTGAAGTCACACGCATTGCCCTAATTTTCCAAAGACTTCTATACAGTTTGTGTTGTAAATTAGAAGGCCCAACGTGTTACTTCTTTAAATAATTTACTCTTATCAATACATGACCACAGATCTCACAACTTTCCAATTACCTATCAACCGCACATCTGCATGGTTTCTCTTCATTATCTTTCCATACCGTCAGCATTTCACGCCGTAAAACTATATAACTTCCTCTAAGACTGGTACTACGTTCATTGCGCCACTTTAAGCCAGTCAAATCATGCTTGTGAGCCACATTTCACATATAAAATATCATCACATCTGCCAAGGCCTGAACAGTCCATTCTTGTTTATTCCATTGTATAATTTATCAGTTTCCAGCTATTCATACTGCATCTGGAGTCACACAACTAATGTACACCACTGATTTTTATAAGGAACTATGGAACGACAGGGATACTTAAGCAGCTCGTACCTGAAATCACCAAAAGTAAATCATGGCATCATCGAAACTCACTAACACTTCACTCCATGACGTTTGCTCTTACTAATTGGCTAATTTCTTCGGGCTAAGTAATATTTTCACTGGAATGAGTTCATAATCAAGCAAGTAATCACAAAATCAAAGAATTCCTTAAAAGGGGGCACTATAACCAAATGCGCTTACGCTAAATGTATTACAATATCTCAGTAATTCAGAATGAATGGAAAACCCTAATGTTATATGGAAAACTTCCTTCTAGAATTGACCCGACGGAAGACAACAGACTACGCCGCAAATAAATCACTTGGTCCCACACATTTGAAATCTCTGACAAGCTACACTATAAACATTGAGCCACTATCTGACTACACTCTCGTCCAAAGGTTTATCGGCATTTTTTTAGAAAGCAAACCTGTGTAGGTGCATAAAGCAAGCGTTGTTGTAAAGGTATGTCAAGTGCGGGGAAATTATTTATACTTCAGATAAAAGGTCAGGTCACTTTAGAAACGAGCATAATACATCAAAGAAGTTTATCATATATGTGTCACATTTCAATTTAAACCGCATACAAATCTTGAATTATTGTATTTGTGTATGTTTGAAGACAAAGTATTGGTAAATACTAAGCCAGCGAGTAAATGATAGCATTGATTGATTAAGTAAAAAGCTGTATAGTTAAAGATTTATGTAAGTGTATTTCTTTCTGCTGTTTTAAGTGAACTATACGTAAATAAATAATAAAACATATTGTGTAACTTCCTTCGAATGGTTCATGTTCATATGATAATGGGGACGATAGTAGGTTCTGATCAACATATGGGGTTTATGTAAACGCCCACGTCCTGTACGGGCACGAGCAAAACGCTCGTCAGTATACCTACTGCCCGAGTTACAAGGACCCCGAGTAGGAGGCACGCATTTGCAACAATGTCACAAGAGATATACCCCATACAAGAGCGAATCACCTGAACAAACGAGCTATTGTTAAGACATTATTTAAAACGAATGTCGAGAAACTTGGTGAAGGATTAAGCAGCTGAAAATGTGTCGCTTACACTGTGTGCTAACCGACCTTGTGCTTTGTGCTAGACTAGTAGCTTTCGTCTGGTCAAGAGCAATTACATCCATTATATTGTTCTCGAACTGATAACTTAATTCTGGGCATAATTGAACGTACCTCTCTGTTCCTTATCGTTTTCCTCCTTCGTTATTTTTTTTCTTTCTCCCACCTCATTAATATATACAATTATTTTTTTATATCTACTTTTACCACAATTTTATCAGGTTACGTTGCCGATGGCTTGAGCTTTTGTGGGGATAACAGGACATCTGACGGAATAGCACGAGAAAATATTACCTGTCCATCCACAAACCTGACTTCAAATTGCTCGTCTACTGTCAGCAATGTGTTCTGGACATCGGCATCTATCAATGTACGCAGTGGTTTCAGAATATCTTTGCAATAAGTTTCTCTTATGATAAAATAATTATGAATATTTTGTGTGATGTTTTACATGTTTGTGATATCGTAATGTCTTTTTACAACTCATTTGACGATCACTTCAATAGCAATTATCATGTATAATACGATATTTAGTCTTTCTCTCATTATTGTTGTTGATATTGCATTTGTGTTTACCTTTAGCGAAATCATTGATGCTGTCAAAATTCATTGATTTAAACTAACGTAAAGAATATTGATGATTATTTTTGTGAAGTCCTCAAGTGATCCAAAACATAAGTCGATGACGACTCTATTAGAGCATGCCAAGTGCTGATATATCAACTATATCTTGTTAAATCACACAAATATTATTCCAAGTTGAATTCAGTATAATTTCCAATGAATATATTTATCCAAGAATGTTATCAGAGTACTTTTGTATTTCCAGAGAACATAACCACTTGAATTCAATAATTTGAAGAAAATACAATTCAGCCCAAACGTATCACAATATAATAGAACATATGTTGCCATATGTTAAAGCACAACTATCAAACTTTCATCAAAACATCAGTTATACGACTAAATAAGACGCAAATCAAATTCCCAGATGAGAGTTAATTTTTCTGGAAAAAAAAGTCAGTTACCAATTGACTCATGATACTTTTCACGTACTACATGTATGACCTTGACAGAATTTAGCGTTCTTACTATGAGAAAGATAAAACATTTTTAACAAAGTTGTTAACCAAAACTGTCACTGATGTTTAAACAAGGTCAACAACTAGATATGTAATTATGTAATGTGTGTGTGTGTGAAGCTATTATTAGTTGCTTACATCGATAAAATACAAAATTTGAAAAGGTCAATCAGGTCAATCAGAACTGAGATCATTTATGGACAGGTCAAGTACAGTATACAATTGTATATTAGACTATCATAGAATAGAATAATTAAAATTAAAAATCACAGACAAACACTTAAATTCAATACACATAAGCCATAATGAAAGACCGTTCATTACGAATGGTGAGTGGGAAGGCGAACATCGATGAAGATACTCAAAACACAGTGAAATATATATATGTTATCACATGCAATGATTCTTCAGCTGTCATATATATATGTGTGTGTGTGTGTGTGTGTGTGTGTGTGTGTGTGTGTGTGTGTGTGTAACAATACTCTGAAGCTGAGAAAGTTTGTAGCAAAATGGATCCTACAATTACTGACGGCTAATCAAAGAAACCACTACTGCCTAACACGACAACTACAGATATTGACGGCTAATCAAAGATAGACTTCGGTAGAAAATGCCAAATCACTACTGCCAAATACGAAAAGATTGACCGGAGACGTTTGAATGCGATGGGCACAAGCTATGAAAAGCGGATTTAGTTTTCTGAACCAAGGAAGCAAAAACATTTGCCCTGTGATGAGGAGTAGAGTTCAAGAGTCACTCGTCGAAATCAGATTGTGAAAATAGATCTCACTCATAATTTTTTGTTTGCCAAAAAACTGACGTCCATGTATATGTGACTGACTGCTTGACTGGAAATCTTTCTTCCAAAGTGTTTTCAAACTTTTTGGAACACTACCGAACTACTTCTTTGCGCACCGGCATCTGAGATACCATGTTACACCACGACAACATACCGATGATGTCACAGACTGCAACCGTGCTACATATTTTACACTGCCCTGATTTAGCTGAAGGTGGGCTTGTCTGAACGAGTTTTTTACATAAGACGCTTGGAATGCTCCCATGCAATGGAAATGCAATTTTCCGGGTTTTTTTAACAAATTCCGAGATTGCGACTACAAAATGGCATTTATCAGAGATATACGCGTACATTAAGACGATGCTTTGACTTAGTGTTCACTTAATAAGCTGTTGTAGTATAAATATTCAAAACTGTTTAAATATCCACTTATGTGGTACAATGTGTAGTCGCATAACATCCCCGCCCTTTAAGAGACTTAACACTGAAGAGTCCATAATGCGCGTGCCATTTATTATTGTATTTGCCTTTGATCGATTATACCCTAGAAGAAAAGTGCCATATTTTCTACCTGTTACTACTGTTTAATCGTTTCAAAATTGGGATAATTTCAACAAGACTAAATCAAGACTTATTCAAAGGTTTCTGATATTTATCAAAAGATTCATTCGTTGGAAACACACACAACCAATCAAAAAGAAATAAATACAGAACGTGGTGGATGTTATCAGCTGAAAATTGAAATGATAATTAACATCGTCTATTCAGTAGGTTCTATAACTGTATTGTCTCAAATTCTGTTAAAGTATCTTTTCTTACAGTTTGCAAAGAGTGTGTCGGGAGAAATCTTCGTAATGCTGAATGCAAGTAGAAATCCACTTTATCGTAACAATTCGTAAGTTATCTTGTCATTGTTGTATGTCGATATACTTTTGAAACTCCGTTTATGCCCCTTTAAAAGTATATTATCTGCTCTCCAGCAAACATTAAAGACCTTAAATCTAATGTAATATAACCAAGTAGACTTGTAATACAGCCAATATTAAAGCAACTGACACTAAGATAATATAACCAAGTAAAATTGTACCACAGCAAATGTTAAAGTCATCGAATCTAATGTAAGATCACCAAGAACAAATTGTACGACAGCAAAGATTAAAGACAATGACACTAAGGTATTATCACCCAGTAAAATTGTACCACAGCAAATGTTAAAGTCATCGAATCTAATGTAAGATCACCAAGAACAAATTGTACGACAGCAAAGATTAAAGACAATGACACTAAGGTATTATCACCCAGTAAAATTGTACCACAGACAATGTTAAAGTCATCGAATCTAATGTAATATCACTAAGTAAAATTGTACGACAGCAAAGATTAAAGCCATTGAATATAATGTAACCAAGTAGAACTGTACCACAACAAATGTTCAAGTCATTGAATCTAATGTAATATCACCAAGTAAAATTGTACGACAGCAAAGATTAAAGCCATTGAATATAATGTAACCAAGTAGAACTGTACCACAACAAATGTTCAAGTCATTGAATCTAATGTAATATCACCAAGTAAAATTGTGCCACAGCAAAGACTAAAGGCTTAATATCTAATGTAATATCACCAAGAAAAATTGTACCACAGCAACGATTAAAGGCTTAATATCTAATGTAATATCACTAAGTAAAATAGTACCACAGCAGAGATTAAAGACTTAAAATCTAATGTAATATCACTAAGTAAAATAGTACCACAGCAGAGATTAAAGACTTAAAATCTAATGTAATATCACTAAGTAAAATTGTACCACAGCAGAGATTAAAGACTTAAAATCTAATGTAATATCACTAAGTAAAATTGTACCACAGCAACGATTAAAGGCTTAATATCTAATGTAATATCACCAAGTAAAATAGTACCACAGCAGAGATTAAAGACTTAAAATCTAATGTAATATCACCAAGAAAAATTGTACCACAGCAAAAATTAAAAGCTTCTAATTTAATGTAACATCATCATGTAAAAATTCCGAGATAAGCTATCTTATGTACATGACATTTTTGTGCCTATTGCACAATTTTAGAAAAAGAATTCGTTGCATCAATAGTCTTTGCAGAGGTTTCATTTGTCAGTCTAAATGCTAAACATAAATCTGGATTATTTTGTTTAAAGCTTATGTGTACCTAATCTCTGTAAGGGTTTTCTTACTTTCGGAACCGAAGCCTAACAGGATCCTATGCAACGTTTTAAAAATAATTATTGACAGATAATTACCAACGGGTTTTACACAAATGCCTCAATTTCATGAAAGTTGTCTATAGGAGTAGACATCGATTAAATATTGACTCGCAGTTGTAACTTAAATATATTACATTGATGGATACGAATTGCGCGAACATCTTTTTTTTAAAAAAAGAATATTTCGTATCTGTTCCGCATGCTACATTTTCTGTTGTGTATATGACGATTGAATCTGACCTAGATGACTCGGTTGTGTAAACGTCGAGATATAAAATGAGAGAACGAGAAATCACAAGATTCTGTTAAAGTTTGGAACCATTTCAAGAGTTTGGTGCCCAGTCATAACAATGCGTTTGCTTGTCATGTGATCTATAAGTACCGTATACATGTTTATTTTGTCTTGTGTCATCCTTTAGAGATTTATGTTATTTCTTTATGTTTATCTTGTTAATGGAAACATAATTCTTAGTTTTAGATGCTGCATTTGTTACAAATTAAACATAAGCTACATTCGTGAATGAAAAAAAAAGAACAACCTAACAAGGAATATAAGAACTTGAAGACACAAGCACGCATTGTGTAGGAAGTTGTATCACCGATACCGTCTATACAACTGAGTTAGAAATCATCTTATGGACGTAGCAGAAAAAAATGAAATAGGGCTTAATTCTGGGTGTATTAGAAGGCTGAGTTGTATTGTTATTTCGTAGTAAGAGTTCACGTAAGAATTAAATGTGAGACCTGACGTTTGCAAAAATGATTTGTACCCGTCATATTAAGCCCGATTCAGCTTTCTATACATCATATTGTGTCCGATTCGGCTTTGTACGAATCATATCAGGCCCGATTCAAAACTTCTGAGATATCACCCTTCAAAGTTAGTTCCATTGAGCGGCATCCGTAAGCTATGTCAGTATCAATACCTATTACTTCTTTAAAAAGGAAACTCGGCATTTTTTGTGACAATTCTCTGCGTCGTTACAATTGTGTATGCAATCTTCTTCAGATACTTCCGAATGTACGAAGTGCCAAATCTAACCAAAGGAACCGTAACCAAAGCAACGGTGTATATCGTTGGTGAATCACCAATTTCGAAAGGGTAAGTAAACAAATGCGACGAAAACTTTACAATTTGATTCACGTTTTCTTTTTCCATTTCAAATTCTCTAAAGGTTTATTTGGAATAATAAAATTACTTGCACCACGCAGATAGGAAAAAGCCAGTTAAAAGATGTAAAATCCCTTTCCTGAACTCTTGGGCGCATCCCCATTCTGCATAATGAATAGACTCTCTCTCTCTCTCTCTCTCTCTCTCTCTCTCTCTCTCTCTCTCTCTCTCTCTCTCTCTCATTTATATTATTGCACTAATTAACTTCAAAGCTTATATTGATTGGTTTGATCCACTTTTGTTTTTTCAGAAGCCTTTGCGGTTCGGAATCAATCTTGGAGCTGAAGACTCAACTGGCCGAGAAAGACATCGCATTTGCATGCCAAGAGAATCCCAGGTTTGTATTCCCGGTGGCATTCATATAAGTGATGTCATAAGAGTGTGAAGCTGCTGCGAAAATAGAACAATACTCGAAAGAAGCTACAATATAGAACAATATTAGAAATAAATAATCTATTCCATATCATTTATATGGAAAGCTACCGTGTACATTCACACTTGCGAATTACTACTAGAGACTTTCATATACATATAATTCAAGAACGTACAGATCTATCTTGTCAAGCATATAAATATTTCTGTTCTCTCTTGCTTATGCCTTAAAACTGGACAATGGAAAATGTTATCGTACAAGGTAATTTATGACAACTCTCAAACCTGTCAACATGTGGGTTTGAACAACTGTGAGTTGGCGGATGATAATTCAATCTCTTGTAGTATAGAAAGCATTCTCCGTTTGGCCTAGTGGCTAGAGAGTCCGCCTCGGATGCGGAAGGTCGTAGGTTCGAACATAGGACGAGTCGTACCACAGACTTTGTTAAATGGTACAAAGATCTGCCTCTCTTGACACTAAGTATAAGAGGTTAGTGCTACGACTGGTAGGCCTGGTTTCAAGATGATGTGACAGGGTGAGGCATGATGATACATATCAGACTGAATGAATGAATGAATGAATGAATGAATGAATGAATGAATGAATGAATGAATTATATTAGCTTCTCCTGTGTTTTGATTTTCTGGTTTCAAGGTGATGTAACAGGGTGAGGCATGATGCTACATATCAGAATGAATGAATGAATGAATTAATTAATTAATTAATCTAATTATATTAGCTTCTGCTGTGTATTGATTTTCTCCAAAGTCTGTTATAGTCTCTATCCTATGGTATATGCAGATTGATACATTTTGTGCATGCGGAACGAAATATACAGCTCAATCAAGTTTTAAATATTCTCGTAATGACGAAATGTCTGAGGCTGCTTATTTAAAAGTACGAGTCGTACCACAGACTTTTTTAAATGGTACAAAGATCTGGCTCTCTTGACACATATATAAGAGGTTAGTGTTACCAAAAGTTCCAAAGTATACTGAAAAGTTCATAGACGTTTGTAATATGCCATAAACCTGCCAAATAAATTTAATGTCAAAAATTTTATATCTTTGGAATGCATCATGCAAGTTTCATTAAAGAAGCATAGGTTTATAAATTGTTATCATAACAAATTGAAAAAATGCAGTTAATTTAGTAATGGAAGGAAACAAACTTGCGGCACTTGTCGGATTTGCTCATTTGCTAGTTTAGCTATGACAAAATCAAACCGCTGTATCAGGATCAGATCAAAAGACTGTTCACAAAGACTAACTCGCTTCTATGCATTACCACCGATAAATGTGTTCGAGAATATGGCAGAGCCAAACACGATCAAAGAATGTGATACCAGCGATTATCCGAGAAGATGTTCATAATGGTTGACTGTTAACAAGTTCAAAGACGAATATTTGGGGTAAACCAATCGATGTTTATTTAGGACTTGTACCCTAAATTTACATGACAAAAGTCGGACCACAGACTTCTGGGAAAGTGGCAACGGATCTACATGTGTATCAAAAATGACAAGGTGTTCCAGAGGTATTATAACTGGATCTACATATGGTTAAGGTAGAATGGTAATGCTGATTATAATCATCGGAATCTTGGCCATGGCTAAGTTTTTCACATTTAGATGATTAAAAGTGTTAGTCTTCATGGATGAAATTCAGTTTTGAAGCATAAAACGTTTGTCTTCACCGGTACATAACCGTCTTTGGAGTTTGTGTTTACGAATATATTTGATCATTAATACACACAGACACACATATATACAGACACACATGCACCACTTCATCACTTCGGTCAAATTACATATACTTATACATAGTAGCATTCACCGCTAAATTTACCCTGGCTATGTTCACCAATTAAGGTTTTACACCAACATTGCCTCAACTGAGAAAAAAAATCGGTATTGACTGTATTTCAACTACGATGGACTTGTAACATGTATTGGACAAAAGACGATCGTTAGATATAAACGTGGTAGTAAAACCACAAGAACACGAAATCACCGGACATTTAAGTATGCCAGAAGCAAGATTGTTTTATAACTGCATGATAATTGTGTTGGTATAGTAGAATAATTGTCTAGAAGTGCGCGAACGTATTGCGCATGTGCGTGATGATGAGACCTGACACGGTCTGCAGTCGTGAAATTAAAATTCTTGATTATTTTATTAATATAACAACTATGACAGACCCTTAGTCTTACCTGCGTGAACCTAGTCGAATCAGAACAACAGCAGCGAAATGAAATTACCAAGAGAGCACCTCTGATCATGAAATACAAACGTGATTGATCGTAGATGCTCTTTGTGTGATTGATGCAGCAGAAGGTGTGGATTTTGGTGTAAATGGAATGACGACAACATCAACTATTGTAGGTGCACTAATCGGTATTGTTGTCGGAGATATAGAGATAGCAACGGATATGTCTGATGGCGCAACGAGACTGCACTCCTAAATACTCGTCTCTTCCAATTGTTTGCATTTGCACGGAAAAAGTGTCGACCAGTCAACTGTATTCGTTGCAATCGAAGGTATAACAGTCATTATGACTGAATTTCAAATTCTGAAATGGAAACCTCAGACAATTAGGAGCACCAAAAAGACGACGCGGAGTTAGAGGCAAAAAACAGTTTATCGATCGAAAACACAATAGCTCGCAGTTGTGTATATCGATCGCTACCATATCCTTGCCTGAATAAGTTCATTCCTCTGAAGGGTGCTTGTTCACGCAATGATTGCAGGATAAATAAACATGAAAGGCTGGTATTTTGCCCCTATTGGAGACATTTGTGGCATTCATGCCCAGATGAGACTCATTCTCACTATGACTGGAGCGCTCGCGTCACCTATGTTGCGTGTTTACGATCAAAATTAAATGTGCACAACAGCCAACGATCGCATACGGGTAGAATTGTCATGGTCAGTAAATACGACGACGGATAGAAACGCTACAAAGAGTGCAAGATGGATAAAACCTGTTGTTTTATACTGCTAAATGATCATAACTGTATTAATTGTTCCGACATGTGCATCAGACTTACTTAGCACCTTCTTCTAGATATACCTGCAACTAACAGAAGGAGTATCACGAACGGTAGTGATATTACGTACGGTAACTCGATTAGTGGAACAGATTGCACAAAGTGAACTAAAATGTAGATAAATATATTGTATTAATGAGATTAAATAATTAAGTATCACCTTTTTTGGCTTCCAATTAAAACTCTCTCTCTCTCTCTTCTCTCTCTCTCTCTCTCTCTCTCTCTCTCTCTCTCTCTCTCTCTCTCTCAAATTTCTAAACGCGACCTGCAGTGCATGGTCGACTCGATTAAATACAATCTACGCAATGTGTTATATTCTGATTTTGATTATTTCTTGTACCATAATTCTTTCAGGGAAGTTGTGCATATATTGTGTGGAGACAATCCTGGAGCAGACGTGTGCTCTTCTATCTGGGTAACCTCGCCGAGTTCACGTCCAAAACTAAATTACTATGTTCTGCTGTACATCGCGTTTTGTATTTACTTTCAGAACTTGGTTTTAAATTAGAAAGATACATGAAGGAAATATACATTTTTTCCATTCTTGCTATACCCCTCTGTATTGCCGTTACATGTGTCGCATTATGTAGGTTAGAATAAAAACAACAAAAGTTATACAGAATAAAAAGTGCATCTTTATCTTCACAATTGAATGAGGATTTAGTTGATGGCCTGCTCCTAGAATAACGAGTAAATTTAATATCCACAAAGAAATAACCTTCATGGCGTATTTAATTTATATGATTTTAAACAATCTTGGTCTCGACGTATCATTCAAAGATTGGCATGGCCTACATTTAGGAAATACTTTTAGTTGTTTTTTACTTCCCAAAATAGAGTGTGATAACATGCTTGTCAAAAGAAATTAAATCAAAACTGAAACTACAAATTAAAGTAATGGTCTCTAGTGTAATGTCATATTGAAACAAGACGTATGAAAAGGAAATCTCAGTAGGGTGTGTAAATATTAGTCATGCTGGTAATTGTACATGCTAAATATGTGAAGTTTAGTTTAATAAATACAATGTTAAGATGTGATCTATATGATATGCATTGTTTTACTTGATTTTGTTACAATTCGTTTGGTTGCTTTCTTGTATAATAGTTAGTGTCCATCGTCATTTCCTATTACTATACATGTTCATGTATTTAGCTAGAATCATTAAATGGTACACATGTGAGCTGTTTTGTTTTTTCTTGATTTTGTTGGCACTTGTAATACTATATATCTGCTGTAGTAGTTAAATGCTTTCCTTAAGATCAAAATGAGGAAACCCGTCTGGGTTAGCCTGCGCATGTCAAAAGCCACTCACCATGTAATATGGATACGACTCTTTGATGATCTAAGGCATCATGTTATTATCTAACACAAGTAGTCTGCCCTTTAGTATGAAACGATTTACAAGAGATTGTCATGAAACTGAAGATTGGATGAATCATGGATTCATTACTTTGGAACAATGAATTCAGAAACCAGAAGGACATAAGATTGATAAGGAAACCTTCAAGCTAGATGGTTTCAAGTAATGTTTGCATCATGTCATTTTATTGAAGAAGTACAGCTGATAGTCAATAACGGAATATATATATATATATATATATATATATATATATATATATATATATATATATATATATATATATATACGGTTCAGTAAATTAACGCTTGTTTGATTAAATTATATGTCACATGAAAAGATATCAGTTGCATTAACGAAAGTTTGCGTCATTATTTTCTGAATGTACTTTATTTCATTCTGGGCAAACTAAGTGTAATTGAAACATGTCTCAGTGCTATTATTAGCAGCCACTATCATGAACAAATAATGATTTATATAATAAATTAAAGACAGAAAGCCAACTATCAACAACATCCTGAATGCATATAAGTTTATTTCTGTTATATAATTTTTTATTTCGTTCCCAATCAATAATTATTAATACGAGATATGCACTAATTCGTACCATAACAGGTAGTCGTTATACATGTACATGTTATTAGTTTGATTTAGTCAGTAATTACAGTTATGTGGTTCACGCTCAGTTCATACTATACATAAGTTTTCATACATACTGACTGTTTGTTTTGGTCCTTGTCAGTACCTATCGATATTTTAGATATGCACTTGTCATGTATTTTTAATTTATATTGTTTCTACCCTCTCTTGTCCATACGTCAAAATCCTTTTCATGCTGAGTGCTGGGGTCCTTACACAATTGTAAAGCAAATGTGCGCTTTTATCTTGGGAGGCACACAAATAACTGTCATATAAATATGTTGCTGGAGTATATTAATAGATATAGGCAGGTTAACTACGCTGCCAATTTAGTTGTGTCTGTCGCAAACAGTAAAGGTTTAGGCGATGAATGCATTCTGACTCTAGTACCTTTGGTGTAAGTAATATTTGGAATTCAGAAACTAAGAATAATCTGACCCAGAAGCTTTCACATCTGCAGCAACAAAAAGAATGAACTAACAGATGTTAATTTAATATGTAAACCTGTTTGCAGATGTTCCTTCGCCAATAAAGAAAATCTTCCTGACGTTGAAAATATAAATTCCACATATGTGAAACAATAACCGTACATGATGAACTCTCTCTAACATGAATTTTTAAAAATCTAAATTCAGCAAGCGTTAGAAAATGATTTTTGAACCAGGTCAAATTGACTGGAGTTTACATAAATATTTGTACAGAAACCGAATAATGCTTTACGCATTTGAACATGCTATAAAGAAAGTAAATAGTGTGCCTCAAACGAATTCATTACTATTGTCAAGAATCTGATATGATAAAGTTGGAAATGCAAAATATATCACCAAGTTTTAACGTTTGAAAGGAGTTTGGCAACTTTCAGTGACGGAAACGGCAAAGGAATTGTGATATTCGTGACTTCATATGAATTTTATGAATATAAAGTGAGGCTGTTTGGGATGAAAATAACGCCTTGTCCTTTTTGTTATATATGTTTGTATGACTTATCATTACCTTCTTATCGATTCGTGCTATGAGAAGGAATTACTCAGAATGTCAATATCCATGGTGTGTGTGTGTGTGTGTGTGTGTGTGTGTGTGTGTGTGTGTGAGAGAGAGAGAGAGAGAAAAAGAGAGAGAGAGAAGAGCAAGTTCTTTAAAAGTTGTGTCACTTCGATGAGGAGACACATCTATGTCTAGGGAATGAGGAACGGGATCTCTAATTAGAGAGGCGAGTCTTTTTAGCTTCATAATGAAGGAACTTTATTTAAATAATTAATATACATATATTACTACATTCTAGAAATACATCTATAAAGCTTTATATTCAAAATGCATGAAATACATATGAAATTACACCGACCTCTAAAGCTTTCATTCTTTTGTATAATTTCTGCATTCTAGAAAATAATACGATAGCCAAAGATTATAAAATATAATAGCTGGATTAATGCAACAATCATTTTGATGAAATGTATTTTACTCATTTTAAAATAGAAAACTGATTTAGAATATGTTGCTAAATATTATTATTTGTTACTTAAAGAATAATTTATTTCAACATTGAATCTAAACATGAAGCTGGTAGCGAATTCGTTATTTGACTTTAAAAACTTATCATAAATATAAATTAATATGAATTCTTTAAAACAATTAAACATTCCATTTCAATATATTATAAATAAAAGAATTCAGTAAAACAAAAAGTTGCAAAAATATAAACTTTACCATTCAAATCTCAAACATTAAAAAGTGCATATTCCTTAACGAAGTTTACGAACATAGTTCTCACCTGTACCGCTGTTTATTTGTAATCTGGGCGCAACCACACGACTAAATATGGTTATTCCTTAATATACCAGTGAATACCTAGCCAGAAATATACTCTCATCTCCATTAAACAAGAAGGTCCATGCTGGTTTTACGTCATTCGACAGAACGTTTACCGCTCCGGTGGCCTAGTGGTTAGAGCGTTCGCCGCGGAAGCGGGAGGTCGTGGGTTCGATCCCCGGCCGAGTCATACCAAAGACTTACAAAAATGGTACTAACAGCTGCCTCGCTTGACGCTCAGAATTAAGAGGTTAGTGTTAGGACTGGTCGGCCTGGTGTCAGGATAATGTGACTGGGTGGGACATCATGCTACATGTCTGCGGCATGATGCCTCAGTGCTAGACATCACTATAAACTGCCTCACAGCAGACATCGTAGCGATATGACTGAAAAATTGTTAAAGCTACGTTAAAAATCCTAATCAAACAAACAAACAAACAAACAGAACATTTGCTGGATTACCAAAGTAGTCATTCAATTGGAAATCCACGATTGTATATTATGTAAGCTCTGTATTTTGATGAGAGTATTTGTCTTGCTGAATTTACAATACAGAGAGTTTTACCTTTGCTCAAAAGGGTGTACACTTTATTAAAATAATTTATAGTCGTGATATGGAAATAAATGAAATTAATCTTAATATATTTTAGTGGAAAATAACTTCAATATATAGTAGTGAAAAATTACTTTAATACAGTTTAGAGAAAATGTCACTCTTATTACTTTTACTAAAAATTTTGTCCTAATAGTACCCTCCGAGTAATGTTTGCCGAGTCCTCAAGGCTCGAGAGAGAAAAAAATTACATCCACCAAAACAAAGTAAAACGTGAAAGATCAAAAATACGATGACAAAAAATGCATTGCGAGACATATTTGTAAGGTGCAAAATTACAATGTAAAACACACCGCAAAATACAAGCAAATGATGCTAAAATTTCAATGTAAAACACACCGCAAAATACAAGCAAAAGATGCTAAAATTACAATGTAAAACACACCGCAAAATACAAGCAAAAGATGCTAAAATTACAACTAAAAGTACATTGCAAATACTCAGTAAAATACAAAAAAGTACAATGAAGAGTACAATGCAAAATAGTATGGTAATGTACAATGAAGAGTACAATGCAAAATAGTATGGTAATGTACAATGAAGAGTATAATGCAAAATAGTATGGTAAAGTACAATGAAGAGTATAATGCAAAATAGTATGTTAAAGTACAATGAAGAGTACAATGCAAAATTGTATGGTAATGTACAATGAAGAGTATAATGCAAAATAGTATGGTAATGTACAATGAAGAGTATAATGCAAAATAGTATGGTAATGTACAATGAAGAGTACAATACAAAAAAGTATGGTAAAGTACAATGAAGAGTACAATGCAAAATAGTATGTTAAAGTACAATGAAGAGTACAATGCAAAATAGTA
Organism: Unio delphinus; assembly: GCA_029339505.1. Classification (NCBI taxonomy): domain Eukaryota; kingdom Metazoa; phylum Mollusca; class Bivalvia; order Unionida; family Unionidae; genus Unio; species Unio delphinus. The sequence continues at coordinate 12,683,398 of JAQISU010000323.1, forward strand.
TGGTAATGTACAATGAAGAGTATAATGCAAAATAGTATGTTAAAGTACAATGAAGAGTACAATGCAAAATAGTATGGTAAAGTACAATGAAGAGTACAATGCAAAATAGTATGTTAAAGTACAATGAAGAGTACAATGCAAAATAGTATGGTAATGTACAATGAAGAGTATAATGCAAAATAGTATGTTAAAGTACAATGAAGAGTACAATGCAAAATTGTATGGTAATGTACAATGAAGAGTATAATGCAAAATAGTATGGTAAAGTACAATGAAGAGTACAATGCAAAATAGTATGGTAAAGTACAATGAAGAGTACAATGCAAAATAGTATGGTAATGTACAATGAAGAGTATAATGCAAAATAGTATGTTAAAGTACAATGAAAGAGTACAATGCAAAATAGTATGGTAATGTACAATGAAGAGTACAATGCAAAATTGTATGGTAATGTACAATGAAAGAGTACAATGCAAAATAGTATGGTCAAATTCCAAAAATACAATAGAAAGAACACATCACAACAGTGGATAAATTCATTAAAAAAACAGTGATATTAAAGAAAAATTGAAAAATTACGATGACCAAAACAGTTTTAAATACTTTTAAAAAATTCTACACAATCTACTTCTACAACTAGGCTTCGTAGACGATTGTAACACACAATATTAACATGCAGCTTCTGTTTTCTTTATTTTTCTTTTTTTATGTTTATTTTTTTCCAGCTCTTTGTATTTTTCTTCAATTTTGTATAACATTAGCAGAACATGTGCATGCGTGTGTACGGTTGTTGTGTTGATGCTGATATAGTGGAATTGAGACTGAGAAATGGTAAAGGAATTATCTAAAACAATTTACCAGATGGCTATTAAGCGCGTAGAAACAATGTCGAAGCGATACATTTGTTCATTACGAATGTTTTCGACTGTGGCGAGCATTGCTTCCTCTAAAGCATGAACGTTTTCGAGCTTAGACCAATAGCCGTTAATCGTTTTTAATGAAAATGATTACAACTGGTCTAGATAATTATGATGCTAACATTAACCATGTCATGATCTACAAAGACAAGTTGAAAAATCACTTAGAGACAATTCGAAAACTCGTGTGATTCAACAACGGACCGATGGCCCACCACCAGGACACATCAACATTTGCAGCGTTAGATTTAGTTTGGCTTAACACACTAAAGTTTTTTTCTGAATATTATTAGTATTTACCAATTCATACACACATTCAATGGTTCTGCACTATAAGAAGTATTGCTGCTTCTAATGGGAAAGCTCAAGGCTAGAATGTTCTGGATTTAAATGTCATGTAAATAACATATCATAAAGTTACTGAAGTACAAACGTTAACTATGTAAAGAACCTGTTTATAATTTTTACAACTCAAATTCCTGAACAACGTTAGGAATACCATAAAATAGTATTGAACAAATTTACAACACTTCTAACTACTTTCTCTCTAGTAGACATTCAGAACCGATTTGCATATGTCTTCCGTGACAAAGTACAAACCATTAGAGATAAGCTTGGAAACACAATTTCAACTGACTCGTCATCACCATACAGTTACGATACAGAATTTCAGCGACATCCATTGGGAGCCTTTGAACCTGTCTCTATGGATTTAGTAAGGACAATCGTGATGAAGAGTGCATCAAAGTCATGTGAACATGATCGAATTCCAACATCACTTCTGCTTGAGTTCTTATACAAAATATTGCCTTCACTAACTTTCTCAAAAAAACTGCTATTGTAAAGCCTCTGATGAAGTAACCACACTCGACCATAACGGTTTAAAGAACTACTGCCCAGCTTCTAATCTCCCGTTTATATACAGAATCTTCGAAACGTTGTTACAACCAAACTTGTATCTCATTTGAATTCAAACAGGCTTTTTAGCAATGTACAGTTTGCATATCGCCCTTGCCACAGTACTGCAACTACTCTTTTGAAAGTAGTTAATGACATTCTCTTTGCTTTGGATAGCTGAAGGATTTCAGTCCTCGCCCTCATTGATTTGTCTGCAGCATGTGACACTATTGACTATGAAATAATACTTCAGCGTCTTAAGCATGTATTTGGCATTCACAATACAACCTTACTGTCGTTCAAGTAGTACTTAATCAACAGGGCACAAACTGTATCTTCAAATGGAATAAACTGCAGCCAAGTTGATACATGTTGTGGTGTTGTGGTCTGTTCTTTGACCTGTTCCCTTCATTCTTTACATCCAGCCGCTCTCAAGTGTCTTAGATCATCAACCAGTGTCTCACCAAAGTATGCATACGCAGATGACACACAACTATACAAGTCTAACCACCAACTGAAGTTGATGCTACCATTCAAAGAGTAGAGAGATCCATTTCTGATGTATAATCATGAATGACGTGTAAAAAAAAAACTGTAAGTGAATGATGATAAAACTGAGGCCATTCTGATCATAACACAAATACTTTCTCACGCACATCATTTACCTCAAACAATAAATATCAGCAACACCAACATTAAATTCACACAGTCAGTACGAAACCTAGATGTTACTCTAGACAGTACTCTCACATTGTACCAACATGTCATGAATATTTGCAAGGCTGCACATCTTGAGCTGAGACGCATCAGCTCCATTCGCAAATATCGTTTAGTTGATGCCACTAAAACACGTGTGTGTCCATTAGTACTTTCAAGACTGAAATATTGTAATTCAGTTCTGACTGGTTCGTCTCAATATCTACTCACGAAACTTCAAAACGTTCAAAACACAGCTGCTAGGATCATCTTTAAAGTACCACGATCAGAGCACACCTCCCCGCGGCTCTGTACCCTACACTGGATATCCATCCAATCCAGAATCGAACACAACATTTGCTCTCTGTCCTACGTTTCACTGACGGACTCCAGTCCAACATACCTATCTGGCCTCACTCATGTGTATACACCAGCATGATATTTACGCTCCTCTCCTGATAATCGTATACTCAGTATTCCCACTATGAAAACGACGTTATATGGACAAAGTTGTTTTGCATACCAGAGCCCAGCAACGTCAAACGAATTGCACATTGAAATTAGACACAAAGACACAGTGATCCCTTTCCAAAGTGCTCTAAAAACACACCTTTGCGACTTCAAGAACAAACTTAAAGACCAAAAAATGTTACCTACCTTATATATTGTCAGCACTTTTTATGTTTTCTAATTTCATGGCGTTTGCAATTTTTGTTGCTTTATTGTAGTCATGTCATTACAAATGTTGTAAAGCGCTTAGAACTTCTAAAGATTAGGCGCTTTACATAGTCCTCATTATTATTATTATTATTAGTAGTAGTAGTAGTAATAGTAGAGCTATTATTATTATAATTATCATCATTTTTATTATCATTATTATCATTTTATTATTATTATTATTATTATTATTATTATTATTATTATTATTATTAAATATTATTATTTATACATTCCATTTTGATCGGTAATATTTAAAGACCATGTAATTTGGTTAAAGCCCATCCAGGTAATAGTATGATTTAAATAGTTATCGCGTGTTTCAGTTGTATATACTTGTTTTGGTAGACCTCTATATAAACCTAGTAACTGAGGCAGTGGATAGTACGGATTTTTTTTTCTTCAAACATAAGTAAGGTAGGTGGCCACGTATACATAATTTGGGGTGTTTTACCTTTCAGGCAGTTGGCATAGTGCTTTATAGAGCATAGTGAGCGTTATGTATACATGATAATTAAGTAATGACGGCATGCTATATTAATACATTTAATTCATAAATCAATTATTTTTTTTATTATTTTTTTTCATGGATTTTTACGTCCAAAAGATCAAAAATTTTTTAATCCTGCTAGTGTCCTCTGCTCTCATTATGTACATACTTACCATGTAATATACATATTTGCATTCTTGTTTAATACAGACCTGGTGAAATTAAATGTTTATATCAACGGAACTATTCCCTCCGAGGAAAGGATGATAACAGGAAGGGCTTTACGCGAACGCAGCCGCTTATCGTTACATTTGATTGTAATTCCTAATGATAGTACATTGAGTATCTGCAAATGCATACGCGTATAAATATATGGTGACATGCTTCGCCACGGCGAACAAATATAGTCTGCTTGTGAACCGGCTTGATATAAACCATTCAAAGATCCCATAACCTATCCGCAACAAGATGTGGCTCGCAAGGTGTTTTCATCTTTATGTGGTCACCAAGATAATCGCTGATGCACAGTCCAGCAAACCTACGGACATTAACATTCTTAATTAAGTAAAAGGTTAGTATCATAAACTGTTCAAACACAGCTCAGGCATAGCCATTCACGTGAAACTAGAAGTAAATTTAAGGATGACATTAAGCAGAAACGTATCCAACCACGAACAATAATAATACTTTTTCTCGCGTTAATGAAGAAAATATAGACGTTTTAAGTTTCACTTGAATACTTGGAAATGGTAATAACAATGCCAATTAGGCGTCTATTATTCAATCGAATTCCAGGTATTGCTAATAATACATATATTATTAAATTACATTCATGACGAAAGGATGATAACAAGTTATTTTTTTGTCTCCATCACGTTCATCATTCGATACTGATTTGTCCAGTTGACTGACTATTCTAATTTCGTTACGATGAATTTTATCAAATGTAATTTTCATTTTGTTGACATGAAGTCGGCCAATGTACCATACACAACTATTCCGTGAGAAAACCAACCTTTATTAAGACGACATCATTCACTACACTGTAAAATTTTAATCATTCGTTTTAGTATTGGGCTGACCGTTGTTTTGAATCGCAAGCCTATCGTAAATGAGGCTGATCAAAGTCATTGTCTGTTTCATATCTACTGCTGTCCATGTATTAGCTGAAATGTACATCTGGTGACATTGTCATTTTACATGAAGTCCACACTTAGTGACGCTAATATTTTCCCTGAATTATTCTCCTGTTGACACTATCATTACGCATGTTACTGCATGCATATATCAGCTGAACTATACAGCTAGCGACTCTATCATTGCATAAAAGCAGCGCTAATCTCCAAGGTCATCAACGTTTTTGATTGCTTTCCACATGTTTGACGACCTGATTTCCAACCTTAACATATTTGCATAATACAACTCAGCGTACGAAATGGGCACGTGTGTGTGTGTGTGTGTGTGTGTGTGTGTGTGTGTACATATACACACTTATATACATGAACACACATACACATACATATATGTATGTATATATATGTATGTATGCACACATTATTATTATTAAACATACACAGCTTACACATATTCACCGCTGAACGATTGTTAATATATGACTCCAAAATGATTGACGAGGGAACTGGTGGAAGACTTTGTGGATGAAAACGTCTAGCTTTAATGTGCGCAAATTGGCAAAGTGCGTTAGTTTAACTAGCAGCTTGCGTCTGGTTAATAAGCAGCTAACTTAACTCTTTTGTCTCGAACTGAGACACTATTTATATTTCTGATTATGTATACCGCTCTGGTATATCTCTAGCTTAATTCTCCTTCATCGTGTTTTCGTTATTTTCTGCCTCGGTGGTCTCTTGCTTTCTGCTTCTTATTTTCCTCATTGTCTTTATTTTCGCTTTTTGTCCGCTGGGTGTGTTCCATTCCTTCGTTTACTGTTAACCTTACTTGATTGATCATTTGGTTGCCAAACTTTAATTACCTTTTCATTTTGTTAATTGTTGTTTTCCGTTTCCCTGTTTGTCGCTCGCTGTGATACCTGGATCAACATGACCTGTGGTCTTTTTTTCAACATAATGATCCTGCTGAGGGGCTGGGGGCTGTTTAGTACCGTATTAAAGTACTAATTCTCAAGTTGGCGGGACTAATATAATCGATACCCTTATTCTGTGGTTTGCGTTAATTCTACGAGTTATGTTGATTATATTTTGTTTCACGGTTTTATCTCAGATTGTTGTTGTTGCAGGGTTTAACGTCATTTTCAGCACAATATATGCTATCCATGGTAGCCAGTATAACTGGTGGAGAAAGAACCCTGGTAAAGCCCAGAAAGAACCACCGACACATGAGATAAAGGCAAGCTTTCTCAAGTACCCACGTTAGTCGAGCCTGACACTCGAGCACACTCTGACAAAGGTGAGACGGCAGTGATTCAGTACGGTGAGCGCTTTAGACCACTCGGCCACTGGGTGTTTGTTTAGATTTCTTCCTTGTTCAGCTGACATTCGATCTGACTTATCCACAAATCAGTTCTTACGATCATTATGTCAAGTGACTGCTCCAGTGTTCTAAGGATTCGAAATTAATATAAATATAACTAACAACAAATTTTAGTGATGCTTCTCCACTCCCTGACCGCTATGGTGGTCTAGTCAAAGAGCGTACGCCTCGGATGGGAGAGGTCTTGGGTTCAAACCCGAGCCGAGTCATACTGAAGACTTATAAATATGGTACAAACAGCTGAGCGCTCAGTATTACAAGGTTTGTGTTTGGAATGGTCGGACTGGTGTTAGGGTAATGTGACTGGGTGGAACATCATGCTACATGTCTGCGGAATGATGCTCAATAGCTTGATATCACACTAAACCGCCACACTGCAGACATCGTAGCAATATGGCTGAAAACTTTAATGCTACATTAAAACCCCAAATCCAAATCAAACACATTCCGTCAAGACAGGCTTAGGTCATATGGTTTAAGTTGATTGTATTGTTTTATATAATGTTGTTGGTTTTCTTGTGTAATTGTGTGTATTCTTTCCTCCTGTTCGTGCGACCTTCTATGTCATTTACATAGCGAGACCTTTGGGGTGGGGGCGTCATCGTGTTTAGAAACTATGTATTGTCATGGCGGACCTCTGGGCCTGTGTTTTGTTGCTTTCTAATATCATTTTAAATGTGTCCTCTTTTTCTTACTCAAGTTATAAGTTATAGTATCCTATTGCATGTCTTCCCGAGGTATTTATTTGTTTTTACATCTAGTACCTCTGAGGGTATGCTTCGTTCTCTGGTATGTTTGTTGTTTTATGTTGTCTGTAATTATGCCCTTTCCTGACCGTTATAGTGACAAATCTTTAGCACATGCTCGAGTGTTTCTTGAGCCTTTCAGTGAGAGCAATTCGTACTTGCTGTCCCGTTCCGTATTTCAAGAAAAACAAATTGCGGCTAACATTGTTCTAATTCTTTTTTTTTTCTTCTAGTCTTCTCGTCGTCAAGCTTCTTCCTAGTCGGGTATTTTATTTCATAGTTACGTTATTGTGCTATATGTATAGGTGTCTACCTGTGCACGGCGTGACCCATAATAGTTGCCTTCCAGAGTAAATTGTTTTCCGGATGTAGAGGGTATAATAGAATAGACTGCCCTTTTATGTAAAATCTTCCTTCTCAGTGGTTGAGTCTGTTGCACATCCTTTGTGATTGGAATATTAGTCTTTACACATGCATGCACCTAAAAAAAAAACATCTATTCTGTTGGTGAGTTGACTTTGTATAAACCATTCATAGGTCCCATAAACTGCACAATAAGATGTGGTTCACGAAGTAATTTCAGCTCTTTCTGATCACTAATGTGATCACTGTTGCGCCGTATGTCCAAGGAAACCACGCCAGTGCTTAACTCAGATCTCGAGTCATTGTTAGATGTCTAGAATTCCAAACTAATACGATATTAAATATTTCATGTGAAGAAGAAAGGTGAGTATTTATTTTTTGTACCATTTACTATTGTATATAGAAGAACGTTTCGAGTAAAACCTAGTCAGTATTAACGTTCGTGTTTGTGGTCGTGGTGGTATTAGGAGTAGTGTTTGCAGATACATGCTACTTCTAGAAGGGAACAATGTTCATTGTGTTAATAAACGTGTAGGATGTGTGTGTTGTGTCTGTATGTGTGATTGAGACTTTTAACGTAGCTTGAACCATGTCTAAGTCATATCGCACCGATGTCTACACTGTGGCCTTTTATAGTGATGTGTAGCAATGGGGCTGCATGCCGCAGACATATAGCAAGATGGCCCACCCAGTCACATTATCTTGACACTAGACCGACCAGTCATAACACTAACATCATAATGCTCAGCATGAAGCGAAGCAGCTGGTAGTATCTTTTATAAAAGCTGTGTGCTACGTCTTTCTAAACTTAATCGCACATTGAACGAAATACGTGATGGTTTATCATTGGACCTGGTGTTTTTCTATTTTTTATATAAACAAAACACTTATCAAGGAACTCTCACGAGTTGTAATTTTAGCAATACCGCCTATTCACCATAAAATCGGCGACATGCATCAAAGCAATCACTGAATACACATTGTTTAGAATTGACAATCTGACAAACAGCTCGAGCTTTTCTAAGGATTGGAAAATCTGCGAATCCCTGATTTTACAATATCATGATTACAATGTAAGTGATAAGTAAAGCTTTAAATATTATAACTCATTTGTCAAAACTATTTTTAGGGATGAGTAATAGTAGCAGACTGTACAGGAATGATTTTCATGGTGTAAATGGTGTTGTTGTTGCTTACAAATTGTCGTTATTGTAAAAATGAAAATTACTTTTTCAAAGGAACACCTGGCCTATATATAGATGTATCTCCTGAGAGCACTATTACAACCTAATCATTTGTTTAATTAAAAAGACTTTTAATAAAGTAAACAAATATATATGAATTACATTATCAACTTGCAGAGAAAGATGGTCCATGCCAACACAAAAAATATCTTATTGAATCAAACTTAAAATGACACACCGCCTTATCACAGTTTAGCCATTCTCATTCAAAAGCTGTAGAAATAAATATTAAGACTACGTTCAATAAAAACTTCTCTAACCACGAATCTACTACTATTTATATCCTTAGCGTTAGCCAAGAAACATGAATTTTTAAGTCTCAGTTCCATACTTGAACAAATTGGAAAAAATATTACCAACAAGTCAAGCATTTTTCAATCAAATTATGATGCTAATGTCACGTACAATTCAACCAAATGCCAGATATTGCTAACAATGCGACGTGAATTATTTAGAAAGTGTAGGCTATAACACGCTAAAGAATGATAAGAAGTTGTATTTTGTTGAGAAATGTCTAAATGAAGTTCAGCTTTTTATATGTATTTCTCCTTACATGCATACATTTTTTTTATTTTCTAAAAAAACTGACAATCTGAATTGTCATTTGTACTGAAATTATAATTTCGTTACAATGCAGTCACGAAACGTTCGACAGTAATTTCGTTGACTTGCAGGTAGTCCAGGTAATCCACTTTCTTAGTCCGTACTTCGTGAGCAAAACAAATCCAAATTAAATCGAAATCATTATTATATAATACATTTTTCGCACAGGTTTAGTATTCACCTGTCCGTTGTTTGTTTTATCTCTTGATAATTGAAAGCTGGTTATAAATAAAAACCAAACTGAAACAGTCACTGAGTTTCACATTACTGCTGTATCAGCGTAATTATACACCTATTGACGCTAACACGTGTTTATCGCCAAGGTCATTTGCTGTTATTATAACTTTAAAACCGATTTACAGCACATGATAGCTATGCATGTAAGTCAGTATAACTACTGGAGAAAAAGAACCCTGACGAGTATAAGCGAGCTGGCAGTGATCTTTAAATGGATACGGTACTAATTCAGTACCCATAGTATTCCTATATGAACATCATGATATTAAAAATTCAATAACTTAAAACATTTGATTGCTCATGATCAAACCTATATTTATCAGTATAGATGAAACCTAGATGTCAGATTTTAGGTTGAGAAAAGGATATGAGCCGCTGCATTTTCTGGACCTGCATGTGTTTGAAACATGTGCTTTGAATTCTGTACCAGAGAGTCAATTGCTAATTTTAGTAACGTGTGTTCCAAACTCAAAACTGTTTAAGGACTGAAATTCCATGAATAAGACAATGTCTCTATTTCTCTTGATTTACAACAGGAATAAACTCTCAAAAGATAGGTTGTCCTAAAACAAAACTTACATATTAAACCAATACTGGTCAGCCAAACCCATATATGCTCTATGTTATGTTCAGCCATTTCCAGGCTGGTTCCCATTTTTCCTTATCATTAGTACCGCGTGTCCTATACTCACCCTTGAATTTTGTGACAGCCCTAGGAATTGTAGTTCAATACATAATTAAGCAATGAGCATAATTCTTCTCATCAATGAGTACATTGGTGAATATTAAATTATATCGCAAGTTCATATTCACCTTAAGAGCAATGATGCATTCAGGAAACATTTAAATATTTGAGCTTTATTTATGAAAAGCAAAGCAAATATTTTAAACAACTGTCTCTACAGCTTTGCTATATTGTGTAATTAATGCGTAAAAGGTCAAAGTGACCATCTACATGTATTATTACATAAAAGGAAATTATATATATATATATATATATATATATATATATATATATATATATATATATATATATATATATATATATATATATATATTACACGGAATCGGATAGGTTTTCAGCTGTCCAGTAATTGGAGTACCAGGTGTTGTCCGGTGTTGTACATAGTCTAGTGTCGAGAGCATACGGAAAGTGTTGAGCTCCCTGGAGTGTTCAGAGTGGCTAGAGGGACCCGAACGTTCAAAGTATCGGAGTGTTCGAGGTCTAGGTGGTACAAGCTGTAAAGCCAACCACAGCAATTGTAGCAGCTGTAAAGCTGAAATCAAGTGTTCTGACGACGGAGAGTATTTCCTTGCATAAAATCTTGTAGCCTTCGAATAGTTTTGGGGTTCGTAAAACCCATCGTATCTTTGGGGACTGTAAAAATAAGTTATATATCTGTCCCTTTTTTGTTTTTCATAATTTCACTATGAGTGAATTCATTTTACTACATGAGTAAACTTTTACATTTGTTTACTGAGTATTTATATATCTGTCTTCCCATTCTGTAGTCACTGTGAATCAATCACGCCGTGTGTTTGTCTTGTGTAGAGTAAATTGTGTTGTTTTTCAATCTTTATTACATATGTGCGCTATTATGTTAATGATCCAATATTTGGATTAAATATATACGCACGTATTCATGATTCATTTGCTCATTCAAGTCATTCATTATTTAACATTGTATGTATATCATCGACAAACCTTTTCTGTTTTTAATCCGAAAATCTCAGCCGGTTATCTTGTTACACATGTTTCTTACTGTAATTAATCTATACAAGGTATATTGTATACATTTTATATGTGTATTACTAAACCAAAGTCCAAATAATCCATCAAACAGAGTCAAATCTATACAGACTGTTTCCTACCCCCTTCTAGCAACAGTTGATATTATCTGCATATGTGTTTAATATCCCACTGATAGTTACTCTGTGGTTTACAAAATGTATTAAATTTGCTTGATATCCACAAATATAACAATATGATTGCATTTATTGTACATTCAATAATTGATCTTGAATCCGTATGGTCATTATATTGCTGTGAATATCCATAGGACGCACATTACTAATTTAGTACCCATAGTAAACATAGTCAAACACCATGATATTAAAAATTCAATAACTTAAACTGTTTGAGTACTCATGATCAAACGTATATTTATCAGTATGGATGACACCTTGATGAACGCATCTGTGTAGATAAATCCATATGACCGTCGCCATCTTCTGGACCTTCATGTGTTTTCAATTCCGCACAAAAGAGTCAGGTGCTAATTTTAGAAATGTGTTTTCCAAGCGAAAGACTGTTAAGGGATTGAAATTCCATCAATAAAACAATGTATATTTTTGTCACTTACAACAAGAATAAACTCTTTAAAGATTTTTTCCTTAAACATAATTTACATTAGCAACCAATCTTTCACAGCCAAACCCATATATATTATATTCACACATTTCTGGACTGGTTCCCATTGTTTCGTGTTGTTTGTACTGATTGCATTTAGGTAGGTAGGTAGGTATGAAGGTATATTAGAAGTGCATTGTCTATAAATAATAATACTTTATGGCGCAATGCATATTAGAAGTAACATGGTTAAAGACTATGGTAATTAGCATATATGTTTGTAAATGAAAATGAAAGTTTGTAAATTTTAATCATAAAGGTGATCATAACTGAAACAATCATTCAGGCAACAAGCTGAAGCAATTGTTGTAATTGTCATATGTTTGTAGTTTATTTTTTGAGTCCACCTCTCATATCCTTCATCAGTCATAATTGTAGTTTTTGTTTATTCCAATATATATATTTCAGTACCAAAATGCTAGCTTTACATCGTAAACATATATTTGTACCTAATTATTGACATCAGATAATTAAATAATTTCATTTCAACACGTTTTCATGTGTATACCGTCACTGGAGTCTCTATCTTTCAATAAATTTGAAGACGAAACTTGCATGGCCATGAATGATCTTGTACGGTTCCTTAAATATAATCATTAAATACATGACCAAAAAATATTTGGAATAAAAGAAAATAGTTTACAAGAATTACTTGGATAATCCTGACAGAAAAAATAACTTGCTTTCGTTGTCGTCTTTCTTTCGATATGCGTTTCATCACTATAGTGACTTCCAGCTTTGCAAAGTGGTAAGTGGTGAACTATTGTATCAACAAGTGCAGTCTGAATCTTATCTTCAAATCAATTGAATTTATCAACTTGGAACCTTTATCAGCAACTAGCTTCTGTTTGACATCTGATGTTTGAGTCAGTATGAAAAAACAATTAAAGAGCTAAAGCGCGACAGCCTGAAACTTCCATCTTTGATTTATTGATAAAACAACACGGTTTACTAACAGCGAATGAAATAAAAGCCAACTGTTTGACTGACACTTTATTACGTTTTATAAGAAAGAAGTATCAGGCTATGCAGATGAGCAGGAAAGTAAATAGGAATCATTGATTTATGTAATGAGTTCGCAGAAAAGGGACAAGAACTCAATCAGTTGTGTTTGAAGGTCTATCAATGGAATGTTGCTCAGAGGTTTGCTGCTCAGACAATAAATGCAATTACTATCCATCTGGAAATTATCCATTGACACGAGGAAATATAAACCGACATAAACATAGCTCTTAGATACAAACCTGCTCTTAGTTTCAAAATATAAAATGTTTTAAGTGCACAGATTCGTATGCACATAAAGTAAAGTACACAATTACAGGTATCGAATTACAGGCTTTGCAACATAATATTCAGACATATGATACTATCTCTCTGGTAGTTCGTGCCTCGTGGATGAAAGGTTGCATTGTGTATGTGCCTGTCATACTCTTATTTCCCAAAGGCTGCCTTCTACCTGGTCATCTGGAAAACTCCGACAGCATTATCTCCTTCATGATGTCTGCATTACCAAGATCGTCCAGAGAAATGCAGAATTCCTGACACCTTTGTTTTCACTGCTTTAAAGAGAACAAACATTGGCTTGCATATCACTTAATAGTGAAAACCTTTAAAATAATGAGAGAATGGCACTAGCACATTCCTTTACCGTTCTAATGTTTGTTAGAAAAACCACTACTGGACAAAGACCGAATAAGGCATCCATCATCAGATGATTTTTACATCGAACAAACGTGTCACTTTTATTTTGCAATTTCGATTTAAAGGTGAATATTTAACATAAATTATTATAGTCTCGTAAACAATTTTATCACAGATGAATTTTCATTAACTATTATAACATCACATCTGTTCCCACCCACCCCCACCCCTTTCATATCAGCTGCCAATATAAGCCAAAGTTTGTGAAACGGAGACAGACGTCACAATAGAGCAGCCGTTCCAAAACCTTCTCACTTTAAAACATATCTGAAACCATTCCACTATACTATGTAAAAGCAAGTTTCGTCTTATCTTCTGAACATTGAATCTGTCTCAGAATCTGCCATCTTTTATTTTTTTTATGGACAGTATTTCCAGTTAAAGATGAATACAGACCGACAACCTTGTGTTGAAACAAGAATAAATCAACTATGCACCCTGAACATCACAATCAAATGCATTGCATTCCGAAGGATTCAAAAGATGCATTAACATAACGTCTCATTCGTAAATTGCAATTTATGAGAGGCGATGTTGAAAAATACTTCAGTAAATTAGTAACTATTGAGAACATCGACACAGCCATGGGAAACGTTTGGCGAATGTCAAGAGCTTTGCATATCTCGATCATCATAATATTCATTGACTCGCTACAACATTCATATGCGGAGGAGATAAGAAAAAATGATGCGATCAGGAGTTATGTCAGTCTGCTTGAAGTGAGATGGGGACAAATGTTGAAAGGTATCATTAAGAAAAAATCAACTGAAAACAAAACATTTTCCCTGCATACTGATAAAATGAGGCATTTTCAGCCTCGCCCTTGCTGCATCGCTAGGAGGTACATATGAATAAATTTACGTCTTGCCAGTGTGAAGTCTTCTCGTAAATTCTCATTCTAAAATGACGCTTATGACAGTTGAGTCAAATAATATTTTTGGTGACTACACCATAAAGATTTACCGGACAATGATGGAAGATTTCAGAACGTTATTAATGAGACTGAATTCTTGGATTTTATACCAGATGACGTTAGATAGTGATATTTATAATATAATATGTGAATATTTTTTTTGAAAAGTGTGGACTTACCTTCAGGTTTTTCACATGTACTACAATTTTTTTGTCGGGTTCTCTGAAAACTTATCGATATTTTCTAATATTTTGACAGCTTCATCTTTCCCAAATTAAAAACTAGTATGAACAATATCTCTCTCTCTCTCTCTCTCTCTCTCTCTCTCTCTCTCTCTCTCTCTCTCTCTCATTTTGATTTATGGTATCAGCGCAAGATTAAAGTCTGCTTCAACAGGTTATCCTAGATCACTCCAGGGCATTATCCGACATCAGCAATAGAGAGTATATTCTTAATTTGAACGAATAATTATAAAAGAGCATATAGTCGGTATTATTTATTCCAATGTCATTTTCCTTGGTGAGTTTTGCTGAACATTTCTTTTCTCCTATCACATGATTTGACACTAAATTTGTGCCTTGTCTCAAATTTTTTACAACACGAGTCAAAGCTTGGTCAGGGCAGGGATTGAGAGTAAGGGTTGTGTTCAAAACGGACCCTGACTGTCCTTGAAAGTGTAACAAATGTATGTGTGTTTATTTCTTCGAAGTATACATAATACCCAATAAGAATAAATTTAATGTGTCAAGTGACTATCTATCTATCTATCTATCTATCTATCTATCTATCTATCTATCTATCTATCTATCTATCTATCTCTGTGTGTGTGTGTGTGTGTGTGTGTGTCATGCGCTCAATTTAAGTGTGATTTGGATTTCAATATGTACTAAATGTATTGTTTATGTACATTTAGATAATTAGTTTAATTTATAGATCATCAATAGGAAAATAAATTCTTTTGGTGTATAATTTTCAATTTTCACTTCAGTTTGTAATAGATGTTAAACACATTTGGCACAGTATGAGTTATATGTAAAAATGGTTGCATAGTAAATGTGTTTTTTTTCTTCATAACTTCATTTGTTTACCATATTAGAATTTCTAAAATTATTTTGTGATTTTATTTTTCTTCAAAATACACATTCATTGAAATTTTCAAAACTACATGTGCATCATTTTTTAAGGCTGACGAATTAAAATGGTGCATGTAAAAATCTAAAATCTTCATATGTGGATGTGAAAACAAACATGAAGCAATAATCCTTTATAATTGACTGAAATGCATATAAAATGACACCGATTTTATTGTTACAAACCCCTGCATCAATTACGTGTTTGATGGCTTTATGAACACATAACCGTGTGCATACAGTAGATTACACCAGCCTGAACACATAAGGCTCACACGTTCATGGCTTTGGGATATTGATAGCAGAGGGCTATGCAATTGGGGTGTCATATTACCTTGTATAGAAGCTATCCAAATGTTTGGGGGCTGTCCTATGAGTATATCCAAAGATATTGGTACCTCGGCACGTTCAGATCTTGGAATTCGAAGCACACTATTCTTGTGGACCTTTTATGATTGTTTTAGCCTTATCGCACAATACTGTAAGTTTCGCTTTAAATTTCATTAATAAATTATTGGTTTACAATATTTGTTAAGTTTTACCAAATTTTTGCTTTTTTGGTTCTTTCTGTTACTTTGTTTAAGACTATAGTGTAACAATGCCGTGAGGCTGTTCAATGTCGGCGAAAGTAAATAATACATGTAGTCTGCAATCTCATAATACGTCAATCAATATCGGAACATTTGAAGTTTGATGGCGTCGTGCTTTGTGGAAAGGCATGATTTAGTCATGTAATAGATAATACTGGCAATCCTAAATGTATTATGTTAATTGTGCACCCACCCAACCCCACTAAAAAATAACAATTGACTGCGAATCAATCGGAACTTTTCTTATAGAAAGTTATCTTTATAACCAGATGGTTAAAAGTATGCCATGGAAACACTAAGAATGGAGTAGTTTGAACTAGGTGTCCTTGCCAGAGGTCTCATCCCACATACCCTATGCCTATTTCTAACGCCCTATGGTCCAAACTCCCAAACAAAAAACCATATTATTTCATATGCCCTTGGTTCTCATGTTTCGTTATGCATGCATTTATGCTCTTGGGATATAGTAATGTCAAGAAGGAGCAACCATTCTTTCGTTTTAGTTGTTATGGGATACATATGTCAATCATCAGCCGTTGTCTTCATCAAATGGTTCCGTTACTTTTGTCTCTTACATATCTCTAGTAAACATTGTGACAAATTTAGAGTGATACAGTTGTCAAGAAATACTTCCAAATATTAGTCCTCCACTCCACCCTCTCTCCAAAACAAGAAACGTTTGATTGGTCTATAATATATTTTTTCCGCTGAACTTAGTTACGGTTTTATATGGTACTGTTGAGGCTAGCTAGTTTCTAAAAATTGATCCGTTCACTGATTAGTATGTTATTTCCAGGTCTTGAATTCCAACAGGATGTGGTTGCACATGCTTCTGGTCTCTTTGATTACTAATTTCGTCGAATCTAAGTCATGCAGTCTAGAGATTCACGCCACATCTGACCTCAGGCAGCGAGTGATTGGAAGATGTCTTGAATTCCAAGCGAACCAACCAGATGTCTTTTGTGAAGAAAAGTAAGGACATTAGTAGCGTTATCATTTACAGCAAACACCACATATAAAAATGAGAAAGAGAAAGATGTTTTGATTTTGGAAATAGTAGTAGTAGTAGTAATAGTAGTTACGGTCGTGATAAGAGTCGGATCATACGGGTGTGAGGGGTGGGGGCAGGAAATGGACAGGATGTCTTTGTTGTTTCGAGTTGGATCCGCCGAAGGTGACGCTCACCCGGAACGATGTTTTACCAGCACAAACTTGCGGCGGCCCTAGTAGTAGTAGCAATATTAGTAGTAGTAATAGTGGTAGTAGTAGCTGTAATAGTTATACGTGTGACTTTAGTAATTAGTAGTAATAGAGATAGTAATTGATTCATAAACACACAAACCTACCTACCTACCTACCTACCTAATTACATACATACATACATACATACATACATACATACATACATACATACATACATACATACATACATACATACATACATACATACATACATACATACATACATGCATGCATGCATGCATGCATGCATGCATGCATGCATGCATGCATACATACATACAGGGAGGGTAAAATACATTTTCCCGAAGTCTTTTGAAGAAAATACAGATATATACATTATATACTTACAAGTGCTTGATCTCATGTCGGGTATTCGTATACATTTCTCTCTTTGAAAACCCTTTATAATTTAGATCATTCATCTTGCTCTCTGATTGTTTGTCTGGTGCATTAATGCCAACTTTTAGCCCTTGCAGATATTTACGTACCAGTCCAATCGCATGGAAACTCAAGAAGAAATAGCAAGTTTTGTCATGCCTAACTTTTATCTTCTATTTCAACCTCGAACAATATCCATCCTTTTTATGCAGTGTTAGAAGGACTCTCAAAATAGAAAGATTAGTATGAGTCAGTTGTGTATGTGTGTGTGTGTGTGTGTGTGTGTGTGTGTGTGTGTGTGTTACAGCGAACCCGTCATTACGGCGACAGTTCATTGTCACTGGATAGTCATTATGGCGACAGTAGCATTAGGGTGACAAAATTGGTGTCGCCTTAATGTTTACTCTCGTGCAATACATTACTTCTCTGATTTATTCACATAGAGAAGTTCATGTAAGTATTATAATATCGCCTTTAACTAGTATTTGATGTTATTTACTCAAAATATACATCTAGTTATTAAATATTGTTATGCAAAAATGTATAGGTGTGTTAAGGTTGTGTTTAGCACAACCGTCACTACATAACCATTATGGCGACATTTTAACAAATGCTTCTAATTTTATCAAAGTCAAGTAATATTTTTCGGATATTTAATGAAATGATTTAAAATAGTAATTAACACTTTGTAATGTGTTTTCTTTAAGATCAAATTCAATGACAACTCATAACACACTCGACGTTTTGAAATGCAGTAGAAGAAAGTGCAATAGTTTGTGTTCTATAGACCATTCTTAGAATATATTCATGTATTCATGTGACCCTGGGTCAACGTATCAAAAACGAGGCTATGATAGGCACCTAATTTCGTTTTATCTCGGAACCATGGCTTCCAGTGCTACAGTTGATACCGGCAACGGAAAAAAATCGTGGCATTTATTGTTGTGTTCCGTTGTGCAATGGGAATGTTTGAATTCCCATAGATTTAAGCTTCCACCATATTCCATCAGTGAAAAAGATGGAGCTTCGTAGAAAATGGATTGATGCAATACGTCGTGATGCGGGGCCGAATTTTAAGGTAAGTTACTAAGTAACTGGATCGGTGTTGGTTTGTTTGTAATTACTTGCAACTAAATGATGTAAAATGAGAAATCCAAACGCAAAATAGATTATGTCAATGAAGCAAATGATTGTACGTGTGTTTTATAATGATAGGTTTCCATTCCACATAACGGGGTCATCGAAAACTGGGCGTACTTCACGCAGCGGATTTATATAAGAAATTATGAATTCACATATAAGTAGTATGTACAAAACGAGTGAAGAAAGTATATCTCGTTATAAAATAGAAAATATTAGATGGCACTAATATGTAATTAAACCATAGCTTCGTAACTTTTGTTTTATACATTTATTTCATCCTCATAGTGTGTATGAGAGAGAGAGAGAGAGAGAGAGAGAGAGAGAGAGAGAGAGAGAGAGAGAGAGAGAATGCAGTCGGTGGAAAGCAGCCTCTGTTAAAACTCTTGTATAATTTTATAATTTTAAATTATAGTGAAGCTGATGATATTGCTAGTTATATTTTTTTGTCTCCATTATAGTTACAAATGTTGATGAAAAGCTACACTATTATTTTATCTTCTTCAGATCCCGTGAGTTGCATATAGAATGCAAAAATAAAATTATTTATCTAGAGGAGAGACTGAGGAAAGCAGAAACAGAATTGGAAGAAAAGGAAAGGAAACTGCAAGATTCGAATATAAAATAAACATGGAGAAATTTGGATTGAACAGATTTACAGATGACAATGAAATGATAGAATTTTTACACTTCTTTTCCCACCTGAGGTTTTTATAACCTTCTTTAATGGCATGAAACCTACTGCAATTAGATAGAAGAGCTATATTACAGCACCAGGAATGACATCAACATCACAGGACGGCAAAAAGCAATGGACCCAGTGGATAAACGTTTCATGTTTTTGTGTTGATGTGGATTTCCGATTGAAGATATGTCTGTTCAGTTTAATATTCACATGTCTTATTTAAGTTGGAAAATAATCATGTGGACAAATTATTTGTATTTCTTACTGGGAAGTATAAATATTTGGCCAAGTCATGAGCAGGTTCAAGCAAATATGCCTCTTGAGTTTCAACTGTCCTACCCAGGAACCAGAATTTTTATTGACTGCACAAAAATATTTACAGAAAGACCCTCATCTCTAGTGCTTACATCAAAGATTTTTTCAAACTACAAAACTCACAACACCTGGAAAGGTTTGGTAGGGATAGCCAAACATGGTGCAATCACATTTGTGTTTTTCTTTTGCATGACTCTGAGTGATGTGGAGATCACAAAGCTGTCAGGAATTAAAGATTTGTTAGAACCATGGGAGTAAAATTATGGCAGATAAAGATTTTGTTTTACACAAAGTTGTCGTTGTTTTAGGCTTTGATTGGAATTATTTGACAAGTTCATTCATTTATTTTGAAATGAGCATAAAAGCAGATTTTATTTACTGCATGATTAAAAATACTCCTTTTATAACTCCAAACTGCAGATGTGTCATGAAATAACTATTGGATTCATTTGAAATCCATATTTTTTTTTATGTCTTTCCAATGAATGACTTGATAATATCATTTGTGATGTCATGAAATCTAATTATGTGTTACTTTTATGATAAATTTAAATTCAGTGTGCTAACATGATGCTAATTATATGGCACTCACAAACAGCCAGCAAGAGGGCCATGAGTGGATAAGTCGTCTAAAGCGCTCTCTGTTACAGATCACTGCCATCTCACCTCTGTGTGTGTTCGAGTCTAGTATTGGCAAATGTTGGTAGGTGAGAAAGCTTGCCAGTAACTTCTCATGGGTTGGAGGTTCTTTTTAGGGGTTTTCCCAGGTTCTTCCTAAACCATGTATCATGTACTGAAAAATGGCTTTAAACCCTACAGCAACAACAACAACATCAACAAGCAGCAATATAAATAGGCTAACCTGAATTACATAATACTGATAACTGAGCAGTAGTACCAGTTAACAGTGATGCATTGTTATTTTTGTTATTTGCTGACTGCAGTGTAGTTATGTAACATTGACCAGTGATCATTTTTAGTTGCATAGCTAACCTGCACATAATTATATCACAATTGCAACAAATAGCCAGCAGTACTAGCAAGTGAGTAATACAGTTTAAGTTGCAGCATTCCAACTAGATCATAAATATGTTACAGTCACAACTGACTAGCATCATCAGATGATTTTTTTCTTCTTGAATGATGTTATGTGATTCAATTTCATTTCTTTTTAAAATCTGATTGTGGTATAAACTGTCAGTTGCCAAACAAAAGTCATGCATATATATATATATATATATATATATATATATATATATATATATATATATATATATATATATATATATATATATATATATATATACTACTAATATGAACCAAACAGACTGGAAAGTGATATCCCTTGATTTCTGTGAGAGAATGATTGATAGTATTAGGTGCAGAATATGTATGTATATATATATATATATATATATATATATATATATATATATATATATATATATATATATATATATATATATATATATATATAGTTAAATTTTATTTGGTTCTATTGAACAGTCAATTGTTGGGCTAAATGTTTTATCAAGTGTGTCTTATTGTTTTTATTTCTATGTTGAAATAGTTTTTTTTTCAAACTCATGCATCCCATTTTTGTAACTATTGACACTTCTGTGTCTCCCTTCACATGACACGCAGTTAAATAAAGTACACATTTCTAACACTATTTCTTTCTTTTACTTTGCAAGAGAAATTAAGTTACTTGTAATTAATGAAAATGATTTTTCTATCCATCATAGTATGTCTGCCTGTCAAGCTCAACATAAATGTGAGCATCATTAATATGGAAATTAACAGTGGACAGAAAAGTACGATTCGTTTCAACATCTTAAACCATCTTCATTTTTTGGGCCCTCAGATAGGGAGCAATAAGTATAAAATTGATATCCATTTGAATGTCTATCCCAAATCTGTTTGAGGACATTTGCATTTTTGTAATATTTTTAAAATTAAGGACATTTAAGATTAAAACACATATTACAGCAGGGAGCTCTAGATTTTATAATGTCACTCTCTGTTTTTCACAATTCCGTCCCAAACGTTAGTAAGTACTGTGGGGGGGGGGGTAGGGGCCATGAGTGCACGATTGGTCTAAAGCACTCTCCATTAAGGATCACTGCCATCTCAACGACTGTTGATCGAGGACGATCGAAAGTGCCCCGATGCAAACCGGTCACGGCCCATTGGATTGCAAAGAGGGAACACCCAAACCGAATGACAGCCCCACTACTTATACAGGTGCCGTTGCGACACAAGTAAAACATTTTTTGCAAAAAAAAATCCACAAAGCCCACCAACAACAGCTTAGGACATAAGACAAGAGGAAATAACACAGAACCAATCAAGTGCTGATAAGTGGAGGGATATTCTATGCCCTAGCAACACAATGGTTAAGACCCCAGGAAAAGAGCCCATTACTACCAAAAAAAAAAAAAAAACAACAACAACAGATTTGATGTACTGAGTGAAAAGGGAAAGGAGATTGAAGAAGAGGAAGACATGGGGGATCTACTAGGAATTATACCCTTCACAACACCCACACCAATGGAACCAATGAAAAGGAATCTTAAAAAATGAAGGTTAGTAATATATCAACCTCGTCAACATAAAATAGTAAGGACACTAAAGAAAGCTTCGAGATAAATATGGTAGAAGAAGAAGAAAGAGACAGAGAACAAGCCAAAGAAAAAAAGGGAGAACAAAAGTAAAGAAGGGAAGAGAATGAAGAGTCTAAGGAAAACGGAGAGAACAGACAATGACAGCGCATCCGAAGGGACAATAGTAACGGAAAACAATACGAACAGAGACACACTATACTAGTCGAACACCACAAGCGATTTTTACCATTTGCGAAGTAGCAATGATACGATATGGGATGACCCGCATTTCCACAGAAGAAAAAAAATATATGAACACAAATGGATCACACACACACAAAAAGGTAGACAATACAAAAATAAAAAACAGCCATAATCTGAAAAAAATAATACGACAACCTGGGATAGACAAAATATGGAGGACAAAACTTCCGTTTACTGTCTATAAACGCAAATGGGATAAATAGGGACAAACTAGAAAAATTAAAAACATTAGGAACCCAATGACATATAGGGAAAGATATGAGGGGGTGCGGTGGCCGGTTTTATTAAAAATAAAAGAGTGGTTATATGGGAAAGAATAGAGGAGGGAAACCATTTTAAGGGGAGATCAATACACATTGTAATGGGTGGGATAAACTTTCAAAGAACAGGCACAATTTATTGACGAACTGGCCAAATATTTAGAGAAATACACTATAGGAAATTTGAAACTAGGAGAGGATTTAAACTGTGTAGGTGATAACATAGACAGAACAGGACAACTAACAACAGATGACATACGATTTAAAGACAAAATGGAACACATACTGACACGACACAGAAACTGACTGACATACAGGAGACTGCATATGAATAGGGTAGAATACACATTCGATTACAAAGATACTAAGGGGAGTAGGATTAATACATTTTTTGGGGACACTTTCTGGAACAAATATATATATATATATATATATATATATATATATATATATATATATATATATATTCAATCAATTACATAAACAATTGTGAAAATTCCTTTCATTAAGAATACTCTGCTTTTAGAAATACAACTTCAACGGAATTATAATTAAACTCAAATAAATTTAAATGAACTAGCCGATCTGTTACTGATAGCTTTAGTTCATCATAGGATCGAGTTAAACAATCGAAGTCAACGCTATGTACAATTTCATAACCTGCTTGTCCTCAGCTTTCCGCTTCCTCTGTTGCTGTTCAGAACTTTAGATCTCAAAGATGAAACTTGCTACCATCCGTCTTGGGATACAATCTAAACACGTTAGAATTTTAGCACTAGGCAACATTTCATCACAGGTATATACGTCTCACTGCACTACCCTCTCTTTCTTTTTCTCAGCATACGTCTCAGGTTACGTAACATCAATACGTCTAAAAAGCTTTTTTTCTACCTTTGTGGTTTCGTCACCCAGCCAGTATTGGCGGCTTGCCTGGACCACACACTTTTCAAAATAAAATCTCTTTCAAATTCCGCTCAGATCCTGTAGTGAATTTCTTGTCATCTCACAGGAAAATTCATACCGACCTCAATTTCAATAAGGGTGATATTAAATCCGATTAATCTTGTGTGAAAACACGTCCTTTATTTAACGTGACTAATCAGTATCAAATATGTTTGCTGCCCTTTCTTTCAGAGTCACTAAAGTCGGGTCAGCCTGACCTGGCAGTATTAAGTAGGAGAATGTCTGCGGTTTCTCAATTTTGACAACTTTCCCATGAAAATGAAGCCTACCATGTCCCTAACAATCAGTCGGGATGCTGGATAAACAACGACTCTAATTAGACAGTCAAAATCGAAAGGAACAATACCGTACGCGGCAGTATAGCGATATGATACGCGCGTGTCTCCGTAAATCTAATTAATGGTTCTCTGGTCTCAACGAACGTATTTGTGATAGATCGCCAGAAACTTGCCCCTTCACATGGGCCCCTCCTTGAAGAGTAAAATCGCTATTTTACTCTCCAATGGAGATCTAATCTGGTTCAGTTACACGTCCTCAGGTGACCCCTTCACCTCAGACGTCCCTATTCTACTTAAGCAGTCAGCCCCTACATTCTTGCTGCCCTTAATATACCGTACGTGAATTTGGTATTGTTGCATAAATAGTGACCATCTCATTAATCGTCCATTTTTCAACATAGCTTGAACCAAATAGGCGAGTGGTTGGTGGTCTGTTTCCAAAATAATTTTTCGGCCATACAGGTAGCGTTGGAATTTAGATATCTCAAAGATAATAGCCAATCATTCAATCTCAGAAACTGGTAGAGAATGGGCTACTTCCGTCAGCAAATCAGCCTACATTGGCTAATGTGACCGTACTTGTGAGAAGAAAAAAAAAAGGTTAATTCGCCGGTTGGATTCAGGACATGGTCATTTAAGAGCTATGCGTTGGTAAGTAACTGTCTTTTGAATGGATATATGTAGTGTTTCAGTCTTCTTGCGATTCTGAAGCGATAAAAGACTCATGAGAAAATGTCGAATCGAGCGAAGGGTTGTGGTCACGCTTGCACTCCTTGTGTTTATATATATATATATATATATATATATATATATATATATATATATATATATATATATATATATATATATATATATATATATATATATATATATATTATTGTTAAAGGTATTTCATTTTGTCAGACATTTCGCCGTACTTTATTGATAAAACGTCAGACTCCTGTGCTTTCTACAGTCCTTAACGACATGGCCTGGTCTGTTGCAGCCGTAACACATTGTCTCACTTTTCCTCCCCGAGGAATCCTTCTCTAGAGCCTGAGTATTTCCTGACCCACGGAAATGTCCTTGGCTAGGATTTCCGGCCCGGCCTCCCACCATTCTGACCAGTCTCTGGGGTGGCAACTCAGTGGTCCTTCTATGCACACCGTTTCTAGGTTGGTGGTTACAACTCCAAGGGGTTGGACGGACGTCCGCGCTCTCATAGCGCTCTGCCATCACGCTTATTTCATACAAGGTTGAGAATTCACGCTCCGCAAAAATCTAAATTAAGTCTTTTCTGTAAATACTTATGACATGCGCCTTCAAAATTTCCTTACGTATTCCCTCATAAGTTAACGCGGTGCCAGACATTTTTATCCATTTATAAAAAAAATTTACGTTTACTCGACTATGAAACTGCGCATGTGTTTCGGTAGCCCTTTTCGAAGAGTCTCTAAAAAGTTTCCAAAAGTGGACTAAAATCCTGTACAGAGACATGAACTCGTATGTACAGGTAAATGGGACGAGAACATGAAAAATTTATATAAAGAGATTAGTGAGACAGGGGTGTCAACTATCTATGCTATTATATATAATAGCGATATAAATTCTAATTATTAAAAAAGAGACTCAATAAAGAAATAAAAGGGATCAAAGTTCCAAATATTAAAGAAAAGGTTAAAATGCTACAAGATGCAGATGATTGCACTAACTTTGTTCAAGACCATAACTCCTATGTAAAATTATTACGGGAATTTGAATTATTTGGAAAAGTATTATTGTCGAAAATAAATCCTGAGAAAATGGAAATCTTACTAATAGGAAACTGAAGAGGTAAACAACACGGATTATCAATCCCAATAGTTAAAGACCAAGAAAAGCAAAACAAAACCTCAAGAAAATCAGGGAAAAAATAAATGAAAATATCAAAACCTGGGCACTTACTGCATTGTGCCTAATGGAACGGGCCCAAGTAACAAAAATATTATATGAATTTGCACTTAAACTAAATTTTAAAATCAATAGACATAACAATCGAAGATCTAAAAAATTTAGATAATGAAATTATTAAATATTTATCGGGGTTTAAAATGCACTACATAAACAAGGACACATTATATAATGGCAGAAAGAGGTATGGCCTGGCCCTCCCAAACTCCGTCCTTATAAAATACACCAACATTCTAAACAGATTTAAGGAAATGAAAGCGGAACCAAAAATACCTTATCATGTTCTATGCATATATTATTTCGGATTCTCTATGAAGCAGAGAAATGACATATAAAAACAATAGGTTATCGAAACTACTAGAAGACCCACGAAAATTAAGATCAATAAAAGAATTGCTAGAAAAAATATAGGGACAATAGAGAACTATGAGAAATAGATACAAAAACAGCACACAAATGGCTTACAGATAGCACAATAAATAGGATTTTAAAAAAACAAAGTCGAACATGAACACATAAACATCAATTAGTGCCATTGGAAACTGGGTCAAGTTAGGGTCATTAAAAATACAAAGCCTCTGCTTCAAATAAATGCATGACGCGTGGTTGACGGGAGAGGTTGCAGTGAGACGGAATGTGATCTGAGTATCGCCCAAATGTCCACTGTGTAATAATTCACACATCACCCCCCCCCCAAAAAAAAATATCATGGTTGAATGTGAAAAGAATAGTAAGGAAAGAGTTGACATAACACTAAAAATAAGAACAACTCAATTATACAAACAAAAAAACATATTATATTTAGATGGAAACTTTAGCAAGAAATTAGTATACAACATCACAAAGTTTATATTGGAAACTATGAGGGCAAATCATATTTATTGGAACACATAACTAGGGTAGGAGCACAAGGGTGGTGGGGGGTGGGGGTGGATATAGAACCTTAAGTGGAAAGTACGAGATGAGGAAGTCAAAAGGCTAAATAACATGACGCTACGCGAAGTGGACTGGCCCGTGAAAGAGTCGGAGGGAAAAATGCACTCATAGAAACATGATGCAGACAACACACTAATACAATAAGTATAGAGTAGCATAGGAGTTTTTAAGTGTTTTCCCAATACGCATGCCCTGAAAGAAAACAAGGTAAAAGTCGCTGGTGAGTACTATTCAAAACCAGGCAATCTTGCATTTTCTCTTTCTCTGTGTAGCTCCCGAATTACACAGAGAGCCCTGTTTAAAGGGACTAATAAACGATTTAGAAAAAAAAACCTAAATATAAATAAATAGAGACGACCAAACTCGAGGCGGTTAATGTACAATTCAAATTTAATAAATGTACATACCCGTCTCGAACACAGTCGTTCTCAAAAGAAATAAATATAAAAAGGACAAAGATCGACCCAATATAATAGCCATTAAAAACAATACGTTTTTTATTTTTTTTTTGTAATTTTTTTCACAACAAAATAAAACTTACTACACCGGACTTTGCCGTAAATGTATTAAATGGGAAGGGAGCATCTATCTAGTGCCTCCCAAAAACAAAACAAAAAAAAAAACACAGGGGTCTTGCCAACCAGGCTTATATACAAGGTTCGGGTTGGCTTTTGGCAACAAATACATCTATTTTTTTTACATGGCTTTGGCAGAAGTGTGGGAGGAGGCTTAACAAAGGTCAGCTGACCCACCAGTTCTAGTCTTTACTCTTCCCTTAATCCACGTATGGGTCTAGCCCATATGGAGTTCAACACCAGTTAGATCTTGCAAACGAGGATTTTGGTAAATAATAAATCAACCAGGGCCCAGATATGTAACTGGGGTCCTATGGGAGTGAATCTTTGCACCCTCTCCCAAAGTTCGGATAACCCAACCCCCAAACCCCTCCAACTGTGCTGCTCATGGGATACAGGAATAAATCTGCTATCAATCTTATATGATATCTAGTCAATATATCTGAGCATAAAATTAAAAAAAAATTTGTTTGGTCTGAATGAATAAGTAAATAAACGATATGTTTAATCTCGCCGGTGAAAACCTCATAGTTCGTTCCACATAGCGAATTTTTCGGATCTGTAACTAGGCAATTTTCAAATTTAAATGTAACTAAAAGTACCTAATTCGTTTTAAGCACTTTTAGATGCATTTAATAACGCTGACCTGAAAATTAAAAGAGTTTTAAACAATCGATATTCAATATGAAATGAACTTTTTACTTCGTCAATTGTTAAAATGCACTTAATGAGATATATGTTTTATTCACTTGTACCAAGAAAAAATCATATCTTTATTTTCCTATCGACCGTAGTAATCTTGATAATTAACTCAGTTGGAATAGGAATTTTCACTGCTCGTCAATATATATATATATATATATATATATATATATATATATATATATATAGATATATATTGAGAATATTTTGACCAAGAAATTTATATATTCTATATCTAAGCAAGTTTGTCTTGTTTTTCTTAGGGTTTAACGCCATTTTTCAGCACGCAATAGGCCATACATGGCGGTCAGTATTGTTGGTCGAGGAAGAACAATGGGAAAAACCCCCGGAAAGAACCACCGACCCACGAGAAGCTACTGGCAAGCCTTCTCACATAACTACATGAGCCGAATCTTAGACTCGAACCCACGCAGACAGAGGTGAGACGGCAGTAATCCGTAACGGAAAGCGCTATAGACCACCCCTTAAAACACATTAGTGGTCTATACGTATATATGGCATTACTCATATTATCGAATTGAGTTAAAATCCAACAATAGACATACTATTATTTTTAAAATCTTGTTTAGTTCACCTTTAAAAGTGCTGTTGTAACTTGCAATGAGATGGAGAAGTATGAGTTCTCGCTATATTTTATATGTGAATGTACACAAATACATACAGCTCATAAACGGTAGACACTTTTCATTATCACGCGGGATGCTGCAAGAAATGTGCTAATTCAGCCTGTGATAAATATTGGAGCAAACTTTTAGAACATGAAATAAGTACATTTGATTGCTTTTAGTGATTAATGGACATATTGCACTAAAAGATATTTGCATCAACCCGATTAAACATGCCGGTTATTAGCTCATTTCAAGCATATTTCTAATCGAGGACACTTCAATATATGGGATGGGAGGGGGATTGTTTTCATCTATTCATTGGTACAAAAACTTGTATAAACACACACTTTTAGAAGGAATTAAAAACTATTATGGCTTGAAAACAAAAGTGCAGCTTCGGTCTTATAGTGTATTAAATGCCTATGACATTTAAAAAAAAAATATAAACATAAACACGTTTGGAAATGGATGAGCAGACGTTGAGTTATAAAGGCATATATTTATGATTTTGATAATCTGAAAACATACTGTAATTGTATTCCTTTGTTTTGTTTGGTATAGCAGTAGGACAGTTACAAATAATGTCGCCTTAATACTGGATTAGACAGAGTATGTGTGTGAAAATTATAAGGCCATAGCGATGCGGATAAACATACGTATTACAGTTGTAAAAGGCATACATTTATTAATCTGATCATCTTAATATATAATTTTAGTTTAATATTTTGTTTGGGATAACAATATTGCACTTAGAAAAAATGTCGCCTTAATGCTGAACTAGACAGAATATGTGTGTGAAGATCATAACGCCATAGCGATACGGATAAACATACGTATTACAGTTGTAAAAGGCTTATATTTATTAATCTGATCATCTTAATATACAATTTTAGTTTAATATTTTGTTTGGGATAACACTATTGCACTTAGAAAAAATGTCGCCTTAATGCTGAACTAGACAGAATATGTGTGTGAAGATCATAACGCCATAACGATGCGGATAAACATACGTATTACAGTTGTAAAAGGCATACATTTATTATTCTGATCATCTTAATATATAATTTTAGTTTAATATTTTGTTTGGGATAGCAATTTTGCACTTAGAAAAAATGTCGCCTTAATGCTGAACTAGACAGAATATGTGTGTGAAGAGTCTGTCGCCATAAGGTTGTTGTGACCGTCACAGGTGTGTGTTGACATTAAGGCGACACGGCATTAAGGCGACACATGTGTGTTTTCATTTGTAAATATTATTTTCTGTTTTAAACATGAATATTTAAGCTTGATAATCGGAATTCTAAATTATTTTGATGAATTCGTATACAAATACGTGTTGCAGTTTAATAACACAACATGATCTAATACTGTCACCCTAATGCTGCTCTGTGACATGTGTCGCCCTAATGCTGGTTACGTACTCATGTGTGTGTGTGTGTGTGTGTGTGTGTGTGTGTGTGTGTGTGTGTGTGTGTAGTATTTGATGGCTTGGTTGGCCTGTTTTTTTATTTTAATGAGAATTGATTGAGCAAAGTCTGTCTACAAATTATACAATTAGATTCGTACATTTGCCAGAAAGGAAGAAAACGGTCGGTTCGCAGTGATACTTAGAGTATTTACTGTACATTTAATTGCAGTATCAGTTGGGGTGATGTATGTTTTCATTATGTTTGTCTTGGATATGTTTTTACTTTTTTGGCTGTATTATGTCTCGGAAATGAAAAAACAGGAGTCCTTCCAGGAATACATTAAGGCACTTGACGATGGCTGGCCTAATTGGGTATCGAAAACTCGATATTTTGATTTCAACTATGACGCTAGATTAGCTGAGCCACTTCTCCCACCACCTTGGTTATGGGACTTGGCAGAATATTGCCATCTCTGAGTGCGTTGTTTACTTGAGTAAGGGCCTTAATTCGTATACAATGTTTGTCAAAGTACGCGCGCGTGTGTGTGTGTATGTGTGTGTGTGTGTGTGTGTGTAAAATAGCCGCATCTTTTACTTAAAACATCATACTATGAAATTAGTACATTTAGTTGAATTTCAAAGACAGCATTTTAACGTATATTATAGGTACTGATGGATAGATAGATACTTAGATGGGAAGTGCTGTATATGGATAAACACACACACAGACACACACACACACCTATATATTACATTATAAACCAGTTTATATTTACTAGCTTCGTGTGTGGCACGTATGTTGCGATAGATTATATTACAGTATGTACAACATTCAGAATGCCCCAATTGCGTTGACAGCTATCAAGTCTATCCTACGCCATATCATATGGTATTTGCAAACACATGTAAACAATCAATTTAAATATCGTCAGTAACTAGATATTCAGGACTTCGTGATGTAATATAAGCTTGATTTCATAACAATATTGGCATGCACACTGAATGGTCAATTTATAAAACGTAACTGTGTTCTGTTTATTAACCATGTATAATTTGAACACGATGTATGTATGTATGTATGTATGTATGTATGTATGTATGTATGTATGTATGTATGTATGTATGTATGTATGTATGTATGTATGTATGTATGTATGTTAGTAGGAAGGTAGGTAGGTAGGTAGGAATGGAGAGAGCCAGGGAGAGAAACAATTAGAGAGGAAACGTTAAATGGGAAAGAGATATTTGATGGATGGATAACCATATGAAAAAATATATATTTACGTTTATTTTAACCAATGAACAACTTTATAAACTTTATGTCTCAAGCGTTCATGTTACCTTTACCGATATTATAGTCAAATCATTTTTAGAAAGTCAAAAAGAAAGATTTTATCTGTATAAGATGGTTTGGGCAAGAATACGTTTAAATGAAAGTAGTATCATCGAAGAAGTTCGTTTATAACACGTGTCATTTAACAACTGAAATAACTCGAAAGTTACGTTTGACTTTCAGCAAGAAAAACTGCACATTTATCTGGGAGACGTTTTCAAAGGGATTTGCATTTAGCGATCCTTGTCACGTAAACGGTACTGCTTTCCATGACTACATTACAGCTACTAATCATTCAATTACTGAAAACAAAGTAAGTATAAACCCATCTCAAGTATTTATTTTATTCTTTTTAATTGTGTTTCTCCCATACAACGGGGTATTACATCGTAGTTCCATCAGAAAAAACTTATGGAAAGTCCTCTTTGTGCCGAAAGAAGCAAAAGTACGCACATTATGAGATATCGAGATCCGAACTATTCTTAATTAATTTTGCATATATCAACCAGCCTACATCTATTAGGATGTTTTTCGTTACATTTTGAGACTTCATGGTTTGTGAAATAAGCCATAATGGTGAGTTCAGCAAACGATATACGAGACCTGTCCTGAACATTTATCGGAATTGTTCAGTTGGAGTATTTCACTATTAATACGTATCAGTATCGTCTACAACTCAAAATATAATGTGCTGAAAGGCATTTTGGGTCCTGAAATAAAATGGTGCTGATTATATGTCTACAATCGCGGTTATATCAGCCGTCCTTAAAAATCAAACTATTGCTTCTCCTCTTGAACGTAAAGTCAAATCGAAATCTGTGTTAACAGCAGAAAATGTTTTGTGGTGTCTGGTGGGATCGAAATGAAAATGAAGCCGCTCTGCAGCAAATATATTCACCATCGTTTGTTATTACTACTACCCCTACTTCAACAAATTAAAAGTCATTTCAATGTGTTTTGTACTTTAAAACGATCTTTATATATCTAGTTGGTCCTAATGAAAACAACTGCCGATATTAAATCCAGTATGGCTGCAGCATTGGCTATCTATTAAATATTGTTATCGGTTCTCCAAGATAGATGATCTCCCTTGATTAAATGAATGTTTGTGTTTCTTTTTTCTTAATCCGATATAAAAATGGCGTAGATCTGATATCCATTATGATATCTAGTATGTTCCATAAGTGGAAAGTCCTAGCCATGTTGAGAGAAGACTTGTTATGATATTTATCTGGTCACTTTTCAAATGCTGCCGATTTGATATCCAACATTAGGTATAGGACATGACAATTGAAATACCAGCTTTTGCAAGTAAATCAAGTTATTTTTCAATGGAGATGCATCCAAGAATGAAAATAATTCAGTCTCTATCATGCAGCGTGGCGTTCTTTTGTGACATGAAATGAGTGGGGTTGGACAATTCACAAAATGCAATTTTGTCAATTTTTAGAAAAACATGGTCCTACTTAATTTCATGAAAATGAACAGAGTCTGCAACTCTGGATTGTGCCAGAAAACATGTTTATAGCTTCAGTTTTAATTTGGACAAACAATGAAAGCTATACCAAATCGCACGTGTCGTCAGCCTGCTAAGG
The DNA here is from genome assembly GCA_029339505.1 of Unio delphinus. Classification (NCBI taxonomy): domain Eukaryota; kingdom Metazoa; phylum Mollusca; class Bivalvia; order Unionida; family Unionidae; genus Unio; species Unio delphinus. Next base: position 12,716,795 of record JAQISU010000323.1, read on the forward strand.
AATGTGTGTATCCTTTTCCGAACCCATATTTATTTTCATGAAATCTAACAATGTTGGACATTCGTGACAACTGTTTCATGTTTGTATAAATTATTTCAACAGAATATTGACATGCTTATCAAATACTAAAAGACTGGAAAGTTTTTAAACAAAATCTTATCATTGTTTACATCATTCTTTGTCATTATTTTGAATAGAGCTTTCTAGGACTAAATTCATACAGATATAATCTTGCCATGACACCGTTCATTTAAACAAGTTTGATACATAATTTTAAGAGAAGACATAAACTCTGTTTTTGCTTATCTGAATGAAAATCAATATATATATATATATATATATATATATATATATATATATATATATATATATATATATATATATATATATATATGAAATAACTTCTAGAAGTTACTAAATCGAGTTTTGTACACTAACGCCGTTGACCGACAATGTGGTCAATGAGCTAAATATTTCAGGTATAATTTGGCCTACGCACCAGTTATTGCAGATATGGCCATACACCACAATTAATTTTACTATATGTTCTCTACATATATTTCTCAGCACTGACATTTCCACAGTGTGACAATCAATACAAATCATTTGAAAATCTAAAATACCCCCAAAGATGACTTCACGGTGAAATTCTTGTCAAGGGTTGACCGGCATTTTTTTGAGTGGCTGCACTGTAAACAGAGCAGCATGTACACAGAACACTGATTTCACTTCCGGATCATCACTAAGGCCTACTTACACAGTGTGCACTGTCGCCAAAATACATACAGACAGCCACTCTCAGAGCTCCTATTGTCAAGAATAAACAATTAACTTTAAATCCATACCAAAGATGCATCAATATAACTCTTCTATCACCACCAAAAGGAGAGAGGGAAAAATGTTCTAAAAATAGACTAGAACTGTTCTAAAAATAGACTAGAACTACATTCGTGGGTACTGAACTGGAAGTATTAATTGTGATGCGAGTCCATATGGCTCAAAGGACCAGACAGGACTCCTGAATTGAGACTTCGTACGGTAAATAGAGGTTACTCAGAAATATGAAATATACATGGATATATTCCAAATTGTTGGAAGCTCAAGACCTACCGTGTTTATTAGTATTACCTCCTCTTAATGTATGAAAATAAAACTTTTAAAATTTTCAACGCTTTGCAAAAATACTTATCTTTTCTTCCATAAACAAGTACCCGGATATGTATTATGTTGGGTTCCAATGATTTTACATTCAAACGATACAAATTTATCTCAAAATATGCCGTAACAGCAGACCACTGTTCTGAAACACAGGCACTTGATTCAGAGTAAATTCATGTATACACTCACCATATAACACAAGGTACCTAACTCTCGCCCGTCACAATCTGACCCCTCGATGATTCCGATTTAATTTCTGAAACTATCTGTGCATTCAATCACTCATAATGTACACCACTGTAAAGAAGACACTCCAAATATTTCATCCATTACCATTTATGTAATCGTACTGATTCTGAAGGGCCGATTTTGCGAAATGTTTATCCGTTGCTTCGTGTATTCCACTTAGTTTATTCGATCTTATTAGATCAACTTCCGGTCCACTTCGGAGTGAATGGTATTAATGATGTTTCAAAGGGAGAAATCCCTGAAGATACCAAGAACTTGATCTTGAGACTGTAGTGACCTCTCCCTCCTGGAGATGACCCAATAAGACTTTGTGGACGGAACTTTGATTGTGATATATACAATGCATGCAAAGTTATGGAAACGGATGGTGTATCAAAATGTTATCAGTCGATTGATGAGGATGACAATAAATGGTGCAATAAGATGTGTGTTCCAAAATTGTTACACTTGAAAATTGGCTGTCCGGTTATGCTGGTCAAAAACATCAGCTCAGAACTAGTAAATGGTTTACAGGGAAAGGTTATGGCAATGAAGGAAGACTCTGTGACAGTTGATTTTGAAAATAATTTAGTTCAGTTAGGAAGGGAAACTTTTACTGTTTACAGTAGCATTGATAAAAAGATTGTAGCCACAAGGCAGCAAATTCCGCTCATTTTGGCTTTCAGCATTACCATTCACAAGGCACAAGGATTGACTTTAGATAGAGTTGAAGTTGATGCATCAAATATTTTTGCACCAGGTCAGTTAGGTGTGGAAGAATGGGTAGAACTACAAATAAAAAGGGACTAAGGATTATCAGTTTCAATTCCAACTCTGTTATTCCACAAAGACCATGCATATATGAATTTTACAATACACGTTTTGTACAGTTTGATTCAAGTTTAGAGTGCTGTAGACATTCTGTTTCTTTATTAGAGAACCTCAACTTTGACTTTGATTATGAAACAGGTTCTGATTCTGATAACTCTGATTTTTCTGATAGAGAAATTTTAGAAGTTGATGAAATGTTGTCCATTGGGGAAGACATGCCTGCTTCATCTAGTGACCCAGAATGTAGGTTAACCAAAGTTGATTCTGACATTTTAAAGCATCATGTTGACCATATAAAAATGAAACAACTTATCCCAGATAATGCAATAACACCAGAGCAAATGAGATTAAAAGTGACACTAACAGAAATCTTCAAAAAGTCAACGAAAGAGTTGAATACATTTTTTGGACTATTGTACCAAAACATTCAAAGTATCTTTAATAAAGTATGTGGCAAAATAGAAGTCAGAAAACCAGACTCAAAGACATGGACTGAATATTTTTCTGAAATTTACCAGTTTTCAGTGTCTCAAGAATGCATCCAAATTCTTGAACATTCCTTGAATTCTGTGCCAAATGATGATACTTTTTTTGCTTTTGGAAACATTTTTGACAGAATTTGTGAACTTGTTTTGAACAATAATACTACTGACATTTTCAATACCACATCAGTTGCATATGCACCTTCCATACTTATATCAGAGCCATGGCAAGGAAAATTAAGGTATATTGCAGGTAGATGTATTGGAAAGAGTAGATACCATAACATGAAGAAAGGAAAGAACAGCTTGTACAGAAATTAACTTGGTCAGTCAATGCTTCTTACAAGTAAAAATGTTAGACCACCTTACAACTTCAGCTCTTTATTTGCAAAACAACAGCAAGTATAAACATACCTTGCAGGAGACACAAAGAAGACAGAATATTAACCATGGTCTAACTAACATCAATGACTCAGTATTTGAATTTTTCTTGCAAGTTGATAATAAAAGGAGGCAGTATCAACATGTAGACGCATTAAATTGGCATGGTGCAGGAAGTTTACGGTATTGTAAGACTGTATTACTTAAGGATGAGACTCTGTTTAAAACTTGGAAGTTTCTATTCATAAGGTTTGATCCCAGAATAAGTGCCACACAAGTTGATGACATCATGATTGCTTCTTGTACCAGAGATCTATATGAAGATTTGATAGGGCGTTTCAGCAGAATTGGTGACAGTCAATTCAGAAAAGACACCATAACCAGTCTTGGAAAATTGAAATCAGACAGTTTCAGAAAGAGGGTGGTCATGAGATCAAAGCACACAATCAGTAGTGATGTCTTAGCTTTGAACATGAAATATATCTTGGAGGATCAATCAGAAAATAAACTGTATTCTCACTTAAAACTGAAATCACAGATTTATGATCTGAAGGCTGTAGTATTTACTAGCTTCTTGAAATCAGATTTGATTTTGCTGTGTAAAGCCTATGGCATAGAAGCAGGCAATGTATAGAAGAGTGGTCTAATTAATCAACTATGTACAGTAATACCTACTTTGAATGAAATGCCAATGTCTTTTTTTAGTACAGAATAATCCTGTTGTCAGTTCTTTGAAAGCTAGTAGTAATCAAGACACTTTCAGCTGTAGCAAAAGTCAGCCATGTACTAGAAAAAGAACTATTGTGGGAAGAGGAAAAGGGAAAGGGAAGGGTAAAGGAAAGAAGAAAATGGAAACATATGACAAAAATAACACTGATACGTCAGTTTGCTCTGTATGTAGACCTCATTATGCAGATGGTGAGTTGTGGATCCAGTGTGATTTGTGCGATGAATGGTTTGATTGGTTTTGTCAGGGCATTGATGAAAAGACATGGAGTAGCACAGAAAACGAAAAACGGTTCTGTACCAAATGCTCTTAGAAAAGAAATCTGTGCTATATCAAACTTCACATACTTAAATATGGCAATATTGTCCTTTTTGTTACTGTGCTTTTGGACTTTGATTACATACACTGAATTCACATGCACATGTCTTTATCAGTAAAAGGTCAAAAAATCATTTGTATTATTTTACATGTTCAGTTCGTGATCATAAATATTCAAGCTGCTGTATGTGTTGTTCGTGGGTTTATTTTTGGATTGTATTTCTTTCACTCTTGAGACCTATACGGCCTTGCAGTCCTGTGTTACAGCTGGATCTGTTTTTGCAAAGAACTTGTTTATTGAACACTTATGAATATTGTTTTATGAAATCAAGAAGACTACAAAATATTTTATTATTAAAAAGGGTGATGTACAGTTAACAATGATGTCAGTTTGGTTATAGTCTCAGTAAAGTAAGATACCTGAAATCTCAGTTACACATTGTAGATATCAATTCCAGTAAACTACATAGATTGAGCAAATCTGATGAACTTCACTGCAAGGCATTGATTTCCTCTTAGTGTCTAGATGATCTTGCCAAGATATAGAGTAATGTAATGACATGGTATTATTTGACCTGGAACATGTGATTTAGGAAAAAAAACAAATGGCAATTCATTTTCTTTTGCACATAACCATTTAAGATTTTTTTTATAATAAAAGTGCAATAAAAATATTTGCTATTAATGCTTTTGAAAAGTATCCAAAAATTAAAATTGGACTCCTTGAAAATCCTCCTATATTTAACATATTTATTAATTGGACTTAATGAGAATCTGGAAAAGGAAATCTTAGATGAAACTGTATTATGTCTGTATTCATTCAGTTTTTATCTACTATTGTATGACATACATCCAAATCCAGGATAGGTTCAATATTGGTTATGTATTATTTTGGAATGCCATTGCAATGATTGATTGTACAAAGATTTTGCCATTAATATTTCTACGTTTTCTTTTCTGTTGTCACATTATTCCTTATACGTCATACTTTCTTGATTCACGCCTTTTTCCAGTTAGACAAAATGTTGTATGCCTTAAATATTGTTTTGCACTTAAGTTTCTTATATTATGTATCCAGTGTAGTGAACGTGAAGTTTAAGATAACAATCTACCTGTATTCATTAAGACAGTAATTTGATTTTAAATGGTGCACCAGCACACTTAGGCTATTTAGCGCCATACAATAGGTTCTACTTATACATGTTTAAAATATTAAAAGGTTTTATATCGACAACGACATAGAAAACCAAATAGTTCAAAGTAAAATGGTAAGATGTTGGTAACAGTAAAATATGAAGCTTGTATTTTGAAGAATATAGCAGTGTCTTAGTTTTTGTATTCTTTGTAAATAATTGAACAGATGGCATCAGAAAAATACAGCCTCTTGTCATCAATTTCTATCTGGAATAAAAGTATATTGTTAGACCAAGACAGTTACTTTTGTATCCTTACCACCATCAGAAGATCAATCCTGTATTCATTATTAAATAGAGCGAGGGTTGAATACAACATTTACTTCCTAATTTTACAATATATATATATATATATATATATATATATATATATATATATATATATATATATATATATATATATATATATATATATATATATATATATATTCATTAGTGTTTGGGTAATACAAATACTCTAATGATGAATTACACAATATTAACTAATTAACTATTCTTCTTGAAAATTACATTATGTTATATGGTGAGTGTATACATGAATTTACCCAGAATCAAGTACCTGTGGCCTGTGGGACGGGGATATAAACTTAAATACATAACCAGAACATACCATGACGTAATTGTAATTGCTGCCATTTTCGACAATATTACAATGCTTTATTTCTTATACTTTATATTTCGAATTTCCCTCAGGTCGTGATTTATCTCATTTGGAATGTTTCTCTTTTATGTAAATGTTTAAGGGTCATGACCGCTACGATACGCGTACAATATAGTAAATGAGCATATTAGTTGAGATAACGTACGTAATTTTATTTTCCAATGAGCGCTAAAGAAAATAATAATTAAATTTTAATTTTATAATGGATAGTTCTTACTTTCGGTATTCACTGTTTGCACATGTAATGCCCAATAGTGGCATTCACTCCGAAGTGGACGGGAAGTTGATCTAAAAAGATCGAATAAACTAAGTGGAATACACGAAGCAACGGATAAACTTTTCACAAAATCGGCTCTTCAGAATCAGTACGATTACATAAATGGTAATGGATGAAATATTTGGAAAGTCTTCTTTACAGTGGTGTACATTATGAGTGATTGAATGCACAGATAGATTCAGACAATTAAATCGGAATCATCGAGGGGTCAGATTGTGACGGGCGAGAGTTAGGTACCTTGTGTTACATGGTGAATGTATACATGAATTTACTCAGAATCAAGTGCCTGTGTTCTGGAACCAGAGCGGTATCAGGAAACGGGAAGCCAGAAACAGTTATTTCCCCTGTCAGTCCTATATGTACCAACATGTCACCATGAGAGCCGTCATGACCAGCTTTTAGCAGCATCACAATGGCCGTTTAACATTTTAAAAAGTCCTTGAGAAACACAAGACTTTAAAAAAATTTACCTGCGCTTCATACACGATTGTAAAAGGTATAGTTAAGCTTTAGTATAATGCTGCAGCGAATGATTTGATACGTAAACCCTTCTAGTTTTTAAAAAATAAAATTAATAAATCTTTGGAAATACAATTACACCATTCTTTGGTCATGAAAACTATTTTGTGACGTAAATTGTGCTATTTCAGTCGCCGCACTTGATCCGACCACCTATTGGAGACATCGAAATGAGTAGTGAATACGTCAGTGATGTCATTGAAACAATTAGGAAGACAGTAGAAGTAAATATTAGTTAGCAATTAGCATTAAATATATGAGACATAGTTTTACGTAGTTATGATGCGTATTTGCACACTGCACAGCTTTCAGCATGGAAGCAGTCTCAAACGTTTTATGGACCTAACAATAAAATACAGAAACTCAGGCTGGGACTTGAAATTGTTGGGAAACACTGTAACAGAATTGTTACCGAGTGGATGGTGGATTAAATGAACAACACAAACACAAGTGTGAAAGATAATGTAAATTTATGAAATAAATTATTAATGAAAAATAATGATGTATCAACACAATAACTCATGCGTTCAACCCACAATTACACTCACAACCATTCATAATACATGAATAAATTAAATATTAATACAAAATAAAACACAGATACAAAGGAATCTCTTGGACTATACACAGATCCAAGGAACCTTTACAAAAGTTATATTAACGCAAGTATAAATTGCGATAAATAAATACAAACATCAAACTATACTATCGCACGTATGGATTGCGACAACTAGCACGAACATATACATGTATTTAATCAAGTTGCTATTTTTTATTGAGATTCATGTAATCCCTTGAAATACTACTGTGATTTGAAATAACTATGTAAATATAACAATGTATTTAATTGTACTACAATTGCAACACACACATGTGTCTCGACCCTGTATAACCGTACGATTCACCAACTGTTGAATCGCCGCCCAGTTTCCCCGAATACCTAGGGTTGACCAATACTTTTATCGGCCGTTTGCCCTTCACGGATCCACCACAGTTATACGTACAGACAGCATACAGCATCTACTAGAACCATCGTTCCAAAATACTTAGATGCCACCCCGGATGTTTACATTTCTAGACAGCTCCGACACTCAGACTCCTTTATTTTTCTGGATATTTACACATCACGACAGATGTAGACGGACAGACAATCCGACAGACAGACAGTCAGATACCTCAATTTGATCTCACAATCAAATGGCTCAATTAATCACATTCAGCTACAATTCAGAGACATTCAGAGACGTTCAGTTTCAATCAGATACGTTCAGCTACAATATCAGAGACGTTCCGCTACAATATCAGTAACAATTTCAAAGACGTTCAGCTACAATCAGATACGTTCAGAGACGTTCAGCTACAATCAGCAACAATTTCAGAGATGCTCCGCTACAATATCAGCAACAATTTCAGCTACAATAAAGAGACCAAACTAATAATATTTTTTTCTAAAACAATCTACAACTTAGATTACACTATTACATTTAAAGTCTAATAGTGACTAGTAATTCCAAATAGTCCACGTTTAAATCTGCATTGTAATAAAGGCATCATTACATGAAATGATAAACGGAATAAAATTCACAATAAAACGAAATATAAATTTAACACTCACCCCTTTGGCTGGAGAAATAATGATGAGCTATCTTTCCTGTGATAAGATACTTTTGCACCCGTAATATCATCAGAAATATTCTGCCTTATATATCCTCAAATAGGTGAGCAGAATTCACGGCAAAATTACCGTGCACCCCGTGATTCTAATGTTCCTGAAGTCAAGTGATGCGAAGTCAGGCACATGCAATTCGTTACACGCCGCTTACCTTGAAAAAGCACTTATTCACCCCAGGTAACACATGTACGACGTAACAAAAATAATGTTGAGATTAGTTTGTAATTCAAAAAAAAAAATTAAATTTTCGCCTAATTCTGTGACATACTATAATAGAAGAAAAGTTCATACAATATAATACTTTTTCCAAAAACGGTTATATTTGGGCACTTTCTAATTCCAAAGAAGAATAACTTGAATTAAGTAATTCGAATAAATAAAATCCAGCCCAAATAAAATACTGGACGCAACAATAATACAACTGATTATGCTCAGATCTTACAGCACGAACTAATAATTTCTAGACAAACATGAATATATAGTCTTCTAAACAGTCATGGCTAGCATTCTTTACATAAAAAAAGATAATTTCAATCTGGAAGGCTTCAGGATAAAATCTTAATTATAATTAAAAGGTATGTTACTAGTTATAATATAAAATGTCGTATACAACAGGTAGACTCGGCATTTCATTGGGAATGTCTAATGCCCTAGACTCAAATTGACATAAAGATATTTACAAAACCAAAATCAAATCTACAAGTCAGGTAGATAATGAACTTAACATTTTGAACAAGGTCACGACAAAAATAAACTTATCTATAGCAAATAATGAATACAAATATTGACAAACTATTACATATAAACATAATTCAGATCAGTGCAACAAATCGATTTGATGCTAAAGAGTAGAACGTTTCATTAAATTGCTGAAGTGATTTTTTTTAAATAAGACGAATGTAATGCTATGAAAAAATAAGAATGGTGAAAAGAGTATGCGACTAAGAAAAAATATAGTATTGTTCATGGAAGCCGAACCCGATTGGAAAGCATTTTCCCTTCCATTGGATCTTCATTAAAAAGAGAAATAGTGGGTATAGGTGGATATGTATGAAACCAGAATTACATTATAATATCTCCGGTCCTACAATTTACTTATAATGACCTATTTGCTTTTACAGGCCATATTCTGGGAAGGAGTATATGGTCTTGTTCATCGCTATAGCAACAGAGGAACAACAAAAGTGACACTAGAGGACACTTTGCCTGGTATATTCAACAAGTATAATGTTAAGAATGTCATAGTACCGTATTTACTACCTTATTAGTCTAGTCTAACTGAAAACATAAGACATAATCTGCCAGCGCATGATCCTCCAGCAGATCAGATTCGAATATATTTTCTCTCTTGATTACTCCATAGACCCTAATCTGTCAGTGTTTTATCCGACGTGCAGTTTGCTGTTGAACATGACTAAAGCGAATAGATAGTAACGTAAGGTAGGAGATCGGGTCAAAAACTGTCGAAAGTCTGAATTTAGGTAAAGTTCATACCATAAACTGAGCAATCCTAAGAAAGTTCGGGACAGACTAATATATATGCACACATAACACTCGATAACAATGCTCAAGTAAGAGATATTTGAATAAAACGTCAAGAAAATAAAGGTTTTTTTTATAACTTAGTTTAATTACGTGTCTAATGTATTCTCTAGGCATGTGTTTTACATTTCATAACGAACATTTGACCTCTTTTTTTCCAGTTAGTAATCCAGTGCAAGCTGTATAGTGTTTCTGGTTTTTTCAATAGCATTTCTCAATTTACATTCAAAGAGTTAAAGTATTAAATTTAAATTTAAATTTTTTATTTAATTTACATTCAAAGAGTGAAAGTATTTAATTTAAATTTAAATTTTTTATTTAATTTACATTCAAAGAGTGAAAGTATTAAATTTAAATTTAAATTTTTTATTTAATTTACATTCAAAGAGTGAAAGTATTAAATTTAAATTTAATTTTTTTTTTAAATTTACATTCAAAGAGTGAAAGTATTAAATTTAAATTTAAATTTTTTATTTAATTTACATTCAAAGAGTTAAAGTATTAAATTTAAATTTAAATTTTTTATTTAATTTACATTCAAAGAGTTAAAGTATTAAATTTAAATTTAAATTTTTTATTTAATTTACATTCAAAGAGTTAAAGTATTAAATTTAAATTTAAATTTTTTATTTAATTTACATTCAAAGAGTGAAAGTATTAAATTTAAATTTAAATTTTTTATTTAATTTACATTCAAAGAGTGAAAGTATTAAATTTAAATTTAAATTTTTTATTTAATTTACATTCAAAGAGTGAAAGTATTAAATTTAAATTTAAATTTTTTAATTAATTTACATTCAAAGAGTTAAAGTATTAAATTTAAATTTAAATTTTTTATTTAATTTACATTCAAAGAGTTAAAGTATTAAATTTAAATTTAAATTTTTTATTTAATTTGCATTCAAAGAGTTAAAGTATTAAATTTAAATTTAAATTTTTATTTAATTTGCATTCAAAGAGTTAAAGTATTAAATTTAAATTTAAATTTTTATTTAATTTGCATTCAAAGAGTTAAAGTATTAAATTTAAATTTAAATTTTTATTTAATTTACATTCAAAGAGTTAAAGTATTAAATTTAAATTTAAATTTTTATTTAATTTGCATTCAAAGAGTTAAAGTATTAAATTTAAATTTAAATTTTTATTTAATTTGCATTCAAAGAGTTAAAGTATCAAATTTAAATTTAAATTTTTTATTTAATTTGCATTCAAAGAGTTAAAGTATTAAATTTAAATTTAAATTTTTATTTAATTTACATTCAAAGAGTTAAAGTATTAAATTTAAATTTAAATTTTTATTTAATTTGCATTCAAAGAGTTAAAGTATTAAATTTAAATTTAAATTTTTATTTAATTTGCATTCAAAGAGTTAAAGTATTAAATTTAAATTTAAATTTTTATTTAATTTACATTCAAAGAGTTAAAGTATTAAATTTAAATTTAAATTTTTATTTAATTTGCATTCAAAGAGTGAAAGTATTAAATTTAAATTTAAATTTTTTATTTAATTTACATTCAAAGAGTTAAAGTATTAAATTTAAATTTAAATTTTTATTTAATTTGCATTCAAAGAGTTAAAGTATTAAATTTAAATTTAAATTTTTATTTAATTTGCATTCAAAGAGTTAAAGTATTAAATTTAAATTTAAATTTTTATTTAATTTGCATTCAAAGAGTTAAAGTATTAAATTTAAATTTAAATTTTTATTTAATTTACATTCAAAGAGTTAAAGTATTAAATTTAAATTTAAATTTTTATTTAATTTACATTCAAAGAGTGAAAGTATTAAATTTAAATTTAAATTTTTTATTTAATTTACATTCAAAGAGTTAAAGTATTAAATTTAAATTTAAATTTTTTATTTAATTTACATTCAAAGAGTTAAAGTATTGAATTTAAATTTAAATTTTTTATTTAATTTACATTCAAAGAGTTAAAGTATTAAATTTAAATTTAAATTTTTATTTAATTTGCATTCAAAGAGTTAAAGTATTAAATTTAAATTTAAATTTTTATTTAATTTGCATTCAAAGAGTTAAAGTATTAAATTTAAATTTAAATTTTTTTTTAATTTGCATTCAAAGAGTTAAAGTATTAAATTTAAATTTAAATTTTTTATTTAATTTACATTCAAAGAGTTAAAGTATTAAATTTAAATTTAAATTTTTTATTTAATTTACATTCAAAGAGTTAAAGTATTAAATTTAAATTTAAATTTTTATTTAATTCGCATTCAAAGAGTTAAAGTATTAAATTTAAATTTAAATTTTTATTTAATTTGCATTCAAAGAGTTAAAGTATTAAATTTAAATTTAAATTTTTATTTAATTTACATTCAAAGAGTTAAAGTATTAAATTTAAATTTAAATTTTTATTTAATTTGCATTCAAAGAGTTAAAGTATTAAATTTAAATTTAAATTTTTATTTAATTTGCATTCAAAGAGTTAAAGTATTAAATTTAAATTTAAATTTTTATTTAATTTGCATTTAAAGAGTTAAAGTATTAAATTTAAATTTAAATTTTTATTTAATTTGCATTCAAAGAGTTAAAGTATTAAATTTAAATTTAAATTTTTATTTAATTTGCATTCAAAGAGTTACAGTATTAAATTTAAATTTATATTTTTTATTTAATTTACATTCAAAGAGTTAAAGTATTAAATTTAAATTTAATTTTTTTATTTAATTTGCATTCAAAGAGTTAAAGTATTAAATTTAAATTTAAATTTTTTATTTAATTTACATTCAAAGAGTGAAAGTATTAAATTTAAATTTAAATTTTTTATTTAATTTGCATTCAAAGAGTTAAAGTATTAAATTTAAAGTTAAATTTTTTATTTAATTTACATTCAAAGAGTTAAAGTATTAAATTTAAATTTAATTTTTTTTTTTAATTTACATTCAAAGAGTTAAAGTATTAAATTTAAGTAATTCTATTCAATTCGTCCCCAAATTTTGTTAAGGGGGGGGGGGGGATCAGATTTTGTTGATGTATTTTGATCTTATTAAATATTGTGTAATAACTAAGACATCGCTTTCAATAATATTTAAAAAGTTATGTTCTATAATAGTAACAAATCACTTTTAATAATATGTTAGACAACGTATATATATATATATATATATATATATATATATATATATATATATATATATATATATATATATATATATATATATATATATGATCAGATATACGGTAGGTACATATCTAACCCTGATTATTAATGGGTAATGCGAAAGAATATATCTGTTCAAATTCGCAGCAAAATCACGGACTTGTTTAGGGCAATGCAATGTCCACAAATGCAGTAGCTATAACAACATTTTGTAAAATATTTAAGAGCTAATGTTTCTTAGTTGTATTTAATAATATTAGTGTACGTGACTGAGAGAGAACAATTAATTTGATCAGTCTTTCGAAATAGTTGCTGTCATATCAGCGCGCATGCATACTTGTCTATCATCTTTCCTATTTGTTCCTTACTTTCCTTCATTTGCTACCCTTTATCACTCCTTTTATCCTTCTTTACACTTTCGTTCATTTTTTTCTAAATGCAATTTGTTCATATAAAGTAAATATTTTCTCCATAGGTTATCTGATTGATTCGTTAAGTTTCTGTGGGAATAATAACACATCTGATGGCCTAGCAGGAGAAAACACAACATGTCCATCATACCGCCCAACAGAAAACTGCCCCTCCAGCGCCGAAACCGTCTTTTGGACTACAGCGTCAGTAAACGTAAGATAAAAAGTTTAACTGTATCGATTTAATTGACACGAAGATTCACTTTACTAATTATCGGCATCGTACTCCTTCCTTCCTGTGTTTATAGTCATTTGATGCGTACAACAACATTGAGGCTGGGGTGTCCATTAAGATATATATAAATGAAATCTGAAAATATAAAAACATGCTAAAAGTATTTAAGGTAGGAAACATTATTAGGTCTTCAAGTTTGTCCTTGCAGTCTAAAAAGGTTTCAGAGCACTCTTGAAAGGGATCACAGTGTCTTTGTGTCGAAGGTCAATAGGCAATTCGTTCCTCGTTGCTGGGCCCTGGTATACAAAAGATGGTTGAACCGCTCCGGTGGCCTAGTGGTTAGAGCGTCCGCCCCGGAAGCGGGAGGTCGTCGGTTCGATCCCCGGCCGAGTCATACCAAAGACTTACAAAAATGATACTAACAGCTGCCTCGCTTGACGCTCAGCATTAAGAGGTTAGTGTTAGGACTGGTCCGCCTGGTGTCAGGATAATGTGACTGGGTGAGACATCATGCTACATGTCTGCGGCATGATGTCTCAGTGCTAGACATCACTATAAACTGCCTCACTGCAGACATCGTAGCGATATGACTGAAAAATTGTTAAAGCTACGTTAAAAATCCTAATCAAACAAACAAACAAACAAAAGATGGTTGTCCATATGACTTCGTTTTCATGGTAGGAATAAGTATATGATTGTCAGAAGGGGAGCGTAAGTATAATGCTGGTATATACACATGTGTGAGGTCGGATAGGTATGCTGGACTGGAGCCCATCAGTGAAACGTACCACAGAGAATAATTGTTGTGGCATCAACCGCATGCTATTTCGACAGGAGCCGTTGCTTCATACCTCATGATATGCGGCTTGCATATGTTAATGGCCTGATGGTGCAATGTTCCAGAGTAACGCCTAGATTTCGTACTGACTGTGCGAATATAATGTTGGTGGTGCTGATATTTATTGCTTTAGGTAACGGATATTGACGGGAAAGCCTTTGTGTTGTGATCAGAATGGCCTCAGTTCCATCATCATTCATATGCAGCTTGTTACATGTCATCCATGATTTCCCATCAGATCTTGGATGGTAGCATCAGCTTCGGTTGGGTGGCTAGACTTGTATATTTTGGGTGTCATCAGCGTTTAATTGGTGAGACACTGGATGATGATCCATGACACTTGAGAGCGGCTTAGTGAACAGAATGAACACACACACACACACACACACACACACACACACACACACACACACACAAGCACACACACACACACAAGCACACATATATTTGATTCTTTTGCGTATTTATAGTTTTACTTGATATTTTGAAAAACATGCATGAAGTTTATTCATATACAAACTCGTCATCATTAACTAGTGGAAGGGTATATTTAACGCAATGATAACTAAATTCAAACCACCTTTTTTGTGGCGTCTGAGAGTGGGTTCTCTCGACAAAGACAAGGGAAAGTGTGACATCTGAACTCCTTTACAATAATACGTTCACCACCATGGTTTAGGAGATAAAAAGGACCACGAAAATATATTGTCATAGTTCAATGATTTACCTGTTTTACATATTTACCATTTACCGAAACGACAATGTATGCATGTGTGATTCACGGTTTGTATATTACTTATCTATACAACTCTTATGATTCAAGCTTCTATGCAATAAATAATATGGTATTTTTTCTAGCAAGAATACCACCTAGGGTAGAATTATACGACTTGACATACTCCCATTAATTAATTGATATAATGTTACTATACGACTTGATACATTCTATCAGAACAAAACAGGATAAACTTGTTACAGTATGACAAAGTATGGCAATGCCAAGATTAAAACGTGACATGCGTAAGAAAACAACATGCTTCTTCTAAAATATTTTTTTTAATCTGATTCCAGTTTGCAAGACGTGCAGTAGGACATATTTTTGTGATGTTGAATGCCAGTCAGGAACCTATTTATCATAAGAACTCGTACGTACTCGTTTTATCGCCATTCAAACGTGCAGGTTCATAGCTGAGTGAATCTTAATCGTAAAATCGCATTGTTTAGATTCAGTATCTATAACAAATTTGGCATGGCCAGATGAAAAGCCTGTACAATATTCTGGATACACGTCGTTCCTCATCAATGTCTTGAAAATGGCTTTCATTGTATGCAATTGTAGGTGACAAGTTGATGTGGGTGACATGCTGATTGCAACTCTTGGTATTACTGACACCCAGTAGTCATTATTTTCGGTCCTTATAGTCTATTCACATATTGTAAATATTACTTGCGTACTTATTTGTTTTGATTTCATTGCAAAGGCATGCATCCACTACCTTTCAACATGTGTAAGAATACAATTCAATTCTGACATTAACAATGCAGCTATAGTTTTAATTAAATCATTGTAAAATGTTGAAATGATCCCCTTACTGAAATAACTTCCTTGTTTTGGATAATGTCATTCCCACAACACTGTAAAATAAGATGAAATGCCACCTGGAAAAAATCGTACACGTTTATAAATGCAACGCCATCAGTTTAGATTGCAAAGATCGATGAAAGACGATGATATTCCGAATGCTATCATTTATAAAAAAAATGAAACATAAAATACATCTGTATTCGTAGTTTGTATCAGCAATAAAAATCAACGAAATGGGACACACCTAATAAATGTGAATTTTTCACTGAATTACATTCATGATATTGATTTCAAGTCTTACTAGCCACAATAGATTATATATCTATATTTATACAGAATTGATTTTTTATTTGGTTTTTTTAACATATAAATTGTTATAATAAAAATAATGAATACTAATTCTTTTCATGTAAGATAGGTACTTTGGGACATATGAATTGCCCAATCTTACCAGAGGAAAAGTCACCAAGGCCACTGTGTATATAGTGAGCGCGACACATGTGTCAAAAGGGTTGGTATAAAAAAAAGTGAGATAAATGAAAATTAGATTAACTTGTAAATGGTCTCGGTTAGCTATGACCTATAAATGGTCTCTGTTAGCTATGACTTGTAAATGGTCCCGGGTAGATAGGACATGTACATGGCCTCAGTTAATTATAAAAAAGGCGATAAATTAAAATTAGATTAACTTGTAAATGGTCTTTGTTAGATTTAAATTGTTAGCTATGACTTGTAAATGGGTCCTGTAAATTATCTCTTGTAAATGGACTCTGTTAGCTATGGCATATAACTAGTCTCTTTTAGCTATGACTTGTAAATGGACTTTGTTAGCTATGACTTGTAAATGGACTTTGTTAGCTATGACTTGTAAATGGTCTTTGTTAGCTATGACTTGTAAATGGTCTTTGTTAGCCATGACTTGTAAATGGTCCTTGTTGGCAATGACTTGTAAATGGATTTTGTTAGCTATGACTTGTAAATGGACTTTGTTAGCTATGACTTGTAAATGGTCTTCGTTAGCTATGACATGCAAATGGTCTCGGTTAGATACGACTTGTAAACAGGCTCAGTTAGCTATGATTTGTACATGGTCCCTGTTAGTTATGACTTGTTAGTGGCTTGTGCTAGCTATGACATGTAAATGGTCTCTGTTAGCTATGACTTGTAAATGGTTCCGGGTAGATAGGACATGTACATGGCCTCAGTTAATTATGATTTGTAAATGGTCCCTGTTAGCTATGACGTATAAAATATCTCGGTTAACTATGACTTGTAAACGGTCTCTGTTACCTATGACTTGCAAATTATACCTATTAGCCACGACTTGTAAATGGTCTATGTTAGCAAAGACTAGTAAATCATCTCTGTTAGCTGACTCGTAGATGATCTCGGTTGGAAATTACTTGTAAATGATTTCTGAATATGTTTATGAATATCAATCTCGGAATCAAAGCACACCATTTCTGAATTGTGTCCACTTCAGGTGTGACATTTATCCATCTATAGTTAATACTTCATCTCTTTTGCTTTGTTTGAGATTGTTACATTGACGAATATGCAACATTTGTTGGATTGTTCTCAATACGTCTCTTGAGCTTGTCCTCATGTTGAACAAACCTTTGAATACTGGTGAATATAATAAAGGCATAACCTTTCAGGTGACATAATGTATTGCAGTGTAGGTATAATATGTACAGAGAATGAGGAATGTGGTATACTTAATATATAATTTATAGAGGTAGAAGAATGAGTTAAGTGTGTACATTATTTTCATAGAGAAAGCTGACTTAATGTGTTATAATTCTTATTTAGTATTCATAAAATATCCGAATGTGTCATAATATATACATAATATGATAGAGACAGCAGAATATGTGATAGCTCGTATGTAACATTTATAAAGACCGTATGATGAATATGCTATAATTAATGTATAATATTCATATACAAACCAGAATGTGTTGTAATGCATTTACACACTAGAATGTGGTATAATTCATATATAAATGCCGAAGCGATGTAATACATTTAGGTAGAGGAAATATAATACCATGATGACGAAACATAAATCCGAAAACATTTGTATTTATACTTTTAACAGAAGCCTGTGTGGATCGGACTCCGTGATAGAGCTGAAAAGTCAAATGGCAGATAAGGATATCTATTCTGAGTGCCAAGAAAATCCAAGGTTTCTATGCCAACAAAACGCACATCCATTGTTAAAACTTATAGTAACACATTACATTTAAATTGGACGATTACGTGTATATATACGAATTACTTGTCAACACTAATTTAGAAGTTTTTAAGGGGTATTTGAAAATTGCTGTATATTTGATTCAAACTTTGTTTCTTTGAGCCTATCATTAAATCATATAACGATCGATAGATGCACATACCGGCAGATATATTCGTGTGACATAATGCAAATAAACGATAGTGACGTAAACAGATAGCAAATCTGCTATTGAGCAAAGTGTATATTGTGACATTTGGGCGTTCATGGCTATAGCAGGACTGATATAAGGGATGACTTGAATAAAATCGACGGATGTCGTTCTGTATTATACTAAAATCGTTTCAAGTGGTTTAATCGTTTTAGAACTGGTCCCGATCTTTCTGAAGTTGGCCCAAGTTGTATAAGACCGTTATATGCGATTGCTAATAGAATAGTGGCCGCTATGAATAGGGAAATCGATGCAGATCTTTGTATTTCAAGTGTTTCCTTGTAAATGTATTATTTAAAGCGATTTAATGTTGAATAATACTGAACATTTTTAACAATGCACCAATATTCTGAACTTTTCAAATACCCTTTCGTTCTTGCCAGTTGTTCCATATACACATAAGTCATTCCACTTCAACTACAGTCTGTATGCTTTGCTGTCCTACATCACGTCTTCTAATCATCTGTTTGTCATCTACATATCTGAAAAATTACTTTAGAAATTGATATGGTGTAGTTGAAACCGAAGTGAATTGTGTGGATGAATATCATAATCATGTACTGTTTCTTGCTACAAAAGATGCGAAACTTGTGTCTTACAAGTCGGCAAAAAGGATGTCCTTGCACTGGGAAGGTTTTCAGTATGATTAATTAAGCTCTGACATCGAACACAAAGGTACAAATTCGAAAACCTTACGAGTTTGATAATTTTTGCAGAATTATACAGAATGCTCACGGTGGTATTGACTTTCGAAACCATTATGATTGCGTAGCACGCTTTCTAGAGAAAAGGTGTGGACTTGTTTCAAATGTTACAGTGTCGAGATAGTTTTCAAAACTAATGTTTAATAGCAAGTTGTACATAAGGGTGTATATGGCAGTCATTTGTGATGTGTTCTTGTCCAAAATAATATACTTCATCGATTAGTATACAAAGGGACGCTACTCTATTATATAATGTGCGACATAATGTTCCCTCGTTCTCCTCCTTATCTAGATTGAGTAGCTTTTCAAATACAAGGAGAATTATATTTTGTGTCGACAGCTGCGAACAAGACTGATATAGTATATAATCCTAAATTAAATTCCCGATCTCTGAGAATCTTTTTAAAGCAATCGATAGATGTGTTAGCATATAAAATGTTCAAATTTTGACTTAAAGTGATTGATAATGTATAAGGCAAATTATTGTAAAACAATAATAAAACTTAAAAACAAAACATTTAAAAGATTTAAAACTTCATCCCTAACTCAAATTATTAATTGTGTCTTGTCTTTGCTGAAACATGTTTTGCCCTCTTTAAGGAAAAAGCAAAACCTGTACGTGTTTTTCCTTCATCGAAAGAAATTGTTCATAACTATTGTTTTTCCTTTTACAGAGAAGTAATGTTTATTTACTGCGCTGAACATCCTTCCACAGATGTGTGTACTTCGCTACTGACAGCGTCAAGTTCAAGGCTATACCATTGCCATGATTTATTTACAGCTATATTACTATTTACTTCCTTCTTTCTTTTGTTATATTATTAAGTGAATGAAATGAAAACTTCCTAAAAACTGCACGGTCTTTGTCATTTTTTTTATCATCATTATATCACTCTTCCTGGTAGGAAAGCTAATTTTCCGTACAATTGATGTTTTGTGCCTGTAATATTAGCCAAAGTAATATATACAAAACAAACTTGTCAGTATAAATAGGTGTGTGTGTGTGTGTGTGTGTGTGTGTGTGTGTGTGTGTGTGATACATATACCACAGTCCAATTTCTTTGAGTAGAAAATGGTGAAAGCATTATGTCGTACAGCCATTTTACGTTCGTTTCGTATGTCATGTAAAAAAACAAAAAAAGTCGGCATGCGCCATGGACTCATCAGGGTCTTGTTCGGGCTATGTCGACAAGACTGTCTAAGAAAAGAAAACTGTCAAGTCCCTATTGGTGCCAAGAAAGAAGAAAATATTATTTTAATATATGCAAATAGGTATTGATGATTGTCCTGTTGTTTACTTTATCATCACTGCTATTTTTTCCTACTTGTATTTTAGTTTTAGGATTATTTATGCCATCTCTCTCTCTCTCTCTCTCTCTCTCTCTCTCTCTCTCTCTCTCTCTCTCTCTCTCTCTCTCTCTCTCTCTGATGTTTTTAGGATACTATAGCGGTCCTTTATTGTCGTCTGTATATCCCTTTTTTCATACTTGGCTTTCTATTAGAATCCAATCACTTTATGTATTTTGGCTGAATACCTAGGAATCAACTATTACTATGTCATCTACGCGCTATGCCGTGTTTACATGTTTTGTATGCTACCAAACTCGTAGCGTAATTAGCCTGATGTGATTCTCATAGTCCTGTACACTGATTTGTTTTACGTTGCTGCAGTCCACCTTGTTACTTTTGACCGCTCCGCCATTTTGCCGTCACTGTACGAACAGCATGCTTGTTATCGACCAAGTAGTCAGTTTCCATACACTCGAGCCTGGTTAGAACTGCTTTTAGCATGTCGCTTTACGTTGCAGATCAGCTACTATGGTCATATTCAGTTGTTTATTATGCTGATTGGTCAATCTGATATTGACTTTGCAATATTTTAGTGAAGAGAGACAAGGAGTCCTTGTATTGAGAGTATATTTGGAACAGTACAACAAATGAAAATCAGTATCAAATACATATGCGAAAAAAAGAGATATTGAAATATCGCATCTTATGCTGAAGATGCTCTAGCAATAGGTTCGTGTCAGAAAGCGGTCGTTTTTGTCGTTCGACAAACAACATACAGCTTACAATAATAATAATAATAATAATAATAATAATAATAATAATAATAATAATAATAATAATAATGAGGACTTTGTATAGCTCCTAATCTTTCGAAGCTCAAAGCGCTTTACACCATCAATAATGATATGACTACACTACAGAACAACAAATGACAAAAACAATGAAATTGGAAAACATAAAAACATGCTGAAAACATGTAAGATACAAAACATGATTAGGTCGCTAAGTTTGTCCCTGCAGTCGAAACAGGTGAGTCTTAAGAGCACTCTCAAAAGGGACCACTGTGTCTTTGTGTCTAAGTTCAATGGGCAATTCGTTCGACGTCGCCGGGCCCTGGTGTGCAAACGAACGTTGTCCATATGACTTTGTTTTCACCTTGGGAACAATGAGTATACGATTATCAGAAGAAGAGCGTAAGGATCTAGCTGGTGTATACACATGGGTTAGGCTGGATAGATATGTTGGACTGGAGTCTGTCATTGAAACATAGCACAGAGAACAAATTTTGTGTTTGATTCTGTATCAAATTGATAGCCAGTGTAGGGTACAGAGCAGTGGTGAGGTGTGCTCTGATCGAGGTACTCTAAAGATGATCCGTGCAGCTGTGTTTTTAACTTTTTGAAGTTTCTGGAGTAAATATTGTGATGAACCAGACAGAATTGAGTTACAATAGTCCAGTCTTGAAAGTACTAATGAACACACAAGTGTTTTAGTGGCATTTACGAATGAAACTTATACGTCTCAATTCAAGATATGCAGCCTTGCATATGTTCATGACATGTTGGTGCAGAGTAGTATACAATGACTACCCATCAAGATTTTTCCAGATCTCGTCGATCGCTTGACTCTTACTTGGGCTATTAGATTTTGCCACTTTGTTAATTACAACCGACATATATGCCTTGTACGATGCAGACCATATTTCATTTTTCATCTTGGTTATGTATAGACTTCAAGAAGAAAATTCACAAAGCTTATATAAGTTTTATTTTTACCTTAACGTTAAGACTGTAAAGACATACATCATTGCTGCACATGTATTTAGTCACCATGGTCAGTACAACAACTATATACAAGTCCATAACATTGCAAGTATTGCTGAACATATAGTTTCCCCATCGCTCAGGTAGCAGAAAGGGTGAACAGACCTTTTGCTGAAATGACATTTTTGAAAAATAAAACTTTCTACGAAAATGAAATCTACAAGGTCAATATCGCCAAACCGAAGTTTCTAACTGACCGAGAGTCTCTCTAATTGGGTTATTTTTTTTCGATACTTTATCTTTCGTCATTAGTGCGTTTAGCTCTGACCATAATCGGTCCACGGTGAGCATTTTGTAAAATCATCTTATTAATTATTTATATATTTAATAACCGCTCCGGTGGCCTAATGGTAGAGCGTCTGTCTCATACCAAAGATTTTTCAAAATGGTACTAACAACTGCCTCGCTTGGCACTCAGCATTCAGAGGTTGGTGTAAGGACTGGTAGGCCTGGTTTCAGGATACATGTATGCGGCATTGTGACCCAGTGCCAGACATCACCATAAACTGTAACACTGCAGAATGTTAAAGCTACATTACAAAATCTAAATCACACACACACACACACACACACTTATTTTTTAATCCATATGATAATCATCAGCGAATTCATCAATAAGAGACCGATATACATTATCCATGATTCCTCGTGTAAATAATCGTTTACAAATATCAGCTGCTCCATTACAAATTTCTGAAAAATTATCTCCAGGACGTTTTCCGTCAATCATAATTTCTAATCATTTCTAATCATTCAACATCTGAAACCATATTGTAAGGACAAATAACAAGACCACTTATTTGAGTTTTAATACCACTGGCTTCAGAATTGTTGTCCAAATCTTCTTCTTCGTCATAAGCTACATATTGTTTGTACGATACTTTATCAGCTGCGATTAAGTCTGATTCTATTTTTGTTATTTACTTTCTGTTCAAATTCAATAAAATCTTTATCACTGACAGATTCAATTAGCGTCAACTTATCAACTGCATTTAAAGAAAACGAAATTGCGTTTGCCTAATTACGAGTATATCGTAGATGGTCAAATATTAGATTAAGATCATTTTATCTGTTGCAGGCAACTAATCAGCTGCCATTGAAATAAAATAAATTCACCGTATCTCAAGTTGATATTTATTCTTCGTCAATCCGATCGGTTTTCGGGTGGCCAGAAAATCCTCAACCAGTACCTACAGCAATACCAGAACCGAAACGAGATGATTGTATAAACGATCGTATTTGAGAAATACTCTAAAATTATGAAAAAAAATTCCTTACGGAGAGGAGTAAAAGCGAAAACGCATGGTGGTGAATTACAACTTTGCTTTCATGATGTATGGAAGGCCCCCCCCCCCCCCCCAAAAAAAAAAAAAAAAATTACATTGTCAATGGTATTAAATTTACTTTAAATGATATCAGTCGTTATCACAATATCTAGGCAAATTACATTAATTATTTATCGAGTGTCTGTTTGCAAAAAAAAAGGAACAAATTACAAAACAAGTATAACTCTTGAGCTAGGTTTCATTCGATCTTGTGAAATTGTTAAATTGTTAAATTGTTAAATAGTTAAATTGTTAATCAAAGTGTCGTGCAAACAGTGATTAAATCAAAAGGTACATATAACAGTATTTCATATCAACATCAGCTTTTGCGAACAAATATTCATCTGCAGTACCGGATTTCTACACATTAAAATGTCTCAGATTTAATGCGACGAACTAAAGAAATCAGTCACCGATCTTATCGATGAATATTTCCCTAAAATTACTTGAAACATGGAAAATTATAAACCCTCCAAAAACTATTCGCAAGCATAACAATGATCCAGACGGTAAAGGTTGCCATATTTCTTCAGGAATTGTTAACATCAACTATTTCAGTCAGTCTTGTATGTCACGTAATTTATGACACCTATTAAGCAAATCTTGAAGATTCCAATCAAGCTCAGCAAGGATCATTTCTTTATAAATTTACACCTCAAGTACCTCCTGAATATATGATTGTACATAAACCCATTAGTCTAGTTTATCTACGATATCATAATAATGTATTATTAAATAGTAATAATACATTTAAAAATTACTGACCAGAGCGGACACTTGCTTGATTTAAGAATCTTGGAATTTTTACGTAAAATCTTGACGATTTTGAATCATAAAAATATTTTATAGTCAAAGTTGGTGATTTACCAATTAATCAAAGGGGAATTATATAATGTACTAACAGGTGAGAGGTTTGATACACAACAAAGTGGTGCCTGAAAATGCCGTCCGAATAATATGTAACTGCCACCAATCGGGACAGAACAATTTAGTGTTGACATAATTATTGATGAATACGGCAATTAATTGGAACAGTTAAATGAACTGCAGCTACAAAATTTAATTAATTTTGATTATGTGTGATAGAGATCAGTTTCTGAATTATTCGCATTCCTGCAATGAATTCGACCCGCTTAAGCGTTTTTACATTCCTTCAGATTGATGGGTATTTTATCTAAATTAAATCAGATTATCAAATAATTTCTTCAGATTGGTGGGTACATTATTCATAATGCTTCAGATTATCAAGGAATGTCATCGAATTGATGGGTTAACAGTACTAAAAATAAATAAAAATCTAATCGAAAAATAAATTAATAAAATAACAAAATTAACAATAACAAATGAACATGTTATAAGAGAAATTATTGCTGATTCACGTCCAGATTTAAGGAACTGGTATTAAAAATAAGAATTGTAGGACTCTTTTGATAATTTGATGGGATAAATAGTGCTAAAATCAAATTACATACATACATACATACATACATACATACATACATACATACATACATACATACATACATACATACATACATACATACATACATACATACATACATAGCTAGGAATAAAACGTTTAATGCAAAATTGATACCAGGAACAGTATGTCATTCACTGGATATGAACTCCAAACCTCTAGTATGAGAGTTTTAGAGTTGGCTATGCGTCACTGACACCTTTATACTGATACACATTTTAGAAATTGTTATTAAGTTACTTTTACTAGGTTCCCATTATAATAACTACGGAAGATTCCAAACAAATCGTCTTAAACAAAATAATATATGTATATGTTTATGCATTTGACAAAGTAGGTATATTTGTCTATATAAACAGAGATCTAGAAAAACGAGCTATGTTGTTTGTAACAATACGGGTGACCACTGTTTTCTACCTTAACTTAATCGATAAAGTCAAAAGGTGTATAGATATCCTTTTAACAGTTGGAACTATTATAAAATTATGTTACTTCACTAACAAAATTGCCGTACCAACAGTTGAATTTACTGAAAAGTAGTTACGATAATACAAAAAGAAATAAGCAACAAACGAGGTAAATCTTCAATCACTTTCTACCGACGAAATATTCATGACAGAGTTATCTCTCTTAATGCGTTTGTATCTTGCACAGTTGGGAGATGCTGCAATATTGTTCTTTATATTTCTTCAACAAAGCCGACCTGGTTATATTATATGCGACGTGTTGTACTGAAGCATTGTAAATACCAAAATATTTGGCAGCTGCAGTTATCGATATAAATATTATTTCTTAGCCCGCTTTTACATTTGTAGATTTAAACACTCTTTTTAAAATTGTTTTACATCATGTACCAATTTACAATTTTGACTTTATGAAACAGCTCTTAAATTACAGAGAATTTTTTTTTGTTATCTAAATGGACATATTTTGAATATTCCGTGAAAACACTCGTAAATAAATAGATCATCTTTTATCCCAACAGTAATTTTAGATAACCAAAATTATGAACAAAGCCGACTAAAGGCCGTTTTAGTCGACAGTTCCTGATGATACCATCACAAGTTGCCTCATCATTTGTGATAATGGGATGTTTTACAAACTTATTTTCCATTATATGCAATAATATTTTTGGTCTATATGATTAGTGTGAAAAGCTAGCGAGATAATCTTCAGCCTTTCATTTGACTCTGGCATTATTATCCTCATTATTTGTCTATCGTAATAAATCTTCAGCTCTTTGTACCACAAAATGAAACAATTCAACTGTGTTTCTCCTCTAACCCCAACACTCGCACTTCAAACACGGTTGTACTCGTAGGCATTCGCGTCGTCCGCATTGTAAATGATCTCCGCAGAATTCATTTACACATACTTTGTGACAATGTGGTTTAGAGCCTATCATTAGCCATTTACACGTCTTGTTTGCTTGAATCATTATATATATATATATATATATATATATATATATATATATATATATATATATATATATATATATATATATATATATATATATATATATAAATTTAAATATGTACTTGCCTTACTTATAACATGGAGAAATTTAAGATATTATCTAAGATTAAGATCAAACCTCCTAGATCTAGATTTGATATTGACAGAAAAAAAAACCTGACTTGAAAGAATTTCGCGACGATGGTGCATTTTATGTGTGGTCACAATTCAACATCATACCAAACACCAAACATGTTAAAGAAGTTATGAATACTACAAATTACAACCAACGAGAATTTGGCGATTATTAATAAAACGATGATCAAATATATCTTTCTTAAGTAATATTGATTGCATTGGCAGAAACGGGCAATAAAACTTGGATTTTCTGTGAAAAACGCGACGCTGTCCTCCATTGTGAATAATTGCTATAATGAGCAAAAATTCCAAACTATGAATGTTGACTGGTATCGACTAAGAGAAATTTTCAAAATTAGATTGTGTAGTCTAACGAGTAATTGAAAACTTCACAAATGTGATACGTGGAAATGGTTTAACAGATACAAGACGTAAAATAATAGACGATTCGACAAAGACATTGAAAGAGCAACTATTGAAAGTGTTATTGAGCTGGGAAGGAAACTAAAATTTCCAATAATAATAAAAACAATAACAAGAGAGATTTTGTACGAATCTAAGTAAAAATGGAAAGGAGCTTCGATTAATATTATTTATCAGTATTATGCAGTAACAATATTTCGACGAAATTGAACTGTTTAGTTTATGTAGGTGATATATTTAATTTTATTAACGAAATAATAAGAAGCGATAATTCATCCGCGTGGTTGTTTTCGGGTTCTGATAATGAAAACTGATCAATTTGTAAGACGTAATAGAAATATTTATCGTTAAGAATCTCTTCACGAAGAAATTAAAGATCTTGTGCACGCATTATGTCAAAGACGGACAATATTTAACAATTAGTGGATAATTGTTGTATCGTTCCTTTAATTTGCTGTTCACATTGCACGAGAAAACAATTCATGGAAGCCCACACGATTTGAAGTTCTTCAAGAGTTGCAATTAACGAACAATTACGGGATTTTGACTTGAATGAAGTTACCTGCATCGAGTCATTTGAGTTTGCTAAAGATCTTCATTCAGTTTTGTATGACCGATTTTGAAGACACTTTACAGAAAATAGATGGGTACTGATTTTATTGTCGCGATATATGATCTACGCAAAAAAAAAAATATATTCGTGATACTGAGTGAAGTGGTTATATCATAAAGAAATTTCGTTTGCAAAATAATAAAATAAATGTTCCGATGATGAAAGTCCTGACATAGCCAATTTTGAAGACCTTAGCAGACGAATAATTGGTAAATCTGCACAAGGAGGATAGAACGATTATAAAGAACACAACATAAGATTGATTATGGACGATGCTG
Source organism: Unio delphinus (assembly GCA_029339505.1). Classification (NCBI taxonomy): domain Eukaryota; kingdom Metazoa; phylum Mollusca; class Bivalvia; order Unionida; family Unionidae; genus Unio; species Unio delphinus. The sequence goes on from JAQISU010000323.1 coordinate 12,744,952, forward strand.
AACATGGATTTTATAGTCAGTGATGCAACGAAGAGAAATGTGTTTATAACTTGAAAGACACTAACGGAAATAAGTTAGGTAAATTAGGTAATTTACATTGATGGCGAGTCACCACAGTTTACCCATTTAATATGTTCAATGCTCGCGTATGTTTGGATAAAACTTTGTATCAATGATAAACAGATTTCCTACAACCTGCTATAAGAGTCGCTGCGGATTTGTTTCTATCAAAAGAAACTATTCAGATATACTTAATCAATTGTTTATAAAAACTGCTTACGATGTACCATGGGACCAATGGAGAATAAAACAACACAAAATACAAAATTATTCTGAATCTGCCGACGATAAAATCAAGAATAGTTTATTATAAAAGGTATCAAATATTAAAGCTATCATCCGTCAGTGTATGATCCAGTGACTAGGCATAAATCAGTGCGTCTTAATGAGATTCTGGTAAATCAACACGTGTGAGCTAATTATTTTGAAATTTTGATATGATATTTTAAATCAATACATACAGACACGCCAGAGAGATGAAATAATGAAATCACGCACTTGCCATGAATTTTTCCTATGGAATGGACATAAATAGTCTTCTGAACGAATGGTGAAAAATACATTCCAAGAACTATTATTTGGGAGTAAATATGCATAGCATCTAAAGAAATTTTACAAATGTTTCTTGATTGGTTATGAACAAAACTACTGCTGTGATAATGTGCCGTGATCATGACTGAAACGGTTTGTAGATTTTTTATAAAGAAATTACTGATGATTATAAAGCGCTTGATCCATAATAAAGAGAATAAATAAAAAAAATTAATCAGACTACAACCGAATAAAGTTTAGTGTGAAATAATGCGTGATATAATTTCAGAAACACATCTAAACGATTTTTGGAATTTCTGGTGACCAATTGATTCAATACTGAAAAGTGGTAAGATAATTCGTTTGACACAATTATTTTTGTTACATAAAGAAAAAAAATTCCAAATCTACCCATACATTTTTTTTTTATCGCCAAGGAGATGCAAACAGACAAAATATTAAAGCTGATATACCAGGAATTGTCAGAGAAATGAAAAAATATCGTGTTCAGTGATATTGTTTTAGTTCCAGTCAGCCTTATTTAGAATGCCTTAAAAGACAAAACTCCATAGACGGTAGGATATGCAAGAACAAGTCATTAATCTCAAGGATTACTCATCTCTGATACAGTTGTTTGAAAATGTGATGCTGACCTGTCTTGAGTTTAATCGAAGTCGAGGCGCTAGTTCACAAACGTGACGATGGTGATAATTGTGTATCTTCAGGAATTACTTGTAATTGTTCACGCTGAGAAGCAGTTGACTCTAAACAATAAATTGCACATCCACCCATGGATCTCACAACGCTAGAAAGTGTATGTGTCGTCGCACTCCAAATGGGAACAGGTGCTTTTTTTTACCGCCTTTAACTTCCCATACTCATATAAATATCTTGCACTCACTTTACCTAATACTGGTTGTTTTGAAAATCATGTCGTTGCATTAATATATGTTTTTGTGATCGACTTGTTCGGTTTCATAGCTATTGCACGAGAACATTCGTTATTTAATGCAGCTTGAACACTTGATATTCTTGCATTCCATTCACATGATATCCCGTCTCTTTGGAGTTTTGTTCATGGATATTTCCTTTGCTTATTGATATCCAAATAACTGTTCAGTGTTCAATTAAATTGTTCAACAATTGCCTGATCACAATGAATTACGATATTTCCTCGTCTGATTTTGACGTCAAGCGTTTTCATTAGAGAGGATACTGGACCACGACATTCAGTATCAACAAACGTAGCCACTTGAGATACATGTTTGAGTGCATGTCCTCAAAATAGGATCCACGTTATAGTCCATGACCTTAGAATAGGATACATTTCTGAGTCCATGTCCTAAGAAATATTCCAACCAAAATTGCGAGAAAAATGGCACTGAAGTTCTAAAAATAGGTTTTGAAATTGTTTGCTGTGCAAGCCATACCATTGTTAATGGAGCTACCATAATACAAGTTTAGTATACCATGCCTTGAATAAAAAAAAAAAAAACATTTCTTCAAGTTTTCATAAGCTGACACATGATGCATGATGGGTACAGTGCCACACACTTAAGCTTGATTCACTTTATGATCAGATATTTCTTGCTGTCATAGTCAACCACCTATGCATACAATCAATTTTGACTTTGTTTTGTCAACAGTGAGCAACTCTTTGTGCTATCTTGCTAACTAGGTTCATGAGACAGATCGATAGACTGGATCAAATCCAAATACCCTTACATAAGAAACTGACCTTAAGACAAGTAAAAGTTTCAAATATTCATTGGTGGCTGTATCCAAAACTGGACATGTATTCAACTCTGAACTTAATTTATAAAGTACTGAGTAAATTCTCAGTTAAAGTCTTAATCTTTTATAAATTAATTATCAAAGGCATGAATCAAACTTATTTGTCATCACACAAGGAAAATGTTTTACCACTTAAAGAGTCTAAGGTATGTATCAAGGTCATGTGTTATGATAGTTTTAATGCTTTACCAAAAAGCATCTAGTCAATTTGTGTCTATGGTTCATATCATGGTCATTTGCTATGATAGTTGTAATGCTTTACCATTTAGCATCTAGTCAATTCGTGTCTATGGTACATATCATGGTCATTTGTTGTGAGTTTTAATGCTTTACCAAATAGCATCTAGCCAATTTGTGTCTATGGTACATATCATGGTCATTTGTTATAACAGTTTTAATGCTTTACCATTTAGCATCTGGTCAATTTGTGTCTATGGTACATATCATGGTCATTTGTTATGACAGTTTTAATGCTTTACCAATTAGCATCTAGTCAATTTGTGTCTATGGTACATATCATGGTCATTTGTTATGACAGTTTTAATGTTTACCAAATAGCATCTAGTCAATTTGTGTCTATGGTACATATCATGGTCATTTGTTATGAGTTTTAATGCTTTACCAAATAGCATCTAGTCAATTTGTGTCTATGGTACATATCATGGTCATTTGTTATGAGTTTTAATGCTTTACCAATTAGCATCTAGTCAATTTGTGTCTATGGTACATATCATGGTCATTTGTTATGACAGTTTTAATGCTTTACCAATTAGCATCTAGTCAATTTGTGTCTATGGTACATATCATGGTCATTTGTTATGAGTTTTAATGCTTTACCAATTAGCATCTAGTCAATTTGTGTCTATGGTACATATCATGGTCATTTGTTATGAGTTTTAATGCTTTACCAATTAGCATCTAGTCAATTTTTGTCTATGGTACATATCATGGTCATTTGTTATGACAGTTTTAATGCTTTACCAATTAGCATCTAGTCAATTTGTGTCTATGGTACATATCATGGTCATTTGTTATGACAGTTTTAATGCTTTACCAATTAGCATCTAGTCAATTTGTGTCTATGGTACATATCATGGTCATTTGTTATGACAGTTTTAATGCTTTACCAATTAGCATCTAGCCAGTTTGTGTCTATGGTACATATCATGGTCATTTGTTATGATAGTTTTAATGCTTTACCAAATAGCATCTAGCCAATTTGTATATATGGTTCATATCATGGTCATTTGTTATGATAGTTGTAATGCTTTACCAATTAGCATCTAGTCAATTTGTGTCTATGGTACATATCATGGTCATTTGTTATGACAGTTTTAATGTTTACCAAATAGCATCTAGTCAATTTGTGTCTATGGTACATATCATGGTCATTTGTTATGAGTTTTAATGCTTTACCAAATAGCATCTAGTCAATTTGTGTCTATGGTACATATCATGGTCATTTGTTATGAGTTTTAATGCTTTACCAATTAGCATCTAGTCAATTTGTGTCTATGGTACATATCATGGTCATTTGTTATGACAGCCTTAATGTTTTACAAAATATTAGTTCACGGGTATATCAAGGTCATTTGTTATGACAATCTTAATGTTTTATGAATTAATAGTCATGTTTTACGAACTAATTATTGAGAACTCTAGTCATCTCAATCTTTTTGTATGCATGTGAGGCCTGGGCTCTGACAGCAGAATTACAATGAAGAATCAAGGCACTTGAAATGAGATGTTCCAGAACCATCCTTGGCATCTCTTACATGGACCACATCACAAATGAAAAAGTGTGAGCAGCAAAGAGGCTGAGCCCACCAAATTTCTAGCGCGATCTGAGGGTTCCACAATAGTAAAACATCATAGAAGCCTCAGATCGCTGAAATAACGGTTAAAAAAATATTACAATGATATCACAAAAATCGGACAAAAAGGATAAACCCACCAATTTTTTGGCGCGATTCCGGACCTCCACAACAACAAATCATCAACGAACCCTCAGACCGTTGAAATAACGGTTAAAAAATATCAGCAGGTTTAGGATTTTTCATAACAATTTTTTCAACCGAATATTCGATCGAGACCGATACGATATCGTGTTACAGGTTCATGTAAATTTATTGTGACAAATCCGTGTGGGACTGAATGAGCTGCGCTAAAGAAATTTTTAAATTTATTAAAATCCATATCGGAACACCATGTCTGCCAGATATTTCGTAGCGTATGTGTATCAACACCGTTAAACACACATAGCAGATTACAGTTATCTCTGATTACTTTGGGAATTTGTGTGTATCGTTGAGTTAAATAAAACATGTCAGCGTGTTTGTGACGACCTCGGGAAAATATCATTGCGGGATTTGTTTGTTTATCCAGCATTACATCGTCGTATACAATCATGTTGTTGATGGCTACGTCAAGGTCATCTACGTGTGGTGCATCGGCTACATCTGTGATAAATTCAACAACATTATATCCAGCACTTGTTGTTGCAGTTTCATTAAAATCTTTTAGCACCTGGTAACAGTGTTAATCATCTACGCTGGGAGCGACCATATACAATTTATCCCAATTTGTATATTTCATCAACATCGTGAGTAACAATTGTGTTTAACCACACCCTGATGGACCTACAATAACACCTCTGATTGAATTTGGCAACATTGGGTGATGTTTTGTTGGTTGTCTCTTTTTCAACGCGGAAAAGTCAATTACTTCCATTAGATATAACGTAATATTATTATGGATCTATATTGTGTAAAATGTCGAGCACGTACTCGTACAACTGATCAAACAACGGTCACTACAAAAAATAACAGATCTGCACTTGCCGGTAAATGTGCACAATGCGGTACAAAAAAATTTAAATTTATCCCTGTTGACAAAGTCAGCGATGGGACTTTTAAAAAAAAGCCACGGAGGTGACATCGCTGCAAACTTGGCAAAAACCCCAGGACTCCCATGGGCAAAGTACCCAGGAGAAAAACACCTTCCAGGATATAGCTACTGTGGACCAGGGACACGATTAGATATTCGACTTGATCATCAAAATCAACCTCGACCTGGTGAATCACCGATAAATGCTATCGATGAAGCGTGTCGAATACATGATATAGCGTATAAAAGCGATAATTTGCAACAGAGGCATCTCGCTGATGTTTCATTGATTCATGCTATAAATGCTATTCCGGGTAAATCTTTTAAAGAAAAATTGGCTTCATGGGTTATTAAATCTGCCATGAAAGGTAAATTATTGTTTGGTGCAAGTATATAACATGGAGAAAATTTATTTTTTTCCAACAGGATATTACTCGGGTAAATCCGCTATTAACAAATTAGCTAGCGCCGCTAAAGTATCGCGTGATGTCGCTGCGAATTGGTTATCCCGACAAGCAATATGGCAAATTTATCTACCCGGTCCAACATCAATCAAATATGGATCGTTTGATGTTCATGTTCCAAATGAGGTTCATCAGGCTGATATATTATATTTACCGCATGATAAACAAAAACGGGTTTACAAATACTCGCTAACAGTTCTTGACGTTGCTAGCAGATATAAGGAGGCGTCGCCGCTATCAACAAAATCATCATCTGAGGTCGCTGCGGCGTTTAAAAAAAATTTATCAAAAAGGTCCTTTACGTTGGCCAAATTTGTTACAGGTTGATCTCGGTAGAGAGTTTCACGGGGATGTATCTTCGTTAATGGCCCAGCATAACGTTGTAATTCGACGAGGACATATTGAAATTCATCGTGATCAGGCAATAGTTGAACGATTTAATAAAACTCTTGCTGATAAATTATTTTATTATCAAACTGCAAAAGAGTTTATTCAACAAGATAGATCTCGTGAATGGGTTAAACGACTCCCCGAGGTGATTTCATCACTTAACAATCAGATCACTGCTTCGATAAATGATAAACCGGCCTCCACGATAACAAATAAATATATACCTGGAAAAACATTACTGCATAATGATACGCCATTACCATGGAACGCTACTATTAGATATTCATATGAACCTGGTGAACTTGAAGGCGGTGTTAGACGGTCCACAGATCCTATATGGAGAATTACCGCCCATAAAATATATTCTGCGGTATCAGCTGCACACAGGCCAACATATTATAAATTGGATCCATCTGCACCTCAGCGAAGTTTTACTCGAGAACAACTTCAAGTTATTCCAGATGATATTCAATTACCACCGAAAAATATAACATAATTGTAGTTGGTGTAGTGTAACTGAGACTCGTCTAAGTTGATTTATTCGCCTCACTCGTGACACAGCCAAAAAAATTAAATTGTCCCATTCGATAAAATCATCAATAATGTACACGCCCGTATCTGTGATAGTTAGCCCTTGTGATGAATATATCGTTGTAGCATATCCTAACCGCCACGGAGAATTAATTGCATTTATTGCGTCTCTAACTACAGATAAATCAACTTAAACTATGTCATTTAATACAAGTTCTTGTTGTTGTTGACGTCCTGGTATATCAACAAAAATATTTTGTCGTCTAGTATCTTTATGCCGATAACATAGAGGAACCGGTTTGTTAGGAAATTTACTCTCATGAAGATAAAATAATTTTTTCAAAAGAATATCTCTGGTGGATTTTCTACTAGCTACAACTATATCAGATGGTTTCCAGATGTTGTAAAATTCAACTAATGGTGTTTCGGGTATTATCTCACGTAACTGTTCGGCCTGATTTTTATTACTTGTACATCTAATTGCAGTTTTCAACGTAGTTAACTCCGTATCAAGAGATCTGCGGTCAATTGTCATTTCTTCGTAATAATCAACTTGAAGTTTTAACCAACAATGTGGAGATATATTTCCAAATGGTGGTGGCTGTCCATGATCTCCACATAACACCACAGTGGTAGTTTTTGTATTTAGCCGTTCAATTAACATTTTTATAATTTTTTTGGCACAGTACAAATTTCATCCCACAATACTACATCGGGAACAAGTTTAGTTCCCATTCGTTCAGGGGTCCATTCACCTCCACTATATCTGAAAAAGCTATTATATGTACTTGCGGAGATTCCTTTTTCTTTAAAATCTCTAGCAAGGCGATGAGTTGAGGTTAGCACAATTAGATTAGCTCGATGAAATAATTCTATCACCCGTGTTGTTTTTCCGCATCCCCCTGGACCGTTCAAGTACACAAGTTTGTGCCGTGCAACAACGTCGTGTATACTCGGGGATGTTGATATTTTTTCAATTACACCGCTGTGATATTCTGGTTTGTCATCCACATCTACGTGTTTGCTCTACTGGTGCAATTCTTCATGTTTAACACGCCATGTTCCTCATGCTGTACCATCACCGAGATATATTTTGACGTCATCGTGATATTTTTTATCGTAATAAAATGAGTCAGTTGCACATCTCACTGCAATGTCAGGAAAACGATTTACCATACTGAGAAGATATATAGTCGTATATGCGAGCATAAATGATCTTAAATGGGTATATTGTGGTATTTTATCGTTAAAATATTCTGCGATTGTTCCAAATTGTTCCCCTGATGATAATTGTGAGGCAGTTTTTCGGTAAAATACTCTTTTAGATACCGCATCATCAATGACGAATTTTAATTCACCGGGATCTAAAACCAATTTGGCAGTTTTACGTCCGCGAATTTCATCATCGGCGATATCTCCTTGTGTGAATTTTCCAGTTATAATCCGTGAAATTCGTTTACACTCGCTGGTTATCACATCGCGAAGAAATTCCATATCGTATCGGAGAAATTTATCTAGTGTGGGTAGCCAAACTTCAGTTTGTTTATCATAGCTAAATATTATTTCAGATACAGTTAAATCTGTTACCACGCCGCTGTTTAGTGCCCACCTCAGCAACACAGTTGGAGCCCATCTCTTTTCGTGTAGATGCCGTCCAATCCATAAATACGTTACCGGATGTAGTCCATCGGGTATTTTAAACGAAACCACTTCAGCAAATCCTGTTAGGTCATATTCAGGTAGCGGTCCATTAACAGCTCTTCGTACCATTCTGTGAGTTGGTAGTCCAAATTGTTTAAAATATTTATTACACTCACCACCACCTAGAAAACTTCCTGGATAACATGCAATCATATCCACAGACATCATATCGTTGAAATCATATTGTGTGTTCCACAACCCACCGAGTCCAAATTCGATACAACTTGCCCGTGTGTATTCAATAAATTTTTTTTAGTTGGTTTCCATGAGTTTTTTATCTCTGGCAATTTGAGACGCAATTGATGATATTGTAAAACTCGTCTGAGTGAGTTTTGTAATTTTAGATATATCTTCGGGAGATTCACTGATGTATTTACCGGCGAACTCTTCCATGTTGCGTTGTAAAGATTCTTGTCGATAAATTTATCCACCCGCGGTTACAAATTGATCATATTGGTCACACTGGAAAACAACTATATATTTACCGGGTCGGTGTAGTTGTTTTTAATCCAATCAAACATATCACCGTGATAATATTTCACAATTTTGTTGTCAGGGAAATCCCCTTCGTTGACCCCCCATGCATGAAAATTGTGATCAATGATCTCGATGGGTGTTCCTGCCTTACGGTAGCAACCGGAACTATAAAATATACTCCCTGGAAGCATTTTCACAATGATGGAGAATTTTAGTTCTTTTTCCAACTCGGCTATATCGTGTTTTGTTGCACCGGTGCCTTTTTGTTAATAAATTCACTCCATGCGGAAATTTTATTAGCTCCATTTTCAGTAAGACCTGCACCGCGTTTTGATTCTTTAAAATGTTTTATTTTTTGTTCAGCTACACAATTTAACGTTGTAGATAATTTCATTCCTGCAACTTCGTTGTCGTTAGGGACCCCCACGGGAAATATCCCATATGTAATTACGTTAAACGGATATGCCACATTGTAGTATTGATTGTCGATACCAACTAGCGTTCCAGGTTTTGTAGTTTTCGTTCAAATGAATAATCCACCGTTGTATATTACTTCTCTGCGATGATGAAATATCTTCCATGTCCGAGAGTTATTTTCAATCAATCGATGGATTTCAACAGGTTGATTTAATCGTTGATAGTATTTGATCTGTTCATCTAGTTATTTTTGTTGTTTTTGGGACATTTTTTTCTCAAATGTCGTGTGAATGACATCTAACGTGTACTTGTTGTTTTTGGTAAAATCGATCGACGATAATATATCTGCGGCGCGTTTTAACTTCATTGTGTTATCATCAAAATTTGTTAAAAACGTCGAACATATATATGCGGCACCATTTAACCGGTGTTGACGTTTTGCTTCGCGGATACTTCTAACGATTCTAGATTTATACCTCGTTGATGATATTTTCTCATCTAGGTCGTATTTGATTTTTACTCGTATAGGTTCCACATCCACATTTATTTTATAAATCTGTTTCATTTATATATTAACGAAACAAACCTTCAATTAAAAATTTGATTTGCCAATATAATATAGTGATGGAACAAAATAAATGCAAATGGTTATGGAAAAACGATAACGGGATATGTTCTCGAAGATGTGTTGGGGAATATTGCACGGTGCACAATCAACAGATTAAAAACGGTTCCCCCAGAATGGTGAAGTGTATTAAATGTCAATGTGGTGTTCAATGAAAAACTCGGCTATGTGCTGAATGCGGTGGTAAACGGTTTCGTGAATTTGTTAGATATTATCGGAATTGTATATGACGAATATGACTTTATCATCGGGGATTACAAAAAACATCAATTAAATTCATGAATTCTGCTTAATTAACATATGGATCAAATTATATTTGTATCTCACCCTGTTTACGTTGCATACGAGGCATCTCGTGACGGAATCATACGACATCGGTGATTTAAGAAAAATCTCGGTCGGATTAACAATTGCGGTTATTTAGGGCTCAGTTTTTCTTTCAACGAAAAAATAAAAAATTATAACTCTGCTAGATTTATCTACGAGTGCTACAACGGGTTGATTCCGCCGGATCTAGTTATAGATCATATTAATCGGTACAGACTCGATAACAGAATGGACAATCTTCGTGCGGTGACCCAACAACAAAATTGTCTTAATTGTGCACCAAAAGTCAAATCACAACAACGACGACCAGTCATAGCTGTCATGGACACAACCGAGTGATATTTTCCATCGACGTTTTCTGCAGGAAAATATTATAATATTGCTACATCATCTATGAAAAGTGTTGCTGATTACATAACACTTGCCGCATACTCAAAGCGATTTCATTGTTGGGTTTCTTTTTATATCAATAAAATATATTCGAAAGATACATACAATTAGACAGAAGATTTCTTATAGTATAATGAATGACGAAAATATTGCTCAGTTGGTTAGCGAACTTGACCAACTTGCACCATATGTTCCTGCCGGGAACACGTTTACGTCTGACTGTCTTGAACAAGAATATCTTGGTGTTACATCAATGAGAGACCAGGGAAAACCGTCTTATCGAAACGAATACAGAATAATAAAACTTCTCATTGAGGCACGTACAAAGGTGCTTTTGAAAAACCGAGACAAATTTGCGTTTTTTGTTCCGGCGGGTAGAATAATTAAGTAGATTGAAGATTCTCTCCAAGAAACCTACAATGAACGTCAACAAGCAAAATCTGTTAATGCCGAATTGGAGAAGCTTTAGAATTCGCCGTTGTAAGTAATTTGTTTCATCGATGAGTAATCGAGTAATTATGGCGGTAATTATGAATTAAGAAAACGACTTTGATATTTTTTTGTTGCGTATTCATAGATGAGTAATTGTGACGAATAAATATGACTAATAAATATGACAAATAATTATATCAGTAACAATAAGTGATTTTTAAGGCTCAGTGAGCTAAATCCAGCGATAACAGCGATTAGTAATCGCCGACTATTATTTCCAGAGATATAATTGCCACGTAATTACCTGTGTATAATTATTCATCATAATTACTCATCCGATTTTACTGGAATACAACGGCGCTGCTGCCCAGATTTATCGATCATAATTACTGATATAATTATTTATCGTCGGTAGATTTTTTATTTTTTTAATAACATATTTACATGCCGAACAAAGCAAAATATTTATCAGATCTTGATGTTAATAATATTATTTCGTTACGAGGAATGGAGAAACCGATTAGCATCGCTAGCAAATACGGAATTGGACTGACAAGGTTGTATAAAATTTGGGCAAACGCTTCTCCTAATAAGAAATTTCCTGGTGGTTTCGCTGGCACTCAAGCTGGTAAAAAATTAACTGAAACGGCTAAACAATTACTAGATGAGACCAATCAAAAACGAGAAGAGGTTTCGAAAATCCGAGACAATTATATAACCTTACAAGCTGAAATAGCGCGCGGACATGAACAGATTGAAAAAAAGACAAACACTACAAACAATGTTAGGTAAATATAATTTACAGCTGCAACAACAACAACAACTGAAAGAACTTTTAAGTTGGTTACCGAATAATGAACAACAAATTAAAACTCTTACTGAACAACAACAACAACAACAAAATAATTAAGGATTTAACACAACAAATCAACAACAACAATATTATTGCGTCACAGCGTAGCAGTATAGAACAACTTGAAAAAACTATAGCGGATAATGACAAGATCGAAAAAAAACTTTCTATGATTTAGCTAAAAAAAACACCAGTGTGAACTCACCTGCGGCGAATTCGTCGTCGTCGACTAGATCTCCGCCACTATCAACTCCAACGAGTAAACACACGAAGAAAACTGTTGAGCAACGAATGGCTGATGCGCTATTAAAAAAATAATACCCTATCTGATTTTTCATCAATAATAATTTTTTTTCTCACATTTTCATCGCTAAAATCCTTGTTGAAAATCTTTGATTTTTACGATTTCATCGTGAAAATTGCTTGCAATTTCAGGGATTTTCACCAGCGAGGATCCTCAATAGTGTATCTTTGTCAATACAGTTACTACCGTATTGTGTTATTTGATCGTAAAAACAGGTAATTGTAGCAATCCCGTTAATAGATAGCCGGCCACGTTGAAAATCTGTTAGCAAAAATTTATCGTTACCTGGTTCAGATACAATGAAGTTAAAACTCGCGACTGAGCTTTAATAACATTCTCGTACAGCATCGTACAATTAGACTTTGTCATGGATTTTACCAACAGCGTGACGATACATTACTGAAATTACAAATTTCTTATTGATGAAAATTTAATTTAAGTTGATGAAATCGTAAACGATTTTCACGATGAAAGTCTTAAGACGAAAATCCTTGTTGAAAATCTTTCATTTTTACGATGAAAGTCTTAAGACTTTACTTCGAGGGTTATTTGTAATTGTTCACCGCGAAGATCAATCAACGAAAAGTCCTGATCGGTTATTCTGAAATTTATTTGCGTGATAAAATCATTTGCAACAGCCAAATATACCAGATTGGGGGGATTCATCACGATGAGAGACCCCGGAGATACATTTGGGGAAAATGTATACAGAATATATCCAGGAACGGCCCGTGATGACTTTGATGCGTCTACGGAGTAACTATCTAATACTATATCCGCGATGACATGTATCGCTATCGTCGATGTGATATTGGCAGGTTTCGGTGATTCGTGTCTGCCGGTTTTAAACGTTGAATTGTTTGATCGTAAAATTTCTTTCGCGGCAATTGATTTTACCCACAGCGCATGAATTTGTAGAAAAAATTCATTAACTAAATCGTTTAATTTCCTCTTAAGATTAAGGTTTTTCAACGCTGAAAGTTTATAATCACGAAAATTACTATTAATTGATAGTGAAAATATTGTTAAAAAATTCTTGTGTTATTTTCTATTGCTGAAGTAATTAGCAAGTTGTTGAGATAATTTGCATCCGCGATAATCTGATTTAACACGGACACGTGTGATATAATTTCACCACGAGTAATTATTAAATTGGTAGCAAGACAACGTTGAAAAGATTCTCGTAGCTGTTGTAAACGCGATTCAAATACTGTATTGAAGGTACTAAATACCTTCGGTAATGTATTATAAGTGATAGTGTAATTTCCAAACCACCATGTAATTGGTCCATTCGTTTCGTTCTCGTAACCCTGTTTGTTTGTGATCATACGGACCCGCGCTAATGTAGTTTTCAACGTATGAAAAAACCCACCATCTTGATAATCTATTTGAATCGCTGGAATAATGGGATCATCAAAGAGAAAATCAGATTTTTTAGGTTCTGCTGTTCTCGGGTGAATCGTTGGAATAATATCCGCCCATGCTTTATAGATTCGTGGAAAAAATTCAACAACTACATCGTTGAGTTTTCCCTGTAACCAAGGTACGTTATATCCTGGAAGTTTAAAATTAGTAATTCCTTCAAAACGAATATTATACACACGGAGAAAATCTTGTGTGTTTTTTTTCAGACGTGGATACATCAAGAATAAATTTAATTACATTGGAATTAAATTTATCCATGTCGGCAAGAATTTGATTACACACCTCTGTGTATTTTATAACAGCGTCACGATTCGGTGGAACTTTATTAATTGCCGTTACAATGTAACAGTAAAATCGATTAAAGTCGCAACTGATATCAGCGAACATTTTAGCGGTTTTTTGACGATCTGTAATAAATGCAGTAGTACCAGCGATATCGTTTCTGGACTCTACTTCTGCGACGAAATCATTTAACTGGTTCGTGTAAGTTAATCTTTCACTAACATGTTCATTATATTCGTGATAGTTACGTTTCGTAGATGTATAATCGGACCGTTGTGGTTCCGGTGGCAAATCAGCGATGTCAACTACCCCAGGAGGGTTCTCAGGCCAACCTAGCACCGACTTGATCCCGCTGTTATATATATCCACAGAATAGTCAGGTGAATTTATCTCGATGGACGTTGATAACAATGGTTCATGTGGGTTTATCTCGATGGGAGATTTATCTGGACCATCTTTAATTTCAATTTTATTCGGCCCGGTAATAGCCTCAAGTCGTTCTATAATCTCCGTGCTGATATCTTCAATATCATATGCACCTGTTGGTAACAACAATGTATGCCACTCATCGCTGCCATCAGGACGTTTTTTATATGAAAAAACAAAACTGTTATTTGGGGTTTTACCACGAAATGGTTCCGCTCGAATATTTGGCCAGCTATAATAACACCGTAGTTGTGTCAACGCGATTGAACTTGCTGGTATCGGCTTGAGCAGCAGAGGAGGCGAATCAGAAAACATTTTTAAACAAGTTTTCAATGGATTAAGGCTTAAAACAATGAAATCAGGCAAAAAATCAATGAAATCAGGCAAAAAAAAATCAATGAAATCAGGCAAAAAATAATAATGAAAACTCAATGAAATCAGTCAAAGAAAAAAATAATGAAATCAAAATAAAGAAAGCCTCCATTCGTCTTCACCCGAATATTTTATCAAGTCCGATACAATATCGTGTCCTGGGGGGGGGGGGGAAATCCTTTCAGGATGAAAATCCTTTCAGGATGAAAATCCTTTCAGGACTTTACAAACAGACTAATTTGTAAAATTTCGCCTTGTAAATCAATCAGATTATTAGATTGGTCTGTGAGTTTGAAATTAATTCTGGTTAATGAATTATTATGACATCGCATATAGACTGGATTCACCGGGGATTCAATTATTAGAAACCCTGGAGGAGCTGTTGGTGCAAATGAATACAAAATATATCCTTGCTGAGCTTGATTTGATCGTTCTAAATTTATTTGATAGCTTCCTTCGATAACATCACATACTAAATTGATCGCTATCACTGATGAAATATTCACATTTTCAGGAGCGATATGTCTGCCACCACCATCTGGGTCATTATTGTGTTTGAGGATTTTTATTTCCGGTGATGTTGTTTTTTTCCATGCATCATGAATTATTTTAAAACCAATATCGATGGTGTCACTGAGAGATTTTTGTAGTTCTGGTACGTTATATCCTGGTATTTTCAATGCTTGAATATCTTTGACGGAGATTTTATATCCATTTGCAAATAAATCTCTTGTTTCAGGACTACTGTCACCTAACACCTCTTGAATAATTTGTGAATGAAATGTTTCCATATCATTGATGATTTTGTTACATGTTTCTACAACGCTGATAAATTCATATCGGGTGAGAGAGCCTGATTTAAGAGATATTAACAACAGTGAAAAATCATTATTGAACGCTGTGAAATTTTCAGTGATTTTATCCCGTCGAATTAAGTAGTATTTTCTCTTAGTGAAGGGATCTGTCACTCCATTAAAAAAATTCATTATATTGTAATCGCTATAGCTTTTTACTGGATTATCAGATTTTATCCTGTCTGTGATATAATGTTTTTTGTGGTTCTGGTAAATCAACGGTTTTCCACCCTGGTGGTAATTCAGGCCATCCTAGTACGGTTCTAATAGAACTCTGATAGATATCTACGACGTATCCTTCTGTGCTTATCTCAATGGCAGATGATAGTGTTGGCTCATGAACCGTTATAGCTATTTTTGATTCTGCTCCAGTAATCGAGTTTATTCTACGTTGCAATTCGTTTTTGATTTGTTCGATTTGGTATGACCCTGTTGGTATCGAAACAACGTTCCAGTCTGGGGTACCGTCGTCTTTATTCTTATTTGCAAATACCAGTGAATTATTCGGTTGTTGACCACCAAATGATTTTGACCTAATATTTGGCCAACTGTGGTATACTCGTAATTTTGCTAGTGCGATTTCCTTCACTGGGACCGGAGAAGGGAAATTCACACTGAATTCTGGATTCGTTGATGTTATTGAGATCATGCTTGTTTGTACTGGGTTTGTGTTCTCCACTATTCGTTGAAGTAATTCCATCTGTGTTGTCATTGTTATTATACTCATGATGTATTTCTAATTTTGATATCGCAGAATCGTAAATACCTACCATCGCTGAGAACTCACTCTCTGATATAATTGTATCATCGAGTGATGACGATATCATTGAGGATAATTGCGAGTATGCAGTGGACACAACATGAAATTGAATTATGTAGTCTTGTAGTTTCCGTTGGCTGCATGATGATATTTTTTTTGTTATAATTGAAATTATTCCCGCGATTGTTGTTGCCGCAGAAATGCAAATTGGAACAGCTATCGGGGCCATCATTGTTACCGAGGATAGTATAATACCAGCTCCGGTGATTACACCACTCACAGCGTACACAGTAACATCAATTGCGGTAATTCTCCTGCGATATTTTTTAATTTTCATTGCATACTCCTCGGCAAGGGTTTTGAGTCTATTTTGATATTCTCTGACCTGATAATAACGATATTGCGATGATGAAATCATTTTTATTTTAAAAACGCTAGCGTTTTCAATTACGATTTCAATTGAAACCGTTAGTGAAATTGCTTTGCAATTTTCAACTTAAATCCGCTACGAATTCCACATACCATGTTGTTGAGACCCTAAGCAAATTTTTATCAGTAGATGTTATTGTGAACATTTCAGTTGTATTCTTGTCGATGATCGTTGAAATCGTATTGTTGACCCCGGATGAACTGGACGATGAAATATTAAATTGAGTCGTTGTCACTAGTGTTAATCGATAAATACCCTTGACGGTTGCAGTGATATCTAATTTGCTGTTTGTAGGTGTCCACGCAAATGATCCGTGTTGGATCGTGTATACTATATTGTTGGTTCTGTCATGAGGAATTCTTGTTTTTTCAATGATTGTTATCATCCTCGAAAAATCATTTTTGATGGCCTCGGTGAAGATTTTCGTCTCATCGATGGAATTTTTGATATCCGGAAGTTTTAGTTCAATTTTATCTAACGGGGTTCCAATAAATTTATCCACAATATTTCTTCGAAAATTTGAAAACTGTTTTCCGTGTTCTTCAGTTTTAGATTGAAGTATTGTTAGTTCCAACACAGAATTTTTCAACTCATCGTTGAGAGTTTTTAATCGATCTGTAATCGTCGAAAAAAGTACACCCGGTTTGAGTCTACCCTGATCGGAAAATAACGCAACGGTGTTCTCGATTGCGTTTTGTTGTTTAATCAAAATATCATCCAGAGAAATATTACTAGTTTTCAATTTACCCTGTTTGTCTTGAAATACAACTATTTCATTCGGGTCAACACTTGTTAAATTTAACGTCTCAGCGATTTCATCTTCAATTATTTTTTTTATATCCTTGATAGAATCAGGGGTTGCAGTGTCATCGGGTTTTGGTTTCAGAGGTCTTCCCCAAATATCAATCATTGTTATTGTAAAACTCTTTCTCTAAAATCGTTTTTGACGACTCCGTCGTTGCCAGCGACTACTAGTGTAGTCATTTACGACAATATGAGGTGGTTTTCCCCTTGGGTTACCCAAGGAGTTAGAAATAGCGTCAAGGACATTTAATACTTCACTGCCACATATTGGCGGGTCATTGATTTGTTGTGTTGGTAGCGTAAAGTCTTCATTGGAAATTTTTTTATATAACGCATAAACTCTTTTGGCGGTGCTAATCCATATGAATCAAAATAGACAATCCCACGTGGATCAATAGCGTATGCAACCCAGTGAGTTCCAGGTCCGGTGCTGTTATCTAAATTAATGATTCCGGTTTCAGTGTTTGGTTTTCTCGGTAATTGATCTTTCATAAAGACACCTCTGAAATTTTTAATCGCAAGTTTTTTAGCAGCATCCATTAAATCAAAATTGGACATAGGAACCATAGGTTCGGAAATCGAAGATTTCTGAATTAATAAACCGTTCCTAGGATTCTCAGGCCTGATCCGTGAACGGATCTCCCGCTGTACCATGAATACGGGGTTCCTGGTAGTCTTAGACCATTTCCCTTATTTTATATCCTTGTCCAGTTGCCTTCTTTAGTGCCATTCCTGCTGCAGTATCAACGGCTCCTAACGCTGCCGCTTTAGCCACCGCTGGGGCTGCTGCTGAAATCAATGCTGGTATTGCAGCTAACAATGGAAATATACCGCCTGTTTTAATCATATTTTTTATATCAGCCGCAGAAAGATTAATCTGAACACCTTTTGTTGCTACTAGTGCATCATTGAATTTTTTTTATTTGACGAGTTGTCAGCGATAATTTATTTGCACCACCAGTCATTTGATTCGGTTTCAACGTGATTGTGGTTCCGCATTTTTTAGCCGATTCTGATTGCAATTTTTTTATTTGACCAGGAGTTAACGCAACACTAATAACACTATATGACATATTATACATAATAGATTGATTCTAAATTGTAAAGCGATTCAATGGAAAAATCGTTCAAAGATTTTCCACTGGTGCATCTACCACTCTCATTCTTCCTCCAACACCTTCAAGTAGCATTGATTTATCACTGAGAATGACAGCAACTGCTCTATAATTAGCAATAGCACCACGAAGCACATTAGCTCTAAAATGTATACCAACGACAGACTGTCTTGTTAAATCAAGATGTTCCAGTGAAAAGTAATAGATTGGATATAGATTTTTAAAATCCAACTGTGATATTTGCAGACCGGTATCAACATTTTGATCACGTGCCATAAATGACAACAACCTATGATACACGCGTGCAATATGATTTTGACCGTAATCAAGTTGTACATCTTTACATGGTTCCTGCTGGCCGTTTATTCTCAGTGAGACGTCTTTCACACCTAACTGATCAAAAATCATATGGCTGGAGAGTTGATTGCCAACTCGTGTGTTATCCTGTAACGCAATAAATATATGACGTGGCGCAGCCATGACTTGTTTTGATGCTAGATTCCACGTGAATAACCCGTTAATATCTGATTGCTTCACATCTGTACTCACCGTTAGCCAACTTATCAGTAATTTTCCTCCTTGGTCCATAAATGATAGGAATCGTTCTTCTGCGGTAATTGATGGAGTCAACACTGGCATCAACAATGATAGTTTTGTTAAATTGACTTTACCGGCATCAGCATTGGGATTTGCAGCATCTGCTGGAATCCTCCAAATTGCGTCGTTATCATCACCCTTTCGTACAAGCGATACTGTATGCTTCGCCCCGTAGATAACTTTCGGACATTTCTACAGAATCCAAAAATATGATGCAGTGGAATTGCGCATGAAAATAATTTACGCCGCCCTTCCAACATTAAAATACGTGTTTCAGCTCCTAGATTGAAGTTAGGATCGTTGTTTATAATCATATCCTCGGCATCAATATTAGCGGTGCCAGCATTATTCTTTGGTCGTCTTACAACAAATTGATTTCCTCCAGCGGTATTTTTAACATCCTTTGCAAACATCATAGAAGGTCCTGCTGATCTTGTATAATCATCGGAATATCTTGCTAACCCGATTATTGTTGTAGCCACATCAACATCACGATCTATCGACTCAATTTCTTTTCCATCAATGAGATATTTTGCACTATCGAATAGCGCCATGATACCATTATTGACAAAACCGACTTGAGTACCAGCTGGATACGGTGCTGGTACAGCAGTAGTATCAGCAGCTGTTACAAGTTCTCCTTCTACTTCAATAAACGCTTCACAAGGCAAAAATTATTTACTGGTATCATGGACTTGAAGTTCAATTCGCGATCGACTCTTTGGGTCTATTGCATGATAGGCGTAATATTGATAATCGCGTACAGAATCATCCTTGCGCTGGGGGGCGTCTATATCAAATGCTGGATCACGTGACTGTTTGAACATTTATTCTTTTTATCAGAGTCTAAATCGCGAAATCGTAAACGATTTTCACCTACGGATTTTCATCGTCGTAGTTTTTTAAAGCCACTTCCTGCTATCATATTTGTGTCGGGGGTTAAAGCCATCGACGCTAGTTTTTCATCTACTGCGTTATTTATTATTTTACTAACACTTGCAGGCATTTCCGCTGTAGACGGTAACGGTTTCTTTTTTCGTCTCACTAATGATGTTATTTTATTCTTCGCAGCTGAAAACGCTTTTCCAGCAAGATCTCCAACAGTACTAATACCCTTATCACGAATAACATCAATGGCTTTCATTCCTAATTGTTTAGCTAACGGCATCACTTTTGGAGCCATTCTTGAAAATAATCCTAAAATGGTATCACCGAAACCATCTCCGTAATATGCGCTATAAACTGGAAACCGTGAATTAACTACATAGACGGGGGTTGGTTTATCATGATTGTAGTGTATGATCATCTTATTATAAAAACACTAGTGTTTTCAATTGCTAGCGTTTTATTCAGTCACTATGATACCCATTTTCCGCTGACTCGTCAATGAAATCTCGATATGTTTTGATATCCATGATACCACCTTGAAATAATCGTCTACAGATATCAGCTGCTACATTAATTATTTCCGGTGAATTATTTCCAGCTCGGAACCCTCCTACAAGAACTTCTAATCGTGATATATCATTGATAACACTATCAGGACATACCCTACTTGGGGTTCCTAATCCACTTCAGCTATAACCAGTTGCTTCATCTATTTGTTCTAAATCCGTTTCTTGTAAATAATAATCATCATCATCATCAGGTGGTAGTTTTTTAGGAGAGAAAGATATTTTCTTTGCAGGTTGCTGTCGCTTTCTTTGCAATTTCGGCGTTTTTTGTTGTTGTTTTAGTTCTTCATATTGATTATACACTATACCCACCGCATTGATATATTCAATGTATGATGCACTATCTGTCTTAATTTGACTTCTTTCAGTTTTGATTTTGTAAAATATATCAGCCCAATGGTTGAAATTCATAACATACTTATGATGTTCTGGTTTCAACCATTTTTTTCTGTTTTCATACGACGTAACAACAAGCGCAGGAATTTCTGTTGGATCAGTCTTATCAATTTCTGCTAACCCTTCCTCGTTAAATCTCACGCGTAAATCATCTACTGTTCTTTTTGATTCCATTTTTTGTACAGCCTGTTTTGTTTGTTCAGTTTTCGCTGCTATTTTTTCAAGTTCACCAATAACAGATTTCCCCGTCTCGGGAACATCTCCCCGTATAGCACGCTCTACCCCGTACGTTGCTGTGGTTACTGGTTTAAACAATTCTTCAGACCCCAAAGCAAAATCAGTCTGAAGACTCTGTCGTTGTTGCAGTTTATTTCTTACAGAGTCACGAATTGGTACAAATCTCTTAATTGCATCTAGACGTTCACGAGCCAATCGGGTTGTTAATGCTTCATTGACCATTATTTGAAATCGTAAACAATTTTTCAATTGTAAAACAATTAATACCACACTGTTCCCACTTTTTTTGACATCAATGACATGTCGGGTGATTTTTAACACCATCATGGAAGTGTTATTTGGTTGTTTTAACGGCTCTATCATTGATGGCGAAAGTATCATAATTGTATATAAAATAAATAATACTGATAGTTTCGCCATTCTATTTTTGATCAATCTGACACATCGTCCATCGATTTTTGACATCCCCCTAAAGGGTCGGCTAAAAAAAAATGAGGGTCGGTCACAATCAAAAAATGATAAATGGTCGGGCAATCAAAAAATGATAAAGGGGTCGGGTAATCAAAATTGTTCATTTTCTTGAATTAACGCCCGTAGGTTTCTAATTTTAGAGTTGACTTCTTTTTTCAATTCGTATTCGTTACCTAATTCTTTTCGTATTCGTTCTACGATAGTATACAACGGAACAAACACACTGATGTCACTGGAAAATGCAAGAGAGTCTCTAATAGAATTCTGAATTTTTTGTTGAGTGCATATTTCTTTGGTAGCATATATTTATTGTTGTTAACTCCGTATTCTATATCATGAAAATCTGACTTGATTTGATCAGGATTTAACCCATCTGATAGTTCAATATCATGACTTTTCAATTTTAAAATTTCAACTATGATGCTATTCATGTTTTCAGAATTCATTATTCTATAACAATGACATATCTCTAATTGAAAAATATGATGCATTAGACATAACTAAATTGAACATTCTGTCCGGTCCTTTTTGAAATGGCAGATCGACAAACCCCCTCTGCAACGAATCGTACTGAGGCTCTACAAATATTGAAATACTTGCCGGCTTCATATATTGATTGAAATATTTTTTCTTCGTTAGTTGTTGTATTCAAAGATTTCACTGGTTTCGCTTTTTCTGAACAAATGCCAGTCCTTCCTCGTTTGGTATTCTTACTTTGTGTGATAGCTTGCAGATTTGATAAAGAATTATTCCTTGGATTAGAATCCTTGTGATCAATAACAAAACCATCTTTGATCAATCCATTAAAACATTCAAATACGAAACGATGATTGTAATATTTCTTCTTTCCAACAGTAAACAACAAATACCCCATACCATTATCCCTCCCAACAGGTTTCTTCAGTCTACAGTGTCTTACAACACCATCACTGGATGCTTCATAATTTGTACTCACTGGGTGTGGTCTGAATTCTTGGTTCATTATATACTATACTATTGTTTGTCTAATTCATTGTTTGGTTTAATGATAAATCTTTCAATATAGTCTTGGGGGGTTCTTATGATTTTATCCAAGACGTTATCAGTGTCAAAGACTTTTTCAGGGTCATAATTTCTGATTGGTTGTCCATTTTTTATTCTGTTATCATAATAACGCTTCAACTCCCTGTATCGCTTACCACCACAATTCAGACATAACTGCGATTTTCCCCTAACCCCAACCCCACATCGAATACAGGGTAACGGACCGAGGCTTCCACGTCGAAAACTCTGCATATGATACCTACAGAACTCCTTTCTGCATGATTTGTTACACGGGGTTACTGATCCAATCATAAGCCATTTGCAGTGATTCGTTATACATAAATCTTTCATTTAAATACTTGTTTTTAGTATAGCATGAAGGAGTTAAGGAGATTGCCTTCGAAAAATGCTAAATTCAATACTGATAAGGAGTTTAAGAGATTATTGAAAATTAATCCTAAATTTAATCTCGATAGACCAAAAAACGTCCAATAGACGGAAATATGAAGGAGTTTAATATATTATTGAAAATTAATCTCGATAAACCCAAAAAACGTAACAAAATTAAACCCAAAAAACGTCCAATAGACGGAAATATGAAGGAGTTTAAGAGATTATTGAAAATTAATCCTAAATTTAATCTCGATAAACCCAAAAAACGTCCAAGAGACGGAAACATGAAGGAGTTTAAGAGATTATTGAAAATTAATCCTAAATTTAATCTCGATAAACCCAAAAAACGTAACAAAATTAATCTCAAACGTCCAAGAGACGGAAACATGAAGGAGTTTAAGAGATTATTGAAAATTAATCCTAAATTTAATCTCGATAGACCCAAAAAACGTAACAAGAAATTACCCTGGGAAGATGCTCAATTCAATCTTGATATAGTTTCTAATACACCAAAGAATAAAACTCTTGATAAAGCCATGATTAGTAAAATCAGAGACTGTTTTAATGAATTCAAGCGTGATGGAGCATCTTATTGTTGGTCAACATTTCGAATTGATGGTGTTGTTGATGCTACCATGAATGATGAAAAAGCAGCAGTGATAATTTCACGTCTTGGGAAAGAAAGAAATATTTTTCGAATAAAATTCCTTATCCGTGATGATGGAAAATGGATCATTAGGGATAAATTTGAACCCATTCTCAGGGACAAAAAAACTGTCACCGTGAATCAAGATTCCAAACCAGGAATTTTGACCGGAATTGATAAACCATGCTACGAAAGATCTTATCCTGTAACAGCAGTTGTTTACGGGATATATCCGCTCAATGAAAAACCTGATATTGCAAAACTAGCACCCATGAAATATTCGACAGGGCTCAAATGTGTAGCAGAACGAATAATGGAACACTTCACAAATGCGTCCCGGGGAAATAAACTAACTGATCTAAGACGAAAAAAAATAACCGAGTGGGAATATACGGTAAAAGAGAATGGGGCAACAATTCAGGATATAATTAAATTAGAAAAATCATTAAGATTTCCAATATCAGTAACGACAATCACCGGTGAAGTATTATACGAATCGAAATATAAATCACAGGGAGCTCCAATTGAAATTATTGATCATAATGAACACGCGTGGTCATCTGCAGTAACAATTTTCCCACGGGATAGAACCGTAAAATATCTATCCCAAACCGAAGAGTTTTTTTCAGAGCAGAAATTATTTGATGCTATTTACAATTTGAGTAAAAACGATCCTGTGTCAATGTGGCTATTTCATAGTACTTCAGACGAAGAATGCAGATTTGATCAGTTTGTAAGGCCCAACGGAGAATTGTATCGTACTGAAGAACTGCATAATCAAATGAAACAACTAGCTAGTGAGTTTTCTGGGGAGGGGGAAGACAACGATCAATTATTAGCAAACTGTTTTACACTACCATCAATTGCAGCACATTTTGCTAGAAAGAAAAACGCGTGGAAACCAACAAGAAGTGAGTTTTTATCAGATGTCAGATTGTCCTGTCTTGAATACAGCCATGGAGGGTTGTGGAATACAAAATACGACCCTGAAACCGTTATTTCCGTTGATATGATTGCGTGTTATCCAGGAAGTTTTCTCGGGTATGGAGAATGCGAGAAATATTTTAAACGATTTGGACACCCCACACACGAAATAACCCGTGTTGCTATTAATGGACCACTTCCTGATTTTGATTTAACCGGATTCGCTTGAGTAGTATCATTTGAAATGGCTACAGGACTTCATCCGTGTAGTTATCTTTGGATTGGTAAACACATGTCTGAAAAACACTGGATGCCAATAGTGTTATTACGGTATATGCTTGATTGTAAGATGTTAAAATCATTAATTGTCAGTGAAGCAATTATATCCTATCGAGCACAGAAATCAGTCTGGTTACCACAACCCGATCTAGAAAAAATCATTAGCGAACAGCGAAAACTGTTTCCTGATTTTAATGAACAACAAATCATGAATTGGTCCAAACAGTTATTTGAAATCAGAAACAACGAAGCAAAAGATCTCAGTAGAAGAATAATCGGTAAATTCACTCAGGGCGGTAAATTCGATAATACAAGATATTCTTCACGGTTAATTATAGACAATGCTGAATACGATTTTGCAATCGCGGATTTAACAAATAAGGGCCTATATGTCAATCGTCAAGACGCATTTCTGTCCGATGGAACCAAATTGGGTACAATTGTTACTTACAATGATGGATACGATCCGCAGTACACACATCTGAGAGCTTCTATGCTCGGTTATGCTTCTATTAATGTTTTCAATGATCAATAAATTTCCTAACACCGCAGTTAGAGTTGCCACTGATTCATTTTACATAAATAGCAAAATGGCTGATTTTAAGGCTACTGGCAACGAGAATTGGGGGTCATGGAGAATTAAGAAGGAAATGCTTCATGATTATATTCAATCAGCAGATGTTACAATTGAAAATAATTATTTAGAAAGCAATCAGTGTTCAGAATTTTCTAATGCACCACCGATTTCTGATCCAATATGCCGGTATAAAACAGTTTATTTAAACGGTTGTGGTGGGTCAGGAAAAACAACTCGGGCAATTGAGTTATTCCGCGTTTCCAATCCAAATATGATCGTTCTAACACCAACACACAGACTTGCAAGAGAAATGATACAGCGAGGGGTAAATGCCTGTACCTATCACAGCTTTTTCCGATGGAAGGGAGATAAATGGACTCCTGAGCGTAAGTGAGAGAAATTTATTCCTGAAATTATCATTTGGGATGAAATAGACACAGTGTCAGAAGATATATTAAAAATATTTCTTGAGTGGTTGTTATTGAAAAAAATACAAAAATCGTCATGTGCGGTGATCACGGCCAACCACCACCATTTGTCGGTGCATCCCCACATGAATGGCTAAAGGGTTTTGTAGACTATTATGAAGAAATTGATACCGATCATAGATCACTTGATGAAAAATTAAAAGAATTTAAGAAACTAATTAGATTACAACCGGATAAAATCCAGTGTGAAATAGCCCGTGAAATAATTTCGGAAACTCCAATGAATGAGTTTTGGGAAGCATGGAGACCAAATGATTTGATAATTGCAAGTAGAAAAATAGTCAGGGATACACTTCAGATGAAATTATTTGAATTGCATAAACAAAAATTTGCAACACTTCCAGTGCCTCTTTGTTATAGGCCTTCGGATACACGAAAACAGAACATTGAAGTTGATATTCCAGGAAAAAGTGAAAAACAGAATTTAGTATTAAATGATATTGTGCTGGTTGATATCAATGTCGTTGAAGATGCATTGCGTGCTAATAAATCCCCATGGACGCTAGGATACGCAGCAACAATACATTCCTCACAAGGATTGACTATATCGGATACAACTGTTTGGATGGTAGATAATCGCATCGAATGGTCAAATTTAGTCTATCTTGCAGTATCCAGAGTACGAAAAATAAATCAACTTCGAAGAATTGTCCTGACAGAGTCAGGCGATGATGACACCACAATAGATGATGCTAGCATCGTTGATGTTAAAATTATTGATAAAAAAACTCTCCGGTTACAAACAACAAGACAAAAAAAACAGCGAGAATTTGATATTGATGCTGAATTAATAATCACTTTGAAGAAACAACAGAATAATCACTGCGCAAGTTGCAATTGTATAATACGTTGGCAGTATTCGGATAAAGATCCTCGCCAAGTTACCGTAGACAGAAAAAATAACAATCTCGGTCATGTCAGAAATAATGTGATGTTGACTTGTCTTGAGTGCAATAGACGCAACGGTGCTAGTTAAGACCATGGGGTGGCAATTGAGTATCCTCGGGTATTACTTGTAGTTGTTGTCTAGTAAAACCACGCTGAGGGGCAGTTGAATCCAGTTTATAGACTGGAGGTCTACCCGTAGATCGTGTTACACTAGATATCTTGTGTGCAGTAACACTCCAAATAGGATCAGTAGCCCTTTTTCTGCCCCCTTCAAGCTCTCCTGGTTCGTATAAATACCTAACAGTGATATTACTACCAAGAATTGGTTCTTTGAAATCTTTTTGTGGTTTTTCAGGTATTGACTTCATTTTAATCGCATTGATAGGTTTCAAATTAATTGTTCTAGTAATCTCGTTATTTAGCGCAGTAATCACAGCTGGTAATATTTTAACCCATTCACGGGATCTTTTTTCTTGGATGAATTCTTTTGCGTATTGATATACAAATAACCGCTCAGCAATCGTCCGATTAAACCGTTCTACAATTGCCTGATCACGATGTAGCGCAGTATGCCCCCGTCTGATAGTGACATTGTGATATTTCATTGTAGATAACACTGCACCCTGAAATTCCTTGCCAGGATCAATTTGTAATAGATTTGGCCAGTGCAGAGGACCCCTTCGATAAATCCTTTCAAATGCAGAAGCCACTTCAGGTGATGATTTTGTTTTTAACGGTTCTGCTTCTTTGTATCGACTTGCAATATCAACTACAGTTAACGCATATTTGTAACCGTGGTCATGTGGCAAAAATAATAGATCAGCCTGATGAACTTCATTGGGTCCGGTTACATCAAAATGCGAAACATTAATTTGTTTAGGCGGTGGTAGGTAAATTTGCCATAGTGCCTGTTTAGATAACCAATGAGCCGCAGTGTTTTTTTTTCACTTTTGCAGCGCTAGCGAGTTTATGGATTGCTGATTTACCCCTCCAGTATCCTCTTGGGGAATAATAAATAGATTCCATGTTGTTATTAATTACCAGCACCTAACATCAATTTACTTTTCATAGCCGATTTTATCAAAAATGAAGCCAATTTTTCTTTGAAGGATTTATCAGGAATAGCATTCGACGTATGAATTAATTTCACATCTGCTAAATGCCTGTGTTGCAAATTGCTGCTTTTATAAGCAACATCATGAAGGTGACAGGCCTTATCAATGGCGTTTATTGGTTCTTCACCGGGGTTGGGTTGGTTATGATTATTGAGTCTGATATCTAATCGTGTTCCGGGCCCACAGTAGCTATATCCTGGAAGGTGTTTTTATCCAGGGTATTTTGCCCATGGGGTTCCAGGGAATTTTGCTAATTTGGCAGCGATATCACCTCCTCGTTTTTTTTTTAAAGGTTCCTTGGGTTTAAAAACAAATCTAAATTTCTTTGTACTACATTGTACGCATTTACCAGAAAGCGCTGATCGGTTATTTTTTGTTGTAATCGTCGTCAAGTCATCTGTGCCAGTACGCGCCTTACACTTCACACAATATAGATCCATAATTTATATATAACAGCATGAATGTAATTGATTATTCAGCTACCCGACGACGGGAACCTATTAAACACCATGAAATGTTACCGAATTCAATTAGAATGATTATAATCGGACCATCTGGAAGCGGAAAGACACAACTGCTACTTAATTTGATAACAAGATGGATGAAATGGGACATATTGTATTTAATAGCCCCGAGTGTAGACGATCAGCGATGCTATGAAGTGCTCAAGGATTTTAACGAGAAAGCAAAAGAATTTGAAATCGATGATGATTTTATTGAATTTATTACTGATATTGATGAAGCCCCTTCCGTGGAAGACATCGATGGAAGTATTAACAATTTAGTCGAATACGATGATATCATGTTAGATAATCAAAAGAATCCCGCTAGAATCTTTTCCCGGGGGCGGCACAAAAACACGGACGTGATATATGTCACTCAACGGTACACACAAATACCAAAAGTGATTCGCGATAATTGCAATCTGCTGTGTGTATTTAACAGAGTTGATACACATACGTTACGAAATATTTGGCAAACTTGGTGCTGCGGTGATATGGATCATAATAAATTTAGAAATTTCTTTAGTCACGCTCAGTCAAAACCACACGGATTTGTGACAATAAATTTAGCAGACCCTAGGACACGATATCGTATCGGACTTGATAAAATATTCGGTTGAAGACGAATGGAGGCTTTCTTTATTTTGATTTCATTATTTTTTTCTTTGACTGATTTCATTGATTTTTCATTATTATTTTTTGCCTGATTTCATTGATTTTTTTTTGCCTGATTTCATTGATTTTTTGCCTGATTTCATTGTTTTAAGCCTTAATCCATTGAAAACTTGTTTAAAAATGTTGTCTGATTCGCCTCCTCTGCTGCTGCTTGGGAAACTCTACTGTGAATTCCGGTGATTTTGTTGTTAGCGAAATTAACGTTGTTTTCACCGGTGTGATATTTGTTGCGATTTGTTGGCGTATCGGGGATGTCTCTGTCATTATTGTTATTGTTGCTTTGTATTTCCAATTTTAACATCGCAGATTTATACACTGCGGTGATTGTAGAAAATTCTGCATCAGTGATAATTGAGTCATCGAGACACGTTGAAATCATCGATGACAACAGCGAAAATGCATCTGACACAATTGTGTATTTTGATGAATATTCCCGTAGTTTTGTTTGTGAACACGATATCTTTGCTGTGACCGCGGTTTTGACTCCTGCAAGTGTTGTCATCGCGAATAACGCAATTGGAACTGCAACCGGGGCAATCATTGTCACCGACGATAAAATAACACCGGTGCCTGCCAATAACCCGGACACCGAATACACAGTAATATCAATTGCCTTATTCTTCGGTTATATTTTTTCATCTTCGCGTGATATTGTTCGGAAAGTGATTTCAATGATGCAGCATATTCTCGTACAGTGTCGTATCTGTAACGCGACGGCGATTCCATTATTGGAAATGTCATCGTTGAAATGCTAGTATTTCCAGAATTAATCATCGCCAGGTATATTTATTATAAATTCTAACACCCATTCTATTGTTTTTCTAACTACAGTACTCTTAACCGCACAAAGTAAAATCATTACGCGGGGTGAATCGGCTTTAAATGTTAACGTATCGATACCAAATCTTTCCTCCCCAGGAATTTTTACTTTAAATTGTTCGTCGGATATTATTGTAATCCGATAAATACCATCCACTGTGATAAGTGACGAAAGTGAAGGATTAGTGGTTATACCACAATCCAAGGTTCCATGGCCCACCGTGTACACTACATTACGGACACGCCCTGCGGCATGTGGAATTTTTACTTTATCGAGTCGTTCGGAGATTTCTGAAAAATCATCTTTGACGGCGTCGATTGTTGTTTTACTATCCTCGATAGATTTTTGAATTTCATCGAGAGACGGCGTAACTACAATCGGGGATCCAAAGAACCTATTGATATTTCTGCGAAATCGGTTATAATTTTTCACATGATCGTCAAATTCTTTATCGTGGTCGGCGAATTTATCTGTAACCGTGGACATAAGTGTACCAGGTTTGAGTTTGCCATCGTTGGAATATAACGCTATTGCGTTTTCAAAGGCGTTACGTTGTCGTGTTAAAATGTCATCCAGGGACACATTACTGGTTTTCAATTTACCGGTACGATCCCCAAATACAACTATTTCATTCGGATCTACATCAACGAGATTTAGCGTCGTTGCGATACTATCTTTAACAATTTTCTTCACATCTGTGACAGTTATTTTTGAAATAGCATCACAAATAAGTTTTTTTACCATCGCGAATGTAACTTCGGGCCGCCATTGTGAAATCGATCTTCCATAAATATCTGCCATGAAATTTTTGATTTTATATATTATGTTGCGTCTAAGTAAGTTTTCATCGTGTATTCATGAACCGCTTTATGAGGTGGTAACGAACTTGTTGATAACGCTGTTAATGCGTTTAAAACCTCTCTGCCACATATTGGAGGATCAGTTAATTTCTGTGTGGGTAACGTTGAATATCAAACTGGTGAATTGGAAATGCCAGCATTTCTAGACACATATTTGATAAATTCACGCGGTGGAGGTAACCCATACGAGTCAAAATAAATAATACACGACGGTGAAATCGCATAACATGTCCAATGTGTACCAGGTCCAGTGTGATCATCTAGATTAATTATTCCAGTTTATGGGACTTTTGGTTGTGCTGGTAATTGATCTTTCATGAATACAACTCTGAAATGTTTTATTGGAAGTGTCTCTACAGCGTCGGCGAGGTCAAAATTGGACATGGGTGTTACATCATGTAACTGGTGCGTCTGCTTCCGGGAAGCCTTAACCCCGTTCCCTTTTTTTTCTTCCAACAGCCCCACCTGTGACTTTATCGAGAACCTTTTTTGTTCCCCAACCTGTTGCACCTGATAACGCCCCAGTTGCAAGCGCCGCAATTGCTGGAATCAAAAATGGAAATATTCCACCGGATTTACTCATATCGGAAATTGCAGCTTTTGAAAATTTTAACTGAACTCCTTTTGATGCAGATTTAGCTTTATTGAAATGTCCTAGCTGAGTTTTTGTCAACGACAATTTATGTTCCCCTGATAACATTTGTGCCGGTTTCAATGTTATTGTTGCTCCACACGTTATATAATCTTTTGATCGTAGTTTTTTAATCTGACCAGGTGTCAATCAGACATTAACGTAATTATATGACATTATTGTAAAATGCGATCATCTGTCATCAAAGATGTTCTTAAAAATCAAAGATTTTCTACAGGTGCATCAATAACTCGCATTTTTCCACCGCAACCTTCAAGGATCATAGATTTGTCACTGAGCATAACCGCGATAGCCCTAAATCCTCCAGCAATAGCAACTACACGAGCTTGAAATTTAACATCAACGACGGAGTGTTTTGAAACATCAAGATGTTGCAACGAAAAGTAATAAATTGGATACAGCATTTGAAAATCCAACTGGGATATTTGCAAACCGGTATCTACGTTTTGATTTCTCCCCATAAATGACCACAGCCGATGATAAACTCGACCAATTTGATTTTCAGCGTTGTCGAGGATAAGATTTTCAGCTGGTTCTTGCTGATTACTTATTCACAATGATACCTCAGAGACACCACATTGATCAAATATCATATGAGAATGTGTTTGAAGATCAGCACCTTGGGTCTGATTAAGATTTTGCAACGCAACAAAAACATGTCTTGGCGCTGAAACGTTTTTTGTTAGCGCGAGTTGCCAAGTAAATACACCGGAAAGTGTAGATGATGTAGTAGTTGTTGTAACCTCATGCCATGCTAATAGTGTCCGCCCTCCCTGACCCATAAACGACAAAAACTTCGCTTCAATAGTCAACGACGGGGTCATTATTGGCATCCATAGTGACAATCTTGTTAATTGTACAGCCCCGTTTCCAGCATCATCAGAACGCCACAGCGCAAGATCGTCGTTGCCATTTCGCTGTAACACAACTGTGTGACTGGCACCAAATATAACTTTTCTATCTCTACAAAATCCAAATATATGTGACAACGGAATTGTACACGAAAATTTACCATCCGCGTTCAACATTTTTTTTCGCGCTAAAATTCCAGGGTTGTAATTGGGATTACCACCAAAAACAACAGATTCAACATCAGCGTCATCAGCAGTGGCTGAAACCTTTTTTGGCCGTCGCAACGTAAATGGATGAAAATCAGCAAAATTAGTTTGATCCTTTTAAACATCATTGAATGACCCGCCGATTTAATAAAATCATCAGAATATCTAGCTAACCCAACAATGGTACTAGCAACATCAACATTGTCATCAATTGACTCAATTTTAGTGGTACCAATTATATACTGCGCGGAGCTAAACAAAGCCATTATACCGTTGTTGACAAATCCAATCGCAGTGGTACCCAAATTAGGATAAGCGGTACCATCACGCTGTGTTAATCTTCCTTGTACTTCAATAAATGCTTCACATGGTAGAAAGTACTTGGATGTATCATCAAATCTAAGTTCAATACGCGATCGTATATTCGGATCCTGCGCAGTATATGAAAAATATTGATAATCCCGAACAGAATCATTTCGCTGCACAGGGGCATCTACGTCAATGGCGTCGTCAATCTCGTATTTAAACATTATATTTAACATTGTGATCTAAATTGATAATTTTAAACCCGAATCAGTAAATGTTTCTAGTTTTTTTGCTGCCATGTTGTTGATTTCGTTAGCAATCCCCGCTGGCATATCCGCTGTTGACGGCAATTTAACAGATTTATCCGGGGTTTTTTTCTCGCATCAACGACACAATCTTTTCTTTCGCAGCATTTAATGCACGTGTTGCAGCGGCCGTTGCAGCAGTCTTACCAACAACCCCAACAGCCTTTAAAGCTAATTCTTTTCCAATTGGAAGTATTTTTGGAGCAATTCTTGTAAATAATCCGGTAACAACATCACCGAGACCATCCCCATATGTCAATTTGTATACAGGTAATCGTGAATTTACAACATGAACAGGCCTAGCTTGATTCACATTGCGGGTTATTATCATGATATTAAAATACTAGTATTTTCAAATGTTATTTTGTTTTAATCGGCGATTAATCGCTATAATAGTCATCAGCAAGTTCATTAACGAAACTACGATACGTTGGCATATCCATGACGTGTCCACGAAATAATCTTTGACAAATTTCAGTTGCCTTGTTAATTAATTCTGGAGAATTATTTCCAGCTCGCGCTCCCACCATGAGAATTTCCAACCGTGATATATATTTGAATACACTTCTTGAACATGGCAGCATTTCTCCACCGTGGTATCCAGTACCTATTTTCGGAATAGGATCACTTGTAGAAGTTAGTTGACTGAACAAATATGATGGAGGTTGTTTACTTTGTTCTTTAACTTTTTGCCAAAGTTTACTAAAACCTGTATCGCCACGTGGCAGTATAGATTTACCAATCCTCGCTAAATACAATTTTTTTGCAAAAGTTTCTTTATCATCAATAACATCTTCATATCCTCCCGTCATAAGAAATTTTCTACTACTATAGTTATCATCTTGATATGCCTTCGTTGTAACACCAGATATCACCTCGGGTTTAAATATCACATTCGGGTCAAGACTCCTTCGCGCTCTAGGGGATGACGCTTTAACATCACTGACGTCTATTTCACCAAATTGTCTCGCAGTTTCTTGTTGTTGCTGTTGTTGTAATTGAGCACTTACTATATCAGCTGGAAGAGTTTTTAAAGATTTTTTAACCTGTTTAGTCCACGCTGTTATTTCAGTGGTATCTGTGGCAACGTTTGCAATCTCTGTACCAACCCGCTCAGTTGCAGTAGTGACCGGTTTAAATAACCGTTCAGTGTCAGTTGTAAATTCAACATGTTGTTGTTGTTGAGATTGTAAATTATCTCTAAATGCATCCCTGACCGGAAGAAATTTTTTAATTGCAGCTAACTGTTCTCTTGTTAATCTCGTTATTTGAGCTTCTCCGATATTTGACATGTATTAAAATCTTTGATTTTCAATTGTTGTTGTCGGTGTTGGGATTTCATGACCCGCTGATATTTTTTTAACCGTTATTTTAATGATCTGAGGATTCGTTGATGATTTATTGTTGTGGAGGTCCGGAATCGCACCAAAAAATTGGTGGGTTCAGCCTTTTTGTCCGATTTTTGTGATATCATTGTAATATTTTTTTTAACCGTTATTTCAGCGATCTGAGGATTCTATGATGTTTTACTATTGTGGAACCCTCAGATCGCGCTAGAAATTTGGTGGGCTCAGCCTCTTTGCTGCTGTGTGTAACACCATCAGGCACAAAGTAGGCAATTATGAAGACCTCCTCACCACTGTCAAAAAGATAAAGCTGAACTGGTATGGCCATTAGAGCCAACAGTCTATCCACAACAGTACTGCAGGGCAGCATCCAGGGTGCCAGAAGGAGAGGTACACAGAGAACTGAGGCATGTGGACTGACAACATCACAGACTGGACCAGGATATGTTTTGCTGAGACACAGGCATTGGCACTTGATCGAGACAAGTGGATGGTGGATCTGGTCAGATGTTCAGCAGCACAGTGCCTCAACGACCACACATGCCAACCTCGGAACAGAAAAAAACACATTACAAGTGGTCAAAAAGCAGAATCCAGGTAGAAAAAGTGTAATCCACATATAACATGCTAAAATTTCAATAAACAATTAATTATTTGCCCCTCTCGTCTTTTAACATCCTTTACTGCTTCAAATTTTCATAATTAGTATTTTTAGCTTTACACACACATCGATTAGAACCCATCTGAAGACTTTTAGCATCAACTAATAAAATTATTTCAAAACGGCATGTAATAGACATCACGTGATGCTGCTATCATGTTTTCATATTTTGAGGATTCTACTTTCTTGTCTAGTTTATTTTTTGCCTTTGTGTAATCTATCTGTTTGTCTGTTATGGTTTAACGCCATTTTTCAGCACAATATAGGCTTTACAGTATTAATGGTGGAGGAAGAACCCGGGACAACCCCCGGAAAGAACCACCGACTCATGAGAAGCTACTGGCAAGCTTTCTCACATAACTACATTTGCCGAATCTTAGACTTGAACACATGCAGACAGAGGTGAGATGGCATTGGTCCGTAACGGACAGCGTAATCTATCTGTGAAATTATTTAAAAGGAGATATTTTTGCTCTCATATTCGCATCTACCAAAATAAAATATACTTTTTAGCACCAAATACCTTAGACAATTTCTCCATCAAATATGAATTAGAACAAAGAAACTGCATACAGATTGAAATTAGAAAACCAGTCTGTTCTCTCCTCACTAAGCCATACAGGTGCTAATAATAGAATACGATGTCAAAAGTTTCTATAAATAAAACATGATACTGTTTGGAAAGTCCACAGACAAGAGTACTCTTATATTGTATTTACGTAGAAGCAGTCTTTTCTAAAATATGGTATGTGGGATTAACTGAATGTTAATAAAAACGAGAAAACAAATAATAGATTGTTAAGGAAGGTGGATATACCAAAAAAAGCGTAATCCATATGTGGTTATGTGTAAGATGTAATTTAGTGGAAAAAAGTGTAATGGTTATGCCAAAACTGTAATGGTTGGCATGTAAACAAGACACTGATGAAGAAATCTAAGGTATGTACATGTATTAAGGTCCACTGTTATGACACAACCAGTTAGGGTCTAAGAGATCAATGTCACTTGTTTTGACAGTCCTAATGTTGTACCAATCTGAAGCATAGCTATCAACCCCCAAGTATAAAAATACAGACTACTTGTGACAAAAATACTGACTTTCAGGAACAAATACTGATTTTTTTTAATTTTAATACATGTGTAACTATTTACAACATATACAACCATCGGTAAAGTAGGATAGTGCCATACGTAATTATTTAATGTCAAAGATGCATGTGTTGCACACTTGTACCTTCTGGACGGGCACCATGTTCCATTCGGGTGTCCATTCAGAAGTTGCAAGAGAGCAACACACTCAGACACAGGGTGTTTAATGGAGCCTTTTCCACACCTCGTTTTTTCTTTCAATCATCGATTCCAATGTATCAACTTTCATTGATGCTCTCAATTATGTGATTTTCTTATTTAACTGTTTTCGTTCAAGCGAAAGAGTTATCCTTTGTGATTTTAATGTCTGGAAAATTTGGGCAAAATAAATTGCCAGCAATACTTGTAACTGAAAGATGAAGGTTTATTTCTAAAAGAAATTTAATAAATTGAACTTTGATCAAATAACAATAAAGTTCTGTCTGGTATTTATATACATTGCAAGGTTCAGGTTAAGCTGTGTGTGATGAAGCAGTAAGTTGATGTTTATTAGCTTTTTTGTTTTCTTGTATTTCATGGGTGCCTCCATGCCCAATAGCGAAATCACATTACACAATTTGCAAAACATCAAGTTTTCTCTTTTACTTTATAGTTTCACAAACCTAAACAAAATGGCACAATTGTCCTTCCAGTTGTTTCCTTATCTTTCTCTTGGAGAACATTCTGAGTATTCCGCTTTCCTATTTAACATGATCAAAAGCTGAATACTATGAACACGAGATACCACGACAGTGGTAACTATTTGTGAAATCCAACATGGCGGATAACGACAGGCATGGTAGCCTCGATTTTGAATGAACCAATCATATTGTAGAATGGTATTCATATATACATGCGATACATTCTATCAAAATAAAACAGTGTGGCCGATCTACACTGAAAATTGCAAAGAAATTTTGAAATTTTTTTTAAACATATTTTTGCCAAAAAAATGTACACACGTATTCAGGTCCAAATTACAGGACAAATACAGAAAAAAACGGGACAGTTGGCAGCTATGCTGTAGGTATATATCAGGTCATTTGTTATAATACAGGTCATTTAATACTCAGTCTAAATGCGTTACCAATTAGTAGCTCAGGTACATAACAAGGTCATTGGTTATGACAAAGTCAGTGTGTTACAAGTTAGTAATCCAGGTATATATCAAGGTCATTTGTTACACCTGTCTAAATGTGTTGCCAATTAATAGCCCAGGTACATATCAAGGTCATTTGTTACGAATCACAAAAGCACATACATATCAAGGTCATTTGTTATAAATCACAATAGTCCTAAAAAACATGAAGATGATCCAGCAATCAATTTTGCATCTTACCTTTATTTAAATAATTCTTTTCCTGATGGCTTTCTTATATATATATATATATATATCAACACAATAATGAATATTTCAAGACAAGTAGACAACCAGATGGTATTCTCATAGTCTGTGCTTTTCTATCACAAAATATAAAATTTACAACTGTCATAGCATAGATGGAAATATTTAACTATCAAAGATATGAATAATTCAACTAAATGTATTTTTATTGTTTTGGTGGAACATGAAATTCTATCTTGTTCAATCACATACTGGATCTGGAAAGGGAATCAGGAATTGCAGAACTCTGACACAATATACTCCCATCGTAACTGCCCCCTCTGATATATTGATCCCAGTCCCACCAGTGAGGTTTGCCTGTTACGGAGACGAGTTGAGTCTTTATTAATCCATCTCATACTTGCTGTTGGTATGAAATTTTCCATTCCACTAATATCTGTTGCATGTGTCTCTCTCAGATGAGATAAATCCATCTCAGTTTTGTTTGCAGCACAAGGTTTGTTACCAGATTTGCTGACAGATAAAAAAACTTGTCCAAAAGAATTTTCACTCTCAGAATTTAAACCCTGACTGCCATTTTGACAAGATTTGGTCTCTCCAACATCAATGTGAGAAACAGAAGTTTTATCCATGATTTGTTGAGATTTTACTACTGTATGAGAGAGCTGGTCCCTACTGGAATCTTTCCGATTTCTAAGCCTGGCATACTCATGCTTCTTTCTAATCACTGTCTTATTATTGCTACTATTACTTTCTGGACAAGTTAATACAGAAATATGAGAACAATATCCTTTCCCTGTGCTCTGGTGATGACATGATTGCTTTTTACAAAGATCTTTTGTTCTCTTGTTCAAACGTATTTCACAAGCACAATTTCTGTCTTTTATATTTTCATCAATAATTGTGGCATCATCTTTATTCAAAGCTTTCACAACTGCGCTTTTTCTTCTCAAAAATGTCTTTTTCCTCTTTGAAAATTTCTTTCTTTGAACATCACAATTCTTACTTATCTCTGCGTTATCATCAAGCAGCATCTGTTGAAGTCTTGAATTAATTTTAGAATCCTGAACTTGACCTGATTTGCAGATTTTGTTATCATTGGTGCTTGCTTTCAGTTTTTGATTCTGCTTACAAGACTTCCCTCTGTTTCTGAAACAGATAAATGACATTAATGAAACTTTTCACATTTCCGTAACAAGTCCTCACTCAACAGAAATCTTTTAAATATCAACATATTTTTCTATTCCTTATTTTTCCATCTTTAATTTCAATAGAAAGTGTTCTGTGAACTAAGAATCAAAACAAATATTCTGTCCCAAATTTCATTTTTTTTACATAGAAAAGAATCCTATTAAAGTGAAACTTACTCTAACATAGCCAGGTGGCAGATGCCAGTCAGAGTTTTGTTTGGCCAATGGTCTGGAAATAGATGAGGCTTATACATGAAACATAACAATGCCCCACGCATGCACAAATTAACATGATTGATGACACTTGTTCTATAATAAAGTGACAGCTATTAACATGTTTGAAGACATTTGTCCACAATAAAATGATGGTTATTAACATGTTTGAAGACATTTGTCAATAATAAAGTAATAGTTTTTAACAGGTTTGAAGACTTTTGTCATTAATAAAGTGACAGCTTTTAACATGTTTGAAGACATTTGTCTATAATAAAGTGATAGCTTTGAACATGTTTGAAGACATTTGCCTATAATAAAGTGATAGCTTTTAACAGGTTTGAAGACATTTGTCTAATATAAAGTGATAGCTTTTAACATGGTTAAATACATTTGTCTATAATAAAGTGACAGCTTTCAACATGTTGAAGATATTTGTTAATAATATAGTGTTAGTGGTTGTGCAATTCAAAGGAAATTACATTTACAGACTATCTATGTCAGTTACTATACAAATAAATAATCAACTGGCTTTTGAACGAGTTCTCTCATATTAAACATACAAAACAGTTTTCACATGTAAATGTATATTCAAGTATAAATGTTGAAATAAAATTAGTGTAACCATTTTTATAACAAAATATTAACAGAAATAAGATCAATATATTAATAACAAAATTAGTTTATTAAACACTTGTATAGTACATATAGTTTAAACACTTTTATAGTGCATATCATATTAATAGAAATAAGTTCATTATATTAATAACAAAAGTTGTTTAACAGTTATAATACAATGTGACCCTGCCACAGCTAGCTCCTTTATAACACAAATTCGGACATAACAGTCGTAGTATGACTTGCATGTATTTTTCTCATACACAGGTACAACAATTCTTTAAAATAACGTCAAAAGTTTATAATTATTTTGGGGAAAGCGATCATGTATGAATCTGAATATATAAGACAATCTTAGCATGGCTTCTGAAATTTCATAATAAATGTATTTTTTGCGTACATGAAAAAATAGTTTTTCTTCTTAAAAGTACAAAAAAAATTATGTCCAAAATGTTTATTCAGAGATCATACTGGGCTTCAAAAATGTCAAAAATTGCTATTATTTTCCCCTTACTGGCAAGAAAATATACCATCTGTCGATTTTATGGTAACATTTTTGACTGTTGATATAAAATACACTGGAACCTATTTATTGGTTATATTAACAAATTCTTTGTTCATATTGACAAGCCATCTTAAGAGTATTGTTTTATCATAATCTGCTTATGCTGACATCTAGCCTAACTACTATATGCTTTCAGATATATGCTGGTTTGTTTTGTTAAATTTTGAGGTACTGAAGATTCTGGTCTATCTCATTATGGATCTTTCAGATGAAATATTGTTGGACTATTGGCCACTT
This sequence comes from Unio delphinus, assembly GCA_029339505.1. Lineage (NCBI taxonomy): Eukaryota > Metazoa > Mollusca > Bivalvia > Unionida > Unionidae > Unio > Unio delphinus. The sequence continues at coordinate 12,785,572 of JAQISU010000323.1, forward strand.
GCTAGTAATTAATATATTTATTTACTGATTTTGTATGTAGATGCTAAGCAAAATCTCTCTTCTTTTCACTCACAGAAATAAATCTTCAGGACAAATATTTTCTGTAGTAATCCCTATCATAACACCTGTGTCCAATATATGTTAAACTTTTATTTACATTCTGATGGATACATGGAAGGCAGCATCATCCACTACCAGAAATGTAAACAACAGAAAAACTGTAAAAGATTGTTTGTTTGATTAGGATGTTTAACGTAGTTTTAAAAATTTTCAGTCATATCGTTACGATGTCTGCAGTGAGGCAGTGATTTCATTAATGCATGCACCCTTCATCAAAGACAGCCAACTACAATTTTAAATAATAACAGAGAACTTATCAGCAAAGGAAATCAGCACCAATCTTGAATAAAGCAATGGAATCTCATGGAATGTTGTGTTTTCCAATGGGACTGGAAATTGTTGTTCTAGGGTTTAATGCCATTTTCAGCACAAGATAGGCTATACATGGTGGCCAGTATTAATGGTGGAAGAAGTACCCAGAAAAAAAACCAGAAAGAACCATCGACTCACGAGAAGCTACGGGGAAGCTTTCTCACATACCTACATTAGCCAAAATCTGAGACTCGAACCCATGCAGACAGAGGTGAGATGGCAGTGATTTGTAACATAGAGCGCTTTAGACCACTCGGTCACTCTACATGAATTTTATACTTAACTTCATGGCTATCTTATACATGTAAAGAATTTAACAATATACAGATTGTACTACACAAATGTAAACTGTCACAAGTGTATTTCAGACTAGTTTCTCTTAACTTATTCAAAAGCATTATTTTTGTACCAGTTTTATTCCCTGCCCCCAAGCCATTTTTAGGTACATGTATCATTTTTTTCAGCTACCTGACTTGGTTGGTTATAAGATGGTTCGTCAGTCTATAACAAAAATTAACATGCTCAGATTCTATGGATCTCAGACACCATGTTATAGTGGGGTCACACTATAAATATTAAAACCCCAATACTGCTGTTATGTGCAAAAAGTTGTTTATACCAAAATTATCAGAATAATACTAAATCTTGAAAGATATTGATTCAAAACATTTTGTGGATTCAATTAAAACCAAATATTACTGACATTTCATCTCATTATGAGGCATGTAATTTCTCCTTCAAACTGAGAAACCGAGCCATTTTCACATATGTACAAATTAATGCAATGTTAAATGGCAACTTCCATGGGTAAACCAATTTCAATCAAAAAAAGGAACACATTATTTGATGACATCACCTTTATAAACATATGAAACCAACACCATGCTGTCCGACGGTCTTCAGCACAAGTTTGTCCTTCAAAGCATTCCAGCACCCCTAGATATGTCGACTTCCTTTGATGCCAAGTGCAAGTGATTGATTTTCACTTTTTTATACTTGTGCTCAAATTGTAGGATGTAAATTTGTTAAATTAATTATCATCTCAATTATTACAAAATAAATTTCAAATGATGACAGAAATTAGGCAGTTTTTACCAGTTTGTGTTCATTATGGTCACTGCAAGGTCATGTGGAGAAAGAGACCAATCACATCATGAAAGACTGAAATATTCCCTATCATTGTTCTACATTGGACAACACAGTCATATATACATGGTAATGTGAGAAAATTGTTAGCAGGACACAACTGTCAGCCTACTCTCATGTTCAGATGTAACACAATGTATTTCTGATACAACCCACTTATCCCTGATGTAACATAATGTAGTTAATGCTTCAATCCTACCATCTTTTTCTAAAGGGAGGGTATCACAAAAAGTCTTTGAAACATTATCTGTCATCAAAACATGCCTTTACATGGTTATAGAGTCCAGTGTCTTTTTGCATGGACTTTTTGATAACTTTTTAAGGACTTAACAAAAGGTTTGCAAGGAATATTATGTCTTACAAAAATTTAACCTTACTCCATATATTACTTTGTTAACTATAATTCTTGTATGATTTTTTTTTTTATTTGTCCAATCATTTTCCATTTTATTTATTTACTCATTATTTTCTAACAATATGTAACAAACAAAACTTTTATTTATAAAATGAGATATGCTTTGTTCAGTTTTAACATCATGTTTTTTTCTCTGACAAATTCTTGACGTTTATTTTGGCAAAGTGTTAGGATTTTTCAAGTAATTTTAGGACTAAACAAAACTGTTTAAATTCAAAACAATCCATTCAATCATTGCTTATTTCAAGATTGTGTGGATCATGCTTTGTGGTTGAAAACAATATACTTTTTATTCCATTCAATAAAAGGAAGTTTTCCCAGGAATATAGACAACCAGTCTGCAAATTACAGACCCTGAACAAAGTTCATTAAATCAATAAAAAAAAGTTTTGTCAGGAACAAAGACAACCAGTCAGCAAATTACAGATCCTGAATAAAGCTCATCACTCAATAAAAGGAGTTTTGGCTGGAATACAAAGAACCAGTCTGCAAATTACAGATCCTGAATAAAGAGCATTAACTCAATAAAAGGAGTTTTGACACAATTATTGACAACCAATCTGCAAATTAAGGCCCTAAATAAAATTCACAAACTCAAAAAAAAAAAAAAAAAAGTTTTGGCTGAAGCATAAAGAACCAGGCTGCAAACTAAAGAATGCAATAAAAGAAATTTTGGATGGAGCACAGAGAACCATGTTACAAACTAAAGACCCAGAATACAGCTTACTCACCTTAAATTCTGACAGGTGTCCTTATCTCTAGACTTGTCCAAAAATTCTTTTGATAACTTCCTGTCTCTGGCTAAAAATTAGAAACAAGTAGATAATCATTGCAATTATATACTGTGTACTGTGTTGATCCATACAAATACTTAATCAGATAATAAAGTAAAATTCTGTTTTACAATCCAATTCACAGAATATTATAATTTATATCAAAATGCAAGATGTATAGTCTTATTATTACATAAATGATGATCAACACGTAATTTAAAACAATTAAATTTGTACTTGATTACATAGGCAAATTAGAACAAAAACCTTCAAGTCACTCTAGGGGTAAAGTGTGTGTTTTGCATTTTTAACACAGCTCTAACAAAAATTCAGTCACACTGCTACATTGTCTGCATTGTGGCAGTTTAAAATGATGTCTATCAGTGAGGCATCATGCTACTGGCATGTAGTATGATGTCCCACCCAGTCACATTATCCTGACACCAGGCCAACCAGTACTAACCCAAACTGATACAAAATGCTAAATGCCTAGCACAGTATCTGGTAATACCATTTTTATAAGTCTTTTGGCATGACTCAGCCAGGGTTGGAACCCACAACCATAATGAAAGTATATGCTCTAAACACTAGGCCACCCGAGTAGTTGAAAGTAGATGCTCTAAACACTAGGCCACCCGAATAGTTGAAAGTATATGCTCTAAACACTAGGCCATCCGAGAAGTTAGGCAAACATGTAGATAAATAGAAAATTGAACAAAGAAATGCCTTCTTTTATCCTAACTTTAAAGTTTCTATTACCGCAACAAGTGGATGTAATTTTAAATTATATCAACTATAACAAACTCAATGAATGCATCAAAATAATTAAGAATATTTACCATGATGTAGCAAACCCAATAAAAGCAGTCAATATAAAGTAAAACTTAGCTTCCACATCTCAAAAAAATACTATAAATGTCAGTCTTATTTCACCAGAGATTTTATACCTGCTAAAACCAAATCTGAAGGTATCTATAATACAGTTCAAAATACAAGGCATAATTGAATCACCTGAAGATTATAAATTCTATACATGTATAAATCTCTTACAAGCAAGCAGGTGCAACATGAATTGGAATGCCTTTAGTCTGCATTATACTCTATAAATATACAACTTTTAGATGCATTCTTTTAAAGAAATTCTGATCCCATATATGCCCCCAAATTCTGTTATGACCACATGGTCTTACTAATGTTTAATGGATTGACCACTCTATTTGATGGACACAGACAACAGGACTGGGGATTAAGTATAGCGCTGTGACTAGGTGGCAATCAACTCAATCTAGTGGAAGTCTATCACAGAATTTATTGCAGAAATAGTGAGTTCTATAGCATTCCTTGTGGATTCTACTCTATTATTTTAATGACTTAACACACTACAAAGAGATGTGAGAGGCCCTGACAGTATAAACGTAATGACGGCAAATATAAATTTCTTACCTTTACCTGTACTAACTCTACAGTGGTACCATTTCTTGCAATATTTATTAGTGGCCTAACTATGGGTTACATAAAGATGAATGTGCGTAATGTAGAAAAATGAAGCTTTAAATTTCATTGATTTACATCATACAAAACTATTTACCCAGTTTACATTTACATACTTTTCTGCACCCAGCTGTAACTTTTATAGTCTTTCTCAAAAAATGATATTGCATAATAAAAGTCTTTTGTGTGCTAGTTTATAATTCGCTTGTGAATGTCTATGTATTTCTGATATATCTTAATTTAACTGTTTGTAGGTGATGTTGACCTAGATCCTGACCTTGATTCAGAGTGAGTGGCAGCCATATAAACAAGTTTTACTTTTATTTTAAAATGATTGGATTTTAAAGGACTAATTCGTAATTCAGGAAATATTTGATCAGCTTATATATAATTCTTGGACAAAGACAGTTTATCAACATTTTATTTGGATTTCCAACACAGGAGTTTTAAATATTGTGTTTCTACAAGGAACTGTAGATAAGCACAAAACAGAGTTCAGCATAAGTCTTCATCTTCCATCTTGGATTATTGAACAGGACTCGAACTTGAATCTAGTAGAATATTTCATTACTAGGACTTAATTCGTGGACTATTGGATTAATTCTTAAAACTGTAGATGTGTTTTCCATTTTTACTTCTTATTCCATGAAATAAATTATTCATTAAATTTTACAAAGCTTGTTGTTTTCACTTTTTCTATGTTTATTTGAGCCTAAAGACGTCACCAGAGGTTTCACTAGGATTTTAAAACTAGGAGTCCAGGAAAATGGGAGTCCCACCAGCAAAAGTTGCAGTTCCATCTCAGACAATGTTGAACTTGGCAAAGTTGAAGAACTGTTGGTTGCCATTGAGTTTAATTTCCCATTTTTTGTAATAACACTTACATGTACCACCATGTCAACCTTTTCGATGTGTCTGGTAATTTTGCACAACGATACATCATTTCTGTAAACATTGGATCAAGTGTTGTTTGGTTGACAAGTCAATTTTTGGCTGAAATGCCAGAAAGAGTCAAAAGTAATGTATTTTATTTGATAGCCTGATGCATAAACATAACATCTTTTCAAAGCCAAGAGCAGAATAGGCTGCCATATCTAAAGTCGTGGAAACATATTCCATTTGTCCAAACTTAGTATTAATTTGAATATAATATTCTGGTGACAATTGCTGCTTTTCAGTTGGTAAACAGTGCAGAATTTTATTTTCGTCAACTGAATTCGGTATGGGTTTTGCACAAATACTGGTGACCTTGGATGTGCAGATTAGCCCGACATTGGTGTAACTCTTGTTCGGTCTTCTGGCTACAGGGTGAGACTGAATTTTGTCAGTCCAAGGAATGGTCATATTCCAAACACTAAGCCAAGCTTCTTCACACATTCTTATGCTTGGCTACTATTCCATCCAAACTGTCAGTTCCAGATGTACTCTTCTAAATCTCATTAAAATCTTTGTCAGTATGCCATTTAACCCCAAAATACTTATCCAAATGAACAAATGCCATACTATTTATATTGGACATGTACGACCAAGAACACAGGAACACTATTACCTGCATGTCATAATTCTTTCTGAAGATTATTCTACAAAATTAAACATGGCCACTTATAGTAAAAAAGAAACGATATGCACAAGTTACTCTAAGAAAAAGATTTTCTGCAATAATTGGACCCTTAATCTTTGAAAATAACATTGTTATTATACTGCAGTTTTTTTAAAACACATTTTGTACACTATTGGCAGTTACTCTAAGAAAAAGATTTTCTGCAATAATACCCTTAATCTTTGAAAATAACATTGTTATTATACTGCAGTTTTTTTAAAACACATTTTGTACACTATTGGCAGTTACTCTAAGAAAAAGATTTTCTGCAATAATACCCTTAACCTTTGAAAATAACATTGTTATTATACTGCAGTTTTTTTAAAACACATTTTGTACACTATTGGCAGTTTCACTTTGTGTAGCCAATGTCATGTACAAAATGATTTGAATGAAGAATACCAAGTGATTTATGTCCTTGCATTTTTCATTAAATTTACATGTATCACCAGGCAGTAGCTTAAGGAAAGTTTCATTTTGAAGTTAGAAGCTACTTTTATTTTTATAAAAGCAAAATCTCTCAAATTCAATTATTTTCAATGATCTAGGTGAAACATCAATGACTTTCAAGGTCTTAAATTGTGGTGTTCATTTCTCAATGACTTTCAATGACCTTTAATTACCAAGGAAACCCTGTGTATGCATTCCAGTAAAAACAAAAAGGTGTAAAATTATGTAAGCATTTAACATTGACAAGGGGATACCTGATGGATTAAACTCACTGGTATGCAATTGCATGTGATATCACCAAATGACATACCGTATATACTCGCATATAAGCCCGTTCGCGTATAAGCCGACGCCCCCAAACTGAATTGGTAAAAGTGGTATAAAGAGCATGACCCGCGTATAAGCCGACTCATAATTTTTATACAAACGTTACATCACAAGATGCAGAAAGTGAGTTCTGAATACGTTTATTTAGGTAAATCACACTATTAAATAAAATAAAAGTAAGAAATCTAGTTTATGTTGAAATAAAAACAATTCTGAAGTGTTAAGTCTTAATAGAAATTTAATTAATCCTCATTCTAAAATCATGAATTATAAAAGTTCGATCACTTTTAGAATCCTTCAAAATCGGTCTCTGTATCAGACTCGCCAAACAATTCACGAAACTCAGCTTCTGTTATGGGCGCGCTTTCATCATATACGTCCTCCCCCCTGTACTTGCGTCTCGTTCACAACAAATTCGCGTGCTGCAGCAGTTATTTGCTTCTGCATATTCAATAACTTTAAGTTTGAATGCTGCATCATAAGCAGAACGCTTTCTTTTACTTCCAACACTATTCATTTTATCCGATTGAATTGAATATAAACTTCTAGAGATTAAACTGAAATAATTTCTTTCAGTAGTAGTATATTATTTATATACCTTACCCTGTAATTTTTTTTATGTGTGATTGGTTTTCAATTTGTATTTGATAATTATTTATCATTGTTATTTGTGTTGTATTTTTTAAACTACGGGTAGTGTGATTCAATTGATCAAACTATGATTGGTTTCAGCGTGGACATTATTCAAGTATTGTGACAGTTTATAACATTGAGCAGAAACCATGTCCACTACTATATCTCATTAAACAATACATCTGAGAGTTTGCATTTATTAGTTAAGTTATTGGCATTGTGCAACAAAACAAAGGTATTATCCCAGAGGCATTTACCACAGATTAAGCATATGGTAGCTATTGTACAACAATCTTCCGCTAATAAACCACTTTGCTTTACAAACAACTAAACAATAGTTGTATATAAACTGTGGCTCCCGATTACTTCTAAAACACCTGTCAATGAAATCCAACAAATTATATTGTTTTACAATTATTCACGCTGACTCGTATATTGCACTGTTATTTACCGTTCCTAAGCGTGCGCGCAACAAACCCTTATGGAGCCTCTCGCTATTGTTTCTTGAAAACTGTCATACATGTATTTCTACTCTCGATCAAAATGTTTGTCGTATATACCTTCAGTATCGTATTTCTTTTTTTTCTTTTTACGAAGATTCTTTTCATATGTACACTGAAATAGGCTAGCGTGCATTTCTACGAAACCGTAGAGTTTAACTATTACTGATTAGCTGAGGGTTAAATACTTGAACAGAGATTATTAATATGGCGGTTCTTTTGGAAAATACATGTATTTCCGTAGTTCAAATAACACATATGGCTGTATACCTTCAGTATCGTAATTCTTTTATTTTTTTACGTAGATTCTTTTCATATTTACACTGAAATAAACTAGCGTGCATTTTTACGAAACCGTAGAGTTTAATGATTACTAATTAGCTGAGGGTTAAATACTTGAATAGAGATAACTAATATGGCGTTTTTTTTGGAAAATACACGTATTTGCGTGGTTCGAATAACACGTATGGCTGTATTTTCTGGTGGATGGACATCTGTCAAATAGACGTCAAGTACGTTAAAACATGTTTTTCATTCATTATCCTACCACTTATGTTAGAAAAAAAATATTTGTTTTACTTCACGACAGGACAAATCTTTTCAGCCATGTGGAATCATTAGGCATGTGATCTCATATTCAACGATCGACAGAAACAATAAATATTGGAAATCGAGGGGAAAAAGCATTATAAATTTCAGATTTGGAACTTGACCCGCAGATAAGCCAACCCCCTTTCTTCCAGGCCATATTTTTGTTCTAAATTTCTCGGCTTATACACGAGTACATACGGTACACATAAATAACATCCCTATGCAATATGTACAAACAATTATAACCAAAATAAACATGTATATACCTGTTATGCCCGATTCATAACTATCTGTACTTTCTTCATCTACAGTTGTCTCCCCTGAAATGCATGACGACTTCTTCATTTCACTTTTATGTTTCTTGGGATCTGTTGCCTCTAAAACTGGCACAGCTACATGCAAAGAAATTCAATGTTTATACAAAACAAATCAATCCTACATTATATTGCTTGGACCATCATTTTGAAGGGGAGACAACTGCTTATTGCACATTGCAGTAGTAGCACTGCATATCGGTGCTAAAACCCTCGCTAACCCTTGGATTTCACAACCTCAACGTGGTAGATATACTTTTAAAGTAATATTTGTCCAAGTATTGAAAGGACCTAGATTTATTTATGAATACGTTTAACTGTTTGTTTTGCTTGATTAGGATTTTTAACGTAGCTTTAACAATTTTTCAGTCATATCGCTACGATGTCTGCAGTGAGGCAGTTTATAGTGATGTCTAGCACTGAGACATCATGCCGCAGACATGTAGCATGATGTCTCACCCAGTCACATTATCCTGACACCAGGCCGACCAGTCCTAACACTAACCTCTTAATGCTGAGCGTCAAGCGAGGCAGCTGTTAGTACCATTTTTGTAAGTCTTTGGTATGACTCGGCCGGGGATCGAACCGACGACCTCCCGCTTCCGGGGCGGACGCTCTAATCACATGGCCACCGGAGCGGTTCGTTTAACTGTAACTAAATCCTTAACATTCACAACTAAATTAATGTATTTATGTTTTTTACTGACCTCGAGTCGATTACATTGGAGACTTCTCTTGATGCATGTTGCTATTGAAGCAAGGTTACAAGTGAGGACTTTGAGAAGTCTTTGTGCAGCATAAATAAATAAATTGCAACCACACAGTACAGGTACTTTCCCATAATGCTTAATTTTTTTTCATACTTCCCCATAATATTTAATTTTGTTCATACTTTCCCATAATGTTTATTTTGTTCATACTTTCCCATAATGCTTAATTTTTTCAATCATAAAATGATTAATTTTTTTCAGTCATAAAATGCTTAATTATTTGTTATCATAAAGGATAAATTCATGTCATCCTGCTGCAAAGTAATCAAGATTGTTTTCAATAATTTGCCTGTAACAAAATATTTATGAAATATTGGTGGCTTCCCTACATGTCCAAACAACAACTTGGGGAAAAGTATTGCTTGAACCTGACACAAGCCATACATTTTAACCTCATAGAAAATTTAAGGGCACATCAATAAAAAACATGCTAATTTTTAAACACCATCCAACCATGTATGCATATCCTTCAAGATTTTGGACAAAACACAATTCAAGTTTTAAAATTACAGCCTCAAAAATTTAAGATTTGACATTCATGGTAAAGTAAACTATATACATTTCACCAGAAAATTTCAATCCTTTGACAAATATATAGAAAGAAACATAAAACTAAATATTTACAGAATGAATAGCATTATATTATTTGTTTACTTCCTTTAAAACTCTTTTTAAAAATATTTACACACAATTACTTTCAAATCAACCAAATTCAATGTTAAATTTGTGTAATCTTGTTATTGGGAATTTTGTTAAATTTAAACTGGAATCAAGCAAACAGCAATGTGTGGGTGTTTAAGTCACCAAAAGATATAATTTTAAACAAATGTATGAGATCATGTACTCCTCTTAGCAAATTTTTAAAAAAATGTAGATGCTGATGAAATCATTGATTCCTAGTATCAAATAGCAAATTTTTTAAGTAAATTATGTTTCTCCAAGGATACTTACACAATCACATTAACGTTCGGATATACACCTGCTACCTCTCGAATCCAGCCCTGCTAAAACACGAAAATTCGTCTATTCTGTCTATCTCCTATAGACAAAGGGCAATAACTCTTGCCCCTTACCTCCCCTTGCCACCGCCAAATGTCGCTAGTTTTTAAGCTGAGCGATATATACTATACGAGGATGCTAGCATGGCAGGGTGGTTGGGAGGGTTTTTAAGTAATGTGATTGGGTAAGTATTCTCGGAGAAACAATTTACTTTAAAAATTTGCTTTCTCCTTCAAATACGTTCGCCAATGACATTAACGTTAGGAGAATAGGTAATAGGAGGGAATGCTGAGCATCCTACCTCTACCACGGGTATCCTCTAGGGAATGATGGCTGGATTCCCCATTTGGACAATAACCCGTTCTCCTAGTTTCATCAGCAACACAGCCCAGGGTCAGGTGATTTGTGACCCCTTTATACGGTTAAGAAGATAGTTATTGAAATCTTCTTAACTACAAAAAAATTTTCTGTCAAATCCAGCGAAGCTGATAGGCTGTGCTGATTGTTTTAAATGGGTCTGGTGTTCATCTGGACTGCGAACACGAGACCTACTAGATTCAAGGTTTCCCCTCTGCGAGGTCAAATCTTTAAACTGGAGAAGATTGACTCTGCATGCCAGCCAACAGCTTCTATTATATCTCGGATCGAAACATTGCGTTCCAATGCAAGGCTCGCTGAGATTGCTCTAATCTCATGAGTGGTAATCTTCATGAGGCGACTCTTATCTTGTGAGACCTCAGAGTACTTTGAGCGTATAACCCACTTCAGCCATGAAACAAGGGTTTGAGGGATGATATCCCTTTTCCCAGCTGTCACCAGAAGAAAGAGGTGCTTGCATGTGACCCGACTCGCTTCTGTGCATTTAAAATAGTGCTTGAGTGCACAAACAGGATCTTGCATGGCTGCTGCTCCTGACATATCTATGGAAGAAAGCAAGCCAATGACGACTCTTTGATTGCCAATGGATGCTAACCTATTTTTGGCTACAAAGCCTAGCTGCGTCAAGAGGACCACCGAACTATCTGATCTGAAGATAGTTTGGGTCACTGGAAAGGGCATGTAACTCACTCACCCTGCATGCTGAAGCTAAGGCTATCAAGAAACCTATTGTGTATGATAGTAGCTTTAACAAATTGTGGGCTAAAGACTCAATACTGTCTGAATTGAGCCATGTTAAAACCCAAGACAGATTCCATTTGGAAACAGGGAGAGCAATTTTGGTTGATTGAACTCTAAATTGTCTAAAAGATCTGACAGATCTTTGTCATGCCTGATATCACATCTACCATGATGATGGAATGTGTCTGATATCATGGAGCGGTAGCATTTGATAGTAATTGGGGCCAACTGTTTCTCCTCGAAAAGCCAGAGAAAAAAAGTCAGCCAGTTGAGGGATTGAGATACTCAAAGGGACAATGTTATTGATATCGTGCCAGTCCCTAAAAACATGCCGCTTTCCTTCATAAGCCTTCAGAGTAGAGGGCCTTCTTGCTCAAGATTCTCTCCACAATCAAAGGTTTAAATTGTTTGTCTCGCAAGTCCGTCCGTACAAGAGCCAAGCATGAAGATAAAGACGGTTTAGACAGAGGTGGAATACCCTTGACTGCGATTGCTTAAGAAGATTTGGGCTGACTGTAATCTCCCTGGGTAGATCTATTGCCAGATCGAGTAGATTGATGACCCAGGAGTTGTTCAATCTGAGAGGGGCGATCAAAATCATCTGACAGTTCTAACCCCTTAACTTCTGGATTATTTTTAGTACCATGACCGTGGGAGGACAGGAGAATGCCCACAACCCCTCTCAGCTGATTGACAGAGCATCCACAGCCCAAGCTTCTGGGTCTGGAACTGGAGAGACGAAGGTGGACAACTTGTGATTCCACCTTGTTGCAAAAAGATCGATCATTAGATGCCCCCAAAGTGTGCAGATTGGAAGAAAGACCGATTGACGGAGTGACCATTCCGTGTGAAGGACTTGACTTTTCTTGGATAGTGTCAGCCAAGACAATAAGTGGTAAAGTCTGTCGGGAATGGCTTTTATTTGTACATTGATGTGGAGATTGTCGCACCAATGTAGAAACTGCCAGATCAGATTGCACAGGTCTGGTTGGTGCCCCCTTGTTTGAGGAGGCAAGTCACCACCACAGAGTTGTCTGACATAATGAGGACAATTTTGCCTAGGAGTTGATCCTTCCAGAAATGAAAGGAATTGATGACAAACTTTATTTCTGAAAGGTTGATGTGGAGAGGGCTAATCCCTGGCCCCCACGTCCCGCTGACGCTATCAAAGTCCGGTAACAGGTGGGCACCCCAACCATAGGTACTGGTGGCAGTACATACCATTATCTCTGCTTGGGGGTATCTCCTGAGGAATCCCTGTGGACAGCCAACAGGGGTTGTGCCACTGACGCAAGAATGATTGTATCTCGGGCGTGATCATTATTGTGTTTTTGAAGGGAGTTGAAGACAAAAAAGGGCGCCATTGTGCTAGTAACGTCATTTGTAAGGTGCGCATAAAATGATGGCCGAGCGGGATCAAGTCCGCTGAACCATTGAATAATCCGAGGAGTTGCAAGAACTCTCTCGCTGAAATGCACATCCTGTTGGAAACGGATTCAACAAGTTCGACTATCCGGATGATCTCAAACACAAGGAAGCCATACCAGATTCAGATCAGTGAGAAACTCCATATCCAGATGGAACAAAACTCTGGGATGGACTGAGATCGGACTTTTTCTCAATTCATGAGAAAGCCTAGATGATCTAAAAGTGATAGAAGATTGTTTCTGCCTTTGAGCAGAGTAGAACTTAACATGTTTCTGGAGGATGTAGTCCAAGTACACTGCCGTCACTATAGATGAAGTCGAGCAGAACAGGGTGACAACACAACCCATAACCTTAGTAAAAGCCCCAAGGGCTGATGTCGAGTCCAAAAAGTATGACCTGGAACTGATAAACCTAGTTGCGATAAGCAAAACGGAGAAAGTTCCGTGACTCAGTGAATAGGGACATGAAAATATGCGCTGGTCATATCTAGACTGATTGCATACCTATCCCGTCAGATGGAAAGACGGATTGATATCGCCATCGCCACATTGAATTTCAGTGGTAAAATGTATTGGTTGAGGCAACTCAGGTCGATGAACAGCCTCTGGATAAGAAACAGCCAGAAATAAAACCCCAGCGATTGCAGGTTGTTTTTATTTTTAGAAAGGCATCCTTTTCCCGATCTGACAGCACCTCCGTGAAGAGGGGAGAGGAGGACAGGGGAGGGGGATGGATAAATGAAATCCAAAGTCCCTCCGAAATGACCCGACTTACCCAATTGTTCTGAGGTAATACAGTGATTGGGTTTTGTACCAGCTACACTAGAACATAGCTGGTACTTGGCTGCCTGAATTTTGTCGACAGGGGAAGGAGCAGGAAGGACATCGTCTCTTCCTCCCATTCAAGATCTACAGATGCCTTAACTTTGTAGTCTTGAATGGCGGTAAGAGGTGGTGGGCATTCGGAAGTTGCCAACACCCTATAAATTTCTTCCATTGTGGCCTTGAAGCTAAACTCAGTCTGTTCTGTGATTGGATCTGTGTACGGCTGATTTGCAAGTGTTTGGTCACACTCACTGTTCTAGTCAACGTTCCCTCTAAGCTGCGCATGCAGCTGCTCAAGCATCCCCGCACAGCTGAATAGTCAATTTTTTGGCTCAATCCAACATTAAATTTTGCTCGTCTCCGTAATGCTTGCGCAGCGAGCACATCTACCATTAACTTAGAGCGAACGTTGGTTCTGGTACAGCTTGCATCTCTGGATAGAGCTTACCATGTGACATAGATGACGCAAATCCATCGTCCTCGACAATTTCACTAATTCTCCCTTGTGGACAAGCTGTGAACATATGGAAGGCCGGCACTGCCCACTGGTTTATATGCAAATGGTCTGCCTGAATGTCGGCGACGGTCCGGCTATCACTGGTACCGGCCGCCCCAATGGCCTGGCTGGACAGAGATATTTCTCACTAAAATCTCCATCATAGTATTGGTATGTTGCCGGTGGTACAGCTTGACAGATGGATTTGTCACTAAAATCCCCGTAAATCATAGTTGGTCGGACCGTTTTAGCAATAAGGTTCCCATGCTGGGACGGCTGGTGACATCGAGGTTGTATAAAGAATTAGATCCAATGGATCCAGCAAAAAACCCATGCGTCCTGACTTACAGGCCCAAAGGCCATGATCTGACATGCGAGGGGAGTTGCGCCCACTGGGCAGCCGAAAATTGGGGGAGTGTTCCCCCAAAGAGGTAATATCTGGCCTGATGTCAATAGTTGCGTCATAGCTTCCTAGACCAAACGACGCATCTATTCAAAGGCGGACTGTTGTACGATGTCAACATTATTTTCCTCCATTGCCTCTTGTCTTCTGGACTACATCAGCCCACATTGGCTCTGTCCATCTGTCCACGTATTACACACACTGCATAGTATAGATGATGTACACTTGGTACATACAAGTGTCATGGTTGTCTTCTTTTGTTTGAACTTTTTGCGTTTCATGCATTTGGTTGACATTTCTAATGAAACGACAAAAGAAGATAAAACAAAGCAAAAATTAGCAATTCAGCATGTTATAAATTCGCTAATACCACAACCGTTACTAATGGAGTAAGCAAAATTATTCAGTGCCGAGTTAACTCGTAAATGACAACATGAGTACTGCATTAGCATGTTGCAACGTGGCGTCAATAGATGAAGTCCGTAAAAGGTGACAGTCACTGAAAATTTGAAAAAATTGTAATATAATGTATACAACCTGTAGAAGAATGATTGTCCAACACAATAATTCCAAATTTAACTTCAGATGGTCCAATTTTACACTAAGATGGCTTGGATTATATGGAGGTGTAATTGTACGTCGTAAACAGTACAAGCAAAGCTTAAAAACTAGCGACACCTGGCGGTGGCAAGGGGTGGTAAGAAGCAAGAGTTATTGCCCTTTGACTATAGGAGATAGACAGAAAAGACGAATTTTCGTCTTTTAGTAGGGCTGGATTTGAGAGGTAGCAGGCTTATATCCTAATGGGATTGGGGAACATATTTGAAGGAGAAACGTAAAAAGTGGTATGGTCAATGACTCCCATTTTCAAATTAATAAAATGTGGGCATGCTTTTCGGGATCATGGACTCTTATTCGCAAATTAATCAAATGTTGGCATACTTTCAAGATCACACACTCTTATTAGCAAATTAATAAAAAGTGGGCATGCTTTTGAGATCACGGACTCCTATTAGCAAATTAATAAAATGTGGGCATGCTTTTGAGATCATGGAGCCTTCTTGATAAGGTACTAAAAAAGTTGGCATGCTAAATGTATCATATGACATAGTTATTAAAATTACACTGATTTTCCACAATAGAAGGCTGGTGCAGCCAATTTGCATATGGTCTTGCAAATCTTTAAAGATATCCAAATGTCCTATCATTTACTTCATCATTTTATTCTGTAGGACTATTTAAGCAATTATTATTACAGTATATTTACAATTTTCTATTTCTTTGTTAAATGAAAGAAAGAAGGCACAACTGTAATTTTATGTCCAACCTCTCCCCGCATTCATAATGGTACACCTTAGTAAAAAATTACCTATATTCATACATGCCAACCCTTGACAAGGAAAAAGCATAATCCAAGTGGTCAAAAAGCGGAATCCAGGTAGAAAAGTGTAATCTACATATAACATGCTTAAATTTCAATAAACAATGATTTATTTGCCCCTCTCGTCTTTTAACATCCTTTACTGTTTCAAGTTTTCATATGTAGCACTTTTAGCTTTACACACACATCGACTAGAATCCATCTTAAGACTTTTAGCGCCAAATATTAAAATTCTTTCTACACGGCTTGAAATAGATGTCACATCATGTTGCACTCTTGTCTTGTTATTTACGGGATTCTGTTTCTTTTGGTGTCGGTTTTTGTTGTTGTTGCCTTTTTCTAATATTATCTAGGAAATCTTTTAAGGAGATATATTTGCTCACATAAATCCATAGACTAAAATAAAAATGTATGCCAAATACCTTCAGACTGGTTCTGCAGTAAATATCACTTAGAACATGGAATCTGTGCAAAAAGATTAAATTTAGAAAACCAGTCTGCTCTCTCTCCTCACTAAGCATACAGATGCTATAAATAGAGTTCAGATGCTATAAATAGAGTTCAAGGTCAAAAGTATAACCAGGTTAGCTATAAATTGAACATGATTCTGTAAGGAAAGTGCAATGCAATTCCACGGTCAAACGTACTTTTATATTGTAGTTATGTAACAGCCGTCTTTTCTAAAATTTGGTCTGTGGGATTAATGGAATGTTAATAATAACGAGAAAACATAATATAATTTTTTAAAGATGGATATACCGAAAAAGTGTAATCTGTATACGTTTAAGCGTAACGTGTAATTTAGTCAAGAAAAGCTACGTCAATAGCGTAATGGTTGGCATGTATGTGTATTTGATGACATAATTAACTGCACAATCTTAACTGATTTTACAAAAGCAGACAACCGAAACTGTTATAAATTATCTTCCAAGAATACTTCCAATATTTTTGGCCACTTGTATAGTCTTTTTCATTGTATAATGTAACCTAAGTGGAGCCCAAGGCCAATATTTATGGGTTCATATTCTAATTATAATTTTTAAGCTACAAAATAAACAAAGAACACCTTTATTTGTATACACAATCCATTTAGTGGTCCACTGAATAGTCTTTATCGACAGGTTGTGCTGTACTTGCTTTGATAAGTTTGGTACGTTTCGGTTTGATGATGTTAATTGGTTTTTAAATACACTTTCAGCACTTTATTGGCCATATATTCTGAAGAAATGGAAGCTATTTGGCTAACCCAGGACACATCAAAGGA
Organism: Unio delphinus; assembly: GCA_029339505.1. NCBI lineage: Eukaryota > Metazoa > Mollusca > Bivalvia > Unionida > Unionidae > Unio > Unio delphinus. The sequence goes on from JAQISU010000323.1 coordinate 12,802,928, forward strand.
GCCAATCTGAGCTGTCAAAAGCAAATACGAAACCCACCCTTTGTACATTCTTATTACCATGCTCTGTTGACAACCGTCTTGCAGGATGTAATTTTTTACCACTATGATCTTCATCTTCTTTCTGGCAAGTTTTGTTGGCAATGTTCTGACTTGCTGTTAAAAAGTCTGGTCGTGGATAAACCAAGGAAGAATTAATCACACTGTCCTTGCAATCAGTAATTTCTGTTGTGAGGATACTTCGTGGTAATGTCAAATTCATGACATTTGTTTGGTCTTCCGAGCAGTTTAACACAGTTCTATCTGTTTCCAATCGACGTTTTTTGAATATGCATGCATCTCCAACAGATTCATTCAAATAGGAAAGATCAATGACATTTGTATTTAATTTTTGTCTCAACTGTTGCAAAGCCTTCACTTCATCCAGCGATGAATTCAAAGAATGAGAAAGCGAAGACGATGAATGAGAAAATGAGCGCTTCAATTTCTTTTTAAAGACAATCCCTGAAGCCAATTCTGGGCTGCCAAATTTGGAAATCTCTCTTTCATAAAGCTCATTGATTTCTTTCTCCAACAACTTCTTATCAAAATCTGAAATTAAAAAAAATGTACAATGTAATTAATCAAACTTGTTTTTTACAATTCATTTACCAGCTTCCCATAAAATACAAGAAACATTTCAGGAACTGATATTTCTCACCTTGTGCTAGAAACTAGGGAGTGTATATGACTGTAGAGGAATTCCCAAGGTGATAAGTAACTCAAATGAAACGAAGCTAAACACTTCTTTCAATTAGTATATTTGTATTCATTTCATTGAAGATACCTATCATCCTTGTAACCAATTTCAGCATTCTCAGCTTCCATCACTATCCAGCCAACCGAAATGTAGGTCAGCATAACTTGACAATACGGCCATTTACTTTTAATTTTAATTTATTAGTGTTTGTGTTTAGGATTTGTAATGTAGCTTTATCTATGTTTTCATCATATCACTAATGTCTGCAGTGTGGCAGTTGATAGTGATGTCTAGCACTGAGGGGCATCATGCTGCAGACATGTAGCATGAGTAGAACCCAGGCACATTTTCTTGAAACCAGGACGACTAGTCCTAAAACTAACCTCTTAATAATAGGTGCAAAGCGAAGCAGCTGCTAGTACCAATTTTAAAAGTCTCTGGTATTGTGGTAATACTCAGCCGGTGTTCAAACCTGTGACCTCCTGCATCCATGGTGTATACTCAAATCACACATTAAGAAATACAGGTTTTAGTTAAGTATCACTTGATAATATTGATGTTGTGGAGAAAATTCTGCCAACTTATCTGAACCATGCTTAATGTTAACTTCATTAATTTACTATTTTGGCAACAGATATGTATACAATTTAAACATTTTACATCTTATAATTACAAAAAAATAAAAGCATTTTTTTCATTGAATCTTTATTTGCATTGCATTTCATTTTTCCATGACATATCTTATATTCATTGCATTCCATCAATCCGTTCACTGGCTAGAAACACAATACACCAAAATTATGTCAGTTAAAGCGAGTGTGTCATGTTTTAATTCTGATACGTTTTGATTTGGGTACGTTTTTGACTTTGGTAAGTTTCGGATAGGGTACGTTTTGACCTGTTCCCTCGCACCAACAGGGGCTCGTTCATTGTTATAGGTTAGACCCTGATTCATAGACGGATACTCCTATTATGCTTTGTAATATCCTAATTTGCTTTGTAACGAGCCCCTGCGATCGCCCCTCCCTCTTAGTAGTAGTATAGTAGTTTAAAACTCGCGCCTTTGCTGCACCAATTACTGCCCGTAGCATCCTGTGGGTCGGTGGTTCTTTCCGTGGTTTCCCCAGGTCCTTCCTTCACCAGCTACGCTGGGCGCAACGTATAGCACAGACTAAAAAAAAATCCCGCTAATCCTACAATAGTCAATAGCAATAAGTCCCACCCCCTCTTCGAAAAAATACACATTTCATTTGCGTGCAGCGTCCTTTATGTTGTATTCCTATTGAAACAATTTGGTCAGAAAATCATATTACAATAGCTTCTAAATTAATAAAATGTTACCCATATTGAAATTTTATCTACACGCAATGTTTTGAAATGCAACATGTTCTTCTGAAAGCATCTTAAAATGACTCGCTTTTAAAAAATACGTCGGGCAAAAGGAACTAAGGCACGATAAATTATTAATACGCCTACCAGCTTGGCAGACACGAATGTATGTTAAGAAACTAAGAAAATAGTTCCAAAACTCAAACACTTTACTTTGATGAGATGGTTGCTTATTATGAATCTTGAAAGTAATTTGAACTAAGTAAAAGTCTTTATAAAATGTGTTAGCATGTGCTTTTCAACTTCAAATATCCTTAGTTTTTGCAAGTTGTTATGTTCTTTAATTTTGGAGGTAAGTAAATCTTGCATGTAGTCCGCAATCCCATAATATGTCAGTGGCAGTTTTAAATGCATCGGAAGCTTTAATCAACCTGAACAACGGGTTTCGAGTGTGAATACGTGCAGTAAAATTTGTGCCTCGCAGGTAAAGCATCCGATAGAGAACTTTGAGCAGAAGTGAAATTTGAAATTTTTACCATTCTATGCATACTTAATAATTAAGGGAAATTAATGGCATAGCTGTGCTGTTTTTTTTTTGCTCCCTATTACCACCTTCAAAAAGTTCATGTAAATGCATAACAATTAACGAGGCAATAGCAAAGCCTATTTTCCTTACCTGTGGCTGTTTGTATCAGATGTTGTTTTTCCATAGACCTCAATGCTAATGTTTTGGTGGAATAAATATATTTTATATCTACTTAAACATGTGTGTCACACACTGTCAAAGAAGTAATGTTATATTTTCAATCTGACAAGGACATGACTTTGTACGCCATAGGCATTTAAGAAAGATAACTCTGCTGGAACTAAATAGGGGTAAGAGTTATGCAGTGACAACATATATATTTTTTTAAAGATGGGTATCACTTTATTTTTTAAATCTTACGAAATACAAAACATGATCTTGAGTTGACAATGTTAGGGATCCACTGGTGATTATCATGATTAGAAATTTTAAACTGATGAATGAAATGAATTAAGTGTTGTCATTTTTTTATCTTTGACCCAATTTATTCATTATTACAATTGGTAGGGAGGTACAAACACGAAGGAATACTGTAAGCAGTTATCACCTGTATTTAGTGCATCACCATTTATTTCTTAATTTATTTTTTATTTATTTAAAATTTCCTTTTTTATGTTTTGAGATGGTCTCATTGAACTGTTATAATTGATTTATATGTAAACTTATGAATCTAATTTTTGGTTTCTTTTCTGAATTGCCTGAGAGTAGATTTAGAAAACATGTTTTATTCCAGTGTGTTTAATAGTCTGTGTTTCTGCTGACCTTTTACACCCCATAATGGAGGGCCCCGAGTGGCCAAGTGGTCTAAAATGCTCGCCATTACAGATCATTGCCATCTCACCTCTGTCTGCATAGGTTCAAGTCTCAGATTCAGCCAATGTGGGTATGTGAGAAAGCTTGTCATTAGTTTCTTGTAGGTCAGTGGTTCTTTCCAGGGGTTTTCCTGGGTTCTTCCTCCACCATTAATACTGGCCTCCATGTATAGCTAATCTTGTGCTAAAAAATGGTGTTAAACCCTACAACACCCCATAATAAACATTTTGACATTTATAATAATAATAAAGAATAATTAAAGAATAATAAATAATAATAATTATTCTCATAATTCTCAGACTGTTAGTATGATCTTTAATACTAGACTGATAGATAATAAAAAGTATATTGTTCTAGTTATAAAACAGATATCCAGTAACCATTGTTTTTATGCTTCTTGGCAGTTTAAAACATTAACTGTTTTTCAAGAGTTTCCTTGGACAATTTACATCAAGATTAATTAAGCAAGTTATTTTTAATTTTCAATTTATGGTGTGGTTTTTTTTTTTAATGAGGGATGTATATTTAATATTCTCTGTGTGACTTCTTTGTTCATAGAGACACAAGTGTTTCATTTTAACAATAACTTGAATTATCATCATGATCATTATTATTGTTTTATTTCATACTTGATTAGTTAATTCAAGGTTTTTCAGCTGGTTGATAATGCAGAATGTTACCCTCTAAACTGGCTTTACAAGACAGACACAGTATATACATTCTTGTTAAACTCATTCTACTTTGACATTGGTATAGACACTATATAACATAATAGCAGTAATACAGTTCTCTTCTAGATTAAGCTTGTGTTAATGGATTTTCATTTTTTTTAAGAACATGGCAGGAGTCATACAACAGTTGAAGCTGAACTCTGGACGACTGATGCCGATGCTTGGGATGGGAACATATCTACTAAAGGGAGATCACTTAAAGGAAATTATAGATCATGCAGTCTTTCATGGATACCGTCACATAGATACAGCTTACTCATATGGTAATAATGAAGACATTGGTGATATTTTACAGCTATTAATGAAAAGTGGTAAACTCAATAGGAAAGATCTATTCATTACCACAAAAATTCCAGATACATATCACGCACCTACTGATCTGAAATCTTGTGTAAATGAGTCACTTGAAAAATTGCAATTGAAATCAATAGATCTTTTATTAATTCACCATCCATGGTCTCTGAAAAATCGTGGCGATGGAAACCTCAAACCAGTTGGATTAGACGGACAATTAGAGTTTGCACATCAAAATATGAATCAAACTTGGAAGAGCATGGAAGATCTGGTAAAGTGCAACAAAGTGTCATCCTTGGGTTTGTCAAATTTTACTGCTAAACAGATAGATAAGATTTTGAAGAAAGCTGAAATTACACCTTCAAATCTTCAGTTGGAATGTCATGCCTATCTTCAGCAGTTAGAACTTGAAAAGTTTTGCAAATCAAAGGGAATAGTTCTTACAGCATACGGCCCTCTTGGAGCCCCAGCAAGACCTGAGCATCATATTTCACCAGACAATCAGATTTCTTTACTAGAGGATGAAACTGTGAAAAGTATAGCGTCCAAGTATGTTGTGAAACCAGCTCAAGTACTGTTACGTTTTCTGATCCAAAGAGACATTGCAGTTATTCCTAAGACGAACAAAACTGATAGACTAAAGCAGAATTTAGACTGCTTTGGCTTTTATTTGAAAGAAAAAGATATGCAGATGTTAAGATCACTCAATAGGGGAGTCAGATTTTTCCCTTTTTCAGAATTTAGATCACATCCGGAATTTTATGCAGATGAACCGTTTTAATTTGTGTTCTCAAGGCTATAAGTTGTGCGCCAAGTATCAATTGTGTAACAAATATTTTGTTCCCATCATCTCTACGTTCTGGAGAGCACACTGAATGTACAGATAATTATTCTTATGATAAATAAGGAAGAAATAACATGCCCAAAAGTTGCACACTGCTCAAGATTAAAGGCAATGCAGCCAACAGTTGTGGAAAAACTACAATCAAATTTACAGTACCATATCTTCATTTACAGAGCCTGTATCTGCATCTTTTGTAGAAATGGGATTGAGACCAAAGAAACGGAATAGTATATTTAAATTATAACTCACCATGGTCATTTATATATCTTTTGTAGAAATGGGATTGAGACCAAAGAAACGGAATAGTATATTTAAATTATTACTCACCATGGTCATTTATATATCACTTCATAGTTTTCTTTTTAATATGTATACAAGACAATGAACTGACCAGGTAAAAAATGTTCTATATATAGTTAAGTGTTAATTTAAGAATTAGTTTATATTATTTACCAAATAATCATGAATATTATTGTTATACCCTGTATAAACTCCACTATGCAGTTAAACAAAATAGATGTATATTTTTGTTTAATAAACTAATAGCTTAATGCATGACATATAACATAGTTATGTTCTTTTGTTTGTGTTGATTATATCCCACCGCTATGTTTATTTCTTAGTCGGCAACCTACTAACAAACAGTAAAATCCACACAACACACAAGTTAGAATAGTATAACAATTTAAATAAATGATTTGGTTTTTTTTTAAAAACTGGTAAAAAAATTTTTTTACAAATTGTGGATGACAAAGTGTCAATGAACAGCAATATTTTAAAATGTAAATTTGTGCTACCAATCTAAATAGTAAATTTATTTATTTTGAACTTCCATAAATATGACATTGAATATTGATATACATAGCACAACCAATGACTAATAGTGTACACTCTAACAACACCGAAAAACTTTTTAATTGCAACTATAATTTTGCGTCTTTACAGAATCTGGGTAATTACACAAGCCCTGGTTTTAAATACAATGTGGTGCTTCATAATATGGGTGTCTATCATTTTTTCATTTATTTTTGTTTACAACAAATTGAATTTCTAGTGGATTTTGATTGGACTTGGAATAATAATAAAAATAGTAGTCAATGTTATACATATAGAATGTCTTTTCATTTAAAATTTTTTTAAAGAAAATGTTTTCACTTTTCTTTTAGAACATTAAAAGTTTAGGTGAATCTGTTACTTAAAATTGGATTTTAATATATATCCCATTAACAGTATATTCATGGATTTTTCTGTATATCCCTTTAATAGCATATCAATGGATTTTTGTGTATATCCCATTAACAGCATATTAATGACTTTTTATGTATATCCCTTTAAAAAGCATATAAATGGATAATTTGCATATCCCTATAACAGAATATTAAATTTTTTTTTGTATAGCCATTTAACAGCGTATTAATGGATTTTCATGTATGTCCATTTAGCAGCTTATTAATGGATTTTTTTGTGTATCCTTATAATGGCATATTAATGGATTTTTGTGTATATCCCTATAATGGTATATTAATGGACTTTCATTTATATCCTTTAACAGCATATACTGGTATTTAATACATATATCCCATTAACTCTGGATTCATCAATTTTCATGTATATATCCTACTAATAGCATGTATTGTGTGTGTATTGACCATAATTATGGGAAAATGAGGAATCTTAGAAAACAAGAGGTAAAGTCAACTTTCAGTTTTAAACTAGCATTATATAAAAGAAAAATATAGTGAAAGTATTAATTTCATTTGTAATGAATCCAAGGAAAATTAAATGATGATAAGTTCATAATCACTTTATTGCATATTTTAAATTTTGGAAGAATAATCATTTTACCCTTTGATTTTTGAATAGGAAAGAAATGATACAACTGAGCTGTAATTTGTTACAATTCACAATATACAGCTTATGGTACAATACAGTATCAATACACAGTCACTTGATGCTTTTTCCATCTTTAGAAGGTCTGTCAATGGCTGGTGGTGCCCATTTATGTGTTGATGCATTGGTTGTATTGTAGACTGCAAACATACTTAGCATCTTTTTATAAGCCATTCACATTCATGACTACTTAACAAAAATACTTTCCAATAGACTACCTGTTAATTGGCCGTTATTTTAAGTAAACAGTTAAGGCCACTTCAAGCTACCCATTAAGTCAGATGCATGAATCATCTTGGCCCTTGGGTTTGCACTTCATGAATGCTTCACTTGAATTTGAAGACATTACAGTGTTATTTTCAAAACAGAAGAAATATTGCAAGTTTCCTTGTGCAAGAAAAATCTTATCTAGAACAAGTCTGGGTGTGGGAATGATGAAGAATACCAACAAAATATGTCACGTTGTACTTCTATTAGGAACAAACACCTGATGCAGCCACAAACACTTTATTTGTTAGCAAAGAAGGAAAACACCCGCTCTCCTATAATAAAAAATATATGCAACGTGAAAAACTCATGGGATGAAATCTGCCTCCTCACTGATAATGTATTAATTTTATTTATCCTGTCAGCAAGTTCAATCATTGCTTAAATATCAACATAAAAAGACATTCCTAATTGACATCTTTTTAAATGACCATTTATGCAAGAAAGTTTTGTTGTTTTCCAATACTTCTTTTGTGTCATGCATAGAATATTATAATTAAGGTCCGATTTTGGTTATTTTTTTTTACCCAGGTCCATAACAAACAATAGCCACCAATCAGAATTAAGTGTAACATATTTCACTATGTGACATGCTGGAGGTGTAGAAGTATATAAATTGAATTAGACCCAAGTAGAAAAGATAGGAATCAACAGAGTAGCTTTGTATAAAAGTGGTTATTAAATAATGAGTAAAATACTTTGTTATACACCAGGAACACATTCAAAATATCTCCTTTATGCTAAATATGATGTTAAAGGAAGATAATTAGAATGGAATCAACAAAATTAGGGGGGGGGGGGGCATTACAGGCTACATCACCTTGTGTTAATTTGTAAAAGACAAACCAGGTTTGTCAATAGATTTATCTTTTTCACAACAATAATGAGTGCAACTACCTGCAGTATCCATTCAGATGACTTCTCAGTTTAAAAAATAAAAAGGTAAATGACTAATTGTTATTCATGCCTGCTGAATATTAAAGTAACTTGTATAGGGTAAGTATCGCATTGTATTGATTCTCCACCTCTTGGATCAATAAGTGTATAGATATTTCAAAAGTAAAAGTATATTAATGAATTGTTTTATCCCTACCTTTGACCGCCTTGATTCAAATTTTTTCCATCACTGATAAGTGTTAAACATGTTAGAGACATCTCCGATAATAGTGGCAACATTCATGTTCCTATCTTTCAGTTGCTATCTTGAACACATGCAATGAACATTTTTAAAATGGCTATGTGACATAAATAAGTGAAACCAGCAATTTATATATAATCAAGAATTTATTCCATTTACCGGTACTTAGTGGATGTTTAAGATCACATACAGTAGTGTAAATTAAATTGCAAATAATCTTCAATATACTTTCAAAAATACTAAAGTGTAGAATGTGTATACATAAATAAATAATTCCTCTCAAACTATATCTAAAATCAGTGGTAAATTTTGATCAAAAGGATTCCCACAGGCTGACCTAAAAAAGCAACAAATTGTTTGACCAAGTCCTTAGTTATACACATTTTCATTTGGCACAGATGTGTAATTTCAATGAGAAATTTCAATCAAATTTCAAGCAAGTATATTTCTAGTATATTCTCTGCTCTGAAACCCATTTCTAGCCTACAGTCGTGGAGAAAAGTTAGTCATGTAGGCATCCTGTGACCTAATCTTAAAATTCAATCTACAATCATGGGCAAAAGTTAAGCAAACAAGATAGATATACATAACAGAATAATAAGCAAATGACTTAGCCATTGACATTTGACATGCATTAACCTGATCTATTCCATCCCTGATAAGATTAAACATTTATTGGTGACATCACATGCATAAATATGCACGTTTCATGTTACCGTCTTTCACCATAACATTGATTGTTATGCTGAGACACTACAACGTGCATTTTAAAAATAGCGTATGGGGGATGTGATTTACTTTGCATGTCTTTAAACCAGATTTGACATTTAATCCTTGGTTCTTAAATAGTAAACTATTATTATAAAGTGCTCTATTTCGAAATATTTTGGCATTATTTAAAGTGAAGTTTTGTCTTAATGAATATTGTAAAGGGATTTTACCCCAACCATTATTAATAACATTATTTTATTAGTACTTGATTCAGATGGACCCAAACTTTAATCCAGTTTCTGCAATTTTCATCATCAATTAAAAAAAATAGAGTTTTTCTTTCCTCTATGTATTACTATTAGATTTTGTTATTGTTATTGTGGGATTTAACGCCATTTTTCAGAACACGATAGGCTATACATGGCGGCCAGTAATAATGGTGGAGGAAGAAGCCGGGAGAACCCCCGGAAAGAACCACCCACCCACGAGAAGCTACTGGCAAGCTTTCTCACATACCAACATTGGCCGAATCTTAAACTCGAACCCACGCAGACAGAGGTGAGATGGCAGTGATCCGTAACGGATAGCACTTTAGGCCACTCGGGGCCTCTCCACTAGATTTTGATTAGAAATATACTCTACACTCATTTTGACGTGACCCTACACATGGCAACCACCCATTTGTGGCCTTTTCCTGCTCATTTCTTGCCTAATTCTTACATCCGTACCAATCGCCATCTACCCACGAACATCAGAATTTCCTACTTAAATTAGAATCAATGTAGCATTTTATGATTGACATAACATGTTTGTCAACAAATGAAACATAATCATCGATAGTGGCATCCGCTACCATCTGATCCGACGCACCATCAGCAAATACCGTACCATCTTAATCTCGTGACTGTTCAGAATCCATTTGTATATTTATTGATAAATATTGAGCACGAACACCAACGATGGTTAAGTACTTGCGCAAATAGAATCCATCAAACCGAATTTCATATCCCGCAACTTATGATGGTAATACTGCATATTTGAAAGATTCGTGAACGTTGTTGGAATATGTTTGTATTGCACTAATATGTTGCCGATCAATGAATAATATTGATAGTGTATGTATCCTGTGCGCTTTTAGATTCAGCTAAGATGACTAATTACGATCCAGATTCACGCACATTTAAGATGTGAGCTTTAGGTCTATCTTAGCCTTCCACATCCGAAAATTCTTTTTTGGGTGTGATCTCTCTCTCTCTCTCTCTCTCTCTCTCTCTCTCTCTCTCTCTCTCTCTCTCTCTTGCTGGGTGCTACATTTACATCAATGTAACGTTATTTACATCATCATCATCACTGATTTAGTCTCTAACAAAGGCGACCATCACACTGGAGTCTCTGATTCCATGATTCTCCGTAATTTCGGCCTGGTTCGTCGCGATGACACCTCGCGACTTAAAAACAAATGTCGTTATGTCTGTGTTGGACGTTTTCAGTTTATCAATTTTATCTTGAAAGATAACAAGCTCAATGTGGTCGAGACCAGCACCAATCTATCTAACTAGACTAAATCGGCTTTGCTTGCAAGCATGGTTACAAAGCACATCTGCAAGATGTCGGGTCACTGCACCTGCTCGTCCGGCAATGTCAACTGACATTTCATGTATACCTTATTCATATTTTCTAAGATACAATGTAAAATGCCGAGTGCATACATTTCTTCAAGAACAACATCTCCACATAGAGCTTGCAAAGGCAGCGTTGAATTTAACATAGGCAAACGACACAGATATCCAGAAAATTCGTTTCCAGCGATGGCTAATCAACCTAGTAGATAATCAACATATGGTGGCGCAAGTCCGTACGAGTCAAAATGTAAAGAGATGTTGAGGCGTTTCCGCGTATTCAACCCATTTTTTTCAGGTCTTGTTATTGAATCCAGGTTAACGATCCACCATGCGGGGGATCATCGACGCTAGTTCATGAAACGTGAAGACCCTTGAGTATGTTTTGACTGATTTTGTCATCCGTGCGCTTGGTCATCGGCAGGAATTCCTTCTCTGGTCAGCGATTAGAAGACCTTAATAGGTGGCAACTGATTTTCAGAAAACGTACCCTAGTCTCTAATGTATTCGTATGGATATACTCCTTTGCGGACGAACAACGTGAACATTCCATCGCCATCTGCTTGGGAAAGAGGAACCTTATTGACCAAATCAATGTTGTTGACAGTTTTATTCAAGCTGGAATGCAGACAATGCAGCGAGTCAATTAACTGTTGCTGGCTCAGTCGAAATGTAATTTATCTTTTCCATATAGTTGATAATGACTCTTTATTTTTGCGATTTTTCGAACGATTATGCGATTAGCATACACGTGCAGGGTAAGAATTTGTATTTTATTAGCGTAAATTCGCATCTATACATTTTATGCATTATTTGACGCTTCTCTGTACCCGCGATTAATGTGGCAGTGATCGCCCACTATTTCCTCTGTGGAGATGAAACCTCCCTCACAAGATCTAACAACGAGCCGTAGTGTGATTCTCGCAAATGTTTATAATTGGATCATGATCTAACTGTAGGCGCGGCAGAATGTTGTCAGATCAACTTCGCTGTAACTTCGAGAGATTCTGTACAAACTTCAACCGAATCCTGGCCGCAGTATAATGTCGTCAAGTTAGACATTTTCTTTTAGAAAGCTTGTTGTTTCTATCGAAACCCAGCAATGATAAATCCTAATGACGTAAATATCTCGAAAGCAACATTTGACTCCCCAGGATGCAAGCATGCAAGTTATTTAAATATTGTTTTCATTTTTCGCTAAAATCTGCTCTTTTTTGCAAGCAGAACATGGTTTATGTTGAGCACAACTTGTGTGATAGACAAAATAGGATAATGAGAACAAGTGCTTAACCTGCCAACCATCAAATAAATTAGGGATGTCCATATAAGGTATCATACGCCACTTAAATATGTGCGACGGTTTGTTTAAGTCGTGATGTTTAAGTCGTGACTGTTTGTTTAAGTCGTGACTTTGTTTAAGTCGTGATGTTTATGTCGTGACGGTTTGTTTAAGTCGTGCATGAGGTAGAATCTGCTGAAAATCATTCAAGTTTACTTACAGGCTGTATTGTTTACAGTACATTTAGATTCAGCTAAGATGACTAATTACGATCCAGATTCACGCACATTTAAGATGTGAGCTTTAGGTCTATCATAGCCTTCCACATCTGAAAATTCTGTCTTGGGTGTGATCTCTCATATATATCATGACTCAAATAAAGAATCTTAAATCCCTTGTAACAAATCCTGTGTAAACGAATTCTGCGGACAGCATTTACAAAGTGTACGGCGAGGGAGTCTCGGTCCGAAATCGTGTTTACGATGTGGTATGGGAGTCTAGAAAATAAACACAATTGTGTGTACCATGTGGCGGTTAAAGATACAGAAAGCTGAAGCAGTATTATGATTTTTAAAAAATAATGATAGTTAAAAAGCTATAAGAACCCCTGAAGATTATTTGCCTAGATTCTCAAGTATTAATTTAGACAAATAATATTATTATAAATGAGCCAAGAATTTGTAAAGCGTTCCACCATCAAGAATTATAAAGCATCTCGTGATAGTGTAATCAGGCACGGTCGGTTGAAAAGGCCAGCCGGCACTGTCGACAATACTGGTAATCTCAAACTTTGTGCTGGGAAACAAAGGTATTTTTTCCACAGGTTTATATACGAGACATTTTTGGGACCGGTTAAAGATGAACTTGTGATGAATCATATTAACGGTCATAAACTCGATAATTATCTTGAAAATTTACGAGCTAAAGAGCGAAAACTGGAAAATAAGGAAGTTGAAAAATAGTTTTAAAAAATTTGCGAAGAGGTCTGTTACATTTGTGAATACAGAGACTGGCGAAGACTTAATATTCGGCAAATATTTTGATATCTGTATGACTTTAGTTCAACGTGTAGCAGAACATATACAAACATCCGCTCTCTCTCTCAAAGATTTAAACGTAAATGAACTTTTCAATATTGCTGAAGAAAGGTATTCTAAATCGTTCAGCATTATTTAAGGGAGCTAACTCTATTAGGAATACTTATAATCTTGTGAGGGAAAAATTGCGTAATGCTGTTGAGTTATGAAACATGGACAATAATTCTGTTAGACAAGATTAAATCTAAAATATTTTTTTTTTAAATTAGTGAAACAGGTTCCGGTTGTTTCTTTTCTTTTTACAGAAACATTATCTTGTTGGTTTTTTTTTTGCATCTCTCAGGTCTCTTGCTTTTTTTAGATTTTGTCAGCGATACTAATTAAGTAAATGCAATATACGAATCACAAACTTTTCTTTTGATTTCCAAGTATTAGTTAACTTATATAGCATATATCCAGTTTTAGTTAGTGGGGCTCCTAATGATCTCAAGTCAACACAAAATACGTACTCCCACTTTGTCAAAACATGGTGGATGCATTTTTCCACTCTCCCGGGTTGATTTCGGGGGAGTGTGTGCAATAAATGGTGAACTTTGAGAGGGTCCCATCTGTCTGTCCCGTCAGTATGTATATATGTATGTATGTACAGTCTTGTATATGTATATAACTGTAAAGATGTCGTAAGACAACATAGGGGACTGGAGATTGTGTTGCCCTATATACGTAACCTTTGAAGCTGCTAAGATGTCATAAGGCAACATAGAGCTACACTACACATGGGGCCGATTAACTGTATATATTAAATTTCGGTTTGTTGTTAACCAAAGCAGATCAATCAATTCATTTAGATGGCAGCCAAACTCACACTTTCCGATCTAAACACTTCAACCCATTTCATTTCCTTCCAAAACAGGACCAACACGTACAGACTCTGCGCTTTAAACATGTAACCTAATACGACATTTCAATTACAGAGCAGACTGCCGCTTTGTGAGACACATAATAAAACATACATTTCAATATGGAGAAATAATGTTAATATCCCGTTTGTCTATATGACACAGGACAACCTACGGCATTTTATTTAGAGGCCAGACAAATGCGTGTGTCCTGCCAATCACATGTAAAATGCTAAACTATTGCAAACAGAAAGACTCGCTGCATAGGATAAATCTATGACGTAATATAGTACTTCCGCTGAGTCTGTCTCCTCATGATAATGTAGTGCAAAATATACTTTATAACATGGATGCCTATTGCCAATTTTTCGTCTGTCCCTGTTTGTTACTGTTTTATACGGGGCCACCCTTTTTCTCTAAAGTGACATTTTACTATTAACATTTTAAAAGTGTACTGAATCCATCTGATGGCGAGTATAAGCCAGATTGTGTAATGTTGAATGTAAATATATTGTAAAATCATGGAAATAGCATATGTGAGATATGCAATAATGATAACACAAGTCAGATTCTCAACTAAGAAATATCAGAGAATGAAGCATTGAAGCATTAAATTAACTTAGATCGCCTTGTGAAGAAGGAATTTCTGAAGCATTTTAAACGTATCAATGAAATTATAAAACGTTTTTAACACCACTCTTCAACGTTATCTTTGAGAATGTTACCTTTTATCGTAGATTGAGTAGAGAGTATATTATGACATTTTTCGTAAAAGACAAACCGTTATGATGTAAACAATTACGAAGGAATGAAGGACTTTATATTTGGACCACCAACTGTGACAAGATACTTGAGAAAAGGCGTGATTTTGAGCTGGTCATTCGACAATAATGTTGTAAGTGACATCTACTTCCTCGGTGAGTTAGGTGTCCACCTAGCATCTGAAAACTGGATTTGGCAGCCTGCTGGTTAACGGGCAGAAAGGTGATTCAAAGCAAAGCACTGTGGAGCGCACAGTGCATGACACGTAGGACGATCTGGTCATACACTGCACTCAACTTCATCTCCGGCCATCTCGACGTTATCATGCTGATGGACCCAGATGGTTTTTGGCGAGATAGTGAGGTCGACAAACTGCTCAACTCTTCCTTACTTTAAACAAAATCACAACGCAAGTGATTCTTGTCATCCACCCATCCCATTTCATCACCTACTAAAGTCCTTTGGCGACAGACAAGCGACGATGAGACGATGCGACAGGCATGGGTACACTGGCAGCTGTAGCCGCAAACCTTCACACAGTCGACTCATACCATTAGTGTCGTTCACCACTGACATGATTCAGCAGTGGCGTCCGACAGCTACTTGAGTGACTGATACGCAATCATCAGGAATTCACTGCTCACCTTCAAGACATGAGGAAGGGGCTAGAAAAGGTGCCCTGAACATTGACTGCTCTAAACGTTCCTTGGCAGCATACCACGGTTGGCGGAGACCCTACTCTGGCGGTCAAAATACAAAAATAAAATGAGGATCGTTTCACGCACACTTATGCATGGAATGTACGCACCTTAATGGACAGAGACGATGAGGGAAGACATCAGAGGAGAACCGCCCTACTAGGAAAGGAACTCGCCAGATACAACGTAGGCATTGCTGCCTTGAGCGAGACCCGGCCTGCACCGTCCGGATACACTTTCTTTCGGAGCAGCAGATGATGTGACGAGCGCCGTGAGGCTGGTGTCAACTTTGCAGTGAATAAAGCATTGACTGGCAAATTAGCTGGACCTCCCAAGGGAGTAAACGACAGACTAATGACAATGAAACTCCCCCTCTTGTATAGAAGAAAGCACCTTACCATCATCAGTTGCTATGCTCCAACCATGACCAACCCTGATGAAGTGAAGGTCAGGTTTTCTCTGTCGTTCCAATGGCGGATACGTTCGTCATTATTGCAGATTTCAATGTAAGAGTAGGCTGTGATCACTTTGCCGTGGATGAAGTGCTAGGAAAGAACGGAGTGGGTCACTGTAATAGCAACGGTCTCCTTTTGCTGCCTACTTAGGCAGAAGATGAACTGCTGATTACCAATACATTTTTTTGCCTCCCTACTCGTAACCGGACGTCATGGATAAATCCACACTCTAAGCACTGGCACCTCATCGACTACGGCATTGTCAGGAGGAGGGAGAGGCAGGATATGCGTGTTACCGAGTCCTTGTGCGGCTCTGACTGCTGAACAGACCAGCACCTCATCATCACCAAGCTCACCATCCAGATTCAGCCCAAAAGACGCCCACAGGGAAAGAAAGCTCTGAAACGACTGAACATCACCAAGCTGAAATGCACCAGTACCAAACAGTCTCTCGTGGATGCCCTAGTTAAACGTCTGAATCCACCCCTATTTCCAATCAGAATGTGGAGACCGACTGGGCGGGATTCAGAGAGCTGATCTACAGCACAGCTTCGGAAATCTTAGAACCCCAAACTAAAAAGCATCAAGACTGGTTAATGAGAACTGCGACGATATCAAAGAGTTGTTGGATGCGAAACACCACCTCATTCAAGCCTATCTCAACAAGCCCCAAGTCCACATCCAGGAAAGATGCGAACAACAGCATACTCAGAACTGTACAGCAAAAGATCCGCCAGATGCGAGACATATGGCTGAGCAACAAAGCTTATGAGATCCAGTGTTACGCAGACCAGCATGACATTAAGAATTTATACAATACCCTGAAAGAAATGTATCGACCTATATCATCTGTATCATCGCCTTTCTCAGAGTAGACGATAACACACTAATTACTGACAAAGAGAAGATTCTTCAACGAAGCGCTGAACACTTTTGACATCATCCTGTATCGCTCTTCATCCATCAGTGATAAATCCATTAGTCGTCTCCCCCAATCACTCATCAACGAAGCACTGAATGACCCTCCAACCATGATGTAGACACTGAAATCAATACGTATGCTCTCAAGTGGCAAAGCACCTGGTTCAGACTCCGTCACAGTTGATAGTCTACAAGAAAGGGGGTAAAGCCCTGATAGATAGGCTCCATCAACTGCTTTTACTGATGTGGCAGTAAGAGACTATCCCCTAGTAATTTAAGGACGCTTGCACAATCCAAATGTATAAGCACAAAGGGAACCGTCATGCCTACGTCAACCACCGGAGTCTATCCTTACTCTCAATTTCAGGAAAGATACTCGCCAGAATCTTACTGAACCGCCTCACTTCATACCTTGACCATGGACTACTGCCAGAAAGCCAATGTGGATTCCGAAGTGAACGTGGGACGATCGACATAGTGTTTGCGGAGAGGCGGCTACAAGAGAAGTGTCAAGAGCAAAACACCAATCATTTTATCCATGTACGCCGACTTGACAAAGGCATTAAATACTGGCAGCAGAGAAGGCTTGTGAAAGGTAATGGCCAAGTACGGATACCCAAGACAATTTATATCCATGGTGCAGCATTTTCACGATGGCATGCAGGCACGAGTCCAGGACAATGGAGAGACATCTGAGCCATTTCCAGTAACCAATGGCGTCACGTAGGGTTGTCTTCTGGCACAGACACTGTTCAGTCTATTGTTCCATGCGATGTTGACTAATATGTTCAGCGACGTTGAGGTTGGAGTTGACAACAGATACCATACAGATGGAAAACTGACTAGTGCTTTCACGTATGGAAACGTTGGCGTTGGTTTCTGGTACAGTACAGATGGAAAAATATTCAATCCCTGGAGGTTTCAAGCCTAAACATTGGAAATGACATACACCATCAGGCATTTCTTATTTGTTGATGACTGCTCCGTCGATGGTCGTTCAGAAGCTGACCTGCAATGCAGCATAGACAAGGTTCTCAACTGCTGCACAAGCTTTGGTCTCACAAACAGTACCAAGAAGACTAAAGTCATGCATCAGCCGGTCCCTCGAAAGCCCTATGTTGAGTCCAACATCACCGTCAACGGCCAAAAACTCAACGTAGTGAACCGCTTCGCTTACCTTGGCAGCACACTAACTATTGACGACGAGGTGAACCTTCGCATTGTTAACGCCAGCGCAGCTTTCGGCAGATTGTTTGCCAACGTCTGAAATAGAAGTAGTACAAGGATCCAGACCAAACTAAAGGTCTTAAGGCCAGTTATGCTCCCCACTCTACTTTACGCATGTGAAACGTGGACTGTGCACCAACGCGACGTCTGGAGGCTGAACCACGTTCACACCACAAGTCTCAGGCTAATCCTCAACATCAAGTATCAGGCCAAGATTCTATAAACTGAGGTACTCGCCAAAGCAGGTCTCCCCAGCATCCATACCATCCTGATGCAGTACCAGCTACAAGTTGTACGCATGCCAGACAACCAACTGCCTAAGAGACTCTTATATAGACAGCGATAGCAAGGACAGCAATCCCATGGAGGTCGGAAGAGACGCTTCAAAGACAATCTCAAAGCTGCATTGAAAGCATTCAACATAAACCCTGATTCCTGGGAGCAAACAGCAAGCGATAGAGTCTTCTGTGCACAAAAGCTCCAAGTTGTGCGGATATAGCAGAACATCAACTGCCGAGCTGAAGAGGCAACCCAGAAAAGTAAGAGACATCAACCCTCCTGAAGATGTCCGACTGATGCTTTGTCCTTTATGCAAACGAACATTCCGTGGAAGTGTTTACCTCATCAGCCACCTGCGCGCACACAGAACAGAACCGGCCTATCAATCCCTCGGATGACTAGAGAGGTCCTCGTCGAATCGACAACAACAAAAATACACACACATACATAAAGACACATACATACATAAAGACACACACACACACATACATACATATATATATATATATATATATATATATATATATATATATATATATATATATATATACATACACACACACACATACATTAGTAGCAAATGTTTCGCTGTATCAACGTTGTTTATTATAGTGAAATCGATGGACTAACAACAAAAAAAAAAACACACACACATACATAAAGACACACACACACACACACACACACACATTACTAGCAAATGTTTCTTGTTTCGCTGTATCAACGTTGTCTATTATAGTCAATAGAGAGTATATTGCTGGGACAGGACCTCAGACTCAGGCGGTCTTGAATAGCTACATAACATTGAAGGCACTCGATGATAGCGAGAGAATGACTTGAGCAATCTATATTAGTCGAATATTTGAAAATATTGGGTTGCTTTTGTGTGGGTATCACATAATATTGATGATATGTGGGTATCACATAATATTGATGATGTTGAATTATTTTTTGCGCAGTTATGCAGCGGGTAAGGGAGCATAGCTTGAATAATGACAAGAAGATGTGAATAGATCAACCCTTTTAAATGAATTATAGGAATCTTTAAAGTCGTATAAAACGTGAAAACATTTGTATCGAAATAAAAAGAATGTATACTCTCTTTAGAGTGAAGAGCTTCCTATTCGTGTAGTTAAGCCAGGCAAAAATGTCCGATTCATATAGTTGCAGCCAGATAAGAAATTCCTTTTCTTGAAGTTACAGCCAGACAAAACTGTCATATTCTTATAGTTACAGCCAGACAAAAATGTTATATTATTATAGTTACAGCCATATGAAAAAATGTCATATTCTTATAGTTACAGCCAGACAAAAAATGTCATATTCTTATAGTCACAGCCAGACAAAAAATGTTATATTCTTATAGTTACAGCCAGACAGAAATGTCATATTCTTATAGTTACAGCCGGACAAAAATGTCATATTCTTATAGTTACAGCCAGACAAAAATGTCATATTCTTATAGTTACAGCCAGATAAAAATAAATGTCATATTCTTACAGTTACAGCCGGATAAAAAAATGTAATATTTCTTATTGTTACAGCCAGACAAAAAATGTCATATTTGTATAGTTACAGCCAGATAAAAAAAACTTATATTCTTATAGTTACAGCCAGAGAAAAATGTAATATTCTTATAGTTACAGCCAGACCAAAACTGACATATTCTTATAGTTACAGCCAGAAAAAAAAATAATATTCATATAGTTAAAGCCGGACACAAATATACTATTCATATAGTTAAAGCGGGACACAACTATCCTATTCGTACAGTTAAAGCCGGACACAAATATCCTATTCGTATAGTTAAAGCCGGACACAAATATCCTATTCGTATAGTTAAAGCCAGACACAAATATCCTATTCATATAGTTAAAGCCGGACACAAATATCCTAGTCATATAGTGATAACTAGACACACACACACACACACACACACACACACACACACACACACATGTTCTATTTCTATAGTTACAGTCAGATCACAATGTCCTATATATATAATTTACAACCAGAAAAATGTCCATATGGCCTGTATCATATGGTATTAGCCTGTTTATGTTGTCCGTCGTGTGTCCACTAACATGCGCTTATTACGGCTCTTTGCTCTATGCTTTTCAAATAGTTTTTGTATCAAACTGGATATAGTTGTATGTCATCTTCTCAATTGAGTTCGAATACAAACGACATATTCATATAAATGTAGTAATTTTAGATCACACGCTCTGAGTAATCGATCATATTGGAATCGATGTTTTGTATCTGATATTGGTAATAAAAAAAAAAGAAATATATGCAAATATCATAAAGACCTCAGAATGGTTTGATAATGAGCGAAATTTATGGTTGCTGTATTAATTAAGCAGGTTTGCTTAACTGCTGATTGGCAGAGCTTGTTATGTCTCTATTAGTAATTTTTCTGGTCTAAATTTGAGCAATCCTGATTTATGGGTACATATTATCAAGATTTCGTTCGATAAATAGTAAGATTCGGTAGTATTTAAGAGATGATATTGCGTACGATTGGCTTAGTTTGTTACCACGCTGTAAATGATTGGCTACGCTTGTTATTCTTCTGCATGTGAGCCACTTAACGATTTGCTTGTGACTGGCTGAACTTGTTAACACTCTGCTTGTGATTGGCTGAGCTTGGTAACACTGCTTGTGATTGGCTGAGCTTGTTAACACTCTGCTTGTTATTGGCCGAGCTTGTTACTACTCTGGATGTGATTATTCTGATCAGATTTTGATCAAATTTGGAATCTAGATTCATACGATCAAACCCTTACAAAAGTTGGATAAGCAACGAGATCCACGAGTATTATTGGGATGGTCCTGAATCGTATTGACTCAAGTTTGTATACACTCTGGAGATTACTTTTATTTGATTTTGATTTGGAAAACTAATCTCATCAACATGCACAATGGAAGTAAATTTTATATGCTTTATAAAATAAATAATATTGCCATGATAATGTGTCTGAAGCATTTGTCATTTATAAATAATAAATTGTATGGTGCATTGTTTTATGGAATTTAATTGCCATTTAATAAAATTTATCCAATTTACTATCTATGAAAATTTTTGAATCAAACTATCTTCGAATTGTAGGATTATCTACTTTTTTAACGTTGCTACTTCATTGAATTTGATGGTACCATGCTGACTATATCTACTTCCCAAATTAAATTCGAATCTGGCGCAAAATGCTTAAACGCAGATCACGCTGAAATGTTTGTCTTTTGTTTGATGAGAAATTTCAAATTAAGGTATGTTCATAAAATGGACGCTTTTTCTATCTGCGTCCCCTCTTCCTATTCCAGTTCACCCCACCCACCACCACCTCATTTTTCTCATTAACTTAAAGTGAATTTGTAGAAATAATTCAGGTTGAAAATGTATTTCGATATTAAGGGAATCAGCATTAAAGAATGTGACTTCAAAGATTGTTATATCCAAGCTTAAATAAACTGACCATGGGTCATCGGCCGATCACTTTGAGTCATTATGATCTAAACTAATGTAATGATCCTGTACATGACAATATAACATTTATCAATGTGAACCGTAGTAGCTTAGTAACTAATAAAATAAGTAGCTTATTCCTCAATAAAACAAGATTTCTATTTTTATTTAAGATACATTATTTTATCAAAGTCATCCAAAACATTTGGCTGAAAAACGTCAGATAGGCATGTACGGAATATAATTTGCATATATAAATGCACATACATACATACATGCGTACGTACGTAACGTACGTACTTACATACATACATACGTACGTACGTACGTACGTACGTACGTACGTACATACATACATACATACATACATACATACATACATACATACATACATACATACATAGCCATCTTACTTTGACATAATTAATTGAAATATTTAGACTTTTAATGGACAACTTTTAGAATGTATGAAAAATATAAAAATACTACTTTAAAATGGGCCAATTGTATGTCCGTCTTCACGAAGCTAAATGTTGCTATCAAATTGGCGCACATATTCTTGTCCATCCGTATGTACGTCCACACCCTATCTTACCCTTATAAAAGTAATTGTTGGTGTCTGTTTCTCAAGATCAATCAACAAAAGTCGTGTTACTTGGTATATGGACACTTCATAATGTGTACCACATGAATTTACCAAACGCTCTAAGCGGAATCGACATTCGGGGCATGACCAGCTTCCTGTTTGAGAAAAAATATATTATACAGGTGATTTGGGTCCAATAAATATAAATTTGTACCGAAGAAGTGTAAAGCATTAACTTCTCTACATTACAAGGATTATGTGTGCGGCAATTCATCTGATATAACCAATGTCTAATGTTATTGAAATTAAATTCATTTCTAGTTCAGGAAAAAATAATTATTAAATGCAATATGCTGCATAGTTTATTTTCCACCACGATGCATGTCCGCAGCATGTTTAAAGACCACTTGCAAATTTTATATATACACGGTTAATCTGTTAGATAGTGTGTCTATCAAGGTACACAACCCTACTATATGTACCTATGTCACGTGATATTAAATATTTAATTCCCCGCCTGCGCTTCAAAGGGAAAGGCATATTAGTAAAATATTAGCGAGCATCGGTTTCTCAGATGTCGGACAAAGGGAGAACCAGGAGGAACAAACTGTACTTGATGAGCGACATTTCACTATTGCAAATGCCAAACCCAAGCATGCACGTTACTGCTGTGCTGTTTGGAGATGTTGTCATGGTATCCTGTTTGTGTATCTGTTCCTAAGACTTGTTGAAGTCGGTTTATCAATTTGATACTTTCTTCTTTAATTACACATCCAATGCCATGTAGAAAGTTTGTTGTGTAAATCGTATACAACAAATTGTGTCATATCTTAACCTCATGCTCCCACTGACATGGGTTAACTTTCATCTCAAAGTTTATATCCCATGCAAAAATCACAGAAATATTCTTTCAAAACATTTACAGTATATTTTAAAGATTTCAACACTAAAACACAATTAAATGCATATGAAACAAAACAGTATTAACATCTCTATATAACAATCATTAATGACGTGGGTTTTCCTAACAGAAAACAATCCCTCACATACGCTTGAGAAACAAGCATTTGTTTCAAAAATAGCTATAGCAAATATTTAAAAAGAAATATTTACTCGCATTGAGTGCTTTTTTAAAAAAAAAAAACTAGCTTTGTTCAATCAGATTTGGCCTTCTAATAAATGTTTTTTTGTGCAAACAAAATAAGATTAAAGGTTATGGATATTATTTGCCATTTTGGAGTAATACATTATTACTTCACTCCTATTGCTGAAGGCAATGGTGCCGATTTGGCCCCTGTCTTCGTTTTCTGTTTTCTTTGCGAACCCGGAGATCCTTTCCGGCCTTTTCTTCGCGTAGTCGGCGTTACCTGAGTCTCTGACTCTACAGGCTTTGGCCGATCTCGTAGCTCGCGCATTTTGTGCGAGGTCTGGTTCGCCATGGTCACGTTCGCCCTCTGTCTGAGATTTTCCCATGCCTTGGGGAAACCTTGTGTAATTTTGTTATCAGAAACATCTAATTCTTTAAGACAAGGAATTTTGCATATAGTTTCTGGTAGAGAGGTGATGACGTTATCTGATAAATCCAGAATTTCTAGAGACTTGAGCTTGTCCAACTCTCCTGGAAGCCCCATAAGATCATTCTTTGCTGCCCGAAGTTCCCTCAGTCGATATAGATATGGGAAATCAATTGGCATTTCCTCAATATGATTTTGGTTTAAGTTTAGTGTCAAAAGGGAGGCCAGAACATCGATCCTATCTTTAGGAAAATTCAGCAGTGCATTCTTTGACAAGTCCATCAACACAAGTTTATGCAAGTCCCCGAAGTTTTCTGGGAGAAGTTTTAACTCATTTCCAGACATTTTCAATGACTGGAGTGAGATAAGCTTCAGTAGCCCATCGTGGAATTCTGCAATGTGATTATCTGACATGTCAAGCGCCAAAAGCTTTTTCATTGTCCCTATCTTGGCAGGTAAAGCTGTTAACTCATTGTTATGTACAATAAGTGTTTCCAAGCCTTTCAGTTTGCAGACGTTATCTCCTAGAGTCTTCAAATGGTTCTTTGAAACATTCAGCTCCTTCAGCATCCGAAGGTTGAAGACAGTTGGCGGCAACTCTTCCAATCCTAGATCAGACAGTTCCAGCATTGTCAAATTCCTCAAATGATCCTTGTCACCGATCACTACCAGAACGGATTTGTTGTCAGTTGGATTAATGATCAGTGGGTTACCAGAGAGCTTGAGGTATTCTACTGTTTTTGGTACATGGAGGTGAGGGAGTCCGTTATGTGCAACATCCAGTGACCGAAGCTGATAGAGAAACTCTATAGATTTTGGCATCAAGTCTATTTCGTTATGGCTCAAATGGAACAACTCAAGATTCCTCAATTTCCGAAGATCTGTAGGCAGAGTTGTCAACTTGTTCTGTGAAATATCTAGATGTGTCAATACCTGGGTTAAACCTAGGTTATCCGGAATGGTGGACAATTTGTTGTCCGCAACATACAACCTCTTAAGACTTTTCACATTTCCAATAGAATCCGGAAGTTCCTTGATCTTGTTCCCAGAGACATCCAGAGTCACAAGAACTTTCATTTCTACTATTTCTTCGGGAATAACTTCTATTTGGTTTCTTGCTAGCCACAGATGCTCAAGGGATCTCAAAGTTACTGAAAACTTCATGGTCTTCAACTGATTGTCAGAGGCTGATAGAGACTGAAGATCTCGGAGCTCTCGCATTCCCTTTGGCAGGTATTGTATCTGATTCCCCGAAATATCGAACTCTCGTAGCTTACGTAAATGCTCGATATCGTCCGGGAGAACCTGAATCTCGTTGTGTGCAAGAAGAAGAGTGTCGAGTGCAAAACCAAGATTCCAGAGTTCAGGTGGAAGATTTTTAATGTGGTTATGTGACATGTTCAAATGATGTAGATACTTGATATTACCTAGCTGAGGTGGAATTTCATCGAGCGCGTTGTGAGATAGATCTAACCACGTTAGACGCGTCAGTTTTTCTATTGTTTCTGGAATTAAGGAAATACCATTGTGGGACAAATCCATCCTTTGAATATTTGGCTTTTTCACGGCGGGTGGAACCATTGCTGTTAGCTTGTTGTGAGACAGAACGACTGTGCCAGCCATCTCATACAAACCCTTCTTGTAGGATCGTATGAGATTATGAGAAACGTCTAATAAAATTATTGACGAAGCTTTGTTGATATTTTTAGGTAAGACACGGATTCGATTGTTGGATGCATTAAGCGTAGCCAAAGCAGTAGCCCTGTGAATAGTAGGTGGTAGTTTTTTTATACTGTTATGGCTCAGATCTAAGAATGCCAGCTTCTTCATCTTGGAAACGGAACCAGGGAAGGCCGACAAAGCATTATTTCTTACATTTATATATTCTAAATTTTCCAGGTTTGCAATTGTCTTTGGCAATCGTTTAATTCTATTGTTTTCTGCATTCAAACGAATGGCCAGTTGACAGACTTCTTCATTGCTACAGATCTCTATAGGCAGGGTCTTCAAATTGGTTGTTCCGTATTTTATATAAACCTTGTTTTCTTCGGTGCGTTTTAGGTATTTCTTTATCTGGTCATTGAGGGACACGATCTTGCTACCCGGTCCTGTCGCAGGAGGCGGCTTTTCATCCTTCTTTCTACGAGCGCTCATGTTGATTTGTTTTGATCTGGTCTTGCGTTAACTTGTTGTGGTGTTTTCCATTAAATTTTGCTGAAATAATAAAAGGAATATTACTTGCCTCTATCTTTAACTACCCAAATTGGTCACGAATTGAAATTTTTCTAATTTACTTAATTAGTCAATATTTTTTTCGTATCATTTTCAATCAGTATAACTAATTCTTATATTTTCTTAAGTATATATTTCCTATCGATGTGATATTTTTATTATATTTTACTGAAAATATTTAGCACATACTCACAACATATATTCAACTCCCCACGAAAAATAAAATAGAAATATTTGGAAAGAAAAAAAATTATATCGAGGTACACTTACCCACCCCACCGCAGTCTCCACACACGCACAGTACATTCTCATTACGCGTATACTACTTTAGATACAAGTGTAACCATTCAAATATTTGCAATGTTCTGTCCATGTGAATGACAACTCAGTAACTTTGCTTACAGTTCACCATATATATATATATATATATATATATATATATATATATATATATATATATATATATATATATATATATATATATATATATATATATATATATATATATATATATATATATATACGGTTGTCACTGCACTAAAGTTGCCAAAATAAACGACTCAATGCTAAACTGAATGCAGCAAAGTACTTATTGGTCTTAAGAAAAACAAAGAACTTTTGAAAATCATATTACTACCTTGCATTATCAACGACTGATTGCTAAGTAATGCAACGTATCCTTTAACTTATGAAATGATTCCATTGAAAGCGATGGGTCATTCGGTACTCTGCAGACAGAGCGAACTCTGTAAACGTGACACACGAACATAAAAAACAATGGCTCATATTCTTTAATACCGTTAAAACATGTGTCATTTAATTTTATTTGTAATCCGTCTCAGATCTAATCAGACGGTTTGGAATTCAATCGCCGTCACATTGTGTCATGAATATTATAAAGGAATAAATTATGACATTTACAAAAGGCAGGCATGATTGAATTCGAAAGGCTGACGCAAACAATTCACATTATGACCAAAAATAATAAGATACAGTGCAGTTGATTAAGCTGAAATCGAGAATTAATCCGGAATATTTTTGGTTGAAAACTACCGCTATTGTGGCATAATCACGAAGTACGAGTAGTTTATTGAATTTAACTATTTTGATCAATGGAAAAAGAAGTATGCATATAATGATAAAGACACGAATAATTCTAATAAGAAAGATGGAAAATAATGGCCAAATCTAATACTAGCTAGATAGTGAGATAGTTAAAACGACAAAACACAATATGTCTTTATTCAAGGAAAGCATACAGATGCAAATCTGATTTTTTTTTAAAAAAATATCTGTTGTTTTATTTACCTAATTTTGTAGGAGTGGGTGAACGCCAAAAATTGAAAAGTATTTCACAGAAAGAAAACATAACTGTTCACTTGCAGATGAAAATGGATGAAAAATGGAATTTTTCGAGTAACTAAAAATCTGTTTGTGACCTAAGTAGGAAAACCGACAAATTAGAACTATTTAATATCAGGAAAATATTAGTTGGTTCATTCTAGACAAAGGGCTTGCCACAGCTTGATTAGAAGGGCTTCGGACTTGTAATGCAAAAGTTCCATGTTAGCTACTCGCCTAGATCAACCCAGGTTCTGGGGAAAACACTTAAATCTTATTTCCTCGGCATCATGTAAGTGAAAGTGTGTTAAAAGCGCCATTATAACCTCCCAACATAAATCATTCGCAGCTGAAAAATTAAAATGTATCGAGTCGTGTCAGATCAATTGCTAACTTGTTCACCATACAGGTAAGTTAGGTTTAAAACTTGTCTGCAGGTGATTTTACAAGGAATGGTCTGCCGTTGATTTGTAGCTATATATTGATTATATTAATATTTGTTTGTCGGGAATAATCTGAGATAACATGGGTGAAAGTGAGGTCAAGATGCATCGTCTACCGGCATCGACTGTCTTTTTTAATCTCTTTTTGTGTCTTCTTAGAATGGAAAAGTCACATTTAAGTATTTACCTTTATGACGTAAGCCAAGTTTTTAAAATAAGAAATGTAAATCTTCTCATAAATATGGTATATTATCAAATAGTATAGTTTTCCTACAGTATGTGTAGTTTCATATTTTTGATATTAACACACGTTAAAATATCACTTTCAAATATGTTTGCAATAAACTCTATACTAATTGGTTGGGATAGAAGGAAAACGTTCTTAACCACGTCTTCAGGAATGTTTGGTTTTGAATCAACATTTTGGCGGCTATTTTTTAACTCGATTTGCAAAAGGAAATTGAGGAAAAATTATCTCGGCAGTCTAAATATGGATATGTTACTCCCACAGGGGTTAGTTATGTCACGTATTACAATATCATAATGAGAAAAATGGTGTAAAATTAGAAGATAAGAACAACAATAAGAAGAAAAACTAATGATATTGCTTATTGTGTGGTTTAAATGCTAACTTTAAAAAAAATAACCTCACCCCTGTTCACAGAAGAATTTTGACATAGATGGGTCCCCTAACTGACAGAACTTTTTCCAACCACATCACTTTTAGTCAGTATATATGGGATGCAAATCCGACTCAAAGAGAACTTTGTTTACTTCTGTACCGTCTATTGTTTCAGTTAAATACTACAAATATCCTGTCACGAATGCATTGCAGTAAATGTGAGAATTTCTGCATCCAGTCATCCTAATTTGTCGTTATAAAAGGGTTTGTTTATTCGGATGGAACTTTTCTTTTTTGATTTATAGTTTGTAAAATAAAAAGTACAATCTACTTTTACTAGTTCAACTTGGTTTGGGACTATATGTTATGCACAACAAATTAAAGGTGTACAGACTGTACACATGATTCGTTCTTCTTTCGAGCTAAATAATTTCCACTGAAATAAAGACAGCTTATCTGCTGAATGTAGTGTGAACGCTTCATTATGAAATACTGCCTGGCCCAGTTGGCCTTCGTTACGAAAAAAAAGCGGACTTCTGCTTTTTGGTTTGCACACTAGACTAGACAAATGACAAGTGAGATTCACTGATTGTGTTATATATATATATATATATATATATATATATATATATATATATATATATATATATATATATATATATATATGTATATGTATAGATGTATCAGTTTACTTAGTAATAATTAGTTCGATAAATGTAACATAATAATAATATATTTTTTAACTAAATAATACGTATGTACGTGTCATTAGGAACCTGGTGGAATTAATGTACAACACTGAAATGATAACATGGAATAAAATACTTTTTTTTTTAAATGTGCTGCTTCACTATGACCTATGTTCGTATATATGTCTATACTTGTAATATACTTGTAAAAAGGCGTAACTGTTTCGTGCGACATGTGTATACCGTATACCAATGTACCACAAGCGGCCATAAATAATTTTGTATTGAAAAATACTATATTCGAAGAACTACATTTCTTTAAGCACATCTTGTTAAATCCTAATGTACGTGTCTTCGGTTATAAAAAATAAACGAGCAGATGTAAGAAAGAAAGGAAAACAGATTTCATCCTTATATCGACGAAATAACTTACTTCGTTAACAACACGATGAGATAAAGGGTTTTGTCAAGGCAAATCCATAGCTGCAAATCTATACCCAGTTTCCTGGTAAATCCAATAGCCGGCTGGTTTACGAGCCATATTTTATGTTCAGTTGTATTTAAGGAACAGAAAGATATTCATTGATACTCCTTTTCTTAAGTCATATTTCCTTCTCAGTGTTTACGTATTGCAACTTGCGCACCATGGCCACGAAACATCAAGTCGCATATTGAATGTAAAGCAAGACTTGGTCTGCTGTTAAACTCTTTAATCTAGGGCGGACAGGTATATCACACTACTCCAGAGCTATTAATGTGATAGCAAGAATGAGGCGCTACCGTATCTATTCCATAAATTCAGCTATCTTAAATTCAAACAAAAAGTCCATCAACAGAAAGGTAGCAAAATTATATATCTATTGTTCGGCTTAGAGAAGATTTCGTTCGTTCTTACATTGATCTATGAAGCATACAAAAACTCAAGCTAAACAAATCACTCACTTGTCTATATTTGCATATATCACTAGTTCTTTGATATGCAAATAAGAATGAAACTTGAATCGGAAATCCGTAGACTGGTACTATCGACACAAACCTTGATCTGTGTCTTAAACGTTTTCGTTTTGCTTTTAAACTCATCGTTGTTTATGGATTGAATAACATAGCCAACATGTATTCTCATGCATCGCAAACTGAGAACCATTCAGATACGCGTGGGGGTGATTTAGAATGCATACAAATTATATAAGTCGAGCTAACAGTTACCTTGTCTTTTATAACATAACAAGCTTCAACGAACAGAAATCTGATATTCTTGTTATGAACAGGTTGAATTTTAAGATTGGTGGAGGGGCCCCGAGTTGCTGAGTGGTCTAAAGTGCGTTCCGTTACGGATCACTGCCGTCTCACCTCTGTCTGCGTGGGTTCGAGTCTAAGATTCGGCTAATGTAGTTATGTGAGAAAGTTTGCCAGTAGCTTCTCGTGGGTCGGTGGTTCTTTCTGGGGTTTTCCCGGGTTCTCCCTCCAGCAATAATATTGGCCGCCATGTATATTGTGTGCTGAAAAATGGCGTTAAACCCTAAAACAACAAACAACAACAATTGGTGGAGTAAGAACTCGGGTAACAACTACCGATCCACGTGACACTTCTGGTAAGATTTCTCGCTTGTCTACAGTGGCCGATACGAGGTACTCGAATACATGAAGACAGCTATGAAATGGCAGTTATCAGCACTTCTTATCTGGGCGGAACAATATATTTTGCCCTAAATAAATATTTTACGGTATGACTAGCCAATAAATATGCATCATCAAACGATTTTTACGGTTAATTTTTAAGTCACATTGTAAGGGCCCTATCAAACTGCATTGAGTGATTTTGCGTTGCTGTGATAAAATACTGATAGTAAATAGAGAACCAGTCTTACAACTGCCAATCTTCTATTTAACTTTTTGATCTTCTTTCTACTAATTGTAATCATTTACCATTCATTAGGTGCCAAGTGTAATGGATACCATATATATATATATATATATATATATATATATATATATATATATATATATATATATATATATATATATATATATATATATATTCCGAGACAGTGTTACAAATTGTAATTTTAATTACTGTTGTGAACAAAAGAAAGGTTCAGCAAGGTACAGCTAGACTAGACTATTGCCCTATTACTACAAATAGGAGTTAAGGAGTATGTTTAATATGAAGGCAACATGTACCGTTAAAGTATTACATAGAAACGGGTGTGGGCGTAAACAGTTTGTCATCGATCGATCGATAATATCTGGATCAAAGCGGCCAGAAAATAATCTGCTGAGAAAACGTTGTAATTTTAGTAACTAAAGACCATATTGTTATTAAGAAACGTTTCTATAGCAACGAATAATGTTCTACTTGCACTTTTGTCATATTGTCTGTATGTGAAATTTTTGCCATTTTAAACACAATCAATTGTGGTGTTTTGCGTATTTGATAGCATTTTTCGCGGTAGATCAGTCTTATATTATAACTTGAAGCAGAACTGATCGAATTATTCATCACAGATCCTAAGTACGGTATTGTTGTGTCTTTTATTTGTTTCGTTTTGTTCTCAATTTATGCTTTGTTTGCATTTACATGAAATCTCAAAAGATTTCTAAGAGATAAGCGGTGACCCATTGTAGAACTTGCTAATTACACGAGTGAAAGGGTGCGGGTTTGACTCGACCCCAGACCACGCTGAGTTGGTCAGAGAAAAGAGGGTCTTGGCGCATTAGTTTATATTATTGCCTTGACGTGGCCTAACAGTTCATGCGTCTTTAAATTAGATTTATATACAGGGCAATACGACTTGCTTTTGGAAGAACACGGCAACGAATGCTTTCGTTATATTTTATCAGATCGGACCCGTGAAACAAAGGGAAAGCGTACACTTTGAAGTGCCAATTGTAAATCTTGTATTCGGGGTTTGTACTGAGATCTTGAACCACTACAGAATGTGAACGGCTCAATGGGAAATGATCATTTGATTAAAACTATGTCAGGGTGTTACATTCTCTGGTAAAATCGTGATTTGGTTCTCAGATGATTATTGATTTATTAAGTAATATTACATTGTAGATGATATACCAATCTATTTCTAGCCGGTCCGTATGATCTCCTTTAATGGACAAGAGAAAGAGAAAAATAGCGGCGATCCTCGTCCTGGGCTGCAAGTAAGATTGTATATCACTACCAAAAGCATTCAGATTCCTCTTGAAATTCAGCATCTAAGACTTGCTGTTGCAATATGTAAGATACTATGGAATTTCCTATTCAACCTCACCCAACCTATTAACCCATCGTATATTTGTTAGTAAAATGTAGAAATGGCTCACGTGTGTATAGGTAGAGATCTGATGTACATTTTATTATATATATCGAGTAAAGATACCCTAACGTTGTGTGTTATTTCGTTGGAGATTTGATTTCTTAATAAGAAACGACACCTTTTATTATGTTTCGGAGGCGCAAATTAAACCTCTATATATATCAAGTAAAAGTGACCGAACATTGTGTGTTATTTGTATATTAGTACATCTACATGGTTTGTAATACTTAGTCTTTTGTGTTCGATCTAATTTCATATTCAACACACGCTGTTGACTCCAGGGGTTTAGTTCATACGCATTATTTGCCCATATAAAATTTAAGGTTTAATTTGAAAAGAAGATTAAATAAAAGTCATCGAGAACAAACATCAGGTTCGTCAGTTCTTAACTCTACCGTATTCATCAGGTAGGTTTGTTTGTGTATGTATGTGCATTTGTTTGTTGTTTTACTCGAGAGCAATACACATTACGGAGTTATTGCTTGCATTTACGAAAAAGTAAATGAGCTATTTAAAAGAATACTTTTCTGAACATTGTTAGAATAATCCTCTATGGTATTAAATTGTACTTATATATGTCCTCTTCCCTTATTATTACATGAATTAACCCATTTAAATGTATACTGACTTTTAATAGGTAATAGTACAGGTAAGTAAACAAGGTAAGTCAATGCTCAAATATTGAAATGTTTGTTCACCAGGACTTGTACTAAAGCTTACGATTGTTGAAGAAAAATGGTTCGAGACCTCATTTGCGATCAATAAACATTGAAACTGATTTATTTTACATTCGCTATGTACGGATGGTTAGAGGTATAAGGAAATAATAATTTGCATGCAATACGCGCATATATTAAATGTTAACATATAGTCAACCAAATATGTGTCGTGACATATACTCATGAATGTAAAATGGGGCTGATTGGCGGTGCTAGGGGGATTGTGGGGTGACAAGGGGCGATAGGCCTCGGTTGCCAGGCGAAGAATAATCCTCTATGGTATTAAATTGTACTTATAATCCTCTATGGTATTAAATTGTACTCCGTTGGGTGTTTTTTCTCCAAATGAAATTGTTATTGTATTTCATGTTAATTTTAGTGTAACGGGGTCAATTCTTCACATACTATATTTGGATTGGGAGGGAGGTTGGTAACTGACAAATGCTGTTCTCTGTATCTGGTGCCTCAAGCTCTCGCTATGCCACTGTTTGGGCTTCCTTCATCATTGAATCATTTAAAATTTGCCATTTTAATATATTGTGACAGTAGTAAAACAAGACACAGCTCTCTCTCTCTCTCTCTCTCTCTCTCTCTCTCTCTCTCTCTCTCTCTCTCTCTCTCTCTCTCTCTCTCATGCACACCGCACGCACATACACACATATACGCATATATTGTGAACCTCACCTGAGCTAGAGGGTTTTTTATCCTCGAGTTTTTAATATGCCCAGTTGTAGTTTTGTTTATTTTTTTTATCAATTATTCTACCCGTAAGAGATACGAGAACATACCTATGTGAACGCTGACGAACATGCGTGTTTGCTATTTGTCAAACTCTCGTAGATTTGTATGGGTAATCTCTAGTCATGAATCCAAATTAAAAATGAATGGACTTACACTTATTCTGAAAATCTCGAACTTTGTGGTTAATAAACATTGCGAGTTTCTGAAGATTGTTATTTTTTAATATCAAGTTAAATTTCAAATGCATCGATGCAATATGAAATCAATAATAACTGACTTTGTTTAGATTGAGTTTCAAGTAAACAAAATCATAAAGGTTATTGAATACCAGCCTGGCATTTCACAAATCTCATCATTTTACACAATCTTGATCATGCAATTCATCACTGGACAAGGAACCCGCCGTTTCTAGTCAATTCACAAGAAGCACACCATAAATTTAACCAGTTGAAAGGAACTCCACCATTAATCTCATTAGTCCATAAGAAATTAACCGTTTTGTATTAACTTACAAGAAGTCTACCCTAAATGTAATCAGTTGAAAGGAAGTCCACCATTAATTTCATTTGTCGATAAGAAATTAACCGTTTTGTAGTAATTGGCATGAAGTCCACCCTACATTTAATCAATTGACAAGAAGTCCAACATAAATTTAACCAGATGACAAGAAGTCCATCATATTTTTATAATTGACAAGCTCGTCATAAATTTAATCAGTTGACAAGAAGTCAAGCATAAGTTTCATCAGTCGATAAGAAATCAGTCACAAATTGTATCATTTGACAAAAAGTCCAAAGTGATAATAAACAGATTACACACTTACTGAGCAGAAAAATGTTCTGCTATGTTTCTTTTTTAATAATAAAATAAAACAGGTTTGACAGGTTCTTGATGTTGTTCTAAAGTACAAAACCACTAAAATATTTTAGCAAAAACACTAAAACAATAAATATTTTTACATTACAAGCAAATACTTTTTTGAATCCAACGTTTTTAAATAACACGAAGAAAATGTCATATACGTTAAAAATCAGGCATTGGAAAACACTACACAATTGAATAAATTCAATCACAAAACCCTTGAACAAGTCTGTCGGGGAATATCTTTGTCCGACTTTTCCTCTGTTGTTTCTTAATGCCAACAACATATTTCTTCAGGACGATCAATCGATAACGTCTTATAATGGGCCCCAAATACAAAATAAGAACGTGAGCTAAGTCGTTTATCAGACTAATAGAACCCTACCTAACGTTAGTCATCAGACTGAGAAAAAAAAGTTATCCATAAGTTGCACATCAAATTAAAAAGAACGTAATATGGGGTTCCTCGTCTGGTTAAAAGAAAATACACTAGTTTTTGCTCATCATACTGAAAGAGCGTACATTAATGATGTTTACGAGATTTAAAGAACGTACAGTAACGTCGATTACGATATTTAAAGAACGTACAGTAACGTCGATTACGATATTTAAAGAACGTACAGTAACGTCGATTACGAGATTTAAAGAACGTACAGTAACGTCGATTACGAGATTTAAAGAACGTACAGTAACGTCGATTACGATATTTAAAGAACGTACAGTAACGTCAATTACGATATTTAAAGAACGTACAGTAACGTCGATTACGATATTTAAAGAACGTATTGTAATGTCGTTTACAAGATTTAAAGAAAGTACAGTAACGTCATTTTCGATATTTAAAGAACTATAGTAACGTCAATTACGAGATTTAAAGAACGTGCAGTAACATCGTTTGCAAGATTTAAAGAACGTACAATAATGTTATTTACGAGATTTAAAGAACGTAACCTGACGTCGCTCATAAAATTTACAAAATCGATATTTTGAATATTTATCCATTTAGTCGAGTCTAGATTATGTTTAGCTATAATACATACGGAAAAGGAAACTAGAAAACGTTTTACATTGAAGTCTGTCTGTCTGTCTGTCTGTCTCTCTCTCTCTCTCTCTCTCTCTCTCTCTCTCTCTCTCTCTCTCTCTCTCTCTTAATTTAACATATCTCATACACAATGTTGTTTCTACATGACTGCGTGTGAGAATGAGACTTATGCATGAAATTGGTGAGGGACAACAATATTATCGGGTAATTTAATGGCTGAAGATAGAACCGATATATACCATATACATCTTCACACATACAGGAAATATCCCTCTTGTATTCTTGGTCATTGAACAAACTCATATGTCCAGACCTGTTCCAGTACCTGAGGTGTATACTAATCATACCACTAGGCTACACGATTTAATTAAATCTATCTAAAGTTCACTTGTTTATGCATACTCGTGAATGCAATAAATAAAGATATTTATCTCTTACTGGTTGTGTAAAATTGCCGATAATCGAACACCTTCGGTCTTATTTAAACTAATCTAGATAAAGAAAACCATGGGCAATATATAGAATCGCATCCCAATTATTATTTCCAGTTCAGTACCAACAAATCTAGTTCTTGTCTATTTTAGAACATTTTTTCCTCTCTCATCTTGGTGGTGATAGAAGAGTTATATTTATGTATTTTTGGTAAGGATTTAAAGGAGATTATTTATTTTAGAGAATATCTCATAGAGTGGTTGTCTGCGTGTATTTTGGCGACAGTGCACATTGAGTAAAAAGGCCTTGGTGATGATCCGGAAGTGAAATCTGTGTTCTGTTTACATGCTGTTCTATTTACAGTGCAGCCTCTCAAATAAAGGTGGGTGAACCCTTGACAAGAATGTCACCATGACGTCATCTTTGGAGGTATTTTAGATTAAAATATGATTTTTATTGATTGTCACACAGTTGAAAGGTCAGTACTGAGAAATATATATAGAGAACATATACTAAAATTAATTGTGATATGAAGCGTCACTATGGTTGGTGTCACCAAGTGCCGTAACTCATGGTGTCACCCCCATCGACCTCCTTTCTGCACAAAACTTTCAAATATTTGACAGACAGTCATTTTGGTGTCATCCTCTTTTGATGATGTCACCCTGTGCGATGCCCCCTCTAACCTCCAATGATGCTACTGATGAAGCTGATAACAGGTGAGGTATGAGCCAGACACGAGACAAGGTAAGACAAATTAGAAATAATTTTTACAATACAATTGAACCTGCATTTTGGTCCGTTACGCTAGGCAATGGTTATTCGTAAACGCAACAATTTTCAAGGGTTCACGAATTAAATGACCTCAGACCAGAATAAGTAATAAGCAGCTACGTTTTTGAAATTAATCGTTTCTGAGTTCCCGCTGGCGGGTTCTTAAAGGCAGAGTTTTCAAGCCGATCGATCGGACTAAAACCGGTAGGTAACATACGTCACGTGCAAGTTGTGATTGGTCAAGCAAGTATAGCTTAGTCATCTGCACTTATCTGGCAAAGTGTAGCACATTAAGGAGATGAAACAAAAACATTACAACAAATAAAATTCTAAAGATGCCTTTTAATAAATGGAAGATGGCTTGGATGTAAGTAAATTAGCATTTTGTACACATTTTTGAGACAAATATGTAACCAATAAAAAAAGATTTGGATAAATACGCTGTTGTACTTGTTTTTTTAATAAATATTTATTTAAAAGTTATATACTATTTGATTAAAATTGTCGTTTCAAAGTTTCATTCAGGGCAACTATCGCCAATTTTCAAAAAGGCCCTATGCTGAGATAAAGTAATTTAACGTAAAGAAAGAAACAAACTGAAACTTGGAATATATAGCAGAAGGAAAACGTCCGTAACCATGCCAAATATAAAATAGACGTACCTAAGCGTACGTAATCATGAGCGTTCAAATAGCAACTAGCGCTAATTAATAGTGAACGATGGACACCTGTATCAGCCGATCATTTAACGGCTATACGATAGCGGACAACATTTTGAATAATAGGTTTTTTTATGACTCTACATTATTAATCGTAGTTATAAGAAACGTTTTGTGATAGCTTTCTATTATGCAGCTTAATATAGCGATTAATAACTCACTGCAATCTGACATGTCATTTTCTATAGCCGCGGTAGCTCCTATGGCATAGTATCTGACTCGTAATCAAGGGTTCGCGGGTTATTCATTATCCGCCCATGCTGTCCTAGATTGGTTACTAAAGTGAGGACTTGGGAAAAGCACATAGCTGCCTTCTCCTAGGTATGTAATGGCAAATAATGTGTTAAAATTGCCTTGAAAACTTACTTGTTGTTTGCTGTTACTATATCATAAAGATCGACGCCAGGCTGGATAATACCTAAATAGTATGTTCATCACTAAGCAATGCTGCAGTCTAAACCCTTCAATGAAGAGACAAGTGTGTGTGTGTGCGTGTGTGTGTGTGTGTGTGTGTGTGTGTGTGTGTGTGTGTGTGTCGGGTGATATATCAGTATGAAACTGAAACTACAACAATTACACCATTTTTGTTCTGACTGATGATCGAACCAACCTTTACTAACGGAAAGGTTACCTTAGATAAAATGAATTTCATCTGGTCAGTAATATAATTTACACATGCCAAAAAGTATTAAATGTCTCAATAAACAAAGAACTTTGGATAATTTAATACAACTATTTAGATTCCATTTGTTTTTATAAACTTAAATGGAGCAAATAAAGATATGCTATCGATTCTCGAAGGTGAGATAGAAAGGAGACATGGTACTGGAAAGTGTATACATCTTTAATAGAAAGGAGACATGGTACTGGAAAGTGTATACATCATTAATAGAAAGGAGACATGGTACTGGAAAGTGTATACATCATTAATAGAAAGGAGACATGGTACTGGAAAGTGTATACATCAATAATAGAAAGGAGACATGGTACTGGAAAGCGTATACATCTTTAATAGAAAGGAGACATGGTACTGGAAAGTGTATACATCATTAATAGAAAGGAGACATGGTACTGGAAAGTGTATACATCATTAATAGAAAGGAGACATGGTACTGGAAAGTGTATACATCATTAATAGAAAGGAGACATGGTACTGGAAAGTGTATACATCATTAATAGAAAGGAGACATGGTACTGGAAAGTGTATACATCATTAATAGAAAGGAGACATGGTACTGGAAAGCGTATACATCTTTAATAGAAAGGAGACATGGTACTGGAAAGTGTATACATCATTAATAGAAAGGAGACATGGTACTGGAAAGTGTATACATCATTAATAGAAAGGAGACATGGTACTGGAAAGTGTATACATCATTAATAGAAAGGAGACATGGTACTGGAAAGCGTATACATCATTAATAGAAAGGAGACATGGTACTGGAAAGTGTATACATCACTATCGGAATACTACTAAACCTGCCTTACAGGTTAGGTGTTTGACACAGTCAATTATTTTAAACAACCAAAATTTGTCAACAAATCATTTAAATTTAATTATTGTAGAAATGAGTATCACCTGGCAACCGTCTGTGTACAGGGTCAACTTTTCTCACTTCCACTGATAAGTGTTAACAATTACGTTTTTAAACAGGTTGGATGTGCTACCGCGTGTTATGTTGCGTGTTGCACGTGACCCACGACTGTTCAATTAGATGGAAGTTAATTATCTCCTTGTATCAATCCAGATGTGGAAAAACAGGGTTTGTAGATTTTATGTTGGTACGGAGTAGCTAACATTTATATTGATTAGTCAAGAGTCAAATCTTCATCTGTAAGTTACGGTATTAGCAAGGTACTAACGCCAAAACTCCTACTACCAGCAAAACCATATCCAATAAAGAACCATTTTCTCAATGGTAGTCAAGTTAAAACCGAACTTATATTAAAAGTTCGATCTCAACAGGTTTGACTCGAATCGACTTGAGCACATGAAAGAATAATAACGTCAACACATCTAAATAAATTGTTGATCTATTGCGTCGATCTGTATGAATTGCAATTAAAACAAAGGCACGAACATTTTTATTGATATGGTCAACGTAGGAAAACTTTGTTTCAGGTATTATTTAAGAAGGGAGCAGTCAATATTCACTGGATGAACGGGGACCGGAAGAGTAGCTGCAAATACAATGCTCCCTCGTTAAAACGCTGTCAATAATAGACACAAGGTGAACTAAATATATATATATATATATATATATATATATATATATATATATATATATATATATATATATATATATATATATATATATATATATATAATTTTTACTACCACTTAATTAAATGGAATATATTACCAATTTTGGATTATAAAAAGAATCGTGTTTTAATTATTGCCTCGGGTCATGGCAGAACTGTTCGATCTCTTGCCTAACCCTTATAACTGGAATCGTTTTAGATAATAAAAACTACATTCTGTACTGAATATTAATTCGACCCCTTGCATGATGTATATAATATTAACTTTACCTAGCTTTAGTTATGCTTAAGAAATCCAAATTACACCGTATCCGCCCAATGGTGAATACTGACCACTCTAATAAAGGCATTTTGTGCGTGATCGTGTGTAATAAGTTAGAAGTAAGACAACCGTTAAGATTCATACATACTCTTAAAGTTATCGATAACACAGGACTTATTTGCCAGAAACTCGTAAATACTTAATTAAAATATTGTGGGGGGGGGGGGTACCATAGGAAAGATGGGCTATCACTACATCGTTTCTAGATCAGTATAAGTAGATGAAATAGATATTTGTCGTTTCTAATATACAAAACCATTTACCTAGTTCCTATGGTTGGTGCCACAAAGCATCACGAATTTCAGAAAATTTTCGGGTCAGCGTCATTACATGTAGCTAAAAGCACCCAAAAACCTCATGCGAGACGATTTCCGTACTTTTGGCTATATTTATTGACACGGACCTGAAAGTTTTCTGAGTTACAGATAGAAACAATTCTTGATGCTCTGCGGAACGAAATATTGCTCAAAATATCCGAGTTCCCAAAACAGTCTATTTTATATGCGTTCGGGCGCGCGCGCGTGTGTGATCTTAATGAAAACTCATTTTTAAACAGGCTTCACAAGCTTGCATGTTATTTAAATTCTAATATCTGTTCATACTAATTGTAATTTTAAAAAGCTGCAGCAATATATGCAAAACTAGTACCCGCACAACGTGTACTTGTCCGATGTTCAGGAATAATATCGCATCAGTCATGGTAATTTAAGATATGTATTCGCTTAATAGATTGCTTGTACTCACCTGTGATTTGACGTGTTCCGGAACAGGGCTGCCTTTGAAATGACCACTTACCTCTAGTACAATTATTTTGAGTGTATTTACTAGGTTAAGCATTTCAATCAAAAAATGTGTGGAATCAGAGAGCATACTTTCATTATCCAAAACCATACCACATCTCAAAAGGTCACGCCACTAACTTCACACTAGAAAGAAAATAATAAAACTTCCATTTGTTATGGAGGTCGCCATGACGTGTTTCCTTAGTTTATGTTCTTCTCCTTAGAAATATTCACCAAAACCAACGCTAATCCGCATGGTAATCCCGAAACCCATAGTTTCATAGAAATTGTACTTATCGAATAAGCCCTTAAATAGTGGCATTTCTCAATGAATTAGACACTCCTCCCCGGTAGTTACTCATATTTTGAAATCATCATTGTATATATATGAATTATTTCGAATTATTCATGAATTAATTCGAATTTAAGCAGTAAAATAGCTTGATGTTGAAGGAAGGAATAAGAAAATAGGTGGCCGGGTTGCTACCAGCTATGAGGTCATGTGACATCGCTTGTAATTGTGCACATGATTGCAATAACTAATGATGATAAATGTTTACATAGTTTTCTGCGTCTCCATCTTTTAATTCTTTTCTAGACTTAGACCGATTCAGGGTGTGTGCTAGACAGGTCCGATGGCTGGGGCCTATCACAACCTCTGAAGGGGCCTGCTTTGACTTACTGGAAATGCATATGATTGGTATCTTTTAAACGATTGTTGAAGTATATAATACCGATGCAAACATACCGATTCTATTACTCAGTTAATCGATAAGCTAACATTATTCAATGCTCAGGTGAAATTCAAAGGAGATTAATTCAATAATTGCGTGGACGTTACGTTACTCATACAATACTGAGAATTTAAAGACTGCGATGACTCCAAGATTCATAATTTGGAATATGAGTTTATTTTCCAGTCATGATTATAGATTATTGGGCATTTGCATAACGTGAGAAATGGTAGGAATTAAGATATAACGAAGAACATGCTGTCCTTAGGATGTCTCTGAGTTTCTCTTTACCAATCTGGCTTACATAAAGACTTCTTGTTGTAAGTCGGCAACGACAAACTGCTTTATGCAACACTGGTGTCATTTTGTTTAGGACTTGTATGTTTTAATTTCAGTTATTTTGCATGAAATCAAAAATTCTTATGCAATTTTAGAAAGTTCATCATTAGGTTTATGTCACTCGCTTTTTTATCCCCTTCTGTTATCATCGCCCCTAACATATTAAATACCCGAGATAAACGGATCAGAATTATTGATGAACCCGTGCAAGTGGAACTTTGGGGTCGAGGATCCGTTTGGTAATATCCCAGCCTAAAAATAAAACTGAATTTATTTCACAACACTTTTCCAGGCAGTTATTTTTACGTTTACATTAGTTTAATTTCACTTGCTCACCCGTGTGTCGTTTGGATGATGTTCATTCTATGTAGAGTAAAATGCCTAAAACTGGGACCTATATCATCTCATATTCCAAAGTAAAAATTGTATATACGTCTAGATTATAATTTTATAGTGGTTTTAAATCTGAATTAGTCCGCACCTGTTTAAACCGACTTGCGAACAAGCGAAAAAATTAAAAGCAATTATCAGACAATATTTTATTTTCTTCTCTTTTGTTTACCTATCCTTGTTCTGACAAAAGAACATTACAGATACATTTTTGATTGAAGCACACGAATTCGACTCTAAGGATACAAAAATTTAAGAAAACGTAAGCCGCTAAAGTTTTTAAAATATCATTTTAAATATTTGATACATATTTTTTTTTAAAACACTGAATGTTTATTTAACGGGCACAGTTTCGCATTTGAACCAAACTGGGGAGTGAAGGACAAAGGAAGCTCGATTGGAACTAATTCGAATTC
The DNA here is from genome assembly GCA_029339505.1 of Unio delphinus. NCBI lineage: Eukaryota > Metazoa > Mollusca > Bivalvia > Unionida > Unionidae > Unio > Unio delphinus. The sequence continues at coordinate 12,846,186 of JAQISU010000323.1, forward strand.
TGTGATAATCATACTAAGGTTAAACCAGTTACATATTCAATTCTTAAACAACATCAGACGCGCCAATAGTAATTCCTGTATTCAACTTTAATTATCACACACGTGTTTGTGTGTTATTATGATTTTTAACGTGGCTTGAATAAGTATCACATAATGCTAGTTCCCAAATGTCAGATTCGCTTTTTATGTCGAAAGTTCCAGTGAAAAATACAAAACCGTGGGTAGAGCCTTGTGCAATACCAAACAGATCAAAACATTCGTGAAATAATCCAGTCTTCGTTGCTGAACAATATTTTGATTTAGAGGAATAACAAAAACAAAGAGCTACATTAATGAGTTCAAATTTTAGGCATGTTAGGAAAACGAGCTTCAAAATAATATTAGAACACAATGAACTCGTTGGAAGGAGAAAAATATCTCGCAGCCGCGATATATATTTATTTACCTATGTTAGACCGCTCCGCTTGCCTAGTGGTTAAAACGTCCGCTACGGACGTTTGATCTCCAGCCAAATCATATCAAAGACTTCCAAAAATGATATAAAAAAACGGCATCACTTGGCGGTCAGCACTAAAAGGTTAGTGTTATGACTGATCGGCCTGGTGTCAGGGTAATGTAACTGAGTAGGTCATCATGAAGCGGCATAATGCCTCAGTGCTTGACATCACAATAAAACTGTCACACTGATTTTCAAATCTTCATCTAATAAGCAAATTAGTTTGCACATAAACATTCTTATATTAATAATTCATATTCAGCCTTTATAGTTAAATCACTTTTATTGTAAGAATAGTTGTAAATGTCAACCTGGATTCCTTACATTAATTTCCAATTCTAATGTATAAAACAACACACAAAATATTATTTCGAATATACAATATATTTTCAAAGCTCCTTTAAAGCATAGCAAGTTACTCTTTCACAGCATGCAGTAATCATATGTATATGTATTGATTCAAATCTAGCCAATTAATGACAAACAGTGACTATCGTAATCCATACCAATTAATGACAAAATATAACTATTGTAATCCGTACCAATTGATAACAAAATATAACTATTGTAATCCATACCAATTGATAACAAAATATAACTATTGTAATCCATACCAATTGATAACAAAATATAACTATTGTCATCTATACCAATAAATGACAAACAATGATTATCGTAATCCATACCAATTGATTACAAAATATAACTATTGTAATCCATACCAATTGATAACAAAATATAACTATTGTAATCCATACTAATTAATGACAAAATATAACTATTGTCATCTATACCAATTAATGACAAAATATAACTATTGTAATCCGTACCAATTCATGACAAAATATAACTAGTATAATCCATACCGAGTCATGACAAAATATAACTATTGTAATCCATATCGATTCCTAAATTTGCTTATTATCTTGAGTTTACAGACTGCCTAGCGAATGCAGGATATGTCATGATAGTATAATTGATTGAAACGAAATAAACAATAATAGCCATCTCATATCTGAAAAATATCCCCCCAATAAAAAAAGAAGAAAGAAAACAGACTGTATTTTGGAATTTACTTCTTGAATCTGTCCCAAAACAAGAAAGAAAAAAAAAATAGAAAATAAAAAAAAATTCCATCCTTTATATCTACATATGCTATTTGAAGAAGTCACATCCGTGCATATTTAACTTTTACCGGAGACTAACTTCAGGAGTTTCTGTCTCTGATTTTTATTATGTAATGACGCCATCCAGTATAGGTAATTGTTAGCATTTGCTTAGTGCAATGATTTAGATAATGATTCAAGTATTTTTTTTATGCTAATTAATGCAACACAACCATGTCTGGATTATGAAACACATTAATGAGCCAAACAGCATTGTCTACAATAATACTTAACATAGACACCAATACTTTACTTAGTTGCTTTGAACCTAGTCGACACATCCTCTAGGGCACACCGCTTAATAATACACCCCATCCCCTTATTTGTATAGATATATCGATGACTTTCACATGGTGAGTACATCTTGATACAAGAGATATACCGGTGATAAATATTGACTAAAGAATTACACAGCTTCTTTAGAGAATAACACCGGCAATTTTATGCACCCCGAGTCACCTGGTAATTTATACACCTTTGCGACACGAGGTCCATAAATCAGCTGTAATTTAGAACTGATAGACTTGAGTTCTCTAGATACTGTGGAATACCAAATCATCGCTGTAAATCTGGGTGTAAATCAATCAATTTTACTAGCACTTTACCAGCAAAGGTCTTGGCGACATTCACCTGAACGAATTAAAAGTATTGACGACATTCACCTGAACGACTTAAAAGTATTGACGACATTCACCTGAACGAATTGATTTTCAGTCTGATGACAAAGCTTATCTAGTGTCCTCCTTTACGGAATCAAAGTTCTTTGGCGTTAATCATGCTGTGGAGGAAATTCATGTCAGGAAATCGGATAATTATGCGCTTTATTTGGAAAAAGGTCCTTGATAACCTTTTACGCACGATATATAAAAGGTCAGCTGCAATGCATAGCAATACAATAGGAACTGAATAGACCACACTTTAAAAGCCCCTACATGCCCCCATTACAAATTAAAATGTCCCATTGCATTCAGTTGTAATACAGTGAATATTTTTCCGTTATCTGGCCAGTTCCTACGGGTATGATACCCGTGATATTGTGCTATCTGTTGGTTTCAGTTATAATTTCACTGTTGAGCACATATGCTGTTGTTTCAATTAAGCTGATTATCAGCCGTGCACGCCAACAGCAGAAACACCCTTGGTCGAGAACGTCGCGAAACATGGTCAAATCGTATATTTATATTTCTCTATTACACCTATATTTCTTGCTATCATATTAATTATGGATATCTCCAATCTATGAAACCTATATTTCTTGCTATTATATTAATTATGGATATCTCCAATCTATGAAACCTATATTTTTTGCTATCATATTAATTATGGATATCTCCAATCTATGAAACCTATATTTCTTGCTATCATATTAATTATGGATATTTCCAATCCATGAAACCTATATTTCTTGCTATCATATTAATTATGGATATCTCCAATCTATGAAACCTATATTTCTTGCTATCATATTAATTATGGATATCTCCAATCTATGAAACTTATATTTCTTGCTATCATATTAATTATGGATATCTCCAATCTATGAAACCTATATTTCTTGCTATCATATTAATTATGGATATCTCCAATCTATGAAACCTATATTTCTTGCTATCATATTAATTATGGATATCTCCAATCTATGAAACCTATATTTCTTGCTATCATATTAATTATGGATATCTCAAATCCTCATATCTCAATATATCTTCTGATGTCTCCAAATCTTTTTTATACGGTCAAGCGTCATGTTTCTAGTAGGAGAGCAAACTCCTTACATTGGTACAAATTCACAACTCCACTACCTGCTCATACCGTTACAACCTCGAGATGGACATTGTTTTCACTAGTAAAATTGACAATATCTCCGTCAAGTCGAAAAATAATATCAGGAGTTTTCTTTGGTAGAGTGCATCATAGATTTTCCGAAACAAAAGACCACAGTGTTGACAATGGTGTCAGACGTGGAATTGGATTACGTTAAACAATGATATCGATTTATATGTCGTGACGCCGTTACTATTGTTCACTTATCTGTTTCAGATTGTGAACTTCCTGACAAGAATAATTCAAGAGGAAATAACGAATATATCGCTTTTTGCATTGCCGTTTCATTCATCATATGTTGATAAATATAATTTTTATTTTTATTGCCCTATGAGATGAAAGGTAGGTTTCAGTCTGTGTAATTCCCATAATTGTACGTATCATATTGGGATTGTTGATCTTATCAGCGATATTAATAATGTCGTCGCTTAAAGATCTTCTAGAGACGTGGAAGCAGTTTGGTTATATGGGTGACCCCAATTAGTTTTTAAGGGAGCAGGCTCGAGAGATGGAACCGGGATTAAAGAGGAAAAAAACAATGCAGATATGGAAAAAATAGGGCAGGGATGGACTGTGCAGACGAGCCTTGTCTCGATGCTGTTCGCTCTACAGAACCTATAGAGCTGTTACAAGGAGTCGTAGAACTGGGGTTGTGTAGCACATATACTGGGGCCATTCATGAGGTTGATTCGAGTGATGATTCTGGTTAACATAGTGAGCTGAAAACGGTTCTAGACCAACAGGGCTGCAGCATAGTTTTCAATTGTTACTGATTATTTTGTGAGAGGTGGAAAGAGATGTCTCAGGGCGTCAGATATTCAATCATCATTAACATTATAATAGATGTTTTCATTAACGCGATTGCATTAAATGTATTCGCTAGATCTAACCCTCAAACCCCACCTGGTTTCATACTGTTACAGTGATGAACACGGAATGTTTAACACTTTTTATAAGAATGTCAGAAATATAAAGCTCTAAGACAGTATGTCCTATTCACATTACACTATGGATGTACATTACATTATCGATTCACATTACACTATGGATGTACATTACATTATCGATTCACATTACACTATGGATGTACATTACATTATCGATTCACATTACACTATGGATGTACATTACATTATCGATTCACATTACACTATGGATGTACATTACATTATCGATTCACATTACACTATGGATGTACATTACATTATCGATTCACATTACACTATGGATGTACATTACATTATCGATTCACATTACACTATGGATGTACATTACATTATCGATTCACATTACACTATGGATGTACATTACATTATCGATTCACATTACACTATGGATGTACATTACATTATCGATTCACATTACACTATGGATGTACATTACATTATCGATTCACATTACACTATGGATGTACATTACATTATCGATTCACATTACACTATGGATGTACATTACATTATCGATTCACATTACACTATGAATGTACATTACATTATCGATTCACATTACACTATCGATTTGCAATTAAGGTCTTATTACAGGGTAATTTCATGCAATTGGTTGAATTAATACGCATATATTTAAGGCAGTGCAAACCAAAATCAAATTAACAAAACGTGTTCAGATTAATACATACAACACAACTACATACATATTTTATATTTTTGTCACTATTATATGATTTCTGCAATAGTTACTATAACTAAAGGAAGCGCACCACATGTGTTGCAATAGGCCGCTCATTTACCAGTTGTGACTTTGTCTCCTTCTATCGCCATTGTGTGTCCCGTGAGCAAACGTAGTTCTGAATATATGTCTCGAGGATGTACTAATTGCTTAATAGGTACTTAGTTTTTGCATGTTGTCCAGATCTTCGATTTCGGATGTGAATTGTTATTGCAGGTAGTTAAAAACAACACAATGTCTAAATGGAAGTTTCTTGTCCAAATTGTATATATTCCATTTCTTATTATCATGATATATTCAGGTTGTCAATGGCTGATATTGCTTTTCATAGAATTTATTATAAATATACATATGTATTTATTATCAGTAAACTTGGATTTTGTGTCCGAAACACTCTGTGGGTCGTCATGCAAAAGATCAATTTATTGTAAATGTTCATTGTATATAAACTCATGTTCCAAGAATGAATTATTTAGATCTGTTCTCGCGTGACATGCTGCGAGAGCAACACCTATTTTCATTTTTTAAAATACTTTTACACTACATATAGTATCCTAAAGAACAGTGTAAAATATAAACAACTTATGTTTCCAATGGCTAAATAAAAAAGGCACGATTATCAAATCAGACAAATAAGCAATGAAACGAAGAATACAATACATGCAAAAAGGGCCAATATATAGATATATTTGTAGACAAGAGTATATGGTTATACTAATATCCCAATCAGTTTTAATTAAACATTCTCGAAAGTGGTGTGCATCGCTCCGGTGGCCTAATGGGTTAGAGCGTCAGCCTCGGATGCGGGAGGTCGCGGGTTCAAACCCTGTCCGAGTCATACAAAAGACTTATTTTGCTTGCGACAACATGCCTCAGTACTAAACATCACTATCAACTGCTACATTGCAAACATCAAAGTGATACTTAACGCAATGTTAAAAATCCAAGTCAAATACATGCACACTATTGTTGTCGTCATGAACTGTCGATTCGTTTAAAGTAGATTGAGATCCTGGTGGAAATACAATAAAGCTGTTATAGATACATTGTCGTGTTTCATTTTGACTTTGTGGGTTCATTTGAAACACAAATATCAAAAACTTGTCTGAATGATTTAGATATCCGACCTAATTTTCATGTTAATGGTGTTCAGCTCGATTACATTCTTAAAATCCTGCTTTGTTTTGTCTTTCTTTGTTGCTTGTTTTGTTTTGTCTTTTTTGAAAAAAGGTTTACAAACTTAATTCCACTACCCTGGTATGATTATAGCGGTGTTATTAAGACATAACATAAAAAATACTAATATACCAATCGCTCGTAACCGCTACAGTGGCCGAGTGGTTAGAGCGTCCGCCACGGAAGCGGGAGGTCGTGGGTTTGATCCCCGGCCGAGTCATACCAAAGACTTACAAAAGGGTACTAACAGCTGCCTCGCTTGATAATGTGATTGGGTGGGACTTCAGTGGTCAGTTTTAAAGTTTCAAAATGCGTGCAAACGAAAGGGGAAAAAATCATTATTGGACTACGGATAGCTGTTTCAAGACCGTTCATTTTCAAGTAAAATGGAACAGCAATTGTATCCAGTCACGTTTGTACGTGCAAGTTGGAATGCAGGCAACTATGATCCATAGGACTGACCTAAACGTTGCAAATGGAGAAATGTCCGGCAGCGGAGACAGTATATGCTCCAGTAAATAAGATCTGAACCAGTTAACTACCATATCGGATAAAATCATCTCAAATGACATTAGGTGCCAAATCAATTGCATTTGTGTATTGCCTTTGTAGATCATGTACTAGAATGCCCAAATTTAATATAATAATAGCGATTTGGGATTCGTGATATTACTTTTGATTAGAATCCCTAGACCTCTTATACCAACAACCCAATCCACCATAATAATAATACGTATTATTGATATAAGATTCAGATAATTAGTTAACAATATTTTCATAACAACCGTTTTGTATATTAAATATAAATGTTTATTTGTTCGTTTAAGAAAAAGAATTCTGTGTCATTACATGCTGTTGTAATGTAACACTGTATATTGGACTTGACCTTGTCCCAAATTGAGTTCATTTCTAATTGACATGATTAACTTTTACATTGTTTTAAATTCATTTATTTCAATAACTAATACATAGCTACATTATTCTTTATGTGTATTTCAACAGCCGATAATAAACATGAGTGCCCTGATTCTTGTTAAAGTTAAACAAATTGTTTTCGGTGACCGTTTAACTTCAGCGAGACTTCATTCACCGTCAATTTCATTGAACTTTACATCTGGTTTTCCACGACTTGAGATGTTATAAATGCGTGACACCACGCACTGTCCCTAAGTCGGGTATATATTTGCCACAAGAATTCTATTAGGATGTTTCGTTATTTAATCTGAAGTCATCGAAAAAAAATGAAATTATAAATAGCCTGCCAAACACCATATATGATGTCAAACGTGCGCCAATGATGGTCTCAATGACGGCATCTAAAGTGTAAATTTCGATACCTCAACATTACCCTCAGCGGCGGCATTATCACGCCAAATTACAATTTTGACGTTGCGACTGTGTGTTTGACCCCTTAAATAACCTTATGGAAGTCTCCACAAACCCGAATATGTGTGAGTGAAATTGTGCAGGAAAAACTTCCCGTTGGAGTGAGTCCGCACTCGATGTTGTGCAAGTCCACCACGGCATGTCTGAAGTTTACAGTAACGTCTTGCATATGAAAAAGGCGGTCGTTTGTGTCTTTTGATGATCATCATCAGACCTTGTGTAATCGTCATTTTAACTGGCGAGTTCGAGAACTGTTGTAGCGACGTCGAAGCTGTAGCGAATTGTATAAACTGCCGTTCCATTGATGAAATAACGTGTTAGTATGCTATTGTTGGCAATCTTATGGTATCATTAATATTAGATACATTGTTGTTGTCATCGCATATAAACTTTTCTTTGACTTTTAATAATGTCTCGCATGGAAAAAAATACCGAAATACTGTCTTGAATCAGAAATTATATTGGCTCTTTTGCATCTGGCACCCGAAAATCACGTGCATAACATTGGCTATTGTACTTGCTTCAATCTCGCAACACAGGCGTATCTATGTCGAACGCGGGATTGGGAACGTTTTTGAAATTAACCATTGTTTATGCATTATGATTTCGTTTAATACATTTTGCTTCACAATCCGCTTCCCATGGCCAGCAACCGCTCCGGTGGCCTAGTGGTTAGAGCGTCTGCCGCGGAAGTGGGAGGTCGTGGGTTCGATCCCCTGCCGAGTCATACCAAAGACTTACAAAAATGGTACTAACAGCTGCCTCGACTGAAGCTCAGCATTAAGAGCTTAGTGTTAGGACTGGACGTCCTGGTGTCAGAATAATGTGACTGAGTGGGACATCATGTTACATGTCTGCGGCATGATGCCCCAGTGCTAGACATCACTATAAACTGACTCACTGCAGACATCGTAGCGAAATGACTGACAAAGTGTTAAAGCTACGTTAAAAATCCTAATCAAACAAACAAATAAACAAACAAAAATCCCATTGCCAGCTTTGCAATCATGGCTTCGGTAAGACTATTCTGAGCGACTTCATTGATGATTGTATTAAACGGAGCTGGCGATACTGCCATCGTTGGTAATGTAACCGCTTTTGGTTGTCGAGTCTCTAATCATCCTAGTCGATCTCCAATCGATTGACCACTTACAATCTCAGTCTTTAACCGATCCGCAACAATGTTTTTATACTATCGACACCAAGCATTACAATCTCATTAGCGATCAGAGCAGCGCGTGAGGCCTGGCCTAATGTAATATTTGAGACACCTATAAATAATTCGCTGACAACATCGCCAACGCTATTTCAGTAAAATGCCATGTAAACGTAGTTTCATGCGTTTTGCGTCCACTTACGCCTGTCGTTATATTCTACCTATAAGTACAGTTGTATCGTCAGGTCTAACATCTGCACATCCTAGTTTACAAGAGTGAAACAAAGTTCTGACAATCGAGAATTGTTGCATAGAACATACGCAGGCGTAGAAGAGTAATCGAAACCAGATCACATCGGCAGTCTGTTTCATCAGCGCCAATCTCCTCACCAAGACTTCTGTGTGACTCGGCGAAAATGTACTCTGATGCAGTGTGAATCTATGCGCAGCTGATTGCTATAAAAAGTGTCACTCATCATTTCCTGTTAGTTGACTGGTTTGCAAGTTTTTCGCTCTCAAACAAAAACATTTTTCATATCTAGCTTTTTTTAATTAGCCATGATTACAAAGAAAGTGAAAGCACTGTACATGTTTTACGCTAGATCGGTGACTTGACTTTTTTTACCTTAGTAAAATATTAATTAGGTTCTAGTGAACTAGAGCAGTGGGTATTGTTGTGTTTGCATCACGTGTGCTGCAAACAGCTATACCTTTTCTGGGAAGTGACCTAGTCTCTGATGAATATTATAATGAAAGTAATCTATCGACAAATTAAATAATTTACCAGATATTGTCACTGTGCGTTTTGAGCGTTACAGTTTTTATGCATAAACCCTCTCTCTTTCTGGTCACAAAGCTCTCTCAACTACGCGAGAGGCTGGTTCAATGAGGCTATTGCAATGTTCCGGAGTTGAACGTGTACATAAGCAAAATAATACTCAAGCAGATTATATTTGCACTAGCAAGCATTACCCTGGTAAATCGAATATACATCGGTCATATGCCGTTAACAGGATCGAATGTGTTCAAGACAAATCTCCCGCAAAATCAACTCTACCTTATCGAAACCCGTCACCTGCAATAAAATGACTTCGCGGATTATGTTCCAGAAAGAAAAAAAAAACCTGTTCACAACAACAACAAAAAACCTGAAAATTCCAAAATTACACGGGATTTTCAAACCTGACACAACAAAAATGCCCTGATTTACTATATCTGCCCAGCCGTATGCCTCGGCAAATTATGGTGTACTTGATATATTTGCCTTCAAACAAAACTTAATGACCTCCCCCGGAGGTTTTGGAAAGATAGAATAAGTTTTGTTCCAAAAAAATTATGAAATTTTTTTAAGGTCTCCTTTTAATGCATATGCTCTAAAACTTTGAAACCAATCCTACGTTTAATGTCAGCCTATCTAAAAAAAAAAAAACCGCTTCATTACTACAACACTTTACTTTCAGATATAAGCCGTCTCGAAAATTAGCTGTTTAGTTACCAAGACGCTTGGCTGTTTTGAACCGTTTAAGCAAAATAGCGTTTATCTAACAACTGTGCTTTGCTCACAGAAGTCGTCCAAAATATGAGAATTTAATTCGTAGGTTACATTGCTCTCAGAAGTAAGCATTTTCTAGCTGTTCGATTACTATATACGTATATTTTTGGAAGAAAGCCCTCTCAAAAATAAGTTGTAGAAATGCTGCCCCCACCCCCACGCACACAAACAAAAGAGAAGAAAAGAAAGCCGTATTGAAATTAACGCTTGTCTTTCAGAAGTAAGCTGTCTCTAAGTAAGCCGTTTAATTACTACAACTCTTTACTCTTGGAAGTATGCCGTCATGAAAATTAATGGTCTAAAGACTACGCTTTGCTCTCGAAATTAAGCTGTCTAAAAATTCAACAACAAGAGTTTGATTTGCAGAGACTGTCTTCAAGTAAATAATATTATTTACCACCCTCCCCAACCTTTACCGCCCATCTCTCTCTCTCTCTCTCTCTCTCTCTCTCTCTCTCTCTCTCTCTCTCTCTCACACACACACACACACACACATAATAAATACGAATTGCAGCATTGATAGAAATAGTTAATAATAAAACACAGATAATGACATCTTAACTGTAATACTTATCGTAGATGTTTTCTATTATATCGATGTCTGCCTCTATATGATTATGTTTAGAATATACATTTTTTAAAGCTTGTATTATATACAGTTTGAACAATTTCACACGTAATCGGACATGGTCGTAGGTCGATGGAATAAAATTCTTGCTGACAGACATCGTCTATTTTGCAAAACAGATCCAAAAATTTCAAATGAAATAATTTTAAATCAGATCTGAATTCAGACTTACCTCCACTAGCTCTTCTCATGAAGACATTAAGTTGCAATATGATATATCCATAGATCATACACACTTTAAATGCACTGGATATACTATTCAAGTAGTCCCAAGTTACAAACATTAATATCACGCGCTATGGCTTTACAATCGTTATCTATGCATACCTAACGGCATTTAAATTGCTTTTACAATATAGAATCATTACAACAGTGGGTCACCTGGATAGGATAACGACGTATGACAGGACTGGGCATGTATAGTGAGAAAATTGAAAGCTCCAGTATTTCCCCTCATGTTTATTATCAAACAACTCTCCACATGCATTTAGGGAATGCAAACATTTGCCCATAGTTACGATAGACACATAATGATCGGTCTCTAACTAACATCGCGGAATCCAAATATGGCTTTACGTATTGAAATGAATTCAATTTACTCGAATAACAGAACGTCAATACTGATGAAAAAATGCATATATACAATCAACATGTCTTGAATAAAATCTGTATAGATATTTTGTGAAACTGATCACGTGATATCTTTATGGAAATAAGTACAATAGCCTAAGATTAATCGAAGGAGTCCTGAATGTTTTTTTTGGGGGGGGACATAACTGTGATTCCGATAACATCAGCTAGGTTAAAATTATTATTGTTATCATTATTATTATTATTATTATTATTATTATTATTATTATTATTATTATTATTATTATTGTAGAACGACGAGCATGAAGAAAATGAAAATGAGGAAGAGGACGCGAGGACTTATGATTATCAACAACTATCAGTTATGATATGACGCTGACGACGATGATGTTAATGATGACGAAGACTATAATGACGATGACATTGGGGAAGAGGCGAATTGAATATGATAAGACTGTGGATAAACCGGAGTCGTGACTCTGTGAAAATAATACTAATATTGTTAACGAGAAATTAATGTGGTGTTTAATAAGATGAATTCGAACTGGATTTAAACTAATCCATGCAAAGCTGCTCCACGCATAGACTATCATGTTTACCATGAGGTAGCCTTGATTGTATGTGTTAGCAATATTAAATTCCAACCTAAATTCATTGATTCCCATGACCAGAATAGTAGTTGAAATCTTGTATCGGAAGATAAATGTATGGTATGTCATATTTTGAGGGGGAAACGTGTTAAGGGAAAACACGTTCAGCCTGGTGAATGATATTAAACATGCTTGTTCTGGCATTAAGGGGGGAAATTAGTTAATAACATAACTTTGTGTAAGATCTTAGTTACAAAATAATTATCGATAACAAAATCAATACGGATAACGATGAGTTAAATTTGGGATTGTATGTCTTTCTGACAAGAGACGTGGCTTCATCACAACTTCATATTGTCAACAAAAACAAATTCAGGTCAAGAGTTAAGCTGAAAAAATGCAATATTGGAACGTTATACTGCAGCCTTTATTGTTGTTTCGGTGATGTACCGTGACTCAGCGGTTAGATTGTGTCAGAGCCGTGACCAGGAGGATACGGGTTTGATTCCTATTCAAACAAGGCCGGTTCACTTGCCATGGTGTGCCTCTATACAATATGTTTGACTCGGCACGGTATAAACTAGCATGTGTTGATGTGCCGCTAACATCAGTTGTAGCAAATTGAGTTTTATTGGCGACGTTTCAATGTAATCAGCAAACGGTATATGTGTAACATTAAACCACTATATTAACGTCCTGTATGAATGAAACACGAGACTATGAACGTCCTGTATGAACGAAACACGAGACTCTTATCCCCATTCTGACACTATCTTCAAAATGTCTGAAGAAAAAAAAAGCAACTGATGTAATTCTCCGTCACAACGATGGCCGTAGCGTAATGTGAAGAAAACATTTCCTGCAGTATATCTCGATCTCGTAAAACCATACTCGTAAACAGCACAAACACAAATAGCACACACAGGATACAAGGAACCCCTAGCCAGGGTTAACTAATGAAAATAAAAGAGAGAAGGAAAATGCGACAGGTAAATAAAACCTGACTCGAAGTATACCAGCTCTATAGAAACACTAAGGAATTTAAAATACCCCCTTTTTCATGATATAATCCCGACGGGACAAAATTAAGGTTAGGGTTAAATTTAAAAAGGAAATATAAAAACAACCCACATAAAGAACATATCAGGAGGAAAGCACTCATACATAAACACGCTTTGTCTAGTTTTTTTTCGAAAGGAGGGAGGGGCGTCTGTCTATTGCCCCCTTCTCCCCCCCCCCCCAAAAAAAAAACAAAAGTACGAAAGGCAGTCACAATAAGTGGCAGTATGGTTGTACATAGTCCACGTGACCATCATGTCAGACTACGTGTACCCAAACAAGACTATATTCTAGATTTACTGTAGAGAATTTAGACTTGGACTGTTTGCAAATATGTTAGAATACTTTTAATTTGATGAGAATAACCTAACGAATATGATAATAGGAATCGCAGTTAACTATCTATCTATCTATCTATCTATCTATCTATCTATCTATCTATCTATCTATCTATCTATCTATCTATCTATCTATCTATCTTTCTATCTATCTATCTATCTATCTATCTATCTATCTATCTATCTATCTATCTATCTATCTATCGATCGACCCACCCACCCATCCATCCATCCATCGAGAGAATGTATTACCGAAAAGCTAAATCAAGTGTCTCTGCAGTCATATTAAACATAAGATAGGTTACAAATTATGTGTATGAAATTTATAAACTTGGATATACAAATTTATGGTACCAACTAACTGCATACTACTGCATATCAACTGACCACATAACAAAAACAGTAAACATATTAGTTTTAAGTAAATATTATTTAACAAGCTGAATTAAAAATATATAATAAATAGTAAACTACAAAGAAGCAGCAAAGAAGCAAAGTGTATCGAGTTCCAGTGTTGGTTTTTGACATGCAAAGGCAATCAGAAATACAGGTAATTATATACAATCAACAGATCTGTGTTTTGCGAATATGTCACTGTTATTATAGAGGATACCTATTTATTGCCAGGTGAGCAAGGTGATCTTGTTGGAGATTGTATCATCAATTGAGCACAATACGCAAACGTAGAATAAAAGAATTAATAGGAATTCTCATCACATGGACTCTAACATGGATTCACGCATGTATCTGATTTCTTAAAGTAGTCTTTCTGCCACCTTAATGGTCAGTACTTTGAACATAAGATCGATCGCATAAGCATAGAGTTAAACAAGTTCGATACTATTACAGTACGAAAGGAGAAGTCAGTTTCGCTAACCAACGTTCCTATGTTATCTTTGTTTTACCTGCGCGGATCGATCCGATATTTCAGTGTTTTGTACTAAAGACATATATTGGATGTCACGAGTTGCCTCCCTTAATATGTACACGCCAAAAAACCAATAACGTGCAAAAGTGGTGCATTGTTTACCGGCAGAAGGTAGGTTAATTAATTCAAAAAAGATACTTTTTAAGTTTAATAAATATAGTCTAAGTAACACAGAGAAGCCATTATCTGTGTGTTTGAGGGATAGGATGTATTTGTGCAAGAACTGATTAGCACTGGAAATGTGATTTTTACGAGTTCGTTCAAGTCATGTACTTTATTGTATAAACTGTTCAAATTTGGACAACGTGATTTTTATTTAATGCAGCAACACACCACTGCATCTAATAAAATGCACACACCCGAAACACAGAAAAATCGGATCGATCCGCCAAGGTATAGATATGTCAACATACCGGAACATTGTCTAGCGAAGATCAAACATGGTAAAAAGGAAATTGAAAAGAATACTATTAATATCACATTTTAAGACCCTTGGACTGAATAAATCTTTCATGGAAGAAAACTTTTAATTGGAATTTTATAACAATAAACGATGATTGTGTTTTTGTCGAACTCTTGACTGAGCAAGCAAACACAATTTTGTTAAAATATAATCGAGTTAGGGGATATAAAAAAAGACCTAATTATATCCAGTATAAGCATACATAATGTAAATATTATAAGTACTTTTAATTTGCATAACTTGTTCGATACGATTTCAAAACTGGTAAATATAGTTCAACATTGATCGATTCATTTCTTTTAGTGATATGCTAAGTTATTACGAAAAAGAAGTCCTAGATACCGATCATAAGCTTGTTTACTGTTACTAGGCAACATGAGTTTAAACAAAAAAGTGTGGGAATATAAATAAGCTAATAGAAACTGTTTAGGGAGTTTTATATTCTTTCAAAAGACGAACAGGTCTTTATCATGACTCGCAATATAACAGAAACAGCTCATTCCACTGTTGCTAATAAAATAATAACAATTCTTTCAATATATCCTCCTTGAGACACACTAATATTAAAAAATGAATATTGTAAGGGAAAATAGAATTCACTGCTTGACTTAAAAAACGAATCTTTCTTTAAACTGACCAAAGTCATATATATTAGAAACCCATTTATGATGCTGTAGAAGCGTCAAACTTGAATATTTTATCAAATTAGTTAATACACTTCAAGATACTGGTTGAATATGGTCAGTATATTGGTGGAACATTAACATCATATTGGTGGAACATGGAAAGCTTATTTGTGGAATATGGAATTCATATCTCTGAAACAAACTATACAAAACAGTGTCCTCTTTTCAGACTAGATAATTCATATTTTCACTCTCGTCTTGAGCAGCAAATTGTTTTAAGAAATATTTTTCTGAATAATCATCGATATATAATATTTCCACTCCCCTGCCTTCTGTATCTCCTCCTGACATTGACCTTTATACTATTCTGATTCACATAAATGGCGTGAAAGATGCTCTTTCATATTTTAACATTAGCAGGGCACGAATTCTTATTAGATCCGTTTTAGGCAGGGTGGCCTGATGAGGTAGGCCCGTTTTAGGTAGGGTGGCCTAATAAGGTAGAACCTACGTTGCTTATAAAAAGGAGTAAACATTATGGGGATATTTATCAGAACTTTTCAATAGTTCGCTAAAAGTTTCATATTTCAGTAGTGTCTAATAAGGCCTATGTTACGCATATACATACAAATGGGGACACAATGTTTTAAATTACCTATTTGAGAAATATGTCTTTGCACGTTTGTATAACTATATTACGGCCAAAATCTAATTAGAAATCTGCTGTCTGGGTCACCGCAAAATGATCGGGCTATCTTACAACTGTGCGATATCTACAAATCCGTTACAAAGTGGTCGACAAAGCCAACGAAATTAGTGTGGTATTCTGTAATAATAGTAAGTCCTTCGACACATTCAGGCATAAAGGATTTAATTTACAAAGCAAAGAAACATTGGAAATGACAAGGGACAAAAATATTTCTCGAACAGGATGCAAAAGGTTGTTTTAAAACGTTATACTTTACACCAGCAACATGTAAGGGTTAATGTACCACTCTTATATAGAATTGGACCGTTGTTATTTTTAAACTACGTCAATAATACGCCATTGATATTCAATCCAGTGTAAGATTTTGTTTGTTTATGACACATCATTGACAGTAATTGTTGAGGATCTATCTGCTACTATCAAAGTGTAAGACTGACGCTAGTGTTTTAAATGAAGGCCTACTTAAAAATCAGATTGATCGATAGTTAATTGATTTTAATCCAAACAAAACTAAATATTGACAGTTTGAAGCACATATCAAAGGGATTAGCACCTACAGCTTTAAACGAATGGTGCAGTCATTAGGTATATCACTATCATAAACTCTCGAGACTAACTTTGAGTAAAACCTAAGTTTGGAGTATATTTTGTATTTATTATCTTGAAATATACAACAAAGTACAATAACGTGAAAAAGTTAGATATACTACTAAATGTGAAGCTGGTATAATCGTTTTAAGTTGTTGTTGTTGTTGTAAGGTTTAACGCCATTTTTAAGCACATGATAGGCTATACATGGTGGCTAGTATTATTGGTGGAGGAAGAACCCGGGAAAAAAACCCGAAAAGAACCACCGACCCACGAGAAGCTACTGGCAAGCTTTCTCACATAACTACATTAGCCGAATCTTAGACTCGAACCATCGCCGACAAAGGTGAGATGGCAATGATCCATAACGGAAAGCGCTTTAGACCACTCGGGGCCACTAATCGTTTTAAGGGCAGGAAAATATATATAATGTGCGATATGTTTAGAAGATACAAAATGGGACAAACTTTCAACCAGGCGCCATAAACATGGAATAATAACATTTTCGAAATGCATTATGGGAATTTTACAGCAGATCCAAAACGAAAACCACAACAACTTCGCCTGGGAATAAACCTCCAAACGCCCTTCGCCATAACAGTTCAATACTAAAGACTGTCTTTACTAAACTCTGTTGTGGAATTGAATAAAATTCCTTTGGAAATTTGAAAAAAACCATCATTACACTTTTAAATCACACTTAAGTTTGAATCTAGAAAAGGTGTTAATCCAATACTATTAAGTTGAAAAACTAAAAGACATCATGTACACAAGACTTGTTTTATCCTTTTGTAATACAGTACGAAAAATATGGATTCGTTTGGCAAATATATATGCATACAGTCGTTTAACGAGGAAGGCAAAATTGTCGCTTAGCAATACGGAGAAATTTGTTTAATTCGAATACATTTTCTCCTATCACTCACGAATGAATCTTCAGTCTCAACTTGTCTTCCACTATTTATCAGTAGTTTTGTTCCACAATTTAAACGGACCGATACACAGTCTTTTTTCAAACCATCATATTACGTGATGATACTTTTCGTGTTTATCCTTTTTAAGATGTTACTTGCCCTTAAACGTGAGATATCATGACTGCAAATTATGTTTAATAACTTGAATAGATTCAATGTGTGATGTCCTTATTATTTCTCACCCATTCTGACTAACATTTGTAATATCAACTAAAATGCATTTCTAATACACTTCCAACGAATCCAATGGATTTAGGGGGCAATCACCAGTTATTATGTACTTTTGATAGAGTCATGTATGTAAGGTTATTATGTACTTTTGATAGAGTCATGTATGTAAGGTTATTATGTACTTTTGATAGTCATGTATGTAAGGTTATTATGTACTTTTGATAGAGTCATGTATGTAAGGTTATTATGTACTTTTGATAGTCAGGTATGTAAGGTGAAGTTGTTTGCATTTGAAACATGCACAGTGGAGAGAATGTTGGCATACCTCTATGTTACTTCCATGTAATGTGGCCGACATTGTACAGACTTTATAAATTCGGTTATACGGTACTGATTTTAATGTGCGACCCATATCATATAACCGAATTTATAATGTCTATTTACACAAATGATTGCAATTACGGACTTCTGCCAGTTTGTGGTCAATCATTTACAATGTGTTAATGATTCAAACAATTGCATCCTGCTCAAATTGTCTTTGATTCAACACAATCAGAGTTAAACAATCTGATGTGGATTGCACGAACAAAACTGTTTCCGAGGTTAAACTTATGTGTAGAATCTTGCAATCTGATTGGTTTAAATTTATGTCTTGATTTAATTCTAACAATTTAAATGGTTAGAACCAAGACTTAAGTTGTATGATTTTGTTGTGAAACGGGCGATTATCAAAAGAAAGTATGAAACGTTTCAAAACAGGAAGATTTCCTTGATATTGAAAGGACTAGACAGCACGTTATATATAAATAATGTCAAATTATAATGGCTTTCATAAAGTTTAAAAAAATGTCGTATTTTGGATAAGGGTTAATTACTAGCCGAATGCTGCTAAACGTGTATGCAGCCTTCAAGACAAACATAAGAACTATCGGTTATAAGCTAATCATGAAGAAGATGTAGAAAAGGGACATGGTCCTAAACCGATACAATACTAAACTATTGAAAAATTTGTTAACTTACCGTGAAATCCATTTCTACCGCACATTTAGTATAATGACACAGACTCATAACAGGAAATACGTCGCCAGTTTGCGCCTAGTAACGCATGCACGTCATATATTTGAATGACGTCGCCAATTTGTGCATCATTGTTTGTTAAGGTTACACTCCACACAGGGGCGAACTGTGAAATTGGAACAACATAATCCTCTGTTACAAGTCAACTCCAGGTATGCTTAATTTGATTTGCCTTAAACATTTAATATATTTTAGATGCTGCGGATATTTAGCTTGGTATGATTGCTACAAAATTCGCATGGGAAACTATGTCCACGGAATGGAATGTCCACTTTTTGAAAAGCGAAAACGTGTATCAAAAGTCTCAGATCTAAAAAAGCAGCAGGGGGGGGGGGAGGGGCGAATCGGACATTTGCTCCAGACATCATTTGCTCTAAATCTAACAAACATCTTGAGAGAATAAATTCGAATCTTTTTCAACCCAAAAAAAAGATTACTTGCTCGAAACATAAGTTTTTCGCAAAATCATACTCCAAGGCTGTTTTCATCGTTTAGTCAAAATACGGTCTCGTCGTGATGTCATCGCCCCCCCCCCCCCCCCCCCCCCTCCCGCTGCTATGGGTTTTTACGATTTCAACCGAATATTTGATCAAGTCCGATACGATATCGTGTCCGAGGATCATGTAAATTTATTGTTATAAATCCATGCGGGGTTGACTGAGCTTTACTAAAGAAATTTTTAAATTGATTGAAGTCCATATCGGAACACCATGTCTGCCAAATATTTCGTAGCGTATGTGTATCAACGCCGTTAAACACAGCAAGAATATTACAGTTATCTCTGATCACTTTTGGAATCTGAGTGTATCGTTGAGTGATATATATCACGTCGGTGTTTTTATGTCTGCCTCGGGAAAATATTCTAGCTGGGTTTTTTTGATTGTCTAACATCACATCGTCGTATACGACTAAATTGTTAATGCTCCATTCAAGGTCATCCACGGATGGTGCCTCGTCAATATCAGTTATAAAATCAATGGCGTTCTCACCCTTAATTTCTGATGCATTCTCGTTAAAATCCTTTAACACTTCATTGCATCGTTGATCATCTACGCTAGGAGCAACTAAATATAACTTATCCCACTTCATCCATCTTATTATTAAATTGAGCAACAATTGCGTCTTGCCGGATCCAGATGGCCCGATTATAATTGCGCGGATAGAGTTTGGTAGCGCTGCATGATGCTTAACTGGTTCTCTTGTTTTAGTCGCTGAAAAATCAATTATATTCATATCTCTATACGTAAATTATGGATCTATATTGTGTGAAGTGTAAAACGCGTACTAGCACAAATGATGTGACGACAATTACAACTAAAAATAACAGATCAGCACTTACTGGTAGATGTGCAACATGTGGTATAAAAAAGTTTAGATTTGTTTCTATGAAATCCGGAGATGTTTTAAAAAAAAAACGAGAAGGTGATATCGCAGCCAAGTTAGCAAAACTCCCTGGAACCCCATGGGTAAAGTACCCCGGAGAAAAGCTCCTTCCAGGATATAGCTACTGTAGCCCCGGAACACGATTAGATATCAGACTTGATGATCAAAATCAACCCCGACCCGGCGAGTATCCGATAAACGCTATTGATAAGGCGTGTCATGCTCATGATGTTGCATATAAAATCAGCAATCTGCAACACAGGCATCTAGCTGATGTGAAATTAATTCATGCGTTAAATGCTATTCCTGATAAATCTTTCAAAGAAAAATTGGCTTCGTGGTTGGTAAAACCAGCTATGAAAGGCAAATTGATGATGGGCGCTGGTAATTAATAATATGGAATCTATTTATTATTCTCCAAAAGGATACTGGAGGGGTAACGCTGCAATCAATAAGCTCGCCAACGCCGCAAAAGTGAAAAAGGCCACTGCGGCTAATTGGTTATCCAAACAGGCTATATGGCAAATTTATCTACTGCGTCCTAAACAAATCAATTTCTCGCATTTTGATGTTACCTGACCCAATGAAGTTCATCAAGCTGATTTATTGTTTTTACCACATGACAACGGTTACAAATACGCGCTAACCGTAGTTGACGTTGCGAGTCGATACAGACAAGCAGAACCGCTAAAAACAAAATCATCGCCCGAAGTTGCTTCTGCATTTGAAAGGATTTATCGACGAGGCCCACTACGCTGGCCAAATCTGTTACAAGTTGATCCTGGCAAGGAATTACAGGGTGTGGTTGCATCTACGATGAAACATCACAATGTCACCATCAGACGGGGACATACTGCACTACATCGCGATCAGGCAATTGTAGAACGATTTAATCGGACTCTTGCTGAGCGGTTATTTGGATATCAATACGCAAAAGAATTCATCCAAGAAAAGCGATCCCGTGAATGGGTCAAAAGGTTATCAGGGGTAGTTGCAGCGCTAAATAACGAGATTACCAGAGCAATCAATATGAAACCTAACAACGCAATAAAAAAAAAGTATATACCACAACCACAGCGGGATAGCGTTTCTCAGCCAATTCTTAGCAATGTCACCGTGAGATATTTATATGAACCAGGAGAGCTTGAAGGTGGTAAAAAAAAGGGCTACTGATCCTATTTGGAGTGTTACTACGCATAAAATATCTACTATAACACGATCAACTGGTAGACCTCCAATCTATAAATTGGATTCAACTGCCCCTCAGCGGGGTTTTATACGCGAACAATTACAAGTGATTCCTGACGATACTCAATTGCCACCCCATGGTCTTAACTAGCGCCGTTGCGTCTATTGCACTCAAGACAAGACAACATCACATTGTTTCTGACATGACCGAGACTGTTATTTTTTCTGTCTACGGTAAATTGTCGAGGATTTTTATCCGAATACAGCCAACGCATTATACAATTGCAACTTGCGCAGTGATTATTCTGTCGTTTCTTCAAAGTGATTATTAATTCAGCATCAATGTCAAATTCTCGTTGTTTTTTTTTGTCTTGTTGTTTGTAACCGGAGAGTTTTTTATCAATAATTTTAACATCAATATCATCCATTGTTGTGTCATCATCGAAAACAATTCTTCGAAGTTGATTTATTCGCCGTACTCTAGACACTGCAAGATAGACTAAATTTGACCACTCAATACGATTATCGACTATCCAAACAATTGTATCCGCGATGGTTAATCCCTGCGAGGAATGTATCGTCGTTACATAACCCAGTGTCCATGGCGATTTATCAGCACGCAATGCGTCTTCGACAACACTGATATCATCCAGCACAATATCATTTAACACTAGTGTTTATCTTTCGCGTTGTCCTGGAATTTCAACTTCAATATTCTGTCGCCGTGTATCATAGGGTCTATAACACAGCGGCACTGGGCGCGTTGGGAATTTTTCTTTGTGAAGCTCAAACAACTTTTTCTGAAGTGTGTCTCTGACTACCTTTCTACTTGCCACTAAAAAATCGTTTTGCTCCCATGCTTCCCAAAATTCCTCCATGTGAGTTTCAGGAATTATTTCTCTGATTATTTCACATTAAACTTTATCGGGTTGCAGTCTAATTAAATTTTTAAGTGTACGTAATTGTTAATCAAGTGCTCTATAGTCAGTATCGATTTCTTCATAATAGTCAACAAACCCTTTTAACCAATCATGTCGACCCGCGCCGACAAATGGTGGTGGTTGGCCATGATCTCCACACATTATCACCGCTGTATTCTTTTGCAGCAACCAATCAAGAAACATTTTTAATACATCTACTGAAACCGTACATATCTCATCCCAAATTATAACCTCGGGGATGAATTTCTCTCCCATTCGTTCAGGTGTCCATTTGTCAGCACTGTATCTGAAAAAAGTATGATACGTACACGCGGAAACGCCTCGTTGTTTATCTCTATTGCTAATCTATGTGTTGGCGTCAGCACAATCATGTTTACGCGTCCTCGATATAACTCAATTGCACGCGTCGTCTTTCCTGACCCGCCACAGCCGTTTAAATAAACTGTTTTATATCTACAAATTGGATCTGATATCGATGGTGCATTAGAACGCTCTGATAAATTATCACCGCGTAAGTAATTATTTTTAATTTCAACGTCTGCTGATTGAGAATACTCACGCAGCATTTCTTTTTTAATTCTCCATGATCCCCAGCTTTCATCCGAATTAGTGAATTCAGCAACTGCACAACTGTACTTGCTGTTAATGTAAAATGAATCAACGGCAACTCTAACCACAGTGTCAGGAAATCTATTTATCATTGAAAATAAATTAATACAAGAATAACCCAGCATCGACGACCTCAAATGTGTATACGGGGATCTGTAACCGTCGCTGTAAGTAACGACTGTACCCAATTTTGTTCCATCGGACTAGAAAGCGTCTTTACGATCCACATATATGTTTTTGGATACTGCATCCGCAATTACAAAGTCATATTCGGTGTTATCCATAATCAGCCGTGAACAATATCGTCTGTAGTCGCATTTTTTCCTCCCTGAGTGAATTTTCCGATTATTCTTCTGCCGAGATCTTTTGCTTCGATGTTTCGTTGATTAAATACCCGTTTGGACCACTCAATGATATATTCTTCGTCGGCATCAATATGTTTTCTGAATTCCTCAATTATACTATCAAGACGTTCCGGTATTGGTAACCAGTCATTGATTTGTTTCCGAGATGATATAATTGCTTCACTGACCGTCAGTGAAATTAACATTTTTGTATCAATCATGAATCGTAATAACGCTATTGGCAGCCACTTCTTTTCAGACATGTGTCTACCAATCCAAATATAACAACAGCGATGAAGTCCTGCTGCAAATTCAAATGATACTACACGAGCGAATCCAGTTAAATCAAAATCAGGCAGCGGCCCATTAATTGCAACACGAGTCATTTCATGTACGGGGTGTCCAAATCGTTTAAAATACTCATAACCAAGAAAACTTGCTGGATAAAAAGCAACCATATCAACTGAAATGATATTATCATGGTTGTATTTTTTATTCCATAAACCGCCATAATTAAATTCTAAACAACTAGCCTCAATGTCTGGCAAGAATTCTACGTGTGTTGGTTTCCATGCGTTTTTGATTCTCGCAAAATGAGCTACAACCGACGGGATTGTAAAACAGTTTTTCAATAATTGTTCATCATCGGTGGCTTCGCACACGCCGTCAAAAAACCCACTAGCTGTTTTTTTTTCATTTTGTTGTGAAATGCTTCAGTGCGGTATAATTCACCGTTTGGTCTTACAAACTGATCAAACGTATCCATGTCGTTTTCAGTGCTTTTTTCACTCTAAAAAAGTACTTTTTGTTGCCAAGTTGTGATAACATCATGGCTGCGTTGCTGTCGTTCATGGTGGCATCAACAACGCCATCAATTCGAAATGTTGACCAGCTATGAGATGCACCGTCGTGTTTGAATTCATTAATACAATCGCGTATTTTATTTATCAGGGCTCTATCCATTATTGCCCGTTTTGGCACATCTTTGAGGGTTCTATCGAGATTAAATTTAACGCTTTTGTAATGCTTAATTGCCGATAATCTCTCGAACTCCTCCATGTTATAATTAAAACAAGCATTTAAATAGAAAAATATAGTATAATGAATCACTGCAAGTGGCTAATGATTGGATCAACAACCCCGTATAACAAATCATGCAGAAGCGAATTCTGTGGGTATCATTTACAAAGTGTTCGGCTAGGAAGTTTTGGCCCCCTTCCGTGCCTCCCATGTGTGGGTGTGGGTAAGGGGAAAATCGCAGTTGTGTCTCAGTTGTGGCGGCAAACGATACAGGGAACTAAAACGCTACTATGACAAACGAATAAAAAATACAGTCATTGATCCTACCGATGACTCCGTCAGCGACATAATCATAAAAACCCCTCAAGGCTACATTGATAGACTTATAATTAAAGCAAATAATAAATTAGACAAATAGTATTATTATACAAATGAGCCAAGATTTCAGACCTCACCCAGTGCTTGTTAATTATGAAGCATCCCGTGATGGTGTTGTTAGGCATCGCAGACTAAAGAAACCGGTTGGACAGGTAAATAATATGGGATACTTGATGTTTACAGCCGGGAAGAAGACATATCTTAATCACAGAATAATCTGTGAAGCATTTTACGGATTATTCGAAGACGGATTTGTGATTGATCACGTTGATGGATTTCCTCAAAATAATAAATTGGATAACTTACGAGTTGTTACTCAGCGTCAGAATACAAAATTAGGTGGAACCGGCAAACACGCAAAACAGGCAAAACATGTCAAATCATTTGATACAGAAACCAACGAAGAAAAAATATTTCAGTCAATAAATGAAGCCAGTACATATTTCGATATTTGTAGTCCTTCAATACGATTTGTTGCAGAAAATATAACTAAATTAGCTCTGTCAAAGAAAAATGGCCATAAAATAAAATTCGTATACATCTGAAACGATTCAAGGGAAATAAATCCTTTAAGGATACTTAATTAAGTTAATAAAGTAACCTCTGGGTCTCTCTAACGTCATAGGGCGCCAGCGAGATTGCCAAATAAGTGTTACTTTTTTTTAAATTAAAGAAAAAATGTATTATATAAATAATGGATATCAAAGATGTAAATGCTATAATTGCTGAAATTTCAAATTTGAAAGATCGAGGAATAGTATCATCTAAAGATATCGACTGCGACAGGATTACCTCGAAATATGAAGACATTGAGTATCAGTCTAGTAAGGGTCGTTATGTTTTACCTAAGATGTACAGGCTCGTGAAAGGAATTCAAAAGTCCATCAATGCTTGTTTGTACGGTAACGACATTAATATATTTATAACGCTATTTAGCACCGTTGAAGCAATACGTCAAAAACTCGGCCAAGAGTATCAAAAACGAGCTGATATTAGTTCTAAGGTTCGTGATCTTAGAAAAATGTTAAACGAGGAAAAACCCGTATCGTACCCACGTGAGCGTTACTATAAAAATAGGCTTTCAGTAAATTTTCAGTAAAAAAAATTATTTTTTTAGCGTTTTTTATAACACTTGTTACACTTGTCACATAGGATTTTCTCCTGAAAGAATACTCAGCAGTTTGGGCTTGCTCATGCAGTTATGTGCGTACTGGATGATCTGGTTGTGGTAGTAAGTAATCACCGCGACGCCTCCATTTTCACGTAGTTGTTGTTGTTGCCGCGTCGTTAACAAAAATCGTTCATCACCGTTCTCAGATATTACAATTTTGAAACCCCCAGCGATGTTATTTCTGAAACATTCGCGGATAGCGTCGTACAGTTTAACCCTGTCGGAGATGGATACGTTAGCTTGATGGTACATTATTTAATAACTCAGCTTTTAATTGTGATATTTTCACATTTGAAAACTCAGTTCACAAACAATATATGTTAGGTGAATCGCTTACAACTAAATTAGCCCGAGAGCGGCTAGCAGCAATTAAAAAGTTTATACCGGTTCGAGACAGACTTCCCGAAAAACTTCAACAACGACAACAAGCGCAGACTGACTTTTCTGTGTCAAGTGAACAACTGTTTACTCCGATAACAAGTGCGACCAAAGATGTAAAAAAGTTAACTGAAGCAGCGATATACGGAGATATTCCTGTAAAAGAACGAGCAACGAAGGCGCCAATGCTTGATACGGTTGAAAAGATAGTAGCAGAGACCGAACAAACACGCGCAGGGATATAACAGCTATCCAGTGATATAAAAACCCAACGCGAAATTGAACGATTAGCTGATATTGATGATTCTGCACCCCACCCACAAGTATATCGACCGGGAGAAATTGAAGAACGCGAAGAAGAACAACAAGATGCAGCAGCAAGAAAAGATTATTCACCTGAAAATATATCTACAGTCGCAACGTTAAATAGAATTGGAGAACTCGGTACGGATTCCGAATTAGTTGATTTTACTAGAGAAAATTTTCCAAAGGGTAAAAGAGAGAATTTATTAAACGACGGGTTTGAAAGTTTTATAAAAACCAGAGACACTTGGGCATCAAAAATATATTTGGCGAAACACGGCGGGGATAAAATCTCAGCGTCACGGCACCCTGGTTATAATAGCTTTCTAGCTGCGGTTAAAGGCAGTACACAACCACCACCTTATACGGAGGATCCAATCACGGAACAAATAGACATAAGAGCAGAAGCCGGTTCAAAGAAAACAAGCGGAAAAGGATATTCGATTGGAAATCCTTTGGATTTCAACGAAACCGTGACATGTCCTGGTAATATTCTCAGTGATATATCACGGTTAGAAGTACTTATCGGGGGAAAACGAGCCGGAAACAACTCCGTCGAGATAATTAATGAAGCAGCTGATATCTGTAGACGATTATTTCCCGGCGGTATCATGGGCATTGATGTTTATCGAGAACTCATTGCTGAATTAGTTGAAAATCACAGAGACGCCCATGGTTATGATGAAAATCCTATGGAGTTTAGCGATTGATCACTAATTGAAAAACTACTAGTTTTATAACAAGATGATTATACACTACAACCATGATAAACCCGTAAGCGTCTACGTGGTGAACTAACGATTGCCTGTTTATAGAGCATATTACGGAGATGGTTTCGGCAATACCGTTGCGGGGCTATTTACAAGAATGGCCCCAAAAGTGGCGCCGTTAGCTAAACAATTATCAATGAAAGCCATTGATATTATTCGTGATAAGGGAATCAGCGCTGTTGGAAATCTTGCCGGAAGGGCATTTTCTGCGGCGAAATATAAAATAATATCATTGGTGCGACGACGAAAAAAGCAACCAGTTGTACTGCCATCTACAACAGTGAACCTGCAAGTGTCAGCAAAGCAATAAATAGTGCAGTGGAAGAAAAATTAGCGTCGTTGGCTGCTTCGGTGACTCCGTCATCCGTGGCTGCGCTGCTGGCGAACAGTAACCAAGATGATATCGCAAACATGATAGTAGGAAGTGGTTTGAAACGAAAACAAAAACGACGATGATTACAAAGAATTTCACAATTGAAAATACTGATGTGAATAATAATAACAATGTTCAAAAGAACAGCTGATCCAGCGTTAGATATGGAAGCCCCAGTACCCAAGGACAATTCCGTCCGCGATTATCAATTGTATTCCTATGATGCAATACAACCAGATATTCGATCGCGAATTGATTTAAAGTCCATGATACCAGCAAATACTTTCTACCCGCTAAAGCGTTTATCGAAGTAGAAGGAGAACTTGTACGACTTACTGATACTCCTGCTGAACCCGCACCGTATCCAGATGGTGCCAATGTCAGGTTAGTCAATAATGGTATCATGGCGCTATTTGAATCCACGAGATATCTCATTGACGGAAAAGAGATTGAATCTATAGAACGTGATGTTGATGTGGCTACAACAATAATTGGGTTAGCAAGATATTCTGACGATTATACAAGATCAGCAGGTCCGTCTATGATGTTTGCAAATGATAATAAAAACACTGCTGGACACACTCAATTTATTGTACGACGACCAAATGATCGTGCTGGTCCTCCCGCCCCTGCTGCTATCGAGGATATGATTATAAATACTG
This sequence comes from Unio delphinus, assembly GCA_029339505.1. Lineage (NCBI taxonomy): Eukaryota > Metazoa > Mollusca > Bivalvia > Unionida > Unionidae > Unio > Unio delphinus. The sequence goes on from JAQISU010000323.1 coordinate 12,874,890, forward strand.
ATCTCCAGTACAATCTAGGAGCTGCAACACGAATATCAATGTTTGCAGGACAGCGTAGATCGTTTTCATTTGCGATTCAGTTGCATCATATATTTGGATTCTGCAGAAATGTACGAAAAGTTATTTATGGAGCGAAGCATACAGTAGTACTCGTGCGAAAGGGTAGTGACGATGATGCAATCTGGAGAATTCCAGCGGATCCCGCAAATCCAGATGCTGACGCTGGTAAAGTCATTTTAACTAAATTGGTCTTGTGGATGCCAGTAATGACCCCATCAATTACCACGGAAGAGCGACTACTATCATTTATGGATGCGGGTGGCAAATCATTGCTAAGTTGGCCAACAACAACAACAGATGTTAAGCAATCAAATATCAATGGTACATTTACATGGAACTTGGCATCACAACAAGGCGTTTCAGCTCCACGTCATATATTTATCACGTTGCAGGATATGACAAGAGTGAATTCACAATTGCACAGTCATATGATATTTGATCAATTAGGAGTTACTGAGGTCTCGTTGAGAATTAATGGCCAGCAGGAACCATCCGAAGACATACAACTTAATTTCGGTCAAAACCATATTGCTCGCGTGTACCATCATATGCTGTCATATATTGGCCGTGATCAAAATGTTGATACTGGTTTGCAAATATCGCAATATGATTTTAAGAATTTGTATCCGATCTACTACTTTTCGTTGGAACATCTTGATTTAACAAGGCAATCCGTAGTTGATATACACTTCAGAGCTAATGTCCTTCGTGGCGCTATTGCTAATTATAGAGCGGTTGTTGTCTTTCTCAGTGATAAATCAATGTTGTTCGAAGGTGTTGGTGGACGAATGAGAATCGTTGATGCACCAGTGGAAAATATGTAAACGATTCACAATTAGATCAATTGAAAGTATTAATGTGTTTTACAATAAAATGACATATAGTGTTGTTAGTGTCAAGCTGACTGATGGTCAGGTCAAGAAATTGAGATCAAAATCCGCTAAAGAATGTGGAACCACAATAACGTTGAAACCAGCGCAGATGTCCGGCGGTACACATAAAATATCACTGACGGATCGTCAAATAAAACATTTCAATGATGCGCGGAAGAATAAGCGAGGGGTTCAAATTGTATTTTCAAAGGCTGCAGTCGCCAACATGATAAAATCAGGTAATATATTTCCATTGTTATCTGCAATACCAGCATTGATTGCAGCGGCTGCCCCAGCGGTGGCGAAAGCGGCGGCGTTGGGAGCCGTTGGGACCGCGGCAGGGATGGCGTTGAAAAAGGCAACTGGGAAAGGATATAAAAAAGGGAAAGGGGTTGTACCTACCAGGAACCCCGTATTCATGGTACAGCGGAAAGGGTCTAAGAATACCAGGAACGGTTTATTAGTTGAAAGCCCAATTCTCCCTATGTCCAATTTTGATTTAATTGATGCTGCTAAAAAACTAGCGATAAAAAACTTCAGAGGGGTTTTTATGAGAGATCAATTACCGAGAAAACCAAACAGCGTTGAAACCGGTATCATCAATCTTGATAACAGCAGCGGATCGGGAACTCACTGGGTTGCATACGCGATTGATCCACGTGGGATTGTCTATTTTGATTCATATGGGTTAGCTCCGCCAAGCGAGTTTATGCGGTATATAAATTCTTAGATGAAACTCAAAGAGTTTCCGATTTTTATTCCACGCTGCCAACACAACAATTAAATGATCCACCGATATGTGGCCGTGAAATATTAAATGTCCTCGCGGAGATTTCATCGTCACAGAAACCACCTCATCTGGTTGTAAATAAATACACGAGTGGGAAATTACATGGTAATTTTAGAGAAGCAATAAATTGAAAATACAAGTTGCGTTAACAATAATGATTGATATTTGGGGACGATCTCTGTCAATGTTGAAACCCACCCCGGAAACATCTGCGGGTTCTATCGGGGATGTAAAAAAAAAAATTGAAGATGAAATCGCTGAGATGTTAAATTTAGCAAGTGTTGACCCGAACAAAATAGTTGTATTTCAAGATCGCCAGGGTAAATTGAAAAGCAGTAATATATCCCCGGATGACATTTTGATACGGCAGAGCGATGCCGCTGTAAACTCTATTGCGTCCAGCGGTGGACGACTTAAACCAGGCGCACTTGTGTCTACGATCACCGACGCGATTGCCGCCCACGGCCGTGAGCTGGATGAGTATATACGAGGTTATAATAGTTTTCGCAAAAATGTCGTACATACATTCTTTGGAACCCCGCTTGTGGTTGGCATGACTCTCGCTGAAATTAAAAACTTTCTATCTTTATTCTTTTTTAACAAAGAGGCGGGGAGGATGATGAATGAAAATGAAATCAAGGCAAATTATCTCGATATTTACACGGATATTTCTAAAATAATAGAAAATCTTGAAAAGGTAAAAAACCCACTAACGACGTCGTTGTTAAGTTTTTTGGAACCCCGCTTGTGGCAGGTATGACTCTCGCTGAAATTAGCGAGTTTATTGGCAAGCATACTCACAATGCCTACGTCGCTAATAATTTTTTCGGTGTCCCGGCTACATCTACGATGACTCTCAAAGATATTAATATGTTTATGGTGAGACAAACAACACTTAATACCATCGTGGATAAATTTTTGGGGAGAACACCTGTGTCTGAAATCACATCTCTGACAGGCCCAACCCTCGCTGAAGTTAAAAAAGCTATTGACGAACAAAAGCTCACCAGCGAAATTGTTAATAAGTTCTTTAAGGGCAGTAAACCCCAAGATATCACGACGAAAATTTCTAACATCGACCAGCATATTACAAACCAAGCACGGCTTGGAATCGACGGTCTTCTGGTTTCATTCTTTTTTAGCGTGAGGGATACGAGGACGATGGTTTCTAACGAAGTCAGGGCAAATTATCTCGAAATGTACAATGATATTCTTAAACTAAAAGATCTCGATGAAATTAAAATCCCTCTGGAGTTATTCTTTTTTAACAAGGATGCGTTGAGGATGATAAATACTAACGAAATCAAGACAAGTTATCTCGACATTTACAATGATATTCTTAAACTAAAAGAAAATTTTGAAAAGGTAAAAATTTCACACCGCGTAAAAACCGTTGGTAACATCGTATACACGGTTGCCAGTGGAACCTTTGATTGGATCCAAGGAAAGGAAAATAGTTTACATTTTCACAGCAAATATGGTAGTATACCGGGTTGTTATCGATTTACAATAATACATCGCCGTAAATTTGATTTGGGAGTCGGCCCGGCAATGTATATAAGCGGTGTTAACACAGTAACATATATAAACGATATGATACCAGCAGCACCCGACCGAATAAGATACCCTATTAGGATTGATATAAATACATCCGACGAGTCAGTGGTTAGGGATTCGCTACCCTGGACGCTAGAATTTGTATCCGGTATTCCCCCCACCGACCATAAATCCGAGTACACAATCGAAAAATTGAAAACACTAGCGGGTTTAAAATAGTAATGACATCGACGAAATCGATTGAACCGATAATAGTCCCAGAGGTATCACAATCGCATCGATATCGATATGATACCGTGAAAGAATTTCCGCGAACTTGAAATCACTTTCTGAGCGCTATCGTGAAAAAATAAAAAAATATCGATGCAGCGTAACAATCATCGACATCACCGTGTACTCGGTGTCTGGTGTGATGGCCAGCGCCGGGGTTATTTTGTCGACGGTGACCATGATGGCTCCGATTGCAGTTCCAATTGCTATCTCCGCGGCAACAACAACTGCGGCAGTCGCCACCGTGATAACTAAAAAATTATCATCGCGTTCTCAAAAAAAAACTCAGTGATTATACAGCTCGGTAACGAGTGGTATTTGACGCGTACTCGAAATTATCCGAGTTGATCTCGCTGTCGATAGATAATTCGTTCATATCCGATGTTGAATTTTCCACGATGACCCAGTTGTATAACTCCGCGATGTTGAAATTGGAAATTTAAGACAGCGTTAACAATAATGTCACTCGAACTGCTTCAACGAATCGCGGAGAATACCACTCCGATACGAACAAGCATGATATCAATAACATCAACAAACCCACAATTTAGTGTAAACTTTCCTTCTCCGATTCCAGTGCGCGAGATCGCGATGGCAAAATTACGAGTATATCATAGCTGGCCTAATATCAGATCGGTTGCATTTGGCGGTCAGCAACCCAATAACGCACTGGTGTTCTCGTATAAGAATAAACCTGATGACACTCCAGCATGGGAAACTGTTTCGTTACCAACTGGGTCGTACCAAATTAAGCAAATCGATGCTGAAATTCAGCGTAGAATAAAATCAATCACTGGAAAAGAATCAAAAATAGCTATTAATCTTCATGAACCGACCCTCTCGTCGTCGATCGAAATAAGCACAGAGGGATACATTGTTGATATCTATAACAGCTCGTTAAGAACAGTGTTAGGATGGCCTGAAAAACCACCGGAGAAATCCGCCACCGACTTAACCACAGACGTACAATCATATCATGAAATCAATCCCATATATCGAGATAATTTATCTGATATAAAAAAAAGGAAAAATCGCCGATAGATTTATATTTACCAACAAAAACACTATGCAATGGGATTTTATCATTAAAAGAACAGCTGACTCATCTGTTACTATCTCATTCACGCTAACTGACATCACTGGTTATTTTAATGAAATTAATCAATTACATAAAACACAACTAGAACAACTACGGCAATCAAAATCGCAAAAACACGTTGAAATATTAAATCAGCTTATATCTGACATGGAATATATCAATGAACTAATTATTCAAACAATAACCAATGACAGCAGCGACAGTAAACAACAATTCCTAACCGGTTACAATATCACAGAAGCCGATCTGCGTAATTTCAAGTTTCCCGGATACAACGCTGAGGAACTAAAAAAAACTGTAGGAAACAATATCAAGGTATTACAAACACTAGATTCAACTGTCCACCTCAAATATAATAATGATCCAGATGGTGGCGGTAGGCATATTGCCCCGCACAATGTGAATATTTCAGCGGTGATTGCTCTCAACTTAATATGTGACGCAATTGAAGGAAGCTATCAAATTAATCTCGAGCAATCAAATCAAGCTCAGCAAGGATATATTCTTTATTCGTTTGCACCAACAGCTCCTCCAGGATTCCTAATTATTGAAAACCCAATTAATCCTGTCTACATGCGATGCCATAATAATTCGCTAACGAGAATTAATTTCCGACTCACCGACCAGTCAAATAATTTGATTGATCTACAAGACGAGGTGTTAGCGATTAGTTTGTTTGTAAAATCCTAAAGACTCGATCAAATAGTTGAAATCGTAAAAACCCATAGCAGCAAGGGGGAGGGCGATGACATCACGACGAGACCGTATTTTGACTAAACGATGAAAACGGCCTTTGAGTATGATTTGCGAAAAACTTATGTTTCGAGCAAGTAATCTTTTTTTTTTTTGGTTGAAAAAGGATTCGAATTAATTCTCTCGAGATGTTTGTTAGATTTAGAGCAAATGATGTCTGGAGCAAATGTCCGATTCGCCCCCCCCCCCATCCCCCCCCCCCCCGCTGCTAAAAAAAATGTGTACCTGCTCAGATCTGCTTCACACGTTTGTAAAGTGAAAGGCAAATTCAAGTACTTAAATCTCATTATGCGCGTAGTTCTGTTTCTCAGAACAGGGGCAAGCTACAAATATCGAATATTGGCTATTTTTACGCATTACTGCTAGCTTACAAGCTGTATTTAAACAGATGTCGAATACTTATGACTTAAAATAAGATAAAACCATAAGCCGTATGCGTTGTGTGTCTGTATCATTTTGGATTTTTAACGTACCTTTAATAATGCTTCAGTCATATCGATACGATGTCTGCAGTGTGGCAGTTTATAGTGATGTCTAGCACTGAGCATTATGCTGTAGACAAGTAGCATGATGGCCCACTCAATCACATTATTCTAACACTACGCCGACCAGTCCTAACACTAACCTCTTAATGCCGAGAGCCATCTTAGGATGTGCGTTTAAGGGCTAATTCTAATTGTATTACTTTGTAATCGGCAAAAATGTATATTCAATGCAAAAATTGTCAATACATCCTTCAAAGGAAGGTACAGTTGAGCAAGAAACGCGTTTTCCATAACACCAGTTTTGGTATCAGTATATCTCGTCTACATGCTAATAATCTGATACAAATCAGGACTCATTATTTAACGAAAAAGTCACTATTTGAGAATCTTCAGACATACAGCAAAGACCTTGAAAATGTCACTAACAGCAGCAGGGAGGGTGGTCAGACATTATACTGGAGTGTCATTTTTTGAAAAAAAAAAGCTTTCTAAGAAAATGAAAAATATAAGTGTTGATAATAATGCCAAACCGAAGCTTTTAACTAACCGAGAGTTTCTCTAATTGGGCTATTTTATTTTGTTACTTTATCAATCGTTTTTGTTTTTCTTCAAAATTTTTGTATGTTCGCTTACCCACTTGAAATTTCATTGAGTTCGCACCCTCCCTGCTGCTATAATTAAACCGTTATTATATCAATAATGGTACCAGCTAAAGAATCTGACACAGCTAGATTAGCTAAAGAACGACTAGAAGCAATAAAGAAATGTCTTCCTGTTTGTGATTCTGTCTGGCTAAAACTACACGAACATCAAGAAGCTAAAGTTAAATTACAGAATGTTCAGAAAAATATTTAAACCAATTACGAAAGTTACTGAAAAAGTTGTAGAAACCGATGAAGGTCATCTTTCGAGGTTAAAATGAAACACAGAACAAACTGAAAAGATAGTGAGAAGAACTAAAGAAACAAGAAGGATTTTACGAGGTCTTCCAGATGAATTAACTACTGTTCGAGGTCTTCCAGATGAATTAACTACTGTTCAGCCTCTTGATAGAGAAGAGGAAATACTTGAAGGTATTGGCGAAGTTCGAACTGATTTAGGTGAATAATAGATACTTGACCAAAACCCAAATTAGGATTTCAATATTTTTTTTTCACTAAGTTGAGATGGTTTTAAGAATTAAAAAATACTAAAGAAGACGAATTACCTCAACAAATATTAGAAAATATATTTGATAACTTTAAGCCCGGGTTATGAAAAAATAAGTAATGATAATTTAATTAAACGATTTTGAATATAATTATCTCATTAAAGAATTACAAGAACTTGAAACAAAAACCTTTTCCACCGCAACAACAAACAGAACATCAACAATCTTTTTCACCGCTGCAAAAGTTGATATTTGAACTCGAAACGTCTGAAGAGCAACTTAAACAATAAGAATAGAAAAATCACCCTTACAACTATGGAGGAAAAAAGCGTAAACAGCAAGTAAATGAAGGAGCAACATGATATGGTTTGCCTTCCCTGATTACAAAAGAAGGAAGTGGTTTTATCACTTGTCCTAACAATATTATATCCGACGTAGAACTAGAAAGTCTTACTGGAGGAAAACGCGCAGGAAATAATTCCACAGAAATCATCAATGAAGCAGCTGCTATTTGTCAACGATTATTTATGGCGGCATCATTGACATCAACATTTATCGTTCTCTCAATCATGAAATTGGTGATGATTATCATAGCGATTAAGATCGCTGATTACATAAATAAACAATAAATAAGATGATCATTAAAATCACCAACGTGGAACGATCACGGTGAGAGTGATACGTTTTCGATTACGAATATACAAAGCGATCTACAGTGGTGGTATAGAGTCATTCGAATTTGATGAAAATCTCCATCCGATTTGTTATGTCTGGTTTGGCAGACACTTTTCAGAAAAATGTCGGCACAAATAGTGTTATTACGATATATTCTCGATTCAATAATATTATTATCGTTGGTTGTAAGTGAAGCTATTGTATTGTTACACGCACAGGGGTATTCACTTGACCGAGCGGTGTCAAAACCCTGATGTGAGTCCCGCTGGAAGTCATATTTTTTTCCAAATTTCCAAAGACTTTCATACAACTTGAGTTGTAAATTGGAAAGTCAGACGCGTCAGCTTTTATATACCAATTTAGTGATTCATTGCGTAATTTACTGGTTTCCTACCGTAAATACTGCCATTTCAACCATAACACTATTATACACCACTAGATTTAAATATGGAGTATGTTACAACAGGGACAGTCATTCGGCTTGGACCTAAATTCACTAATAACGAACCCTAGCATGGTTCAAATTCACTAACACTTGGCTCTGTGACGCTTGCTCCTAATTGGCTAATTATTTCGGGCTAGGAATATTTCCATGGTGCCGAATCCCAATAATCACACACATAAATCTAAGAATTGCTTAAAAACGGGGCGCTATCAAATATTCATACTCCAGATTTATTACAGTATCATATAGTTCGCAGAAACAAGCTTGACTACCACAATAAAAGATATATTCTGATGATGAAGATTAATAACCGATTTTGAAAATAAAATCTTAAAAGATCTTGGCAGAAAAAATAATTGGTAAATTTACCCAAGGAGGATCATGTGATCATAAATGACATTGTACAAAACTGATTATAGATAATGCTGCACTAGATTTTATAATTACTTATACAACGAAGAAACATACGTTTACAATCGAAGTAATGTTAATTGATCAGATTGTAACTAAATTAGGTACACATGTGAGTTATATTGCTAGCGAGTCACCACAATTGAAATGATTAAGATCTGCAATATACACGTAAGTTTTGATAAATTTATGATCAATGGTGAACAGATTTTCTAAATTTGCCATTAGAGTCACCACAGATTCATTTTATATCGATAAAAAATACAGGATTGCTAAAACAACTATATATAATTGCTGATGCATCATGGGGCGAATGGAGAATTAAACAAGACAAGATAGTTATTCTGATACTGCCTATGTTGAAATAATTTTTTTTTTTTTACAAAATAATTATATAGCAAAATTATCATCAGCACCATCTGTATATGATCATATGACTAAACATAAGACCGTTTATCTAGGTTCTGGCAAAACAACATGTGTGATCAAATTACTTTGTCGCAATAATTTGTATTGTGTTGATGTGATTATTTTAACACCTACACACAGACTTGCCAGAGAAATGAACGAACGAGTAAATTCTTGTACTTATCATAGCTTTCTAAGATGAAAAGGAGACACATGGACTACCCAAAGAATGGGTGAAAAATGTTTACCAAGCATTATTTTTGTGGATGAAATATGTACAGTGTCGCTAGAAATATTACAATATTTCTTGATTGGCTATTTTTGAAGAATACTGCTGTGATAAGAGAGGTTAAGAAATTAATCAGACTACAACCGAATACAATTCAGTGAGAAATAATGTGTTAGAAGCTCAGAAACTCCTATTAACAAATTTTTGGATTTGATAGTTGCAAGTAGAAAGATAGTTCATGATACACTTCAACAACAATTAATTTTGTTACGTTAAGAAAAAAATTAAAATCTACCCGTACCAATGTGTTATCGACCAGCAGATATGCGATGACAAATACTGATATACCAGAACCCTTGACAAAGCCAAGGAGAAAACAAAATCTTGCATTAAAATGATATTGTTTAAGTTCCTGTCAGTGTTGTTGAGAGCGCATTAGCTACTGACAAAACTCCATAGACACTAGGATATGCTACAACGATCATTTCATCATAGGGATGAATTATTTCTGACACAAGTATTTGGATCGCCAATGATTGTATCAAATGGTCAAATTTAGTTTATCTCGCAGTGTCTCCAGTTAGAAGAATATCTCAGCCACAGAGGGTTATCATTTCCATAGAAAATAATAATCAATCTCAAGAAACTAACAATGATACAGTAAGAAACAAATTAGTTATAAACAATATAACAATAAAATAAACGTGACTATAATCTCGATGATGAAATTGATCATGACATTAAAACAGCAAAATGCCATTATGAAAGCTGTAACACAGTAAGGTTGTGTCTGTATTCACATAATAATCCAAGACAATTTACCATAGACATAATTATTAATAGCCTTGGTCACACGTGAAAATGTGATGCTGACTGGTCTTGAGTGTAATCAATTTAAGGGTGCTGGCATTTTACAAAAGTGAAGACTGTGGTAATTGTGCATCAACATGAATTATTTCTAATTGTTCATGTACAAATCTACGTACTGATTATTGCAGGTCTGCCTATAGATCCTAGCAATAGCATGCTGGAAATTTCATGTCACGTAATACTCCAAATAGGATCAGTCACTATTTTTTTTTTTTACCACCTTCAAATTCACCTCAGTCACATTACCTAGTACTGGTTGTTTGAACAGTCATGTCGTATTGGTATATAATTGTTTGTACTTGCATTAATGGGTTTCATGGAAGCTGCATGAGTGATTTCATTATTTAATGCAGATATCACTCTTTGTAGTCCTGCAATCCATTCACGAATTATTATATCTTTCTGAATTATTTCCTTTGCATATTGATATCCAAATAACTGCTCAGCAAGTGTTCGATTAAATCGCTAAATTATTACCCGATCACGATGAATTGTGGTATGTCCTCGTCTAATTTTGAAATTTTGATTTTTTTCATTAAAGATGATATTACACCAAGAAATTCCTAGCTGAGATCAACCTGTTTATAGTTGTGGCCATCATAGACCACCTTGTGCTCCAGATCTACGTTAATAAATTCTTTCAAAAACAGATGCAACTTCAGTTGCTGTTTTAGTTGATAGTGACTCTGCTTCTTTATATTATATCTACATGCAACGTCAACAACAGCTTACGCATATTTGTACATTGATTGATGTTGACAATTTTGATAGTATCTTGTAGTAAAAATAAAAAATCTGTCTGATGAACTTCACTGGGAGTGCTTACATCAAAATGTGTGTACTTAATTTGTTTAAGTGGTATATAAATTTGCTATATTGCCTGTCGTGTTAACCATTCTGCAGCAGCAGAACGTGTAACATTTGCTGCATCAGCAAGTTTACTAATCGCTCTTCTGCCTTTCCAATATCTTCTTGGGCTATAATAAATCAATTCCATTGTAATATAATTGGTCAATTAATTAGCAGCCCCTAGCACTAATTTACTTTTCATCGCAGACTTTACCAAATAATTATCAAGCGATTCTCTGAGAGATTTATTTTGTATCCAATTTAACAAGTGAATCAACTTCACATCTCCAATATGTTGTTGTTGTAAATGTTGATTTTTATATGCCACCTCATAAATGTGAGATGCTTTCATATAATTTACTAGATACTCTCGAGGTTTTAGTTGATCTCGTTTGTCAAGTCGAATATCAAGTCAGGTTCCAGGACCACAATAATTATATCCAGGAAGATGTTTTTCTAATGGGTATTTGGCCCATGGAATTCCTGGTAATTTTACTAATGATGATGCAATGTCACTATTTATTTTTTTTGAAAGACATAAATTTGTATTTTTTTGTAGCACATTTTACACACTTGCCTGTAAGTACATGTCTATGATTTTTTTGTTATGACTGTTGCTAATATACTCCTAAGAGTGTTTTCTACATTGACCACAATATAAATCCACATTATTTATTATATTTGCACAACATGGATATCATTGATTTCATAGCGACACGAAAACAAGAACCAGTAAAACATCATTCAGCTCTACAAACTTCTATCAGAATAAAAACAAAATAGGTCCATCTGGGTCTGGTAAGGCACAATCATTACTTAATCTACTAATGAGATTGCTTAAATAGGATAAGTTGTATTTAGTTTCACCATTCATAGATGATCAATGATGCTAAGATGTGCTTAAAGATTTTAATGAAAACGTAAAATTGTTGAATGAAGATGATGATGCTTATATAAATTTCATGACTATATTTGATGAAGCACCAAGCGTTGATGAACTTGACAGTTTGTTAACAATTCAGTTGTTTATGATGTGATAAGGAAAGTATAAACGTACCATTATGACAAACCATATTACTGTAGGTTACGTGATACAAATTCAGACAAATGGACCGAATATTGTGACTAATGTACCGAATCCTTCTGCCATTGTGCATCCTGTGATGATTTTATAGCAGAAGTCTTGGAGTATTAAAGAGATTGTAGTACATATATATATATTTAAAATAAATCTGAACCTGTGTTTAGGATTTTACATTTTTAAATCCTTGTCTTCGTTCTGTTTGCTATTTCAGGAGATCTATTTTAAATAGTGCTATATGGCCCAAATTGGGCTGAATTGCTTTTAAAATCCTATACAAATATATGTACATATATACCAAACAAAACTTTGATAAAGTTTATTCCAATCTAATTTAAGTTTAGTTCTAATTAGGATGCTGACATAGAAAGGGTCTGTATTGTTGACACTGTCACATTCTCATTGTTAACAAATTACAAAGACTAATGGAGACTGTGGGAAAAACAATGACAAAACCATCTTCAAAAACTGCCCTAAGTGCTTGACTATTTCAGCATAAAAAATTACAGAACACATGTTAATTAAAAAAAATTAAGAATTCATTTCATTAGATGAATCAATATTGCACATTTTATATATAACATATATCAACATATTGGTCTTTTTATAATGAATTATGGGCATTAACATTTAGAATGAAAATTAAAAACTTCTCAAATTGCTTTCTTAAACAGTCACATAAGCGATGTAAATGAGCATTAGTCATATTACAATAATGATTCAGTTCTCAAAGACTAAGGATAAACCATTCTGCTAAATCATGGGTACCTGTGAATATATTTATTTGACCAACTGAGTGAAATTAAAAACAAATACTTTTTCATGATGTTAATGTTTAAAATGTTATATTTTATAAATTTACAACAACAGGAGTATCTGATTGATAGAGGGAATCTGCCACTTTCTTGAACACTGTAGAAAAAGTTTTTTCTAATGCATGATGACTGTAACATTTTGGAAATTTTTAAAGAGGGAATTTGACACAATCTTGCTTGCTGGAGACTAAATCCCTTCTGATGAAATAAGTAAAAGTCTACTATATTCTGCAATTTCTTTAAAGAGGGAATGTGCTACTTTCTTGCATACTTTGAACTAAACACCCCCCCACCCCCGTCCAATAAAAGAAAAAAAAAGCCAATACATTTCAAAGTACTTATGGAAAAGGTATCATTTGATATTTCTGACAATTCTTCGACAATATGGTGATTTCATTTCTTGTAAAGCTTGTTCAAGAACTTTGGTCATGTGAAGAAGATTAACAGGGTCTGTCTGCAGTACTTTTGTTGACATCTTGGAATTCTCTTTTGTGTGCAACTTTAGTAAGATATTTGGCGTGGTCTGATGACGCAGAGTTCTGCTTGCTAGCTGAAAACAACAATATAATAACACTGTATGGTGTGCATATTTATTATACTAATTAATGTAGAACTTCTTTTTAAAATGCAAAAGGTTATTTTTTGCTTACTGGGCATTGTTTGTTTTGAACTTTATAACCAGTAAATTTCCAAATTACGGCATGGTGTGTCAAATTATGAGTCGATTATCTTTTTATCCTGTTCATTATTTGATTTCATCCTTTTTTTCTGTAGTGTAGTCTTATCATTATAGATGCTGTAAAGCACTTAGAGCTTCTAAAGATTAGGCACTATACAATATTCGCATTATTATTATTATTATTATTATTATTATTATTATTATTATTTGCATGATTTGGATGCAAATGTTAGTACCTTGAATTTGCATTAAAATTTCAAAGTTATGATGATATAATGTCTTTCATAAACAATTGGTTATAAAATAATCTGCATACTATTTACAGTATTTAGATATGTAAGTACTAAACAGTAGATCATGCAATTAGAACAATTATAAAGTATATTACAGGTACAAAAAACTGTAATTTAACTTTATTCAATTACATATACTTTCAAGAAGTATTTACTGATGAAAAATCATCAGCACTATGTATTAATTATTTAAGCACATTTTTAAATCTGCAATTAAAGAGTAAATCTGATGTGTGTATAAAAAAAGAGGATCTTTTCCATGCACAAATATGGTACATTCAACATTAATCTAACATTTAATCAACAATGAATCTTGTACTTAAATAGTTTTGTAGATGAAAATGTTTCTTGGGTTTCATATGAACATTTTACAACTAAGTTCCAAGTTTTTAGTAAAATAGAGTACATGTGCTTGTCTTACACAAATTTTCTGGAATCGTACTCTAAATGAATAGTTACTTGCTCTACTCCTTCAGGACATAAAAATCTAAAAAATCTTTTAAAAATCTAAAAAATCTTTTAAAAATCTTTTAAACCAAAATGGATGTGCATAGTTTTAATTTCAATTCTAAATTAGAAATGTGACTTTTGGAGAAGGACAAAGCCTGTAATTGGTAAGAATGTTTGTATAATCTTGCATCTAAATTTTGAAATATGCATAAAATTGTATTCCAATCTACTATCCTATACACATATATAGAAAGAACCAACAATAGAGAACTCAAATGTAATGGCTTTAAACCTTGTGGTAAAGGGAGAAAAATCGATGAACAAAAAGTGTTATTTTTCAGTCACACTATACTGATGTTTACAATTAATAATTATACCAACACTCCAGCGTAGAACAGAGTTCATGTATTACTATATTGGGCAACATTATATATGTACCCAGTGGTGTATAACACTGTACCACACTTATCAGTTTTTTTAAGCATTATGTGGTTGTGTGTGTGAGAGTGTATCCCAAGGTGTATGTGAGCGTTTTTCATGATACTGATTTTGTGATGCATAACTATATAAGCGCCGTGAAAGTTTTATTTAAAACATAATTTAACAATGGATACCCAGATTAAAATTTTGTCAATAAACGTTAGGGATGTACACAGTTCTAATCTCAAAAGAAGAGATATTTTCTGCTTTGTCAAACAAAAGAATGCATCTATTATATGTTCACAGGAGACACATAGTACAGTTGAGACTGAGAAGTATTGGGAGGCTGAATGGGGATATAAGTGCGTTTTTAGCCAAAAATCTAGCAGTAGTGCTGGTGTTGCTATCCTGTTTAGAAATAATTTTGAATTTCTTATTCACAGAAACAGATGTGATTGTCAGGGCAGATACATTCTCTTAGATTTATCAGTAAATGGACAGAGATTTACACTAGTGAATCTATATGGTTATAATGATGATAATGCTGAACTTTTTTAGAAATTTGAAAGAGGATATTATAAATTTTGACAATTCCTGTTATTATTTGTGGTGACTGGTATGTTGTTCAGGACATGGAGCTTGACTCTTATAATATCATGCATGATAAACACTCCATGGCCTGAGCAGCAGTCCACGACATCAAGAATCAACTAGATTTACTGGATCCTTGGAGAACAGTCAGTCCTGACAGTAGAGTATTTACTTGGCATCAGGCAAACCCCGTGAAACAGAGTAGACTGGACCATTTTTTAATCTCTGAAGACATGTTTTCAAATTGTATGGACGCCTCTATTATTCCTGGCTATAAAACAGATCATTCAGCAATAACACTAAAATTGTCTATATCTGAATCACTGAGAGGTCCTGGGTACTGGAAATTCAATTCAAAGCTATTAAAGCAAAATGAATATATTCAATTGGTAAAAAAATGTATAACCAACACAGTAGAAGAATACTATTGTGAAGTGATAATGAAAAACCCACTACAGGTGAAACTAACTTGTAATAATCAATTGTTTTTTGAAACCCTTAACATGATAATAAGATCAGAATCAATTATGTATTCACAAGCTAAGGCAAAACAGGAGAAACAAAATTTCAGGAAAATGGAAGCTGAAATACATACATTACATGCATTAGTGAATCAAAATAATAACCCCACTAAGATGAAAGAATTAACAAAAAAAAACAAGCGGATCTAGAAGAAATGAGGAATAAAATTCTAAAATGGAATGACAATGTATATTTTCTGGTGTGCTCCTTCCTTTTCGTATCAAACAAAAGTAACTTGTTTTTTGCTGTATTTTATCTGTTTTAGTTTGAGAATATTGAAATCATCTTAATATATTCATGAGAATTTTCAATTTAACAAAAGTGGTAACAATATTATTTTCTAAGCTGTTTGAGTTGCTGAATGCTGAATAAAAACCTATGTCATGGCTTTTGAATTTGAACTTGATATCTCAGAGTTTCTTTCTGATACTTTCAAAAATATCCACATGCCAGGTTTGGCATGATCCCTGACACTATTTTTTACCATTGAAAAGAAACTTATTACATCATTCATGGTATTCTTCTGGTTGTTATGTATATCAGTATTTATTATAACTCCTGATATATGATTTTATCTAATTTTTGTAATATTTACACATGGTTGAAAATAGTACAGAATATCTTCAGTAAAATGTTGCCTACAGGACCTGAGTCTTTTAGAGTGAATGTTACAATGGATCTATAAATAGATGTTACATACATGTTTAGGCCATCTTGTTCACATGCCATCAGAGACATATGAAATCACAGACATGACCTTGAAATCAATATCAGATTTCTTACAATCAACTTGTTGACTAAAAAATAGGGACACACAAAGCCTGGTTAAAATTCATCTGTATATGTAAATAATAATCATTATGATCATAAGTTTCATAAATAGTAAAAAAATATACTCTCAGTCTGTCCGTTTTCAGTTGACCCAAGGATTAAATAGGTCTGGATTTGAAACTTGTTTATAATATAGATATGCTGTAGGTAAAATCTGCACCATTTTCAATAAGGGCCAATTATACACTGCAAGAGGTGTTATAGTGAAAATGCCATGTCATCAAGAGTAGTACTATTTTGCTGACCATAATGGTTGTCATTCTTGATGTCATATCAGTTCCATTCTCATTCTGGACATGCTAAATATTGATATCAATGGTTGTCATTCTTGATGTCATATCAGTTACATTATCAGTCTGGACATGCTAAATATTGATATCAATGGTTGTCATTCTTGATGTCCTATCAGTCCATTCTCATTCTGGACATGCTAAATATTGATATCAATGGCTGTCATTCTTGATGTCCTATCAGTTACATTATCAGTCTGGACATGCTAAATATTGATATCAATGGTTGTCATTCTTGATGTCATATCAGTTACATTATCAGTCTGGACATGCTAAATATTGATATCAATGGTTGTCATTCTTGATGTCATATCAGTTACATTATCAGTCTGGACAGTGCTAAATATTGATATCAATGGTTGTCATTCTTGATGTCATATCAATTCCATTATCATCCTAGACATGCTAAATTTTGATATCAATGGTTGTCATTCATGATGTCATATCAGTCCATTCTCATTCTGAACATGCTAAATATTGATATCAATGGTTGTCATTCATGATGTCATATCAGTTCCATTCTCATTTTGGAAATGCTAAATATTGATATCAATATTTAGTGAAAAGGCCATGTTTGCAGTTGGAAAAGCATCAGTTTTAATATATATTTTAGTGCAAACCCCAAGATGATATCATTGTCTGTTATTAAGGAGGCACCACTTCATTCAGGACCAAGTATATATCATAAGTCTTTAAATTTTGAAGTGGAAAAACCAAGTCGATATAACCATCTGATTAAGTAGTAATACAAATATGGCAATGATGGCAACCAGGACAGACTTAAGATGATTACACTTTATACTTTAGGCCATCTACATGTCATGTGACAATATGTACTAAAAATACAATATTATTTATCTAACAAAAACAAGCAACAAGATTTTTTTTATTATGTCTAGTAAAAAAATAAGTAGTTACTTATTAAACATTACTAAAATGATAAAATAGCTAACAAAATGTTTTCCAAAGCCCCAAAAGTCTCAACTCATTGGTACATTGATAGGCCCCACCAAAATATAACTTCAACCTTACTGCTATCAATGAAGCTCCAACTGTAACTGTAAACATGTTCCATTGTTCTAAAAAGTAAGAAAAAATGTCGGACAAAAAGCTCCTTCCATAAAAAAGGCTTTAGTTGCAGCTCTATCTTACCTCCACATCCAATCTCCATTCCAGATTATGGTAGTGAGGAAGATCCATGCTCATCTCTGACAGAATTTCTCGCACATCATTCCTGTTTTTCATGTACATCTGCAGCAGATGCTGTCTTAGTTCCTCTGAGAACCCCAGTGTCATGATAGAGTCTTGAAAATCAATCTCACTGATCTTAAAGAGTAAATTTTAAAAGAAAATAATGAACTTTTCTTATGCACTGCAAATCAAAAGCTAGGTGTAAATAGTGAAAAATTAAATCCAATGAAAGCAAAATGTTTGCCAAAAATACTAATGTGAAACTACCAGAAAATCGTTTCACTTTAAATTGCTGTATGTTTGGTGATCTTGCAGATTACATATTCAAAGGTTAGCCATGATGTTGTAGCCATGACCAAGTGATCCTATAATTTGGAGTGGAGCAAATAAAGCTATTGCCAGGTCAAAATGAATACAAATATTCTAAATAAGAAAAATTATGTTTTTCAGGAAATTGTGCTAATAATAAAAGTTCTTAAGCCTATATGAGGTAATTTTTAATTGGTCTTTTTATACTAACTTCACTCTCGCCACTATGACAGATGGCTCTCATGGTAATTTGCTTTTCAAATAAGGTTTGATATTTAATATTTGGATATTTTATGATATTTTAATCAATGCACATCATATTTACTATAATTTGATTTTGTTTCCAAAGAAGATTGTATTGGGCTTAATGCACACCAAAAGACAAGGTTGAAAACAGATTAGTTATTAGAACAATTAATATGGCAGACAGATCTAAACAGAATTTTTTTATCATGAATATAAAGGCTCTCTTTTACTCAAATTTATTCAGGTGAAATTTGGCTATACTAATATTAAATAAGAAAAATTCTTGATTTGCTGAAGGATATAAGTGAATGCAATATCTTTACACTTTCTGACAATATGTTGAAAATTAGCTTGGTCTGAGACACACTTGGCTGCTTCATTGACACATATAGAATTGTTTAAGTACACTGTCCATGAAGTATGGGTACCAATATTAGTACTCAAGAAAGGTCTTTAGGAGAATTACGTGGTTATTTAGGTTATATCATAATTCGGGTCATTTGCACATTTTTGTGTGTCCAGGTTTGACATTGTCAGCTTTAGTGACATCACCTGAATTGTAATCTCAGAATTTCTTGCATTTTTTAGTAGTGTTTTTATTATTGTTTAAAACTCTTTTTATGGTATATAATTACAGTATATGGATATTTGCAAACATTAGCGAAAACACATAACTTTATCTTTGTAATTATTTGTCAAACAGTATATATTGACCTTAGATAATTATCATGTAAACACAATTTGTGGCTTTTACTTTTCATTAATTTATATTTATTTGTAAACACAACTTGCGGATATTACTTTTCATTAATTTATATTTATTTGTAAGGTTTTATCATTTTAAAGTTTTTCTGGAATTCTTCATTTTTACATTTCTGAAACATTGCTTTTGGTTGGAACCACATGGTAACTTTTGTTCTGAGAAACTGTCAAATGCTAATTCAGGCCCATGATACATACCAGTTACATCAATGTTAATATACCAAAAGCAATCTAATTCAAAAGATACATAGAATAAAAAACTCAGAAAGTAATTATATGCTTGTTCAAAGAAAAACAATGAATAAATGCCTGTAATCCAGGGTTGATGTAATCCCATAGCCTGATGTCAAGTACTATTAATTTTTTAAGTTAGACCAATAACATTTTCCAAAATATTTATCTGGGACAAGTGCTTTTCTCCTATTTTAAAACAAGTTGGCCAAGCACTAATTTTCATTATGTAATAACTTGTTTACATTTATTATGCCCACCAAGTTCACTGAATGCTTAAATCTAACTCTTTTCATTTATTGACATGTGTGTGAGTTCCATTACTGTTTGACTGCTAAGCAACCAATTCTTCAGCCAAACAAAACAGTTCAAATAAAACCGAACCAGTATGATTAATTATTAATGTTTTAAATGAACTTATTATATTGCATTTACCCAACCCATATATGAACAAGCAAATCACCATTAAATCTCCATCTAGAGAAAATGTAATGACAATATTGAAAGGCATTATACTGACAAAAGTCTCTGGTTCCTTTATGAACTGTAAAAATTACCATAATGAGTCTTTATTTTTTTTTTTAAATTATTGATTAAACAAAGGATGATCATCAGTGTGCAATATTGTTGTTTGAAGCAAAACAATTGTGCTAATTAAGGAGCATTATCTTATTTTCATTTAAATGACAAAGTCAATGTTATGACCACTTAAATTAGAAGAAGCAGTTACAAGGTGGTCTTCTCTATTTTAGAAAAAATGAGTTAGCTAAATTAGTTTTGCAAAGGAAAAATAACATGAAAGTGGATGGATAAAACATCATGCTGCCATTAAAAAATTCAGGATTGAAACAAGTAAGTCTTACATGCAAAAAATCCCTTTAGTTGAAGTAGATATTACTCCATTAAGATATATTTTTGAACTCAATATGAAAGATATGCCAGAAAAGAAAATCAGGGTTCTCTGTAACACAGACTACAGCTTATCTAAGTATGGAAAACCATTTCTGGTACGGAAATGTTATGTGTGTGTTCAGGAGAAGAAACTAAACTTGGTACGTATCATAAACACAGACTCGTGGCAATTGTTAATTGATCATGGCAAGAGACTTTCTTTTCTTACTTGATCATGACTTGTGAGAAACGTTCAGGAGAGAGTGAATTACAGTAAATTGCTTTCCATTCAGAAATTCTGATGCTAATGTAAAGTGTAGAAACCTTTGGCAATAAAAGCCACTTAAAGAAATGAACATTTTGAACATTATCTCTTTTGGTCTTTAGATTGTAGCCAAAAATTAAAAAAATTATATATATATATATATATATATATATATATATATATATATATATACACACACACACACACAAATGAAATTGTTGGAAGGGCAAGTAAATTGTCTAACATAAAAATCTTTCATCAGCCTTGTAAACTGTCCATTTTGGTTTAAAATGTCTGAAAAACTAAGCTTTCTTGGAACTTCTTATATCTGACAAGTATGTTCTTCAATTTCCTTAAATCTGACTGAATTAAGGAAACTATTCAAAGACACAATTTTGACATTTCAATGTGTGACCTTACCATGAATTTGGAACTCTCTGTGAATAAGTACATTAATCCCTCTACTCCATTTTGAACTGTCTCTAATTCAACACCAAGTTTCTCTGTAAAATAAAACAACAATTCAGTTGCATGATCATGGACATGGTTTATCTCAAAAGCTATCGTGTTTGTATTCATTAACAGTTGTCATAGGTACTGTTATACGAGAAATGCGCATCATACATGCATGCTCCCTTTAATCTAGACAGAAATAGTCCAATATGTTGCAACTGTCACCTGAACATAGTGGTCACCTGGTAACTGCAATTCTAATATCCTACCCCATCAAATATAATATATATCTTAATATATAAATGTCATGTGTGTATCTGTCACCAGCCAGGTGTTTCCTAACTGATAGTTGTTTTAGCCTGACTTAAGTTGTCACTGGTGCTTATCAACAATGACCACTCTTAGTGTTCCAATTAAACTTCTGTTTGTTGAGAAAGGTATTGTTTAGATAAATGCATATCATGTCAGTTGATGTGCAAACATGTCACACTAACTCAAAGCTGTCAAACCATTACCTTCAAATACATGGCAGTTTTATCCTTATTGAAAAGGATCAAATAAATGTATTGTCTTTCTGGTGACAAGGAGAAAATATGTAGTTGCAGTAGAATCACAGCCAATACAAAAAAGTCAATCCATGGGGTTATAAAGCATTAGCAATATATAGCCAATTTTGAGAATAAAGTTCATCTTTAACATGAGATAACAGCTACATCTCTTTCATAAGGGTGACAGGTCATTAAGTATTTAAAACATGTTTTTAAAATTGTTGTACATCGGGTCACCATGAATAGCCATAATGGGTTTCTCACAAAAAAAGACCGACTTTTGACCTTGATGAGTTGAGCAACTATCTAATCCAAAACGGTAACACCTCTATACAAGGCTAATTGATACAAGTTAGTTAATCAGGGATGGTCCTGGCTTTTAAAAAGCTGTCGCCAAAAAAATCGCCAACATCAATATTTTGTCGCCAATTTTCAAAAAGTGTCGCCATAACAAGTAGTGTACATTTTTCCAAGTGTTAATTTAGTCTATTAATGTAAAAGGCAATGAAAATGACAAAAGATGGATTAATTATATGAATACTTTAATTACAACAAGCATTAACAAAATGTTACAAAGTGTTACGTGAAGATCCGTCGCGATTTTACGGCTGCCCACTTGCTGAATGCAGTATCAAAGTCAAAATTTTCATATCGATACATGCTGTTTCTCATTAAATTCTCGAGAGATGAGATGCCGAGTTTATTTCTGATGTCAGTTTTTATGAGGTTCATCTTACTGAATCCTCGTTCACAGTCAACAGTGCTGACAGGTGACATTAGTAGTCTCTCAGCAGCCGCAGATGCGCAAGGGTATATTGTCCTGGATCTCACTGCCAACTGAATCAAATCCTTAACACCTCTATACACCTTACCATTCCTAAGAACTTGAACCCTAGCATAAGCGACAAAGCCAGCCAAGTCCTGACTAACCTCTGACTGATTACCTAACCCACAAGTAGACAAGTAATCTGAAACAATGCCTGAAACCTCTGAAAGAATGGAACTGATAGCCTGTGAACCATACAAATAGGGATCAAAGAACTTGGTTAGAGCACTTAAAACTATCGAATCACCCTCCTCCGTGAACCTTGCTTTTAGATTATCTATAACAATATCTATAAATTTGGCACAAGACAATGCAGTCTCTGACCTTTGCTTAGCATTATCACTAATTGTATGGCCTTTGTACTCAAAAGTACATAAACCTGATGAATCTAAACTTGGTTATGCTGGAATCTCAGAAAGAAACCTAGAAACGTTACTACCAGACTCTAACCTCAGATTTTCAAGAAGCTCAACAGTGGAGTGGAGAAGGGGATTAACCTCGGTAAAGTCAATATCAGATCTCTGATAAGCTTGAAACAGAACTGCCAAAGGCCTGAGAATGTCAGCCATATAGTGTGCTGTATAAACAAATTTGAACCAAGCAATGGGCTTATACATTGCAAGAGCCTTTGCAGAGTTGTCTTCCAAGAAGACACTAACTAGAGCTTGAAAATTATCAACAACTGCCTGTACACTACCTTCAAAACTCAGCCACCTTGTGTGGAATACCTGATGCAAGCGAGTGTGAGAAGACTCTAACACTGACTAAATTGCCTCAAGTCTACACATATTTCGAGGGGAATAGGCAAAATACTTGTACATATTATTCAGTATATCTTAAAACTTAACCAAGTATCTAACCTCGTCAGCTGCAGCGCCTGTACCCAGAGCTAACCGATGTGCAATGCAGTGAGTTGCAAGCAAACATTTAGTAGCCTCCTTCAACCTGGTAACAACACCACTCTTGCAACCCAACATGACTGCAGCACCATCCGTTGAGTTAAACCTAACAACTCTGAATATATAGATTCTGCATTTGCGGTTTGAAGCTGACGAAAACCTAGAAATTGAGTCACTGGTTGAACACTGCCAGCCAAATTAGTTAGGTACCTAACATAAACAATCAAATTCTGATGTACTGAAACATCTGTGCTCTCGTCAAGCATGACGCTGTAAACATGAGATTCCTTGACCTCGGTAGCCATCTCATCAACTATTACATCAGCCAAAGACTGCTGAAACTCACTGGTGCTTCCGTGACCGTCATACGATGTGTGCTTATCTACTTTGAGGTCTGAGAGTTGGGTGGCGCCCTGAAATAGAAATAATCATTAATTTTGTATGCCATAAATATTTCATTTATTATTATACATGTTCTGACCGTGTGTGTGTGTGTGTGTGTGTGTGTGTGTGTGTGTGTGTGTATATATATATATATATATATATATATATATATATATATATATATATATATATATATATATAATATATATATATATATATAATATATATATATATATGATTAACAAAAAGTGGCATTTATACAACAATCACGGTGTACTACAGTAATATCACATTGAATATATTAAGGTTATACATGTGTTTTTCCTTATGTTACTGTCATTTAAATACATAGAATATTACTGTTAACAAGCTATAATATGATATTCTCAATACCTGTGTGATACACAACTGGTGCAGCTTTGGGACAATTGTATTAGCCAGGTTGTAGTAAGTCGCAAAGAAAGTGTTCCGCATAGCACTAATAATAGCAATTTTGCTTTTGCTAATGGCAGTGATCTTCGCTGCTTCCATGGTGCTGGCATCCCGCATCACCGTTTGTGCACATGTATGACTGTAGTTACCTGAAGAAGAAAAAAATGCATTATCAACTTTAGTTGACATTTTAATAACAATAAAACCCTATGATCGTACATTGCAATATAAGATAATTGACGTATAATGCGGCCGTCGATTGCATGCATTCCATAATTAAATGCACCCCCCCCCTCCCCGTTCTTTATGGCTAGCTTCCCAGAGCTTGTAGTGAATTGCTTCCTAAATCCCAAGAATCATCACTAAATGCTGTATAAATTTTCTCAACAAGCAAAATAAGATCTCTATTCCCACGAATGAAACTTACACGAGTTAACAACTGGCAATATTGGACCGTATATATAAGCATAAATTCCCACCCAATTTATGGATTCTTTCACTCCTGTATTTTGAGAAATAAATAATTATTTTTTAATTATGCAAACTTGATTTTTTTTTGTTGCTATTTCTTGTTGTGGAGTTTAAGTCTCTGTGGGATTGATGGCAAAAGGAAAAGATCAATGAGTAAAATGCAAAAATATTATTTACCCCGCCTGGATTCATGTTTGGTGATGCACTCCTTCTTCAAAATATCACAGCCAGTTGTAAATG
The DNA here is from genome assembly GCA_029339505.1 of Unio delphinus. Lineage (NCBI taxonomy): Eukaryota > Metazoa > Mollusca > Bivalvia > Unionida > Unionidae > Unio > Unio delphinus. Next base: position 12,899,933 of record JAQISU010000323.1, read on the forward strand.
AATTTACAAACTTTGCCTTGATACATACATCACAGAACATCTGTTTTAACTTTGGATCATATCTGAGCCACGGACGCTAAAGTTTCCAACTGTCTTGAAATTTTCGGGACTTGTTGCCCCGTTCATCGTAATGTGGTGTTGCACTTGAAGCGCTACATGTAGATGATGTTGGACTGCAAGGTTTATCATCGGGTTCAGTGATTGTTTTGTCTGATGAATTTGCACTAAATCCAAACGCTGTTAATTTTTGTAACTTAGGATGAGATAATGAAATCGCAACGTCAAACTTGCGTTTGCTCATGATAATGTTGCACTGGCGACAGATATAATTATAAGTTAGATTTTTTTCCATTTGCTTTCTATTTATACACCGTAGTCAGTACTTCAAAGGTTATCAGTTTTCTATGAAGGTTCAGAAAAACTATTGTATTGGTATTTGTAAAAAAAACAACAGAAGGATTAGCCATTCAATTAAATTGTTTCTGTTCTATTCGCGTCTTCAGAAGTCGGTCAGTTGTAGGTATAGTACGGTAGCATGATTTACTGTATCACAGCATACAGTACTCAGCCCAGATGTCGGCATAAGCAGATTATGATGTAACAATGCACTGTAAAGATGGGATGATCAATACGAACAAAGGATCGCTTGTGTAAAAAATTAATTCCAATGCATTGCTTAGTCAAGTTTGTGGCTTCCTTTCGTTCTCCCATTTAATTTATTCAGTCCAAATCCATGATTGTATGTATAAATTAAATAACCAAAAAGTCTGTCGCCAAAAAATCGCCAGATGGGATATTTTTGTCGCCAATAAGGGAAAAAAAATCGCAATTTGCGACATTGGCGAAGCCCAGCGCGATCCCTGGTTAATCCAAGTGTCCATCTTCTATTCTGCAGCCATTACTGTCAATCAGTAGAGAAACAAGTGTTCTTTCATAGTACAAAAAAAGCAAAATCAGTGATTATTTTTAGTCAGCGATGATTTAATTTATATAATGGATTCAAGAGAGCATGATCAAGTAATCTTCTTTAAAGATAAATTTGGGAGTGACCAACATGTGTTTTATGATTCTTTTCAATAGTGTACATAAAACAATCTTGATAGAATACTACTACTACTACTAATATATGTGATATATTTGTTTAATGGTATTTGTTTCAAAACCAATAACTAAAAGTGAACCTGTGTGAAGAGGTCATATATGTAAAAAGGACAGTATTGACTTTTGGGTGGCCACTATCGATACATTTTGGCTGTACCTAAAAAAATAATTTGCCCTTTTCTTAACAATTGCTTTTTTTTTTTAAAAAGAATAAAGTGGGTCATAATTTACTGCAGACAAATTGTAGCTTACGGGCAGCTCCCTGGTATACTTTAGGGTTCGAACCTTTTCTTAGGAACTCAAAACTGAGGCGGCAAAACTCTTGTACAACTGAAAAGGAAAAAGATTGAAACTGAGACAACACTTTGAAAAAGATGGACAACATGGGTTCTGTGTCTCAGTGAAGTATGAGATTTAAGACATTGCTGTAATGTATATATATAGCATTTTAATAATAAAGCTTCAAGTAATAGTTATAGTATTTTACAGACTTACTGTTCTTTTGGATTAAAAATGCATAGATAAAATGAAATGTGCCTTCAGGATTTAAATTTTTTAACATCTGTTGTACTCCAAGAATTTATCTAAATAAATATTAAATTTGGTTTCCATACACTAGTATTTACTACTATTCTTTCCTTCATTTTCAGTGTTAAATATCTTCCGTCTTTTCTTGTTTCAATGTATCCTTACTTAACTCCCGTATTGATTTAAGGCAGTGAATTGAAATTAAAAATTAATTAAAAAAATATTTCTTCCATATGCGCATAACAAGTAGCATCACCGGCTAAATCATGTCTCAGTGTTTGCCTTTAGTACCTAGCGTACATGTTTCTTGTCTTGTCATTCTTTTCTTAGTTCATTGCTACATCATAATGACCTTTCTGTACCATTCCTGATTCATTTACAAAAAGAACATTTGGTTTTATGAGGATTAGACAGTTGTGATTACAACTCGAGGTGACCAGTGTAGGGTTCTAAAAGCTGAATTCATACCTATCAGTTTTAGTTATGGGTTTTGGGTTTTAGTTATGGGTATTATAATAGGTATTTATTAGTTGGTTTCTAATTGGTTTCTTTTGGATTAAATTGTAGAATGGGAATTTTTCATTGTTTTATTTTTAAAACTTTTTAGAAAATTTGCATTGTTTACCAGTCAATATTTTTCTTAAATGGTTTCCATGACAACTTATTCAACATTGAGGTCATATACTTCCTGGGACTTAGTCATAAGTGGATGTACAATACATCCAACATACCTGGCTGCTTGCTTTTGCAGTTTTCAATTTAATCTTCTAAAAGCTGTGAATGGGGGTGGGTGGGTAAAACTTAACTCGTAAAAGATAGTTCTTCTGCATTTAGCAGCAATATGACATGTCCTAATATATCTAAAATATTATTTGCCCTGGTGCATACTTCTTGAATTGTAATGTTCCATTTTAGATCACTAGTGACTGAGGTTTTCTAATGAATAGGGGATGCTGGTTTTTATGCATTACTTTCTAATCATTTGCATCATTGCATTTATGAGCTGGAATTAGCCATGATGTATAAATAATAATCGTGGTTATAGTTTCATTTGTATGATATAATGTCAGTGTTAATTTAAAAACAAATTTTGTTACTTAACTATATCACTAAGTACGTTTCTTATGTGATTATTTGTATACACTAAAATCATGTATTTGATTTTTCAAGTACATATTACGACATTGTAAATAAAGTCAATTAACACCCACCCATCCCCCAAAAATAATTAATAAAATAAACTAGTAAACAGTCAGAACATAACGTCTTTAAAAAATGTGGCTTTTTTCTTTTTACAGAGTAGCCGTGTTAAGTATGTTATGTTATATTATACATGTGATGTGCATAACCTGACCAGTAATTATAAAATGGACAGGAATGGTGTGATTACCTCCTATGTCGACTTTCAGAAGAAACGAAAGATGTGTCTTCTGTTTATCATCAAACATAAGCAACATTGTGACTTATTGTACTAATGAACAACGGCAAAATAAACCTTTTGTCACAGACAACACACCCCGGAAAAAGATTTGTTAATGGCAGACTGGTAATTACTCTAACTGAATCAAACTTCGCGCGGAATCTGCAATGCAATATTTAATAAACCAGTCTGCGCGTGAACTGTTTACGATAGAGCGGTTATTTCGTCAAAGTAGCAACTGACTGTGAAAGCATTTAAAAGGTTGCCATGTATTAAGGTTAATATAAGAAATCGTATTTAGTTTTGAGCCGAAGAAAGTTAAAATCGTTCCTATTCAATTCAGATGCTTCTACGGTAATTGTCTTTTTTGCTTGATCAGATAATGTAGCGGACGAAATGAAAACACGCAAAGACATGTTGTGATCTGTGTGACCTGACGTTACTTTCAGTTGTATTCTTACACATTCTTATGGATGACCTCCCTCATTATGTACCACTCTAGAAGTAATAAATATGAACGCGTCGCGTGGTTATCAAATATACAGTCTTCCATACCTTGATCCTAGAGTGGAGATTATGGATGGAGGTAGACAAAATTTTAGATTTACCACTTTTGCTTGCAGTAAAGGAGATTCGTACTATCAAGTTAAATAATAATAATTAGGACTTTGTATAGCGCCTGTCTGTAGAAGCTATAAGCGCTTTACACCATATATAATGATTTGAATGAATACAAAAAACTAAACAAACACCATGAAATTGGAAAACAAACAATAAATGCTGAAAATAAGGTAGGAAACATTTATTGGTCTTTAAGTTTGTTCTTGCAGTCGAAAAAGGTGAGTTGTAAGAGCACTCTTGAAAGGATCACTGTATCTATGTACCTTCCTAGGCTGATTATGTTTGTGCAATAGAATGGCATGTACATATCCACAAAAAGGAGCATTGAGCGTCTATCATTTATCAAATTGTTCCATCTATGTTATCACTTTAGTATTATTGTTATTATTATTTTTAAAATAAAAAATTGCATAACGATAAATTGGCTTGTAAAGTTTTAAAAAGTCTATATTTCATATGTTGTCCACCCAAAATATTTGCAGGAGTGTAGTCCTTTATACAACATACATGTAGTATAAATGTTGTCATGATTGTATCTTATCTTAGCAAACAGATACATATGGCAGCATTGCTTTCAAAAGAAATCAAAGTAAAACTCTAACCAGTATAAATAATAACATCAATAATAATATAACGATTAAGTACTATGAATATAGTTGAGAGATTACAAATTTATTGCATACCCATTTAATCTTGCATGGCTGATCTGTTACAGATGTTTAATATCTGTTTATGTATCACACATACATACTATCCATATAACACGCCCAGTCAGGAACTGTTTTTATAACTTAAAATATTTAATAATAATCCACTTATAAATTATGGGGAATTAATGAATTTAAAAATGTCTACATCCATTTTTAATTTTAAAAATGCAGTCTTATTGTGTGAAAATGGCTGCTTTTGGTGGAGTACAACCTTCCCTCTAAGCGAATGATAGATGTGCGCGCAGTGCTCGCTGAACTGTGCAAGCATTACGGAACGATCAAAATATAACGTTGGATTGAGCAAAAATTGACAATTCAGCTGCGCAGGGATGCCTGTGCGCACCGCCACAGCTTAGAGGGAACATTGGTGGAGTACCATTTAGTAGTGAAGAGCAGCTTATGGGTATTTCATTGTAACAACCACAGAGAAATTAAAGTTGAGGTTAACAACAATATTTTGGATAACATTTTTGACAACGAGTTCTCAGCCTGGTTAGATATTATCCCACATTTGGAGAAAACACCTCATGTTTAGACACTTAAATTGGTGCGTTCTGGATCCAGCTGGTCTTAACAGTTATAAAACTGCTATGTACAAGGGAAAGTAACTTTGGCTACAGTGTTTTAAAATAGGTTAACTTTGCTGATTTACAAACACTATTGAATTCTTGGTGCAATGACCTTAAGCAAGAAGGTTTAACAAATCATTTGAATTGTACATTGGCTAATCTCATTCCAAACTGCAACATTGATGTCACAAAATGACATTTCACAATGTAAATCATCTTTTTAAAACAAACTCAGATCACTCAAAACCCATTCCAGCATCAGAGTTTAGCAAATATCATACGAGAATTTTTTCAGGTTTTTATGAGCTAGTTTAAGTTGAAAAGGTTTCAATTTGTCTATTAATATTTCTGACGAATGAAGTTCATTTAGTAAATCTTAGCACAAAAGTGAAAAACATTTGCACCATAAATAAAGTTGGTCATATAACAGAGCAACAGCTGTTTTGTCTGATGCCAATTGAGAAGAATTGCATCTTGTTACAGTTTTGAGACTTTTCATCAATGGGGTATAAATAGTTAATTATACGTTTGTTTACAATTTAAGCTCTTGTGACTGTTCAAGTAGATATTAAAGAGAAGGAAACATAATATTGCATATAATTTCTTGTTAAATGATTATTAACATGATATAGCATATAATTTCTTGTTAAATGATTATTAACATAATATTCCATATACTTTCCAGAGATCTCAGAAATGCTTAATTACGCGTAATTGGACACAAAGTTTTGATATGGGATGCAGCAATTCACCCCCGCAGGAGTCCTCCGTATGCACGTTGTTGTCTTTTTGGAGGGGGCTTACTTTTTTTGGTTGCTTTTTTCTTTTGCAAACAGGAAGGTTTTGCAGCACAATAAATATGTTCTAATCACTATGAAAAATGAGGCAATGCTTTTATTTGAGTTTGTTGCTGACTTTCTTTGAGCAAAGGTCGTTGGCTTGCTTTGATGATGGTGCATTTGTTATTGAAGGCACCGCTAAAGGCTCCAGTTGAAGGACCTAATAAATACCCGTTTGTTATTGCTGAGGCAACATCAGATAATTGTAACACATTGAGACAGATTTGTTTTATTTGTTTAGTATATATCAATGCTTCAAAGGTAATCAGTTTTCTTTGAAGTGTCAGCAAAACATTTTTCTTCCATCTGGTTTTTAAAAAACATTAGCATCATCTGGTTGACTACTCATTTCACGTTTCTGCCTTCAGAGGTGTTGGATTTTAACTAGTCAGTTGTATGGTTAATTTGATTTTAATACAGCATACAGTAATAAGGCCAGATATCAGCATAAGCGGATTATAATATAACAGTGCATTGTTATATCCAAGGTCGCTGCTTCCTGTCTTGGTGCCTTTGATTTTCTCAACTACAAACGCAATACTGGATATAAAGTTTTTATCAGCCAAAATTGGTGTTGCCACAAATATCGCCAGATGGTATATTTTCTCACCAAAAGGAAAAACAGAATTGCAATTTGCTACATTAGTGAAGCCCTGCGATCCTGTAATAGATTTAATTTTTGATTGTAGCTGTATAAATATTGCATGCCAACTTCAAACCAAGACAGATTGAGACTTGGGCAAAATACCATTTGCAAAGTTGGATAAGTATTTTGGGGTTCAATGAAAAAATGATGAAGATTTCAATGAGATTCAGAACTGTGCTTAAGTTTGGATAGAACTGATATAGTATACTATTCTGCACATGGCTTTGATAAAATGTAATGTTTATGCATCGGGCTATGGAAATGAAATACATTACTTTGGAATCTTTCTGTCTGCATTTCAGCCCAACAAATTTTAAGTTTTTTTACCAGAAAGGCATGTTATTGAATAATTACAGAAATGATGTATTGTTGTGCAGAATTACCAGACATGCCGAATAAGTAGATACAGTTGTACATGTCAGTGTTATGAAGAATGGGGGAATTAAACTCAATGGCAACAAACAGTTCTTCTAATCTGCAAAGCTTAAAAAAAATTGGGATGGGACTGCAACTTTTGCTGGTGGGACTCCTATTTTTACCAAAATGGGAATGGACTCCTAGTTTTAATATCCTAGCGAGACCTCTGCTTTCTTTTTAAATGATTATTAACATAAAATTGCATATAATTTCTTGAATGATTATTAACATAAAATTGCATATAATTTCTTGAATGATTATTAACATAAAATTGCATATAATTTCTTGAATGATTATTAACATAATATTACATATAATTTCTTTTTAAATGATTATTAACATAAAATTGCATATAATTTCTTGAATGATTATTAACATAATATTGCATATAATTTCTTGAATGATTATTAACATAATATTACATATAAGTTCTTTTTAAATGATTATTAACATAATATTACATATAAGTTCTTTTTAAATGATTATTAACATAATATTACATATAAGTTCTTTTTAAATGATTATTAACATAATATTACATATAAGTTCTTTTTAAATGATTATTAACATAATATTACATATAAGTTCTTTTTAAATGATTATTAACATAATATTACATATAATTTCTTGAATGATTATTAACATAATATTGCATATAATTTCTTGAATGATTATTAACATAATATTGCATATAATCTCTTGAATGATTATTAACATAATATTGCATATAATTTCTTGAATGATTATTAACATAATATTACATATAAGTTCTTTTTAAATGATTATTAACATAATATTACATATAAGTTCTTTTTAAATGATTATTAACATAATATTACATATAAGTTCTTTTTAAATGATTATTAACATAATATTGCATATCATTTCTTTTTAAATGATTATTAACATAATATTACATATAATTTCTTGAATGATTATGAACATAATATTACATATAATTTCTTTTTAAATGAATATTAACATAATATTACATATAATTTCTTTTTAAATGATTATTAACTTAATATTGTATATCATTTCCTTTTAAATGATTATTAACATAATATTGCATTTAATTTCTTTTTAAATAATTATTAACATAATATTACATATAAGTAATTTCTTGAATGATTATTTACATAATATTGCATATAATTGTTAAATCATTATTGCATATAATTTCTTGTTAAATGGTTATTAACATAATATTGCATATCATTTCTTCTTAAATGATTTTTTTTTTACAGTTGGCATATTAGTTAATATATATATATATATATATATATATATATATATATATATATATATATATATATATATATATATATAGTAGCATCAGTACTTCCATGGGCATGACTGGAAAGGAATTTTTTTAGATCTTTTCTTAAATTCTTGCAAAATTCTTATAAAACAGCCGTGGAAGTAAACATTTAAAATCACTAAAATGGACATAATGGACAGTAAACATTTAAAATCACTAAAATGGACCAATGATCAAAGTCATAGAAAGCCTTTACAGCAAGGCCACCAGCGCAGTATGCTTCAACGGTCAAATATGAGATTGGTTTAGGACAACTGTGGGAGTCAGACAGGGCTGCTTGCTTTCACCTACTCTCTTCAACATCTTCCTTGAAAGAATCATGACAGATGCACTGGAAGACCGTGAAGGAACTGTCAGTATTGGAGGCAGAATAATAACGAATCTGCACTTTGCTGATGACATCGATGGCCTTGCAGGAAATGAGGAGGAGCTAGCTCAGTTGGTGGAAAAACTGGACAGGACAGCTACTGCTTTTGTTATGGAAATCAGCGCAGAGAAGACCAAATTGATGACCAACAACACCAGTGGCATCAGCAGTGACATGATTAGAGGCCAAAAACTGGAAACAGTTAATAGATTCAAGTACTTAGGAGCCATTGTGGCAGACGAGGGATCAAAACCAGAAATATTGTCCAGGATTGCGCTGACAATAATAGCAATGCCAAGGCTGAAGACAGTTTGGAAAGACAGAAACATCTCAGTCAGCTCAAAAATCAGACTGATGCGCTCCTTGGCTGCATCTGTATTCCTATATGCCAGTGAGTCATGGATCCTCAAAGCAGATCTCGAAAGGAGGATACAAGCTGTTGAAATGAGATGCTTTCGAAGGCTGCTTGGCATTACATATAGAGATCATGTCACGAATAAGGAAGTGGGAAACAGAATTAAGCAAGCCATTGGGCCCAATGAAGAGCTATTGACCATTGTGAAAAAGCGCAAAATGAAATGGTATGGACATGTCACACGATCAACAGGGCTTGCTAAGACAATCATGCAAGGTATTGTGCAGGGAGGGAGAAGGAGAGGAAGACAGAGGAAAAGATGGGAGGATAACATCTCGGAGTGGACAGGGCTGAAGCTGAGTGACACAGTGAGAGTATCAGAGAACAGATTGGAATGGAGGAAGCAGGTTGTCAGGTCATCAGTGGTGCCCCAACGGTCGGCAAGAATTAGGGATAGATAGATAGAAAATGTACCATAGAAATAATGGACAGTATACATTTAAAATCAGCGAAATGGACATAATGGACAGTAGACATTTAAAATCGGCAAAATGGACATAATGGACAGTAGACATTTAAAATCAGCAAAATGGACATCATGGACAATAGACATTTAAAATTGGCAAAATGGACATAATGGACAATAGACATTTAAAATCAACAAAATGGACATGATGGACAATAGACATTTAAAATCAACAAAATGGACATAATGGACAGTATACATTTAAAATTGGCAAAATGGACATAATGGACAATAGACATTTAAAATTGGCAAAATGGACATAATGGACAATAGACATTTAAAATCAACAAAATGAACATAATGGACAATAGACATTTAAAATCAACAAAATGGACATAATGGACAGTAGACATTTAAAATCGGCAAAATGGACATAATGGACAATAGACATTTAAAATTGGCAAAATGGACATAATGGACAATAGACATTTAAAATCAACAAAATGGACATAATGGACAGTAAACATTTAAAATCAACAAAATGGACATAATGGACAGTAGACATTTAAAATCAGCAAAATGGACATAATGGACAATATACATTTAAAATCGGCAAAATGGACATAATGGACAGTATACATTTAAAATCAGCAAAATGGACATAATGGACAATAGACATTTAAAATCAGCAAAATGGACATAATGGACAGTATACATTTAAAATCAGCAAAATGGACATAATGGACAATAGACATTTAAAATCGGCAAAATGGACATAATGGACAGTATACATTTAAAATCAGCAAAATGGACATAATGGACAATAGACATTTAAAATTGGCAAAATGGACATAATGGACAATAGACATTTAAAATCAGCAAAATGGACATAATGGACCGTATACATTTAAAATCAGCAAAATGGACATAATGGACAATAGACATTTAAAATCGGCAAAATGGACATAATGGACAGTATACATTTAAAATCAGCAAAATGGACATAATGGACAATAGACATTTAAAATCAGCAAATGGACATAATGGACAGTATACATTTAAAATCAACAAAATGGATATAATGGACAGTATACATTTAAAATCAGCAAAATGGACATAATGGACAATAGACATTTAAAATCGGCAAAATGGACATAATGGACAATAGACATTTAAAATCAGCAAAATGGACATAATGGACAGTATACATTTAAAATTGGCAAAATGGACATAATGGACAGTATACATTTAAAATCAGTAAAATGGACATAATGGACAATAGACATTTTAAATCGGCAAAATGGACATAATGGACAGTATACATTTAAAATTGGCAAAATGGACATAATGGACAATAGACATTTAAAATCAACAAAATGGACAGTATACATTTAAAATTAACAAAATGGACATAATGGACAGTAGACATTTAAAATCAACAAAATGGACATAATGGACAATAGACATTTAAAATCAGCAAAATGGACATAATGGACAGTAGACATTTAAAATCAGCAAAATGGACATAATGGACAATAGACATTTAAGATCAGCAAAATGGACATAATGGACAATAGACATTTCAAATCAACAAAATGGACATAATGGACAGTAGACATTTAAAATCAGCAAAATGGACATAATGGACAATAGACATTTAAAATCAGCAAAATGGACATAATGGACAATAGACGTTTAAAATCAACACAATGGACATAATGGACAGTAGACATTTAAAATGGACATAATGGACAATAGACATTTAAAATTAGTAAAATGGACATAATGAACAGTAGACATTTAAAATCAACAAAATGGACATAATGGACAGTATACATTTAAAATTGGCAAAATGGACATAATGGACAATAGACATTTAAAATTGGCAAAATGGACATAATGGACAATAGACATTTAAAATCAACAAAATGGACATAATGGACAATAGACATTTAAAATCGGCAAAATGGACATAATGGACAATAGACATTTAAAATCGACAAAATGGACATAATGGACAGTAGTCATTTAAAATCAGCAAAATGGACATAATGGACAATAGACATTTAAAATTGGCAAAATGGACATAATGGACAATAGACATTTAAAATCAACAAAATGGACATAATGGACAATAGACATTTAAAATCAACAAAATGGACATAATGGACAGTATACATTTAAAATTGGCAAAATGGACATAATGGACAATAGACATTTAAAATCAACAAAATGAACATAATGGACAATAGACATTTAAAATCAACAAAATGGACATAATGGACAGTAGACATTTAAAATCGGAAAAATGGACATAATGGACAATAGACATTTAAAATTGGCAAAATGGACATAATGGACAATAGACATTTAAAATCAACAAAATGGACATAATGGACAGTAAACATTTAAAATCAACAAAATAGACATAATGGACAGTAGACATTTAAAATCAGCAAAATGGACATAATGGACAATAGACATTTAAAATCGGCAAAATGGACATAATGGACAGTATACATTTAAAATCAGCAAAATGGACATAATGGACAATAGACATTTAAAATTGGCAAAATGGACATAATGGACATTATACATTTAAAATCAGCAAAATGGACATAATGGACAATAGACATTTAAAATTGGCAAAATGTACATAATGGACAGTATACATTTAAAATCAACAAAATGGACATAATGGACAGTATACATTTAAAATCAGCAAAATGGACATAATGGACAATAGACATTTAAAATCGGCAAAATGGACATAATGGACAATAGACATTTAAAATTAGCAAAATGGACATAATGGACAGTATACATTTAAAATCAACAAAATGGACATAATGGACAGTATACATTTAAAATTGGCAAAATGGACATAATGGACAATAGACATTTAAAATCAGCAAAATGGACATAATGGACAATAGACATTTAAAATCAACAAAATGGACATAATGGACAATAGACATTTAAAATCGGCAAAATGGACATAATGGACAGTAGACATTTACAATCGACAAAATGGACATAATGGACAGTAGACATTTAAAATCAGCAAAATGGACATAATGGACAATAGACATTTAAAATTGGCAAAATGGACATAATGGACAATAGACATTTAAAATCAACACAATTGACATAATGGACAGTAGACATTTAAAATCAACAAAATGGACATAATGGACAATAGACATTTAAAATTAGCAAAATGGACATAATGGACAATAGACATTTAAAATCAACAAAATGGACATAATGGACAGTATACATTTAAAATTGGCAAAATGGACATAATGGACAATAGACATTTAAAATTGGCAAAATGGACATAATGGACAATAGACATTTAAAATCAACAAAATGGACATAATGGACAATAGATATTTAAAATCGGCAAAATGGACATAATGGACAGTAGACATTTAAAATCGACAAAATGGACATAATGGACAGTAGACATTTAAAATCAGCAAAATGGACATAATGGACAATAGACATTTAAAATTGGCAAAATGGACATAATGGACAATAGACATTTAAAATCAACAAAATGGACATAATGGACAATAGACATTTAAAATCAACAAAATTGACATAATGGACAGTATACATTTAAAATCAGCAAAATGGACATAATGGACAATAGACATTTAAAATTGGCAAAATGGACATAATGGACAATAGACATTTAAAATCAACAAAATGAACATAATGGACAATAGACATTTAAAATCAACAAAATGGACATAATGGACAGTAGACATTTAAAATCGGCAAAATGGACATAATGGACAATAGACATTTAAAATTGGCAAAATGGTCATAATGGACAATAGACATTTAAAATCAACAAAATGGACATAATGGACAGTAAACATTTAAAATCAACAAAATGGACATAATGGACAGTAGACATTTAAAATCAGCAGAATGGACATAATGGACAATAGACATTTAAAATCGGCAAAATGGACATAATGGACAGTATACATTTAAAATCAGCAAAATGGACATAATGGACAATAGACATTTAAAATTGGCAAAATGGACATAATGGACAGTATACATTTAAAATCAGCAAAATGGACATAATGGACAATAGACATTTAAAATCGGCAAAATGGACATAATGGACAGTATACATTTAAAATCAACAAAATGGACATAATGGACAGTATACATTTAAAATCAGCAAAATGGACATAATGGACAATAGACATTTAAAATCGGCAAAATGGACATAATGGACAATAGACATTTAAAATTGGCAAAATGGACATAATGGACAATAGACATTTAAAATCAACACAATTGACATAATGGACAGTAGACATTTAAAATCAACAAAATGGACATAATGGACAATAGACATTTAAAATTAGCAAAATGGACATAATGGACAGTAGACATTTAAAATCAACAAAATGGACATAATGGACAGTATACATTTAAAATTGGCAAAATGGACATAATGGACAATAGACATTTAAAATTGGCAAAATGGACATAATGGACAATAGACATTTAAAATCAACAAAATGGACATAATGGACAATAGACATTTAAAATCGGCAAAATGGACATAATGGACAGTAGACATTTAAAATCGACAAAATGGACATAATGGACAGTAGACATTTAAAATCAGCAAAATGGACATAATGGACAATAGACATTTAAAATTGGCAAAATGGACATAATGGACAATAGTCATTTAAAATCAACAAAATGGACATAATGGACAATAGACATTTAAAATCAACAAAATGGACATAATGGACAGTATACATTTAAAATTGGCAAAATGGACATAATGGACAATAGACATTTAAAATCAACAAAATGAACATAATGGACAATAGACATTTAAAATCAACAAAATGAACATAATGGACAATAGACATTTAAAATCAACAAAATGGACATAATGGACAGTAGACATTTAAAATCGGCAAAATGGACATAATGGACAATAGACATTTAAAATTGGCAAAATGGACATAATGGACAATAGACATTTAAAATCAACAAAATGGACCTAATGGACAGTGAACATTTAAAATCAACAAAATGGACATAATGGACAGTAGACATTTAAAATCAGCAGAATGGACATAATGGACAATAGACATTTAAAATCGGCAAAATGGACATAATGGACAATAGACATTTAAAATTGGCAAAATGGACATAATGGACAATAGACATTTAAAATTGGCAAAATGGACATAATGGACAATAGACATTTAAAATCAACACAATTGACATAATGGACAGTAGACATTTAAAATCAACAAAATGGACATAATGGACAATAGACATTTAAAATTAGCAAAATGGACATAATGGACAGTAGACATTTAAAATCAACAAAATGGACATAATGGACAGTATACATTTAAAATTGGCAAAATGGACATAATGGACAATAGACATTTAAAATTGGCAAAATGGACATAATGGACAATAGACATTTAAAATCAACAAAATGGACATAATGGACAATAGACATTTAAAATCGGCAAAATGGACATAATGGACAGTAGACATTTAAAATCGACAAAATGGACATAATGGACAGTAGACATTTAAAATCAGCAAAATGGACATAATGGACAATAGACATTTAAAATTGGCAAAATGGACATAATGGACAATAGTCATTTAAAATCAACAAAATGGACATAATGGACAATAGACATTTAAAATCAACAAAATGGACATAATGGACAGTATACATTTAAAATTGGCAAAATGGACATAATGGACAATAGACATTTAAAATCAACAAAATGAACATAATGGACAATAGACATTTAAAATCAACAAAATGAACATAATGGACAATAGACATTTAAAATCAACAAAATGGACATAATGGACAGTAGACATTTAAAATCGGCAAAATGGACATAATGGACAATAGACATTTAAAATTGGCAAAATGGACATAATGGACAATAGACATTTAAAATCAACAAAATGGACCTAATGGACAGTAAACATTTAAAATCAACAAAATGGACATAATGGACAGTAGACATTTAAAATCAGCAGAATGGACATAATGGACAATAGACATTTAAAATCGGCAAAATGGACATAATGGACAATAGACATTTAAAATTGGCAAAATGGACATAATGGACAGTATACATTTAAAATCAGCAAAATGGACATAATGGACAATAGACATTTAAAATCGGCAAAATGGACATAATGGACAGTATACATTTAAAATCAACAAAATGGACATAATGGACAGTATACATTTAAAATCAGCAAAATGGACATAATGGACAATAGACATTTAAAATCGGCAAAATGGACATAATGGACAATAGACATTTAAAATCAGCAAAATGGACATAATGGACAGTATACATTTAAAATCAGCAAAATGGACATAATGGACAATAGACATTTAAAATCGGCAAAATGGACATAATGGACAGTATACATTTAAAATCAGCAAAATGGACATAATGGACAATAGACATTTAAAATCGGCAAAATGGACATAATGGACAGTATACATTTAAAATCAACAAAATGGACATAATGGACAGTATACATTTAAAATTAACAAAATGGACATAATGGACAGTAGACATTTAAAATTGGCAAAATGGACATAATGGACAATAGACATTTTAAATCGGCAAAATGGACATAATGGACAGTATACATTTAAAATTGGCAAAATGGACATAATGGACAATAGACATTTAAAATCAACAAAATGGACATAATGGACAGTATACATTTAAAATTAACAAAATGGACATAATGGACAGTAGACATTTAAAATCAACAAAATGGACATAATGGACAATAGACATTTAAAATCAGCAAAATGGACATAATGGACAGTAGACATTTAAAATCAGCAAAATGGACATAATGGACAATAGACATTTAAAATCAGCAAAATGGACATAATGGACAATAGACATTTCAAATCAACAATATGGACATAATGGACAGTAGACATTTAAAATCAGCAAAATGGACATAATGGACAATAGACATTTAAAATCGGCAAAATGGACATAATGGACAATAGACATTTAAAATCGGCAAAATGGACATAATGGACAATAGACATTTAAAATTGGCAAAATGGACATAATGGACAATAGACAGTTAAAATCAACAAAATGGACATAATGGACAGTAGACATTTAAAATCGACAAAATGGACATAATGGACAATAGACATTTAAAATCAACAAAATGGACATAATGGACAGTATACATTTAAAATTGGCAAAATGGACATAATGGACAGTAGACATTTAAAATCAACAAAATGGACATAATGGACAGTATACATTTAAAATCAGCAAATTGGACATAATGGACAATAGACATTTAAAATCAGCAAAATGGACATAATGGACAATAGACATTTAAAATCGGCAAAATGGACATAATGGACAATAGACATTTAAAATCAGCAAAATGGACATAATGGACAGTATACATTTAAAATTGGCAAAATGGTCATAATGGACAGTATACATTTAAAATCGGCAAAATGGACATAATGGACAATAGACATTTAAAATCAGCAAAATGGACATAAAGGACAGTATACATTTGAAATCAACAAACTGGATATTGAAGACTCGGCTATTGGAATTTTCATTCATCCAAATTGCATGATTCTTTTTTAAATGGTGTTCCTTATTTTTGAATAGATTTTGGTTATTTATTTTTCTTATTAGGGTGGCTTTTGACACAGTTCTTTGTATTTTCTTTTGTTATTTGTATTTGATATTTCCTTTATTTAAAAAATTTCTTTTTGTCAACAGACTTTTACCATGGAATGTTCAGGAGGTTTCTTACCTTGCTTTCTGACAGACTGACCTATGGCCCACAAGCGGAGGTGATGGAGCCAGTCAGTAACATGTGGGCAGAGCTACAGAAAGATAAAAAGTGAGTTCTTGGCACTGCAGTCCTTCATGTTCATTATTGTTACAACTGTATATATTAACCTGTTTCTAGTAGTGCAGTGCAGTTATTGTGGATGTAAAAGTCACATTTCAAAGGTTAAAATATCTTGCCACAGTGAGAGATAGAGCCACAATGAGACACAGATCTACAATGAGACATAAAGCTACATTGAGACATAGAGCTACAATGAGACATAGCTACAATGAGACAGTGCTACAATGAAACATAGAGCTACAATGAGACATAGAGCTACAATGAGACAGAGCTGTAACCATTTAGCAATACATGTGCAGTACATAAGTATTTTTGAGACAATAAAATTGGATTGCCACTTTGTAGCTTTGATGAAATGCAATCGTCTTGCCATACTATATTTTTAATATATGCAGTATAACTTGAGAATGAAATGCAGATATGCATTTTACTCAAATAGATTTCAGATTTAGTTTCTAAATTTTAATGCTGGTTCAGTTTTGTCAAGATGACTGGAGCAGAAGAATGTATTTTTATTCACGTTATACACAATAAGGCATTAAAATGTGGCTCAGTTGAGGATGCCACACTATATTTTTAAGTTTTGAACAAGCCAGTAATTGTAGCAAAGGTCTTTTTAAATGTTGCTTGTCTTGTCAAACAGTTAGCAACAATTATCAAATTAGGGTAGTAAATCTATTAGCTCCTAGTAATCCAGTCTTGAGAGACTTAGTGAAGCTAAAAGGAAGTGGCGATTCTTCTCCAGAACACTAAAAGAACTACAGACTTTTAATGATTTTGTATTAAGTATTACACAAACACTTAATTTTAGACCTGAATGCTACTTTCGACAATCTTATTTTAATCGACGTTTCAAGTACATTGTAAAGGGAGTACTTGCATTCATTCACTGGATTGGCAGATATGACCCTTTTAATGTCACCAAAATGCGACTTCTACGAAAACAATCGAGCGACTTTATGTAAACAACTCCATACGCACATGCGAGCTTGTGACATCACAAGAAGAACGTGTAGTTTTCTAGCAGCACGGTTACTCGTTGTGACAGTGAGAGTGAACATGAACAAGAATTGGAATATTCTTCCTCTTCGTTTGATTAAGATCACTGACAACCAACAAAAAATTCCAAAATTGAAATCCATTTTTAGTACACCACCAACCAGCCTAAATAAGGCCAAAAGAAATGGCAAAATGAATGAAAAAAATAAAAAAAGCACCAAACCACTTAGGAAGAAATGAAACAAACCAACCAACCGGACAAAGAACAACAACAATGAATATTTATATATACACAGTCATATATCTATTTATCTTAAACATCTTAAATTAAAAAAATGGAGTAAAAACATCAGCATCAATATATCTTCAATAAATACAATGGATTAGATATTACAGAAGCAAACCAAATCATCAAAATAGCAGATAAATATGATTTTGTATGCCTTCACGAACTACACCAGTTACCAAAAAAAAAAAATATTAAACTAATAGAGGACAAATTAAATGCTCTCTACCTAACAGATATAAACGAAAAAGATAGATACTCAGGAGTTGGGATTATCATCCACAACAAATGGGTAAACTCAAATTGGAATATAATAAAACCACCCAAAGAATTGAAATGGAGACTTTTACATTTAAAATTTAATGACCTACACATCATAAATGTAAATGCACCATCTACCAACAGTTTAAAACTAAAATAATACAACAACCTAAACAAATACCTTCAACCTTACATCACGGAAAACCTTTTAATGATAGGTGATTTTAACAACAATACTGACGAACGTGACAAAACAAACATAATAAACATTACGGACAGAAGATTTCAAAATCACATGAATGCACTTGTCAAAATCAACAATCATATAGACACTTATAGACATAAATACCCAATGAAACTAGAATACACACACACACAAGTATGGGAAATCTAGAATTGATAGTGCTGATATCTGAAACTTTAAAACCGGTATGTAGCGTGTAAATAAGTAAAATATTGATTTTTGTGTTGCCTAAAAACTACTCTAATGTTTTTTTTGTTGTTTTTTTTCGTGAGAAAAAATGCGTTATTTTAACGTTTTTTTATTTTAATTTTAACGTTTTTAACATCTGTGAGACAAACCAAGGGAAAAATTAATAACTCAGATTTAAAAAAATCGTTATGGCTATTTAACCCAGAAAATTTACTTTACACGGCCCAGAGAAATGACAAAATATTCTACTGTGAAGTTACTAACTTTATTTAACTATATTTTTTAATGAAAGAAATAATGTAAAATGGAATGCGGATGCTGAATAACTGGAAACCCCTAATGGCTAGTTCAACAACACCAGTTTTACAGCACTATATCAAAACAAACTTATAATAAAACACATACAGAAAAACACGTATCTATACGAACTGGATAGCCTAAAAGACTAGTTTTAAAAACACCAGTCGGATAACATGATATACTACGACAAAACAAATTTACAGTCAAATACATGTAGAAAACCCATGTTTATTTTTAAAACACAAGTTTAGTAACACAAAGTTTTCGTACATACATAAATAACACTAGACTGTTAGCAGATCTACAGCACAACGATAGTAGCAGGTTGCTCCCATGTGAAGTAGACGCAGAATACACACAACAGACCTTCCTTCTCTATTAATGAAATTTATTGCAGCTGCGGTAATATATCCACCGCTGCAGCTTCAAAAGAAAAATATCAATTCAATATCCAAAGTAAACTAATATGACTGATGAAAGTATAATGGCGGCACAATGATGAGAAAGTCAATATTTGACATCTAAATAGAACTCACTTGCCTCTCTCCTTCTTGCAACCAATTATCAAACAAGAATATGAATTAATTTTTAATAACCATGCTAATTAATGGAATTGGTGGAAATCTCCACTTACAATATATATTCTGTTAATAACTTTAACAGAGGAATGCATGTTAGAAGTTTCTAAAACATGCGACATAATCACTGGCTTTAATAAAGAGATGCTTCACACTTGACAATGATACAGCAATGGTTCCTTGCAATGTTGGGTTCCTCTTGTGATGTCACACTGCCTGAAATCACGGAAACTGCCGAAGTTGTACTTGATTTGCGGAGAATATTCATGACATGTACTTTTAAAATAAATATCTCTATATCCGTTGATCACATAGGGTACAAATTTTCAGATATTACATAAATCATGATATTTAATAATTTAGAGTTAAGTGATATGGGGGTCTCAGGTCTAACATTAAGGCACACAGCGCAGTTTGAAATGATAAACATGAATACATGCTGTTTATTTCTCCAGAATTAACATCTAAAAGATTGGCTGCTGCCCTGCCATGTGACATAAGGCAAGGTTGTGTTAATGTAAGAAACAAACAGAAAGAATTGTACACCATTGCAGTAGTATATGTACCCAAAAGTAGTTCTGTTACAACTGCTGCCATTACAACTAAAATTATTATGGCAAAACGGACTTCATACACGTCTAGCATGACCTAGACATCTAGTTGTTACCCTCATTGTTCTAAGACTGTGCATCCTGTACAGTCCTATTTACTAGTCCTGGACCTTCAAGTTTATAGATCTATGTACACTGTGGATGCAAATTCCTGTCTATCCCCTGACCCAATTAAGTTATAAAAAACCTCAACATTCTTTTTGGCAAGAAAGATGATTCTTTGAACTTAAATTAAGAACTCACATAATAAAACAGCAATGAAGAAACATTCAAAGTTTAGATGAAACCAAAGATAGTAATAAAAGTTATTCATTGGATTTAACATTGTAAAATGTTTTTAGTTTCCCAGGAATGTTATGATTTTATTCCCATTAATGGACTCATTTTTCACACCATCAGTTTTCATAACAGAACCCAACATTTCTGAATGCTGAATTTCCAGGACATTCACTGCTAAGGCTTACACATAGCACTGATTAACCTTTTTTCACATAATCATAATACTAGCTGAAAGCACTTAACAACCTCTCGACATAATACAAACTTAAAACACCATATAACCCCTGTCTACATAGACACAATACCAACATAAAGTATTGTACAACCTGTCCAAATAGCCACAATATCAACTTAAAGTACTGTACAATTTATTTCTTCATTGCCACAGTACCAACTCTAAACACTGTACAACCTCTGTCTACATAGCCACAATACCAACTTAAAGCACTGTACCTCAGTCCACATAGCCACAATACCAACTTAAAGCACTGTAAAACCTCAGTCCACATGGACACAATACCAACTTAAAGCACTGTACAACCTCAGTCCACATGACCACAATACCAGCTTAAAGCACTGTGCAACCTCAGTCCACATGACCACAATACCAACTTAAAAACACTACAACCATTGACCACATGACCACAATACCAGCTTAAAGCACTGTACAACCTCAGTCCACATGACCATAATACCGTCTTAAAGCACTGTACATCCTCTGTTCACATAACCATAGTACCAACTTAAAACTGCAAGCTGAGGTGGCTCAGTGGCTACCATGCTGGACTGATGACCAACAGGTTGCAGATTTAAATTACGTCACTGGACCAGCCTGAGTTAGCCACCATGGGTAAGGCACTTGATTCCAATTACCATGGCACTGTAAAACAACCAAGTATTATTGTCCACCTTAGAACTTTTTCCACCTGCTTTTGTGGTTAGTTACTTCAATATTAACATCTGAATGCGCATTTGTCTGTGTCAGCTTCAAGGAAGATTCGATTTCAACTTTCGTGATCTCATCAGGTCCTTGTATGTCAAATTTCCACTTGGTCCCAAAATATGTCCATCAAAAAATTGCTTCTTTCATGTTTTAAGTGGTCACTCTTCCATCTCCAAGCTGGAACATTGAAGCCATGGTTCTAATACTGGGTTCTATTTTTAGGCTGCCACGTGGCCCTTGGTCCGCCAGTTGTGAGCATGAACTCCAGGAATTGATGCGGCAAATTGATGTCATGGTGGCTGCCAAAAGAAAAGAATGGGAAAGGGAGACTGAAACTTTTCAGTCAAGGTTGGATATAAAAGAGAAAGAACTACTAATGCAGAAAACTACAGTGGAACAAAAACACAAAGAGGTATACTTGGTAATTCTGTATTATACAGTACTGTCATATTTCTTTTTAGCTCTGCTGGTCATTATCTGAAAGAGTTTATGGGATGTTTTTTTTGTCCATTTGTTATTGGTGCTGCCTCTAAACCACTTGGTTTTATCACTTTACAGTTTAAAGAGAGAAATGATCTTATCTTGAATTCCTGGAATTTCTTTTCAAATAAGTAGAGTGTTGATCCCTTTGAAGGATCCTTTTTTTGTGGGTAGATGAATTCTTCCCTATTGAAGAGCTTGATTAGTCTAAAACATGGGGAAATGGTTTTCTTGTTATGCCACACACACACATACAAACACACATACATACACACACACACACACACACACATCCACACACACACATCAAGTATTGAGAAGCAAGGATGATATGTTTGGTCAGATAGAGATGACATTTCTTAGTATTGCCATGATAAAGTGGCTGTTATCACATTTATTGTATATTATTTTATATATTCAGCAATACATGAATGTCAGCTTTTAATTCATTGACACAGTGTAACAAATATGTACACAATCAGGTATCAAAACAAGGACGGCTCTTAATTACGTTCTCACAGAACGCTTGCTGACATTAGCTGTTACAGTAGATTGGCATATTTCACAAGTGAATGCAACTAGGCACATTGCATGTACAATCATTACACTTAAACCAAACTAAAAGATAAAACTAATACTAAAATTTTAATTGATAAAAATAACTAATTTATTTGGTATTTATTTCTAAATTTTTAAAAAATTAATGCCTCTAGTAGGCATTATTGACATTTTCATTGATCAGAAATTTGTTGCATATAATGTTATTTATGCTGTAACAAAAATTGTTGTATGGAAAGAAATTTATCAAGATACATATTTTATTAGATGTTGATAATTTTATAACATTGTCCCAAATATCCAGGTCATATAAATCGTTTTCAATGATAGAATGAGCGACATATATATATATTAAGTAGTTATCCCCAATTTTTGGCAGCCCAATGGTGTAAGACCGCCCCCCCCCTTTCGGACCTTTAAGTCAGGATGCATGGTTTTCATATCAGGTTAATTGCAATCATCTCCTTATACCACAGCACAGTTACCAGCTGTCCACCTGTCACTGACCATACAGCTGTAACTGACCATTAGCATGGGAGACCTTATAGGAAGATTGTCCAACTACAGTAGATTGGAGCATTGTCCCCCCCCCCCTCATGTTCTAGGATGGTCTTAGGCCTATAATTCTGGACACATGGGGTATGTACTGGATCCATTGGATCTAGTGCATAATAAAATCACACTGTCATTGGTCATGGGGAATATTTTGCTAAATTGGTCCAGCGCACTATGATATATGGGGCTTTAAGTTACAGATTTAACCGTACCATCTGCAACAGGTGCTTTCTGTGACAGAGATTTGAGTGAGAAATTTGTCTGTCTAAGCCAGGCTCTTGTTCACAAGCATCCAGTACCTGTGACGCTGTCTTCTATGCTGCCACCTTCCAGACTGATGATTTTCCAGGCAAACCAGCCAGCAGTGCCACACTTCCATATGTTCACTGCTTCTCCAAAAGGGGGAGCTAGTGACATTTTTATTGGAATTAAGTTTTTCAGAGTCAATTAAAATAGTTGCAATTATCAAGATGTAAAGTTTGGGAGATACATAGGATGTTTTCTTATGTTGTTAAATACTGGTAAACCTGTTTAGAGAAATGGCCAACTGTTAAATTATGCAAACTAAATGAGTGATAACATGCCTACATTTAGCCTCATGTGTTTTTAATTTTTTCTGTCTTTTTGTTATTCATCATGGTAAAGGGTTTTTTTTATATCTCAGAAGTACATTGCCTGTTTCTCTGACTTGATGCTCCACACTTTGTCATGTTTGTTTTCTGTACATAATTTCATCAGCAAACTGAAAATCTGTTGTATTTGGAAAGAGTGTCTTTTCAATTTTGAAATAAATACCAACACATGCTTTTAAAAATCTCTCAAGGCTCCTTTTTTCTCTCATCCAGATAGGACATTTGAGACACCAGATGGAAACAATGGAAACCAAACAGAGGGAGTTGATTTCTAAGTATGAGACACAAGTGGCTCAGCTGAGATTGGAGGTTAGTCACTATTGATTTGAACAGAGCATCGTTATTGATTTGATTAAAGCATTTCATTACATTCTGTGGCCATGACAGGAGAGCACTCCCATGGTGTTGAAATATTACACACAAGCTATGTACATGCATTGGTTGTTGGCTGACATCTGAACCTACCCTTTGAGAAGAAAAAAGTGAATTGTTTTGCCATTTAAAACCTACATAATGCGGCTGGTGGAAGCATTGCATAATCAGAGGTTTTATGTACAAAGTTAGGAGCTGTTGGGTCATGCTAAAGCCAACATGTCAGTGGTAGTGGTCTTCATTTACAGTATATTTCATGTTTGAAAAGTCCAGTCTGGACTAAGCTCCCCCCAAAATTTCATAGTTATTGCTTATTCATTCATAGAAATGTAATTATTTGTGCATGTCTTGTAAAAAGTATGTAGCAGTTATTTAATTGTATTGTACTTGTACTGTAGTCCATTAACTGTATGAGACTAGTCTTCACCTAAAGGGATTTTGTTGGTGTTAGTTCAAGCTTGTGTATTTGTGTTCAAGCTTTTGTTTTATTTGTTAAAGCTATTGTCAGTAAAAGACAGCTCTTGTTTGGATTAATGTCAAGAATATTATGTAATAGTTACAGTTACTAAAAATAGAAGTCTGTCAATAATATCTTGTCAAAAAAAATGCTATTAATAGTTTTATCAAATTTGACAAAAAAGAATCATGATTTGAACGGTGTACTCACATATATGACCGCTGTTACAAAAATGCTAAAAATTGAAAAACCAGTCATCCATCAATAGTTGCTATTTACAGCTTCTTACAATCCACTTTTAATCAGCTTTTGTTTTCTTCAAAACCTCTTTATTATAATTTGATCAAATTTGAAATAAAGCATCTTGGCCTGAAAATCTTTCCGATTTTTACAAATGATTTTGGTCCACCATCAAAGATGACCACCATTGCTAAAATACAAATAAAACCTTTTAATTTTCTTCTTGATAACTGCTGACCATAATTTGACATAGATCGTCCTAACATAGAGGGCTTTCAGTTTTATACAACGGATGTTTATTAACCGTTAGACATGGCATCATTACCAAAAAAAGAACAGCATTTAAGCAGCTTCTGTAGAAAAACTGCTCCACAGAATTTTACCAAACTTACAGAAAGTATCCTGCAGGGTTCGTATGGTCTTTGAATGTCTTTGAGAGTTTGGGAAAACAGGTAGCATTTTCAAGGCCTTGAAAGTTTAGGAAAATCGAGCATATTACCCTGAGGTCTTTAAAAGTCTTTGAAAATTGAAATAAACCCCAAAATTTTGATTTCTTTCCAGAATTACAAATAAAATTATCCGAGGTCATTAGATTCGGATTTAATCTAGTTATCCTGGTTTCTTTCTTTTGATGACCCGTTTAGTTTCATTGGAGCCGCAACAACAAAAGAGGCTTTGTTTGGCCATCCAAAGTTGGCCTCTGCGACGACTTCAATAACCACTCTTCATCAAAGCAAGATGGCTACACACTTCATCAAAGGAAGTCACAAATAAAATTGCCTAAGGTCGTTAGATTCAGATGTAACTGGTTTTCCTGGCTTTTTTCTTTTAATGAATCGTTCAATTTGATTGGACGAGTCCATCTTTGGCCAATCAAAATATTCTTTACACTAGTTCACTCTATGTAGAAAGTGCACAAAAGTATAACACTCTCGAGGATTCAAAATTTTGTTCTGCATAATAATGTTCCTTGGTTTAATATAGAAACATCCATTGTAATAAATTCAATTCGAGGATAAACAGTTTCAAAGTGCACATGCGTATACTATAGTAGAGTTAAGCAAGAGTTGTTGTTCTTGAATTGCGAGTATATAAAAAAAAACGTGTGCTGTGAAGCTTTAACGTTAGGAAGTCAAGTCATTTGATTAGGCAAGTAAAAAAAAATTTAAAAAATGTATTTTCAGTTGACGGAATGTCCCCGTTTCTCATTGTCGACCCTCGACTTTTTTCCCAATGATATAATTTTTTTTTTAAATTGCATTGCCGAAATTGATTTGTGTACCTATAGTCTGACTATACATCCCCATTTGTTTGTACCCCTATTGATTTCAATAACGAAAATAATTAAATGGTAAAAAGTGCACAGAACTAAGTCAACTGAATCATTGATGTATAACTTCTAACCTGAATGTGACCAGAATGGCACTAATACTGCCATCTCCTGCACATTTCATGATTAACGGACTTCAGACTATAATTGAGCCCGTTTTTCCCAGTACTTTGAAGTGCTTGAAATATTACTAGATTTATAGATAATGTTTATTTAAAAAATGGAGAATAATACCGCCTAACCTTGATGAAGTGTTTTATTCTGTCCTTTCCAAAAAAAAGGAATATGTCAAACTTTGGAATGTTATCCAGAAAATGTTGTTGTCACATGGGCAGGCAACAGTGGAGAGAGGATTTTCTGTCAACAAACAAGTATCTGGTGAGAACCTCAGCAGAGAAAGCCTCAGAGCTCAAAGGCTAATCATTGACATAAGGAGAAAAGCAGGTGGACCTTTGGAAATCATCATTAGCAATGAAATGATGACGTATGGTTCCTCTGCAAGACATAAGTACCATGCCTATCTGGATAAGAAGAAAGCAGAGAAGGATGAGAGAAAAACCAAAAGGGAAAGAAACGGGAGTTAGCCTTGGATGAAGTGGAAGAACTTAAAGCCAAAAAGTTGCCTCTTGAAGCTAACATTGCCAGCCTACATGCTTCCTTTGTACAGAAAGCAGAAGAGGCAGAGTTAACGAAGGACTCATTGTGCTTAACGAAGGACTCATTGTGCTTGTCACAGAGTCAAATGCTCTTAGGAGAAAAGCAGAGGAAAAGATGAGAGTGGTGGCATCTCTTTCCAAAATGATTGAAGAGAAAAAAAGCAAAGATAATAATGCATTTCAAGCAATGCTGATGTCTGTTAAGAGAACAATTTATTTTGTATTAAATCTGACACGTTTGTTACATATTTCTGAAAGAACAACGAATGTTAACCTATCTTCCAGATAATTATAATACTATTTTAGGAAATTAATTATAGTTTGACTTTAATCAGTAATCAATATTGTAGTATTTGGCATTCATTCTTTTCTCAAATAACCTGTATACACAATATTAGCAAAAATAGGTCTTGGAAATCTCTGTTTCTGGTCTTTGAAAATTTGGGAAAAGTCTTTGAATTTATCTTTCATAGTTCAGTATGAACCCTGTCCTGGCTTTAACAGCCTTTGGATTTAAACAATGATGCCAATCTGCCATCAAGTATAAACTTAAATTACAGAACAAGATTTTTTTTTTTTAAAAATCTCAGAAACTGCTTAGCAGAATTGGGTCTGATTGACATTTGATATTAAGAGTTTTTAAATTTAAACAATAGTGCATGTTCTCCATCAGGTCTGACCACTATAGCTGAAAATGTCAAAATCTTGAAGCAACTTATTCTCAGAAACCGCTCAACATAATTTGACCAAATTTTTCAGAAAGCATTCTAGTATGAAGGGATTTTAAGTTTATTTTGCCAATCTGCCATCTAAAATGGTTGTTACTATACATAATTGTAATAAATTGCTAATCAGGATTACACCAGATTTGACAGAATGTGTCTTACATTGAATGCTTTTTTATATTTATACAAATGTGCTGTTCTACCATCAAATGTGTCTGATGCTAATTAAAGTAGGCAAACTTTTACACAGCTTGGTTTCTAAACAACTGCTAAGCAGGATTTGAACAACTTTGACACGAAGCATCATTGCATAGTGACCTTTCAATATTGGACAAAGGATGCTACTTTTCAGTCAGGTATGGATGTGTTATGACTGTGGTCTTAAACTAAGTAGCAGACAAAAGTGTATACCAACAATTAGTACAATTCAATAAATAATTTATTCTCCTAAACTACAATGTGAACATTTAATCAGAATTTACAGCATTGTGATTTAAGTCCCAAATAATCCTAAAAGTTCTATCACAAGCTCAAAAATATAGTGTTCTGAATGAATTCCAAATAAATTCTAATCTGGAATGTACTGATGTGCCAATAGTCTTCAGTGTGCTCACATGCCAACAGTCTTATTGTATCTCAGTGATATAATCCAAATAGTCCTTAAATGAATTTGCAATAATCCCTAACGTTTTTGTTTAATATGTCAATAAGCACTTTGTATGGATGCTTCTCATCGTTATTGAGGATAATGACAGGCATACATTTAATTTTTTCTCTTTTTGAAGTATTATTTCTCATCGTTATTGAGGATAATGACAGACAAATTAATTTTTTCTCTTTTTAAAGTATTATTTCTCATCTTTATTGAGGATAATGACAGGTATAAATAATGTTTTCTCTTTTTGAGAAATTATTTCTCATCTTTATTGAGGATAGTGATAGGCAAAAATTAATGTTTTCTCTTTTTGAAGTATTATTTCTCATCTTTATTGAGGATAATGACAGGCATAAATAATGTTTTCTCTTTTTGAAGTATTATTTCTCATCTTTATTGAGGATAATGACAGGCATAAATAATGTTTTCTCTTTTTGAAGTATTATTTCTCATCTTTATTGAGGATAATGACAGGCATAAATAATGTTTTCTCTTTTTGAAGTATTATTTCTCATCTTTATTGAGGATAGTGATAGGCAAAAATTAATGTTTTCTCTTTTTGAGGTATTTCTCATCTTTATTGAGGATAATGGTATGCAAAAATTAATGTTTTCTCTTTGAGATATTATTTCTCACCTTTATTGAGGATAGTGATAGGCAAAAATTAATGTTTTCTCTTTTTGAGGTATTTCTCATCTTTATTGAGGATAATGGCATGCAAAAATTAATGGTTTCTCTCTGAGGTATTATTTCTCATCTTTATTGAGGATAGTGATAGGCAAAAATTAATGTTTTCTCTTTTTGAGGTATTTCTCATCTTTATTGAGGATAATGGCATGCAAAAATTAATGTTTTCTCTTTGAGGTATTATTTCTCATCTTTATTGAGGATAATGACAGGCATAATTTTAATTTTTTCTCTTTTTGAAGTATTATTTCTCATCGTTATTGAGGATAATGACAGACAAATTAATTTTTTATCTTTTTGAAGTATTATTTCTCATCTTTATTGAGGATAATGACAGGTATAAATAATGTTTTCTCTTTTTGAGAAATTATTTCTCATCGTTATTGAGGATAATGACATGCATAAATTAATGTTTTCTCTTTTTGAAGTATTATTTCTCATCTTTATTGAGGATAATGACAGGCATAAATAATGTTTTCTCATTTTGAGAAATTATTTCTCATCTTTATTGAGGATAATGACAGGCATAAATAATGTTTTCTCATTTTGAGAAATTATTTCTCATCTTTATTGAGGATAATGACAGGCATAAATAATGTTTTCTCATTTTGAGAAATTATTTCTCATCTTTATTGAGGATAATGACAGGCATAAATAATGTTTTCTCATTTTGAGAAATTATTTCTCATCTTTATTGAGGATAATGACATGCATAAATTAATGTTTTCTCTTTTTGAAGTATTATTTCTCATCGTTATTGAGGATAATGGCATGCAAAAATTAATGTTTTCTCTTTGAGGTATTATTTCTCATCTTTATTGAGGATAATGACAGGCATAATTTTAATTTTTTCTCTTTTTGAAGTATTATTTCTCATCGTTATTGAGGATAATGACAGACAAATTAATTTTTTATCTTTTTGAAGTATTATTTCTCATCTTTATTGAGGATAATGACAGGTATAAATAATGTTTTCTCTTTTTGAGAAATTATTTCTCATCGTTATTGAGGATAATGACATGCATAAATTAATGTTTTCTCTTTTTGAAGTATTATTTCTCATCTTTATTGAGGATAATGACAGGCATAAATAATGTTTTCTCATTTTGAGAAATTATTTCTCACCTTTATTGAGGATAATGATAGGCAAAAATTAATGTTTTCTCTTTTTGAGGTATTTCTCATCTTTATTGAGGATAATGGCATGCAAAAATTAATGGTTTCTCTCTGAGGTATTATTTCTCATCTTTTTTGAGGATAGTGATAGGCAAAAATTAATGTTTTCTCTTTTTGAGGTATTTCTCATCTTTATTGAGGATAATGGCATGCAAAAATTAATGTTTTCTCTTTGAGGTATTATTTCTCATCTTTATTGAGGATAATGACAGGCATAATTTTAATTTTTTCTCTTTTTGAAGTATTATTTCTCATCGTTATTGAGGATAATGACAGACAAATTAATTTTTTATCTTTTTGAAGTATTATTTCTCATCTTTATTGAGGATAATGACAGGTATAAATAATGTTTTCTCTTTTTGAGAAATTATTTCTCATCGTTATTGAGGATAATGACATGCATAAATTAATGTTTTCTCTTTTTGAGAAATTATTTCTCATCTTTATTGAGGATAATGACAGGCATAAATAATGTTTTCTCTTTTTGAAGTATTATTTCTCATCTTTATTGAGGATAATGACAGGTATAAATAATGTTTTCTCTTTTTGAGAAATTATTTCTCATCGTTATTGAGGATAATGACATGCATAAATTAATGTTTTCTCTTTTTGAGAAATTATTTCTCATCTTTATTGAGGATAATGACAGGCATAAATAATGTTTTCTCTTTTTGAAGTATTATTTCTCATCGTTATTGAGGATAATGACAGACAAATTAATTTTTTATCTTTTTGAAGTATTATTTCTCATCTTTATTGAGGATAATGACAGGTATAAATAATGTTTTCTCTTTTTGAGAAATTAT
The DNA here is from genome assembly GCA_029339505.1 of Unio delphinus. Classification (NCBI taxonomy): domain Eukaryota; kingdom Metazoa; phylum Mollusca; class Bivalvia; order Unionida; family Unionidae; genus Unio; species Unio delphinus. Next base: position 12,931,277 of record JAQISU010000323.1, read on the forward strand.
TTCTCATCGTTATTGAGGATAATGACATGCATAAATTAATGTTTTCTCTTTTTGAGAAATTATTTCTCATCTTTATTGAGGATAATGACAGGCATAAATAATGTTTTCTCTTTTTGAAGTATTATTTCTCATCTTTATTGAGGATAATGACAGGTATAAATAATGTTTTCTCTTTTTGAGAAATTATTTCTCATCGTTATTGAGGATAATGACATGCATAAATTAATGTTTTCTCTTTTTGAGAAATTATTTCTCATCTTTATTGAGGATAATGACAGGCATAAATAATGTTTTCTCTTTTTGAAGTATTATTTCTCATCGTTATTGAGGATAATGACAGACAAATTAATTTTTTATCTTTTTGAAGTATTATTTCTCATCGTTATTGAGGATAATGACATGCATAAATTAATGTTTTCTCTTTTTGAAGTATTATTTCTCACCTTTATTGAGGATAATGATAGGCAAAAATTAATGTTTTCTCTTTTTGAGGTATTTCTCATCTTTATTGAGGATAATGGCATGCAAAAATTAATGGTTTCTCTCTGAGGTATTATTTCTCATCTTTTTTGAGGATAGTGATAGGCAAAAATTAATGTTTTCTCTTTTTGAGGTATTTCTCATCTTTATTGAGGATAATGGCATGCAAAAATTAATGTTTTCTCTTTGAGGTATTATTTCTCATCTTTATTGAGGATAATGACAGGCATAATTTTAATTTTTTCTCTTTTTGAAGTATTATTTCTCATCGTTATTGAGGATAATGACAGACAAATTAATTTTTTATCTTTTTGAAGTATTATTTCTCATCTTTATTGAGGATAATGACAGGTATAAATAATGTTTTCTCTTTTTGAGAAATTATTTCTCATCGTTATTGAGGATAATGACATGCATAAATTAATGTTTTCTCTTTTTGAGAAATTATTTCTCACCTTTATTGAGGATAATGAGAGGCATAAATAATGTTTTCTCTTTTTGAAGTATTATTTCTCATCTTTATTGAGGATAATGACAGGTATAAATAATGTTTTCTCTTTTTGAGAAATTATTTCTCATCGTTATTGAGGATAATGACATGCATAAATTAATGTTTTCTCTTTTTGAGAAATTATTTCTCATCTTTATTGAGGATAGTGATAGGCAAAAATTAATGTTTTCTCTTTTTGAGAAATTATTTCTCATCTTTATTGAGGATAATGATAGGCAAAAATTAATGTTTTCTCTTTGAGGTATTATTTCTCATCTTTATTGAGGATAATGACATGCAAAAATTAATGTTTTCTCTTTGAGGTATTATTTCTCATCGTTATTGAGGATAATGACATGCATAAATTAATGTTTTCTCTTTTTGAAGTATTATTTCTCCTCTTTATTGAGGATAATGATAGGCAAAAATTAATGTTTTCTCTTTGAGGTATTATTTCTCATCGTTATTGAGGATAATGACATGCATAAATTAATGTTTTCTCTTTTTGAAGTATTATTTCTCATCTTTATTGAGGATAATGACAGGCATAATTTTAATTTTTTATCTTTTTGAAGTATTATTTCTCATCGTTATTGAGGATAATGACATGCATAAATTAATGTTTTCTCTTTTTGAAGTATTATTTCTCCTCTTTATTGAGGATAATGATAGGCAAAAATTAATGTTTTCTCATTTTGAGAAATTATTTCTCATCTTTATTGAGGATAATGACATGCATAAATTAATGTTTTCTCTTTTTGAGAAATTGTTTCTCATCTTTATTGAGGATAATGACAGGCATAAATAATGTTTTCTCTTTGAGGTATTATTTCTCATCTTTATTGAGGATAGTGATATGCAAAAATTAATGTTTTCTCATTTTGAGAAATTATTTCTCATCTTTATTGAGGATAATGGCATGCATAAATTAATGTTTTCTCTTTTTGAAGTATTATTTCTCCTCTTTATTGAGGATAATGATAGGCAAAAATTAATGTTTTCTCTTTGAGGTATTATTTCTCATCTTTATTGAGGATAATGACATGCAAAAATTAATGTTTTCTCTTTGAGGTATTATTTCTCATCGTTATTGAGGATAATGACATGCATAAATTAATGTTTTCTCTTTTTGAAGTATTATTTCTCCTCTTTATTGAGGATAATGATAGGCAAAAATTAATGTTTTCTCATTTTGAGAAATTATTTTTCATCTTTATTGAGGATAATGACATGCATAAATTAATGTTTTCTCTTTTTGAAGTATTATTTCTCCTCTTTATTGAGGATAATGATAGGCAAAAATTAATGTTTTCTCTTTGAGGTATTATTTCTCATCTTTATTGAGGATAGTGATATGCAAAAATTAATGTTTTCTCATTTTGAGAAATTATTTCTCATCTTTATTGAGGATAATGGCATGCATAAATTAATGTTTTCTCTTTTTGAAGTATTATTTCTCCTCTTTATTGAGGATAATGATAGGCAAAAATTAATGTTTTCTCTTTGAGGTATTATTTCTCATCTTTATTGAGGATAATGACATGCAAAAATTAATGTTTTCTCTTTTTGAAGTATTATTTCTCCTCTTTATTGAGGATAATGATAGGCAAAAATTAATGTTTTCTCTTTGAGGTATTATTTCTCATCTTTATTGAGGATAATGGCATGCAAAAATTAATGTTTTCTCTTTGAGGTATTATTTCTCATCTTTATTGAGGATAGTGGCATGCAAAAATTAATGTTTTCTCTTTGAGGTATTATTTCTCCTCTTTATTGAGGATAATGATAGGCAAAAATTAATGTTTTCTCTTTGAGGTATTATTTCTCATCTTTATTGAGGATAATGATAGGCAAAAATTAATGTTTTCTCTTTGAGGTATTATTTCTCATCTTTATTGAGGATAATGATAGGCAAAAATTAATGTTTTCTCTTTGAGGTATTATTTCTCATCTTTATTGAGGATAATGATAGGCAAAAATTAATGTTTTCTCTTTGAGGTATTATTTCTCATCTTTATTGAGGATAATGACAAGCACTTGCTGCTGTACTTATTTAAACTCACTGACAATAACAGTAGGTTCCATGCTATAAGCAAATTTGAAGGTGGAATTCAGGTTTCAGAAATCAGAACCACAGACATGTCAGCATTGTAAAAGCTAATTACGAACGACGACACAGTAAAAGGAAAAACTAACTGCAATTTCTTCAAAGAAGAGACTACTTTCAAAGTTTTAATTTCAGATTAATTTGGCAGAATGGCAGATATCATTACTTTCAGTAAGAATTTATCAGGCGTTTGTGTACCCAGTTTTTATGCCACAAGTACATTGCATACATGCCAACCATTATGCTTTGGCATAATCATTATTATTTTTTCACTTAATTACGTCTTATGCATGACTGTATATGGATTTTGCTTTTTTTGGTATATCCACCTTCCCAAAAAATCAATTATTTATTTTCTCTTTTTTTTATTAACATTCAATTAATCCCACACACCGTATTTTAAAAAAGATGACTTCTATGTAACTTCATTATAAGAGTATGCTTGTCCTTAGATTTGTATTCACTTTCCTAACCGTATCAGGCTCTATTTATAGTAACTTTAAACCTCGTGTCCTATTTTTAGCAGCTGTATGGCTTAGTGAGGAGAGAACATACTTGATTTCTAATTTCAATCTTTACGCGCAGATTCTTTGTTCTAATTCATATTTTTTGGAGAACCAGTCTAAGGTATTTGGCGCTTAAAGTGTATTTTATTTTAGTAGATGCATATATGAGAGCAAAAATATCTCCTTTCAAATAATTTCACAGATGGATAGAAAAAAGGCAAGAAATAAGCAAGAAAATAACAGAATCCTCTAAATATGAAGACATGAGGGCAGCATCACGTGATGTCTATTTCAGGCCATGTGTAAAGAATTTTAATAGTTGGCACAAAAAGTCATCATTATCTATATGGTGCTTCTGTAATATCAATGCATGGCTATCAGCAAAAACACAATGTCAATCTGGGTATGATATATGACTAAATGGGTTGAACACCTGCATTTTAATTGCTTTATTTTCTTTTTTGTATTAAACCTGTATAATTAAATCTATACAGGTACAGAAAGTGAAAAAATATTATGCATTAATTGCATAATTATTTTTTCTTGTATTAAACATATGTAATTAAATCTACAGGTACAGAAAAGTGAAAAAGGATTATGCATTAATTGTTTAATTATCTTATTTTGTATTAAACAGATATGTAATTAAATCTATACAGGTACAGAAAGTGAAAAAGGATTACGAGAAACTCAAGAAGAGTCATATTAAGCACAAGAAGGAAGCAGAAAGAGAGAGAGAGAAGTCTACATTGGATATACAAGATAGTGCCGTGGAGATTCAGAAACTTCACACTAAACTCGAGGTATATTATTAATAATACTGTACCAATGTCTCCAACTCTTAGGTGCCTTGTTATAAGCCGTTCTTGATAACATGGGTGTGGATTCCACTAAGCTGGTTAAATGTTGTTATCACATGTTTTAGCAGGTGGGATTGTGATATTTGTGTAATGTCAATCTCTTAACGAGCCTGTGACTATATCTTCTCCAGAATTGTTGGGGAAAACTTCATTGAAGTTATGAAATAGGTAATTCTTGTAATAATCATTTGTGAAAGGGTCTGGTCTTGTTCTTGCACCTAAACTCTTGGGTGCCTGTGACGGGTTTAACGGTCCAATATACAACACTTGCAATTGTGGTGAAAGTTTTTTTAATTTGCTAATTTTTAGCTTTTTAGGCACACAGTGACAATATAAGGACACATTTAACAAATTTTGGTTTACGACTCTCTGGTCAAGGTCTGTGGCCATTGTTCAGAGTACTTGAACTCAGTGCATTCAGCTTTGACATTGTTTGCATTAAAATTCCATGATGGATACACACTGTGCACATATGGGAATTTATTTGCAGACTTAGAATAATTTTGAAAAGTTGTAGAATATATGAAAAGAAGCAGTAAATGTGTTTATTTGATGGTTTGAAATAAAAAAACAGTGTGTGCTGCCCACAGTGGGTGTTTATATAATTGTGATCCTTTGACTGTTTCTCTGTTTGTTATCCAGAATTACACTATAAGACATATTTCCACATGTGATAACAATATAGAATTGTACTATATGGCATATTTTTACATGCAAGAACAACACAGAATTGTACTAAAAGCCAAATTTTTACATTTTTACATGCAAGAACAACACAGAATTACACTATGAGGCTCATTTCACATATAATAATAACACTGAACTTTACAACACATTTTCACTTGCAATGTAAGGCACATTTTCACATGTGATAACGACTCAAAAGATGTTATGGGAAGCTCAGAACCAGATGAACACAGACCCACTCTCTTCCTCATCTCATGTGCCCATGCATAATAATAGATCTGTCAGGGTGATCAGGTCCGGTAATAGATCTGTCATTATCATCGGGTCTAGTAATTTATCTGACAGGGTCATCAGGTCTAGTAATAGATTGGACAGGGATAACAGGTCTTATTATATATCTTTCAGGGCCAACAAATCTGTTAACGTATCTGAACACACATGTCAGCCTAGTAATATATCAGTCCTTGTCATCATGTCTAGTAATTTATCTGACAGGGTCATCAGGTCTAGTAATAGATTGGACAGGGATAACAGGTCTTATTATATATCTTTCAGGGCCAACAAATATGTTAAAGTATCTGAACACACATGTCAGCCTAGTAATAGATCTGTCCTTTTCATCATGTCTGGTAATTTATCTGACAGGGCCATCATGTCTTAGTAATAGATCTGTCCTTGTCATCATGTCTGGTAATTTATCTGACAGGATCATCAGGTCTAGTAATAGATCTGGCCTTGTCATCATGTCTGGTAATTTATTTGACAGGATCATCAGGTCTAGTAATAGATCTGTCCTTGTCATCATGTTTAGTAGTAAATTATTCTTACCTGAGAAACAGATGTGTGTTTGATGTTGCTTTCTAAAGCAAATCTGATTGTGATAGTACAGTAATAACATAGGGTTTACTGTGTGCAAATGTTCTCTGGAACACAATGAAGATGTTTGAGTACAGAGTTCACAGTCAGCATACTATAAGAAATGTTTGCACACAATAATCATGTACCTTGTTATTTGTGTATGGTCTGTTACAAGGTGTGTTCTATTTTTTCATGGTCTGTTACAAAGTACATGTTATTTTTTACATGGTATATTACAAGGTACATGTTATTTTGTACAATGGTCTTTTACGAGGTACTTGTTATTTTGTACATGGTCTTTTACAAGGTACTTGTTATTTTGTACATGGTCTTTTACAAGGTACTTGTTATTTTGTACATGGTCTTTTACAAGGTACATGCTATTTGAATATGGTCTTTTATAAAGTACATGTTATTTTGTACATGGTCTTTCACAAGGTACTTATTATTAAGCTGTTGATCAAAAATCAATAACAAGCATTTTAAACCTGGAAAGCTCTTTGCTGGAGCAGCTGCACATGTTTATCTGGTGAAAATTGTCAAATTTGGTACTAAATAAGAGCTGTTTTATTTGTTCAAGGATATTATGCAGTATTTTTAGACATTTCGACCAAATTCAGATAAATAGCAAATGTGATACATCAAATTTCTCTGTTGATAGAGGATCATTTAAATGCCCATTTGGGGTGCTAATATCACTTCTAAATAATGAATGGGCACCTGTTCCAGTGGAGACAAATCTAACTAGATCTGACAACTTTTGATACCATAACTTATCAGATGTGTACCAAACATTACTTCAACATGGATCTAAGCACAGTCCAACTACCTTACATCTGTCTAATGTCTATAAAATATTCAGAGGAACATTAAAGTAAATTCAAATAGGTGTGTGTGTGTGTATATATATATATATATATATATATATATATATATATATATATATATATATATATATATATATATATATATATATCATAACATTTAGATATCTGTTTTCAAGTATGTACTAAATACTTTCCAAGAAAATTCATTAAAACTTGTTTGTTGCAGGAATACAAACAAAAGTCCAAGGATTGGGAACATCAGTGCAAATCGCAACAGAAGCAGTTAGATGCATTGGAAGCACAGCGCAAAGGCTTGTCAGAAAAATGTGACTTTTTGCAGGTAAGATTACTAGTAGTCCATGATATCAGGCTGTATATGGTCCTTTTTACATGCTAGTTGTCAACATTTGTCTGTAAAATAGCCATGTAATATTACTATATTGCAGATTCGTCTATGCCATGTGTTCACATTTCTAGTTTTATGTTATGGGCAGTTAATAATTATCCTCATTTCATTTAATTAGTTTTAACTAGAGTATCTAATTCAGAATTAAATAGTGTTTGTTTGTTTGTTTTTATGGTTTAATACCATTTTCAGCACAGTATAGGCTATACATGGCGGCCAGTATTAATAGTAGAGGAAGAAACTGAAAAACCCTGGAAAGAACCTCCGATCCATGAGAAGCTACTGGCAAGCTTTCTCACATAACTACATTAGCCAAATCTTAGACTCGAACCCACGCAGACAGAGGTGAGATGGCAGTAACGGACAGCGCTTTAGACCACACGGGGTCCCTGGAATTAAATAGTGTAGAGATAGCTATGTTGTTGTTGTTCGTCCATCGAGTCAACGAGGAGCACTCAAGTTATCCGAGTGAGCAGGTGGCTGATGAGGCCAATCCTTGCACGGAACATTCATTTGCATAAGGGATAAGTGGGACATCTCCAGAAGGGTTGATGGCACATGCATTTCTGGCTTGTCTCTTCAGCTCTGCAGCTGCTGTCCTGCTAGATTCGCACAATTTGAAACCTTTGTTCATAGAGGAATGCCAAGTGACTCGTGCGTTTGCTTTTTGCTCCCAGGAATCAAGAGTTTTTGTTGAACACTTTCACTGGAGCTTTCAGATTGTGTTTGAAGTGTTTTTTAGGACCTCAGTGAGATCACTGTCCTTTCTGTATCTCACCATAGAAGAGTCTCTTAGGCAGCAGGTGGTCTGGCATGTGTACAACATGTCCTGCCCAGTGTTGCTGGTTCTGCATCAGGATGGTGTGGATGCTTGGGTGAGTACCTCAGTGTCTGGAACCTTGTCCTGCCACTTGACGTAGAGGAGTTTCATGAGACTTGTGTGAAAATGGTTCAGCTTCCTGACATTGGTACACCTTCCTTGTTTTGCGTGTGTGGTGTGGGGAGCACATCTGCCTTGTTAACCTTTAGTTTCGTCTGGATGCTGATGTTTCTTCTATTCCAGACATTGGCATAATACAGTTTGACGATTGATGTTGGGCTCAGCATAGGGTTTTCCAGGGACCGGCTGATGAGGACTTCAGTCTTCTTAGTACTGATGGTGAGACCAAAGCTTGTGCAGGAGCTGGATAACTTGTCAGTGCTGTTTTGCAGGTCGGCTTCCGAGCAATGGTAGAGGGCATAGTCATCAGCAAATAAGAATACCCTAATGGTGTCTGTCATAACCTTGGTTTTCGCTTGAAGCCTCCAGGGGTTGAACAACTTTCCATCTGTACAGTACCTAATGCCGACTCCAACCTCTCTGTCTCAGAGAGCATTAGTCAGCATGGCGAAGAACAATAGACAGAACAGTGTCAGTGCCAGAACACAACCCTACTTGACACCATTGGTTACTGGGAATGGCTCAGACATCTCTCCGTTGTTCTTGGACATGTGCCTGCATGCCGTCATGGAAATGCTGCACCATGGATACAAATTTTATTGGGCATCCATATTTGACCATTACCTTCCACAAACCTATCCTACAGTATCAAAGGCTTTTTTCAGGATGACATAGATGGAGAAGTCGGTGTTTTGCTCTTGACATTTCTCTTGTAGCTGCCTCGCAGCAAACACCTTGTTGATGGTCCCCCAGTTGTTTTATTTTAATTCACACTAGTTTCTAGCAGGAGTCCCTGTTCTAAGTGTGAAGTGTGGCTGTTCAGTAGGATTCTGATATGTAACTTGCCTGCAATTGAGAGCAAGGATATTCACTTGGTGGTTATCGCAGTCCTGGCATTTTCCTTTGCGCTTATACAAGTGGATTATGGAAATGTCTTTGAATTCCTGGGGGATTGTCTCTTGCAGACACATCAGTAAAAACAGTTGGTGGAGCTTTTCTATCAGGGCTTTGTAACTAGAGAGCAGACATATCACTTTCTGTGTCTCAAGCAAGGTTAGGGGTTCATCCAGTGCTTCGTTGATGGGTAATTGTGGGAGACAACTGATGGCTTCATTGTTAATGGATAAAGGGCGATTCAGGACGCTGTCAAAGTGCTCATCCCAGTGTTGAAGAATCTTCTTTTTGTCAGTAATTAGTGTTCCTCTCTGAGAAGCAGGGATGATCCAGCAGATGTAGGACCATACACTTCTTTCAGGGCATTGTATAAGTTCTTTATGTTATGCTGGTCTGCATAGCACTGGATCTCATCAGCCTTGTTGCTCAGCCATGTTTCTCGCATCTGACATAGTTTCTGCTGTAGATTTCTGTGAATATTGATGTACGCATCTTTCCTGGAGGTGGGGTTGTTGAGATAAGTTTGGTGAAGGCTGTATTTCTCATCCAGTAACTGCTTGATCTCAGTGCATTTCTCATCAAACCAGTCTTGGTGATTTCTTGTTGAGGGTCCTAGGACTTTGAAAGCTGTGCAGTAAACCAGCTCTCTCAATGTCGCCCAGTCGGTCTACACAGTCAACATTGGTAATTCATATGCAATGGGCTGCATGAATTCAACATTGGTAATCCATATGCAATGGGCTACATGAATTCAACATTGGTAATCCATATGCATTGGGCTTCATGAATTCAACATTGGTAATCCATATGCAATGGACTAAATGAATTCAACATTGATAATCCATATGCAATGGGCTACATGAATTCAACATTGGTAATCCATATGCATCGGGCTACATGAATTCAACATTGGCAATCCATATGCAATGGGTTACATGAATTCAACACATAACTAGCATTCTTGGCTCTGGCATAAAATTTGTTGGATGCTGACATTCCTTTATCACTTTCTGAAATTGTACAAATCCATTTCCAAGAAAAGCTTGGCATGCTATTGCACAATTTTAAACACTTTTTAAGCTTCGGTTCCATAAGAAAAGAATATTTCAGTATGCTGAAGCAATTCACAAATTCTTTTATGTGAACAGATCAATTGCTAATGTTCCCATATAAAGAATACTTTTATACAGTTGAATGAGTTTGACAACTATTCATTTTGGATCATCCGGTTCTTAAAGACTTCTTTTGTACCAAACATAACTTTTCTAAATTTGTTAAGAACCATAAATAAATCACATTTGTTACCTATGTTTTTTATTAATATGGTAATTTCTTTTTTTTAAAATGTTTTTGCAATGATAATATCTTACAATAATTGTTGCACTTGATAGCAGTAACCGATGTATATCTCAGTTGCAGTGATATCTGATGTATATCTCTCAGTTGCAGTGATATCTGCCTACTGTATCACCCCTGAATACTTAATTATTAATATTATTATTATTATTAATTAATACTTAATTAGTATTACCCCTGAATACTTAATTTTAAAAAAAAAATATACTTCATGTTTATTATTAGGATAAATGTAACCATTATCATCCATTTAGAAGATTATGTTCTTTATTTCATTAGAGAATTTGTATTGTGCCATTGGTTATGTGGCATGTTTTCTTTGTGTAATTGGTTATGTAACGTGTTTTCATTGTGTCTTTGGTTATGTGGCATGTTTTCATTGTCATTGGTTATATGGCATGCTTCTATTGTGTCATTGATTATGTAACATGTTTTCATTGTGTCATTTATTATGAGGCTTGTTTTCATTGTGATTAGTTATGTGGCATGTTTTCATTGTGATTAGTTATGTGGCATGTTTTCATTGTGTAATTGTTTATTTAATGTGTTGTCATTGGTTAAGTGGCATGTTTGTTATGTTACATGTTTTCATTGTCATTGGTTATGTGGAATGTTTTCTTGTGTCATTAGTTATGTAACATGTTTTCATTGTGTCATTGGTTATGTGGCATGTTTTCGTTGTTATTGGCTATTTGTAATAGTTTCTTTGTGTTGTTGGTTATGTAACATGTTTTCATTGTGTCATTTGTTATGAGGCATTATACCTTGTCTCTGCCAATTGCAGTTCACTTTTAATCTAGGCATGTATACTTGAGATTAAATAAAAGTCCATCACTACAGGTCAAATGCCTTCTGCATGATTTTTATTTGCCATATTTTCCTGAAAGAATCCACATGGTAGATGAGAACACTCATTTAAAGTAGCTTACTACAATTTATACATGTACAAAGTGAATATTAATTGTTATCAAATATAAATTTATGATGGGGGTATCTGCAAATTGTTTTACTTCAGTGTATGCAAAATTCTGCCTAAATATTGAAATATGGACAGATAAGCTTTCTAATTTATTCTTTATTGGAAAAATGAAAATTTTCATGTTAAAGAAACAAAGCATTAGTATCACATGTTATTAATCAGAAGAAGTAGGTTTCATTATTATATACTCAGTTTTTTTTCTCCATAATTTTCTCCATAAATTCAGCATTCTCAGGACTGTAGAATATGTCACCATTACCACATCCAGCATTCTCATTAGCTGCAGACAGCCATCTGTAAACCTTGCACTTTTATTTATTGTAGCATTGTAACTATCAATTTTTACAACATTGTAATATTTTTTTGTTTTATTGTTGCATAGACTAACCTTTATTTTTAATTTTGAACTGTCTACTTGAAAAGACCATGAGAAGGTTGTACATTGTGTTATACTACTCAGTGAATGCTTAACATGTTGTTACCAAGATTGCAATGCTATGCATCTGTCAATAATCAGTTGTGTTTGTGTGGTTTTTTTTGCATATAGTTTTGTATGCCACAAAAACAATTTAATCAAAGCTAGTTTGTTTTGAATGAATATTGTTTCAGTTCCATTATTTGATAAATATATAATTGAAGAGTTTCAATTGATAAATGCCTCTCTTTGATTATGTAATGTAAAATTTGTACCTTGTGACATCATAATAAAGCAATACTGATGATAACCTATGGGATTCATTGAGGTATGTTGTATCTGTGAAATATAAATATGGATTTTTATTTATGCATTATATAGGGAGACTAAATGGGTTCATGTTATATCAGTCCTAGATTTGTAAGAAATATGAACATAATATAAATGATTTTACATTTGAATGGGAAAAGGGATTACCTAATTTTTAGCTTAACTGGTCGTAGACCAAGAGGAGCAGATGGGATGGTCTGTTAACCATGCATCATTAGCACAAGTTTGTTATTTCTATTCCTCCTAAACTACTTGGAGAATTGCCTTATAATTTTACATACAAATTCACCCCAGGGTCCAGTTGGTCTTAAATGAAAATGGTGCCAGTCTATAATTCAGTATGGCCACCACATCAGGCAATATGAAAATAATGTTATTGTTGAGAATACTATCAGCACTTAGTAGTTAAAAGTAAGAAACAACCATCTTTAATAATTTGAATTCTTGGAAATTCTTTTTGGTGAGTAGAGCATTAGTCCTGTTTAGGGACTCTTGTTTTCTGGTTGATAGCGCGCTTTAAATTTCATCCACTAATGCTCAGAAAAAATAGTTCATATTTTCCCATACCAACGTATTATACTTTTGAATGTGAGCTTTGATCAAAAGGGAAAATTCTGTTTATCTGACTGCAAGAAGTCTTAGGTTGTTACCCTAGGCGAAACTGTCACTTTTTATGTCTTTAGAAGAATATTCACTCCAATCCCGACATATGAAACATTGGAATCAGGATGACCCCTAAACATTGTGATATGCAGGAATGATTTTTATTAATGCAATTGACATGATTTACAAACTCCCTTAGTGTTAGCTTCATCTCTGCTTCATGCTAGTTCAGTAAAAGTGATTGACAGCTAGTGGAATCTTTCATGCTAATGTATCCTTCAGTTTAGTCAAATCAGTTGTCACCTTGCTTGCTAGATTATGTCTGCACCACCTTGTGTAATCTCCACTCTGTTCCTATAGCAACAATCACAAACGTACCAATCACAGATCGACAGGCGTCGCCAGATCCTTGACAGCACGGAGCTTAATCTGAGGGCACAGATAACTCAGCTAGAAACCAAGCTCAAATTAACCACTGAGTCTGTCAACATACAGGTTAGTTAGTTTATGACTAGTTATGAGCGAGTGTCAAATTAACCACTGAGTCTGTCAACATACAGGTTAGTTTATGACTAGTTATGAGCGAGTGTCAAATTAACCACTGAGTCTGTCAACATACAGGTTAGTTAGTTTATGACTAGTTATGAGCGAGTGTCAAATTAACCACCAAGTCTGTCAACATACAGGTTAGTTTATGACTAGTTATGAGTGAGTGTCAAATTAACCACTGAGTCTGTCAACATACAGGTTAGTTAGTTTATGACTAGTTATGAGTGAGTGTCAAATTAACCACTGAGTCTGTCAACATACAGGTTAGTTAGTTTATGACTAGTTATGAGCGAGTGTCAAATTAACCACTGAGTCTGTCAACATACAGGTTAGTTAATGACTAGTTATGAGTGAGTGTCAAATTAACCACTGAGTCTGTCAACATACAGGTTAGTTAATGACTAGTTATGAGAGAGTCAAATTAACCACTGAGTCTGTCAACATACAGGTTAGTTAATGACTAGTTATGAGAGAGAGTCAAATTAACCACTGAGTCTGTCAACATACAGGTTAGTTAATGATTAGTTATGAGAGAGAGTCTTTTAAAGCAATTTGAAGTTTTCAGTACTAGCATGTCTTACATGTAATCTGATATTATAGATGACCCAGTTTGAAACCATTATATATATATATATATATATATATATATATATATATATATATATTGTATACTCAATTGAAATGTACACAGGTCTTGTAAACTATACATGATCACAAACTTTATACCATTACTTTTAAATAAATCTTGTACACAACAATTCCTAACAAATTTTTACCTCTTAATATAAACAGATCTTGTAGACAACACTTAGTAACAAATTTATACAACATAATGTAGATAGATCTTGTAGACAACACTTAGTAACAAATTTATAACACATAATGTAGATAGATCTTGTAGACAACACTTAGTAACAGATTTATACCACATAATGTAGATAGATCTTGTAGACAACACTTAGTAACAAATTTATACCACATAATGTAGATACATCTTGTAGACAACACTTAGTAACAGATTTGTACCACATAATGTAGATAGATCTTGTAGACAACACTTAGTAACAGATTTATACCACAGAATGTAGATAGATCTTGCAGACAACATTTAGTAACAGATTTATACCACATAATGTAGATAGATCTTGTAGACAACACTTAGTAACAAATTTATACCACATAATGTAGATAGATCTTGTAGACAACACTTAGTAACAAATTTATACCACATACTCTTGTAGACAAAACTTAGTAACAAATTTATACTACATAATCTTGTAGACAACACTTAGTAACAAATTTATACCACATAATGTTGATAGATCTTGTAGACAACACTTAGTAACAAATTTATACCACATAATCTTTTAGACAACACTTAGTAGCAAATTTATACCACATAATGTAGACAGATCTTGTAGACAACACTTAGTAACAAATTTATACCACATAATGTAGATAGATCTTGTAGACAACACTTCATGCTAAGATTCAATTAATATCATTTATGTTGAAGTTGGTACTGAGAAATCACAGCTGGGGTTTAAATTGTTTTTTCTTTTCAGAAAGGTTCTTGAAAGTATAAGTATTCCAATAATCCAAGGCATGTAAATTTATCTTAGGGGTATTAAATTTTGATAGTTTTAGCTGCCCTCTAGTCCACAGCTTGTAAATTTACCGTTTGGATAGTAAATAGTTGTGCCTTTCATAGTTTGTTTTCCTTCCTGACTATACTCAAAGGTTTTTAAATTTACCATTAGGATAGTAAATTACATCCATTGGTCCAAGGCTTGTAAATTTACCAATAGGCTAGTAAATTTCATCATTTTAGTCGCAATTCAAGTCTAAGGCTTGTAAATTTACCATTAGGGTAGTAAATTACATCCTTTTAGTTGCCCTCCAGACCATTAGTCCAAGGTTTGTAAATTTACCAAAAGGCTGGTAAATTTCATCATTTTAGTAGCAATTCAAGTCTAAGGCTGGTAAATTTACCATTAGGGTAGTAGATTACATCCTTTTAGTTGCCCTCTTGGCCATTAGTCCAAGGCTTGTAAGTTTATCATCAGGGTAGTAAATTTCATAGTTTTAGTTACCTACCTGGCTATAGTCCAAGGCTTGAAAGTTTACAATTAAGGTAGTAAATTTCAGTTTTAGTTGCCTACCTGGCTATAGTCCAAGGCTTGTAAGTTTATCATCAGGGTAGTAAATTTCATAGTTTTAGTTACCTACCTGGCTATAGTCCAAGGCTTGAAAGTTTACAATTAAGGTAGTAAATTTCAGTTTTAGTTGCCTACCTGGCTGTAGTCCAAGGCTTGAAAGTTTCTCATCAGGGTAGTAAATTTCATAGTTTTAGTTCCCTACCTGGCTATAGTCCAAGGCTTGAAAGTTTACAATTAAGGTAGTAAATTTCATAGTTTTAGTTGCCCACCTGGCTATAGTCCAAGGCTTGAAAGTTTACAATTAAGGTAGTAAATTTCAGTTTTAGTTGCCTACCTGGCTGTAGTCCAAGGCTTGAAAGTTTCTCATCAGGGTAGAAAATTCCATAGTTTTAGTTCCCTACCTGGCTATAGTCCAAGGCTTGAAAGTTTACAATTAAGGTAGTAAATTTCATACTTTTAGTTGCCCACCTGGCTATAGTCCAAGGCTTGAAAGTTTACAATTAAGGTAGTAAATTTCAGTTTTAGTTGCCTACCTGGCTATAGTCCAAGGCTTGAAAGTTTGTCATCAGGGTAGTAAATTTCATAGTTTTAGTTTCCTACCAGGCTATAGTCCAAGGCTTGAAAGTTTACAATTATGGTAGTAAATTTCATAGTTTTAGTTGCCCACCTGTCTATAGTCCAAGGTTTGAAAGTTTACAATGAAGGTAGTAAATTTCATAGTTTTAGTTGCCCACCTGGCTATAGTCCAAGGCTTGAAAGTTTCTCATCAGGGTAGTAAATTTCATAGTTTTAGTTCCCTACCTGGCTATAGTCCAAGGCTTGAAAGTTTACAATTAAGGTAGTAAATTTCATAGTTTTAGTTGCCCACCTGGCTATAGTCCAAGGCTTGAAAGTTTACAATTAAGTTAGTAAATTTCAGTTTTAGTTGCCCACCACCAGGCTATTGTCCAAGGCTTGAAAGTTTACAATTAAGGTAGTAAATTTCATACTTTTAGTTGCCCACCTGGCTATAGTCCAAGGCTTGAAAGTTTACAAGTAAGGTAGTAAATTTCATACTTTTAGTTGCCCACCTGGCTATAGTCCAAGGCTTGAAAGTTTACAATGAAGGTAGTAAATTTCATAGTTTTAGTTGCCCACCTGGCTATAGTCCAAGGCTTGAAAGTTTACAATTATGGTAGTAAATTTCATAATTTTAGTTGCCCACCTGGCTATAGTCCAAGGCTTGAAAGTTTACAATTATGGTAGTAAATTTCATAATTTTAATTGCCCACCTGGCTATAATGCAAGGCTTGAAAGTTTACAATTATGGTAGTAAATTTCAGTTTTAGTTGCACATCTTGCTATAGTCCAAGGCTTGAAAGTTTACAATTAAGGTAGTAAATTTCAGTTTTAGTTGCCCACCTGGCTATAGTCCAAGGCTTGAAAGTTTACAAGTAAGGTAGTAAATTTCATAGTTTTAGTTGCCAACTTGGCTATAGTCCAAGGCTTGAAAGTTTACAATTAAGGTAGTAAATTTCATAGCTTTAATTGCCCACCTGGCTATAGTCCAAGGCTTGAAAGTTTACAATTAAGGTAGTAAATTTCATAGCTTTAATTGCCCACCTGGCTATAGTCCAAGGCTTGAAAGTTTACAATTAAGGTATTAAATTTCATAGCTTTAATTGCCCACCTGGCTATAGTCCAAGGCTTGAAAGTTTACAATTAAGGTATTAAATTTCATACTTTTAGTTGCCCACCTGGTTAGACCAGGGCTTGAAAGTTTACAATTAAGGTAGTAAATTTCATAGAATTAGTTACCATCTTATCTGTTTTTAAATGTTATAACCAATTCCATTCTGTAAAATGAGAAATATTAATGGGGATAAATTTTCATGGTTATGAATATGGTACACAATTTAATGAGATACACTTTATATTTAAACCCAAGCAATAATACTATTTTTGTTGTGGTGTTAATTTCCTAAGTCCCTGTAATAAAAGAAAATTAGGAATTAAATCCTTCACACATTTATCAAATGTTGGTACTTTACAAAACATTTAGTTATCATCATTTGATGAAAACTATTTCCTTTTGAAGTTGAAAACATTTCCTCTCTGCATGTCGCATCATGGTTTTGATTGTAAATCCTGGGATTGTGGGGTACTGCTTTACAAAATCATGAGATGGTCACTGACCTGGTTAATTGAGATTAATATCATTTATTCAATTTTACAACACAAAATAGATACTGATTCTGTTTATTTTTAATTTTTGACTTGTCCTAACCATTATTCAGTCTGACCAGAAAACGCAGCACATGTGCATATCAAGTTGAAGCAGTTTCCTTACAGGTTGTAAATATCATTATTCTATGTTAATGAGGGACATTGGTAAAGAACCCATAGATCTTATTTAACCATGAAATAAATCTTGGATAAGCCACTGCAGCTTGAGTTCTGCATCAATTGCTGAAATATGACTGATTAATAAAATTATAATTTGTAAAATCATGATTAACAGGTCACGAATATCAAAATTTGTAACGTATTCATCCTACTGCTAGGATGAATATGTTGGGGAACTGCTTGGCAGAGTCAGGAAAGAGCCCATTACTGGGTTCAACCTTGGTCATGGCTGTAGCTTAAAGCTGTCTATTTCTGCATTAATAGGCAGTCTTGAGGTTTATTATTTGGATTGTATGCTTCAAGTCAATTGATTGTACACTTAGCTATAATCTTAAACTTTTCTTAAAGAAAAGCTTGATTACTGAATCAAATCTCATAAAACATTGCCTCGTCCCTGTTGCCCCTTTTTCCTAATAATGGATTTATAGAACCATGCAACTTTCAGTATCTGTACTACATTTTGTCACCCTTGCAGTGCGATTAATAATAATATATCTCTTAATCATGAGTGCCAAGTGAGGCAGCTGCAGGTGTCATGTTTATAATGCATAGGTTCGAACCCATGACCTCCTGCATCTGGGGCAGACATTCTAACCACCAGGCTACATGAGCTGTCTCAAGTTTATGATGTTTCTTTATATTATTCAGACCTTGAATGAATTTAATTTTTTTGACTAATATAAAAACATATACAAGATTATCAATCCTCATGAACATATATACTTGAACAAAATGTATTTCCAGCATGGCATCTTTTAAAGGGGTTGAGGCTCCTGAATAATGCTTATCTTCTCCAAACTTTGATTTCCCAACATGTTTTTTAATCATTTTAAGATGGTTATGTGTAGATTGTAGTGGGCTTTTGCAATGAATTGAAGCCTAATTGCTAGGTTATTTATTTGTTTTTTTTTTCTTACAGGGTTTGATTAAGAGCATAGATCTTTTGTTTTACTATGCTTGAAATTTTTGGTTAATTAGAAATGTGATAACCAAAGTCATCTCAAAATAGTTTGTAAATATTACAGGCAATGAAAAATATGTGAATTTTTTATACAAGTTTTAACCTATCCAAGTAATTTTAGGTAAAAGCTACTGAACATTGAAGAGAAAATTTCCATAAAGGCTATTACATTTTGAAATAAAAGCTATAACATATGAAAAAGAAACTTGCTAATAGGTCTATAACATTTTGAAACAAAAGATATTAAGTTTGTATATTTGTATGATTAGGATTTTTAACATAGCTTTAACAATTTTCCAGTCATATCGCTAATATGTCTGCAGTGAGGCAGTTTATAGTGATGTCTAACACTGGGGCATCATGCCGCAGACATGTAGCATGATGTCCTTCCCAGTCACATTATCCTGACATCAGGCCAACCAGTCCTAACACTAACCTCTTAATGCTGAACACAAAGTGAGGCAGCTGTTAGTACCATTTTTTGTAAGTCTGGTATGACTTTTCCAGGGATCGAACCCACAACCTCCCATTTCTGTGACGGATGCTCTAATTACTAGGCCATCAGTGCGGTTAAAAGATATTAATTACAAAAGATGATATTTGTTCTAAAGAGTCCAGTCATGCATTATGCGTTCTGTTTTACTGGCAAAATTACCTGTTTCAGGATCTGTAATAAAATCTTGCCCTTCAAACAAACAACTTGAGACTATTTCCACCTTTTTGCAGTTTTCAATCTTGTTTATTTTTTAAAAATTTCATACATTTCAATTATTTTCTTTTCCCTGATGAATCTTATAATCAACCCTTTCAGCACTTTCAGTTACAAAGTCAGAATCATTCTCAAAGCCTGAATTTAAACAGTAAATATTTAAATGCACAAAAGTTGTATATCCAGTTTGTTAATGGTTACTGTAACAGTGGTTGTAGTACTCTAAATGCCTAACGGTTATTCTGCAGTGCTCCTCATGGTTGTAATCATAATAAAGTATAATTGTTTTAAAACTTGCAATCTCGCACCATTATAGTCATCTTCAGAGACCTATAATGTTCCCATGATGCAATACTGAGGTAATGCAATTCAACGCAACCATTGGCAACATGTGAGAGCACTACAGTGCAACAGTACATGCATCTTTATTCTGCTACAATTAATGGACCTGGAATTGCAATGTTTTTGTAGTAAGAAATACATTTCACCCTTTTGGGACCTAGACATGTAATCTGTATTTGTAGTAAGAATTACATTTCACTGTTAACAGACCTAGAATTGTAATCCATGATTGTAATAAGAATTACATTTCACTGTTAACAAACCTAGAATTGTAATCCATGATTGTAGTAAGAATTACATTTCACCATTAACAAACCTAGAATTGTAATCCATGATTGTAATAAGAATTACATTTCACACTTAATGTACCTGGAATTGTAATCCGTATTTGTAGCAAGAATTACATTTCACACTTAAGGGACTTAGAATTGTATTCTTTATTTGTAGTAAGAATTACATTTCATCCTTTAGGAATATGGATTTGTAATATCTATATGCAATACGAATTATTTTTCACACTTAAGGAGCCTATAGTTGTAATCCATATTTGTAGTAAGAATTTCATTTTACCCTTTAGGGACCTGGAATTGTAATCCATTTTTGTATAGGAATTACATTCCAGACTTAAGGAGCCTGGAATTGTAATCTGAATTTGTTGTAAGAATTACATTTCAGATTTAATAGACCTAAAATTGTAATCTGAATTTGTAGTAAGAATTACATTTCAGATTTAATAGACCTAAAATTGTAATCTGAATTTGTAGTAAGAATTACATTTCAGACTTAATAGACCTAAAATTGTAATCTGAATTTGTAGTAAGAATTACATTCCAGATTTAATATACCTAGATTTCTAATCTGAATTTGTAGTAAGATTTACATTTCACACTCATGGGGTGTGGAATTGTAATCCATGCTTGTAGTAAGAATTACATTTCACACTTAAGGGGCCTGGAATTGTTATCCATATTTTGTAGTAAGAATTACATGTCACACTTAAGGGGCCCTGGAATTGTTATCCATATTTTGTAGTAAGAATTACATGTCACACTTAAGGGGCCTGGAATTGTTATCCATATTTGGTAGTAAGAATTACATGTCACACTTAAGGGGCCTGGAATTGTAATCCATATTTTGTAGTAAGAATTACATTTCAGATTTATTAGACCTATAATTGTAATCTGGATTTGTTGTAAGAATTACATTTCACACCTAAGGGACACAGAATTGCATTTCCAAGAGTATTCCATCTTAATGCAGTTATTCTTCCACGTAATACTTGAGATACTCCTGTATAAGTCATCAAACAGTATGGACCCTGATGCCATCACATCAGTATGGGTAGCTAAGAGTCTTTGTGTTTTATTAAACTGATTACTCCTAATAAAACAAGATCTGACAGTGCATTATGCAACAACAGATCTGGCTCTATGCAGTCTGCAGTTGAATATCAGTACACACAGTGCCAAAATTTCCTTGCTCAAAGTTAAGCTTCAGACGAAACATTCATTAAACCTGTAGGCATTTGATAAGTAGATAAATTACATGTTATTTTATGAGGCCAATTTTAAAATTATACACAAGAAAGCCATTAAAAGTAATTTAGGTTTTCAATATCCATGTACTAGAAAATCTACAGGTGGCATTTATAGAATTTGATCTAACTTGTACACTTGATGACTTTTATGTTTCTCAAGTTTAAACTTGATCAGTTCACCTTCATATGAGGTTTTGTTAAGTATGACTTTATCCAGGTAGCGCAAGAGGTATGTACAGGTATTTCTTTGGTTTAATATATAAGAATTGTATTATAATGAGTCAGATCAAATGAGTTATAAAGATTACTTTTCTTTTATAGCTTTTATATTTATTTTTTAAGTCAAACATAATTATATTTTTAAAATGATCTGTTTTATAATGGAGTGTAATGAATTAGGGAGTTATCATTTTGTGGCAGTTGGTATTGATAGCCAGGTATGTATTTCATTTATTTAGAATTTCTTACAAGAGCAGACAATTATTTGGAACAAGTCATGAAACTGTTGCTTTGATCTTTAATTGGCTGCAAGTTTTATCATAACGCTGATTTTCTTTTTACATTCAATTTTTTTTTCTCACTTTTCACACTTATCTGATTTGGATGCTAGCATGGAAAGAATTATAGATTCAGAACTAGGCCAGTAATGGACAGAAATCATTGTAAAATTATTTTTTACTAGTAATTTGCACTCACAAGGCAGGGAGTGCCTCTTCTAAGCATGCAATATATCTTTGGCATCCACTTCATGTATGCAATCACCATTTCATTCAATCACAATACTGCAATGTTTTGTACGCTTGTTAAAATTTATTTACATATTTAAATAAAGGCCATCCTGGGTACGATTACATAGCATGTCACTGGGAAAGGCACTTAGTTCGCATTCTTCTGCATGATATAGCCATAAATGTGTTCAAGTACAAAAAACAAAACAAATCACTTGAGGTGCAAAAAAATCAATTTGACTATACATTAGAATTGTTATACATACGGAATATGAACAAGGACCTATCACAGAAATATGCTAAGTCTTTTTATTGGAATATCTTTCTAGCAATAACAGTTCATTAATGCAAGCAGGCTTTTCAAGTTTCTTCATTGGCTGAAAATTGGCCCTAATTTCAATGTCAAGGCACAATAATCTCAATGTAAAATATTAAAAAAATGCAAAATTTTTCATTTTAGCATTTTAATTCTAAAACATTTATATATACTTCCTTCCTTCCTCAAAGTGATTGGCTAGGTCACATTCCCAATGCTAGAATTGTAACTAAATGGCCATATTGCTTGGCTGGTACGATATCACTTGTCACTAAATTAAGAAGTTGCCTAATGAGACACAACCTAGATGAATGAAAAGTCAGCATGAGGAAAAAAAATTAATTAAATATTTCTTATCAGGCTTAAAACTTTAATATTTTTTTAGCCAGAGGATTAGTAGGTTCAGAAATTTACTTGTCCTGTTGAATATTTTGTCATTCGCACAAATCCTGACTGTCGACTATTGAAACTTTATTTTGTCATTCGTTAGATTGTTGAAACGATAAGAACTACTTAACTTTATTTTGTGATTCGTTAGACTGTTGAAACGATAAGAACTACTTAAATGACAGGAACTGGTATAGGTATATGCTAGCTGACTAACACTGATTTTAAGTCTAATTTACGAACCACTTCAGTCTTCTTTCTCTTGATATGTGCTTTTTATGCCCCAAAACAACACTGATAGGGGCATATAGTATTAGTCTCATCTGTCCGACAATGCCTGTCCATCATGCCTTGGTTAAGTTTTGCCTTGAGACAATTTAGACACTTGCATTTCTTATTTGATTTGTTTTTGCTCATTTCTTGTGTATACTTTGTGTGTAGCATTTAAGCAGTAAACATCATGTATGCAATCACCATTTCATTCAATCACAATACTGCAATGTTTTGTACGCTTGTTAAAATTTATTTACATATTTAAATAAAGACCATCCTGGGTACGATTACATAGCATGTCACTGGGAAAGGCACTTAGTTCGCATTCTTCTGCATGATATAGCCATAAATGTGTTCAAGTACAAAAAACAAAACAAATCACTTGAGGTGCAAAAAAATCAATTTGACTATACATTAGAATTGTTATACATACGGAATATGAACAAGGACCTATCACAGAAATATGCTAAGTCTTTTTATTGGAATATCTTTCTAGCAATAACAGTTCATTAATGCAAGCAGGCTTTTCAAGTTTCTTCATTGGCTGAAAATTGGCCCTAATTTCAATGTCAAGGCACAATAATCTCAATGTAAAATATTTAAAAAAATGCAAAATTTTTCATTTTAGCATTTTAATTCTAAAACATTTATATATACTTCCTTCCTTCCTCAAAGTGATTGGCTAGGTCACATTCCCAATGCTAGAATTGTAACTAAATGGCCATATTGCTTGGCTGGTACGATATCACTTGTCACTAAATTAAGAAGTTGCCTAATGAGACAGAACCTAGATGAATGAAAAGTCAGCATGAGGAAAAAAAATTAATTAAATATTTCTTATCAGGCTTAAAACTTTAATATTTTTTTAGCCAGAGGATTAGTAGGTTCAGAAATTTACTTGTCCTGTTGAATATTTTGTCATTCGCACAAATCCTGACTGTCGACTATTGAAACTTTATTTTGTCATTCGTTAGATTGTTGAAACGATAAGAACTACTTAACTTTATTTTGTGATTCGTTAGACTGTTGAAACGATAAGAACTACTTAAATGACAGGAACTGGTATAGGTATATGCTAGCTGACTAACACTGATTTTAAGTCTAATTTACGAACCACTTCAGTCTTCTTTCTCTTGATATGTGCTTTTTATGCCCCAAAACAACACTGATAGGGGCATATAGTATTAGTCTCATCTGTCCGACAATGCCTGTCCATCATGCCTTGGTTAAGTTTTGCCTTGAGACAATTTAGACACTTGCATTTCTTATTTGATTTGTTTTTGCTCATTTCTTGTGTATACTTTGTGTGTAGCATTTAAGCAGTAAACATCATAATTGTTACTGTTGTTGTTGTAGTAGTAGTAGGGTTTAATGCCATTTTTAAGCACATCATATGCTATACATGACGGCCAGTATTATTGGTGGAGGAAGAACCCGGGAAAAACCCCGGAAAGAACCACCGACCCACGAGAAGCTACTGGCAAACTTTCTCACGTAACTACATTAGCCGAATCTTAGACTTGAACCCATGCAGACAGAGGTGCTATGGCAATGATCCGTAACGGAAAGCGCTTTAGACCACTCGGCCACTCCGGGCCCCTAATTGTTACTGTCAGATTGCATAGGATGTACAGTATTCACTTGAATAATACTGTCTGTACTCGCTTATAAACTGTTTGGACCCCGATTTGCCATCTCATAATGCTCCATCAGATCTTGGTCTGTGCAGTTTGTTTGGATTAATCAATAAAACAACCAATATAGACTCAGATTGGCAGGTACTTTATGCAATGACAGGTCAGGGTATACGTTGTTTGCAGTTGGACCTGACTTGTGAGTACAAGTGGTAGGTTATAAAGAGGGAGACATCATTAATGGAACTTTATTTATTTGTGACGGCATCATGTGTTTTGCAGAACAATTACATTTTCATTGATATAGTCAGACATGTCATAATGTGTATCTGTGCATCGCAGTCACCTGGTCACAATGTCAATTTTGATTTACCCTTGCAAATATCCAGAACATAATAGTCACTTGCCTTCTGTGATCTCTAGCCAGATTTTTCCCAACCAGCAGTTACTGGAGGGTATCAACCTTGATTACTCTAATTATGCCAATTAAAGTTTTGTTGGATTAGCAAGGCATTATTTAGATTAAAGCTTATGAATTGATGTATGAAGATTGCACATCATGCTTTCAATCCCCATAAGTGACACACTGGTGTAGTCACAGTGGTTAGAATGCTGAACTTACATAAAAGGTGTGAGTTCAAATCCTTCCATCAGACCTGAGCCTGGGTCTGTGTTCATTGGCAAGTCACACTAAATTACCTGTTTGTGTTGCTGTGCTATAAAACACCAAAACAAACCATTAAACCTGTCTGTCTGTCAATATGTAGGGTTTAAAATTATATAAAAAATTGATGAATAGTTGGATTTCTGAATGCATCACCATTTCTGTTGTCATACAATATCAACTTGAAAAGTCAGCATATACATTATGCTAAGTTGATAAAGAACAAGGTCATATCAAGGTCAGCTGTGCCTTCATGTATCAATAAACATATTCAAGTTTTATTCATTTAAGCTAGCCATATATTGGGGAATGTTTTTTGGTGATATTGAGTTTGTGTACTGTGATTTAGCTAGTCACATGAGTGATAGTTTTAATACTGTGAATAAGCTTGTCACATTAAATGACATTTTTTATACTGTGAATAAGCTAGTCACATTAAATGACATTTTTATACTGTGAATAAGCTAGTCACATTAAATGACATTTTTTTATATTGTGAATAAGCTAGTCACATTAAATGACATTTTTTATACTGTGAATAAGCTAGTCACATTAAATGACATTTTTATACTATGAATAAGCTAGTCACATTAAAGAGCATTTTCTATACTGTGAATAATCTAGTTACATTAAAGGACATTTTTTATACTGTGAATAAACTAGTCACATGAGTGATAGTTGTAATACTGTGAATAAGCCTAGTCACATGATGGATATTTTTTATACTGTGAATAATTTAGTCACATTAAAGGACAATTTTTTTATACTGTGAATAAGCTAGTCACATGAGGGATAGTTTTAATACCATAATATAGCTAGTCACATGAGGGATAGTTCTAATAATGTGAATAAGCTAGTCACATTAAAGGACAGTTTTAATACTGTGAATTAGCTAATCACATTAATGGACAGTTTTTATACTGTGAATTAGCTAGTCACATTAAAGGATAGTTTTAATACTGTGATTTAGCTAGTTGCAGTGAAGTGCAGTTTTGTATGCTAATAATTAGCTAGTCACATTAAGGGACAGTTTTGTATTACTGTGAATTAGCTAGTCACATTAAAGGACAGTTTTGAGTTACTGTTAATTAGCTAGTCACATTAAGGGACAGTTTTGTATACTGTGAATTAGCTATTCACATTAAAGGACAGTTTTGTATACTGTGAATTAGCTAGTCACATTAAGGGACAGTTTTGTATGCTGTGAATTAGCTAGTCATATTAAGGGACAGTTTTGTATGCTGTGAATTAGCTAGTCACATTAAAGGATAATTTTAATACTGAATTAGCTATTTGCAGTGAAGTGTAGCTTTGTATGCTGTTAATTAGCTAGTCACATTAAGGGACAGTTTTGTATTACTGTGAATTAGCTAGTCACTTTAAGGGACAGTTTTGTATACTGTGAATTAGCTAGTCACATTAAAGGACAGTTTTGAATTACTGTCAGTTAGCTAGTCACATTAAGGGACAGTTTTTTATACTGTGAATTAGCTAGTCATACTAAAGGACAGTTTTGATACTGTGAATTAGCTAGTCATATTAAAGGACAGTTTTTTTTATACTGTTAATTAGCTAGTCACATTAAAGTGCAGTTTTGTATACTGTGAATTAGCTAGTCACAGTAAAGGACAGTTTTCTATACTGTTAATTAGCTAGTCGCATTAAAGGACAGTTTTGTATACTGTGAATTTGCTAGTCACATTAAGGGACAGTTTTGTATACTGATAATTAGCTAGTCACATTAAAGGACAGTTTTGTATATTGTGAATTAGCTAGTCACATTAAAGGGTAATTTTAATACTGAATTAACTATTTGCAGTGAAGTGTAGCTTTGTATGCTGTTAATTAGCTAGTCACATTAAGGGACAGTTTTGTATTACTGTGAATTAGCTAGTCACATTAAAGGACAGTTTTGAATTACTGTCAATTAGCTAGTCACATTAAGGGACAGTTTTGTGTACTGTGAATTAGCTAGTCACATTAAAGGACAGTTTTGTATATTGTGAATTAGCTAGTCACATTAAAGGACAGTTTTTAATTACTGTCAATTAGCTAGTCACATTAAGGGACAGTTTTGTATACTGTGAATTAGCTAGTCACATTAAAGGACAGTTTTGATACTGTGAATTAGCTAGTCATATTAAAGGACAGTTTTTTTTATACTGTTAATTAGCTAGTCACATTAAAGGACAGTTTTGTATATTGTGAATTAGCTAGTCACATTAAAGGGTAATTTTAATACTGAATTAACTATTTGCAGTGAAGTGTAGCTTTGTATGCTGTTAATTAGCTAGTCACATTAAGGGACAGTTTTGTATTACTGTGAATTAGCTAGTCACATTAAAGGACAGTTTTGAATTACTGTCAATTAGCTAGTCACATTAAGGGACAGTTTTGTGTACTGTGAATTAGCTAGTCACATTAAAGGACAGTTTTGTATACTGTGAATTAGCTGGTCACATTAAGGGACAGTTTCGTATACTGTTAATTAGCTAGTCACATTAAAGTGCAGTTTTGTATACTGTGAATTGATTTATTTTAATAATTATCAGTTTTCATGGTTTGGAGAAGAAGAAAAAACATTTGGTTGGTTCCTAATTTTGTTGATTCAGAAAAGGACACAGTTGTTGTCACAGAATTATCAGTTTATTTGGTCTTTAAATTTGTCGTTACCACAAAATTTGGCATCACAGTGTATCCCCTAGCAGTCCAAGACTGAGAGTCAAAATTGTCCTTGGTGTCAAAACTGGGGGTCAGACTAAGTAAAAAAACAAATGTTGGTATCAAAACTGGGGGTCAAATTAAAAATGTGGGGGTCTCTGAAGCACAAATGAGGGTAATGGAAAACATTTGATTTTCGTATATACTTGCTTACAAATCCAAGCCAATTTGGCAGACTACACAGGCCCAGATCTATTGTTGCACAGCATGCTGGGAGAATTAGGTCTATGCAGTTGTTTAGGAGTAGGAAAAACAACACTGAGCTGTTGGTACATATACCAACATATCAGCATCTGTGTTGTTTACAGTTGTACTTTGACTTATAAGCATGGTATTCTATGAAATATATTGAATTCATGTCTTTTTTAAAACATTTAGAATTTGTATTTAATAATTACATGTACATGTATGATGAGTATTTATCATGACTTATAATTGAAATTTAGATATTATCAGTGTCCTTTAAAGTACAGTTACATGTATCATCATTACAGTGTTACCAGTTTAAATAATGATGAAATACATGCAGATGTTAAGAAAGTCGCAATCAGAAGAAAAAAACTACAAGAACATCATGGATGGAAATATATATTTTTCTGTTGCCCAGGAAAAATTGAATATTGTGCTGGGCAAGACAATGCTTTTTTTTTTGTCATATGCCTAGAATTTTTATGACAGAGAAAATTCTGCCCAGGAAAATAGAATATTGTGCTGGGCAAGTCATTTTTTTTTTTTTTTTTTGGGTCATATGCCCAGAATTTTTATGACAGAAAATTCTGCCCAGGAAAATAGAAACCTGTCTTGAAAGACCACTGTTATGTGAGACTACCTGTCTTGAGAGACCATATTCGCATGGCATGAATTTAATGATTATTTAATGATTATATAGCACTTTGACCTGTTATGAGAGACCACCTGTCTTGAGAGACCATACTTTTATGGCAGAAAAGGTGGTATTTCAAGACAGGTTCTACTGTATTGTGCTGGGCAAGTCAATTCTTTTTTTTGTATATATGCCCAGAATTTTTATGACCTAAAGAAAATTCTGTTTTGCTCAGGAAAGTGAATATTGTGCTGGGCAAGTCAATTTTTTTTTGTCATGTGCCCAAATTTTTTATGACATGCAGAAAATTCTAGAATTTTGTGCATGAACAAATTAGTCATTTTTTATGCTTTTTTGCAAATTTGAATCTTTTTGTCTAACCAGCTGTAATAATTTGATTTAGTTCTTCCTGTTTTAGAAAACTTGTATGCAAACATATTTTTTTTTATCTTTCTGCAGAACCATAAGGTGGAGAAGTTAAAATCCAGTCTAGAGGAGGCGATGAATTCGCACAAAAAAGCTATGGATGACAATGAACGTCTACTGAATGAGCTAAAAAAGGCCAATCTCAGTGCTAGGGTACAATGTTCATTATTTTTTAAAATTCAGTTTGTCTTACATTATTTTTCAGTTTTGGATTTGTTATAATCCCAATGCTGGGAATAAGGGGAAAAGCAAAGTGTGGTGAATGCTCCTTTGCTGCAGTGGTTTAGTATTATTAGTCACTCTGTTGATTTTATATGCACAACACTATATAGATAATACTAAGAAGATAATTTAGTAATCACTAATGTGCTTATTGGTATGATTTGAATGCAGAATTAAGTTATACATTTATATTTATGTGTCATTAACTTTACTTATATCAATAATAATAATAATAATAATAAAAATAATAATAATAATAATAATAAAGATTTTATTTAGAGAAGGTAACTCAGTTATAGAACTATTCTAACTTGAGACCTTCTAACTGTTATGTACAATATATACACTGTATACTACATGAAGTGATAAATTTGGCTTAACATTAAACAATTAAATGATTCTAAAGTAATGTATCAAGCCTGCAAAATATATGTAGGTATCTGTGAACATATAAAAATATATAACATAGAATATCATCCTGTATTGAAAAGTAAACTCTGAAAACAATGCAAAATTACAGAAAATCTGGCAGTATTAATATATTTCTGGAACTGTTCAATTGTCTTAAAATTTATTCCATTTGTAACATTGATTATGAAAAGAAAAAATGCTAAGAGCCATAGGTCACTAGAAATGTTGTTCCATACCAGTGGACTAGTATATTTAAAATGTTTTTTAAACAATTCCTTCTTTGATCTTGGTATAATGTAATTTTCACTTCTTTAGGAGCTTAAATTTGGAGTACCATCAGCATCTCTTTGGTGAAAGATATTTGCTCAGGTAGAGAAGATTTTTTTCCCCAGAACACTTTATACATAAATATTTGCCCTTCTAAGAAAAATTCATTCATTTATTGTTACATTTTTATATTATTCATGCATTCTGGAAATTGTCAAAACATCTGTGTATAATTAAATGGCATACCCTTTCTGTGGTCATTCAAGTTTTGTTATGTTTGAATTAGATATTACCCCAAAATACATTATGGTAGTCCAGACATGGCTGAAAATAACTTTCATAAAAGATGACCTAATACAAAAATGGAATATATACTTTGATTTTCTTCATATATAGCCAAAGATAAGAATTAACCTCTTTTGAATAATGATTAATGTGAAGAGACTTAGTAAGATTGTTATCTACAGTACAAAAATACCAAGAATGTTATCACAAGAAGTCATATTAAGTCTTTGCATTGTCAAAGAGAACCTGGAGTTTTCTCGTTATTTAGCCTTGCTTGGTTTTGTTGCAATGTAACTAGTAGGGCTTTTTTATATTTTTTTATGACCATACTGTTTTTCTTTATCCATAATTTAAATCTGGTAAGAGCATCTTGTCAATTATTTTCAAGTACAGTTTTGGTTTTACCTGACTCAGTGTAGTATCATCTGCATAGAGGTCAGTGGAAGAAATTGAATTTCCAATCCTATGTGTAAAGTTGTTGATACATGGCAGAGGTTCAAGGATAGAGCCTTGTGATACTCTGCAATTCATATTTTTACTTTCAGAAAGTTCACCATTTAAATATACCTTTTGCACTCTATCAGTTAAGTAAGAAATAAACCAGTTTTCATTGATAGATTTTTGGTTTTTCAAGCAAGCTTTCATAATCTATAAGATCAGAATCAATACGATAATCAACCATGATGGTGCCTAACATTTTGCCTTATCTAACGCTTGCAGTTATTTATCAATATATTAGGCATAGATATAATTGCAGTTCCCCACAAGTGATTTTGTTGAAGGCTAGACGGATAATCGTGTTTTTCTACTAATTTGGAAAGACAAGAAAGATAGGGATGGGTCTGTAGTTATTTGTATCATTTTCTGTTCCAGTTTTATTCCATGGTGTTACAAAGGCAGTTTTCTACGTCTCTGGAAATTGATTAGACCTAATTCCATTGCAAATGAAGCTATACACTATACAATGTAGCAAATACAGCTGCCTTGGTCCAATCATATCAAGCCCTGCAGCATTACAATCATCCATTTTTAAAATATTTTTCAGCACAACTTTATGAATTTCTATTTTTTTTTATTGTTAGTTAGATTTTAGCTCAAAATATTTTTGAGATCCACATGAATCGGATGAAATATTAGAATCATCAAGTTTTTCATCACTTTGAACAAAAAAAGTCATTAAAAATATTTGAGAAGTCAGTTGGCTTATCAGTATAAATCCCCTCATGGTTGAGGGATAAAACGAAAGTCAAACTGAAAATGATGACTGATTACATTGGACATATCTGTTATATATAATATTATGAGCCAAACAGGTTGTTGATCAAAAACTAAAGACTACAGTCTTAGTTTGGAATGAGATCTTTTGATGGTTTAATACTATCAAAAAGGCACAAAATATTTTTAAAAAATGTAGTTAAGATTGACATTAAATCATAGTACAGTAAACCCCATTATAAAGAAAAGGGAAATATTTAACACACTATTAAATATTAGGAAGCACATTGCAGTATCCTTTTTTTTGGTGTGTTATGTAATATGTTTTGCAAGGTATAATAAAACCATACTTTTTAGTCTCTTGTGCATTGTTATATTCAAACTTTACCAGATACATTGCAAACATTTTCTGGCAGAAAGCAGATGAAGATCGGAACATGCTAGAACGTGAACTGAATGCCAGGGAAGATTTTCTGCAGATGTCAGCAGAAGATTCCAAACAACAAGCCAATGATTTGTACCAGCTAGAGCAGACATTGGCAGAAAAAGATGAAATCATAAAGTAAGGCAAATACAGTCTCTATTTACTGTGTAAGATAAGGTGTTTTACTTGTACTAAAATGCATGATGATTAAAGTAGAATTTTGTTTCCATGACCAAGGTTGTAAGGAAATATGGTTTAATGTTCCAGAGATGCTACTATTGGGCGATCACGTTAAATTGTGATGAATTTGTGCATTTTGAAAATAAATCACTAGTAGAGCAAATAGTGGGAGTTTTGCATCTCAAGGAAGTGTACTCCATTGATATTTCCAACTATTTGCTACTTTCTTTCCAAGATGAAATGTTTCTATATGTTGTAGAATTATAGCTTTCTTGTAAATATACAGGTTAGGCACCCATTTTTAGCTGCATGAATTGTTAGTACATGCGTTCAACAGTGTGCATGTAACTTTTGTTTATTCTACAGCATAAATTATTAATGCTCATGTCATTTATAATAAGTAAGTTTTTGTCTTTATAAAACTTTTTTAACTGTTTGACAGTGTCCACCTTAGTAAGCTTAAATGCTGTTGCATGTATTTCTGTAGTACACTAGTACAACATTATGCTTGTATATAGATACATACAAGAAAGTTTTTTTTTTTTATAGATACTGTATAGTCAGTAGTGTCTACTTGGATATTTACAAAGTGACACTTCAGTGACCTATCTGTATAGGCGATTGCCTATAAAGTGACACTTAAGTGACTTTACGTGTATAGGTCATTGCTTATAAAGTAACACTTCAATGACTTGACCTGTATTGGCCATTGCTTAAAAAATAACACTACAAAGACTTTCTGTATAGGCCATTGCTTAAAAAATAACACTACAAAAACTTTGTCTGTATAGGCCATTGCTTAAAAAGTGACACTTCAAAGACTTTGTCTATATTGCTTATGAAGAGGCATTTCAATGTCTTTACATGTATAGACCATTACTTATAAAGTGACACTTCAATAACTTTATCTGTGTCAGGCATTGCTTATAAAGTGACACTTCAGTGACTTTTCAGTACAGGCTATTGTCATTACAGTAACACTTTAATGATTTTACCTGTAGGTCATTGCTTATAAAAAGTGACACTTAACTGACTTTATCTATGTCAGCCATTGCTTATAAAGTGACACCTCAGTGACGTTATATGTGTCAGCCATTGCTTATAAAGTAACACTTCAGTGTCTTTAATTCTAGGCCATTGATTATAAAGTGACACATAAGTGACTTAAACTGTGTAGTTTCAGTGAGTTTATCAGTATAGGTCATTCCGTATAAAATGACATTTCAAAGACTTTTTAGTGGCTGTTGCTTATAAGTGGCATTTCAATGACTTGACCTGTCAAGGCCATAGCTTATAAGTGATATTTCAATGACATTGCCTGCATAGGCCATTGCATATAAAGTGACATTCAGTGACTTTAATGGTCAGCCATTGCTTATAAAAAGACACTTTAGTGACTAATCGTCAGCCATTGCTTATAAAGTGACACTTCAGTGACTTCAGTGGCAGGCCATTGCTTATAAAGTGACACTTCAGTGACTTCAGTGGCAGGCCATTGCTTATAAAGTGACACTTCAGTGACTTCAGTGGCAGGTCATTGCTTATAAAGTAACACTTCAGTGACTTTAATTGTAAGTCATTGCTTATAGTAACACATCAGTGACTTTAGTTATAGGCCATTGCTTAAAAATTGACACTTCAGTGACTTTAATTGTATGCCATTGCTTAAAACTTGACACTTCAGTGACTTGACCTGTATAGGCCATAGTTTATAAGTGATATTTCAACGACTTTCATATAAAGTGATATTCGGTTACTTTAATTGTAGGCCATTGCTTAAACAGTGACACTTTAACAACTTAAATTGTAGGTCATTGCTTATATTGACACTTCAGTGACTTTAATTTTAGGCCATTGCTTAAAAATTGACACTTCAGTGACTTTAATTGTAGACCATTGCTATAAAGTGATACTTCAGTGACTTTAATTGTAGGCCATTACTTGTAAAGTGACACTTCAGTGACTTTAACTGTAGGCCATTGCTTAAAAAGGAACACTTCAGTGACTTAAATTATATGCCATTGCTTATAGTGACACTTCAGTGACTTTAACTGTATAGGCCATTGCTTGGGAATTTTGCTTTACAGATAAATTTTGATGAAATTGTGCATTAGCTTTGTAATGTCTGCAGCACATGTTGATGAAGTGATGACTGGCTGATTACAGATGTTTAATATTATCTACCCTGTTTCTATTATTGTCTGCAATTTGAGTAGAAAGTGAAGAGGTTAACTAACCTCCGTCATCATGAAAGGTTACCATTCCATAATATCAGATATGAAATATGACAAAACAAAAGCCTTTACAATCTTATGGTGATTTTTGTTTTGTCACACCAGAAGGCTTGGGCTCTGTGACCAAAATTGTATCTATCAAGGTTTCCAGCATAGTTGAATAAGGTACTATTGAAGCCACTCTTTAGAGCATCATTAGTTCACCTCTTTTATAAGGCCTGTTCCTATTTGTCCTAGCTACAAATACATGCATTGTCGGTCAATCCAAACTATCAACAGTTTCATCAGTTTCACTAATGGCAGCTTCAGCTTTCATTGCCAAGAAATGCTCCTGCTCATTGACCATCAGTTTTTTGTTGTGAAACGGTTTTACAACATGGAATCCTCAAATCAAAGTCATAAACAGGAGCCAGTGAGGGCTTTGAAGTGGTACCTAACAAGAATCAAGCTGGTGTGAAGAGGGATATCTTTCTGTGTTTACCTTTGGATTGAGTTCAGTCTTGACTTTCTCTAGTTTTTACGTTTGAGATCTTTCATCTAAAAAGATATTCCTAATGCTGGTGGTACCTATCCCTGTAATGCCACAGGCAACCTTGTTAATTGGAAGAATGACTTCTGTTGGTTACTCCAGCTTAGTATTGCAAATATTTGGAAGCTGCCTCTCATAACTTAGGGGACTTGAAGTAGTTTCATTCCAGGTTAAGGGATGTAACTTCCTCCATTGTTTACCTGCAGGCTTCCCATGCTATAAAAAAAATCAGGAAAAAGTCAGAGAAATTATTACTTTTTATCCAACCTTGAAAAGTCCTTGAATTTTGAATATATTGATGAAAGTCAGGAAAACCCCATGAAAGTTCCGCCAACACATGACACCCAAACATTTACGTTATTGCGGCGTAACTGAATTGATCCTGAATTCAGGTTCTGACCAGAATAGATCATTTGGGTGTTTGCCATAAAAATATTTGTTGTGTCAGTCCAAATGCTCAGTGTAATAGATTCATCTAGCAGATTTTTTCCACAGATAGCTCGAATATCCGTATTTTTCCTTACATTAATAGTATGAAAACCAGTATAGCATCAGAAGAGACCAACATGTTGAGGGCAAAGGTTATACACTTACCAGATGGCCGTTGTTTAATTCTTTGTTGAATTGAGTCATACCTGCATGAAATCAATATGAAAATTATTTATTTTCCCAAAATTGAGCGCATTAAAATTTTATGTCATTAATCTGCTGCAAGACAAGAGAAAACTATGGCATTCGTGGAATTTGACCCATTACTGTGATTTGCATTATGAATACACACATCTGACAACACACATTTTCAAATGTTGAAGAACAAAATTAAAACATTAAATAAATGTTGTATACTGGTTGTAATAAATAAATTTAAAAAAACACATAAAAGAACACAAAATTCCCTCTATTCATTGAACTACCATGTTGATGTACTCTCATCTTGATGAATCTGACCGGCCAGATTGATGTGACACCGACCGGTTTCTGGTCATTGTTCTCTAAATAAATATGTTGATAATTATTTTATGTTCTTTCTGGTTTTTACAAAATGTATCATACTTTCATTTAGTATCATTTAATTTTTGTTCAACAAAGTCAAAGTGGAGTTTTTTGTTGATATCACATGACTATTGGACTTCAATATAGTTGTAGGAGATTTGTGAAGTCAGGTGACTAGTAATGCAAATGGCGACTACAAGGTCAGGTTTGATCTCTGCTGTAGTTTCGTCTGGTCTGTCAATGGATTAGAGACATAAAGATATATTTGCCATTTGTGAGAAAATAAATCATTTACGTATTGATTTTATGCAGGTATAAGCTGTTATAACATCGTTTAAAATTTTTTGGAATATTCAGAGGAAGCCTAGATTAGAAAACAGACTGCTATTCATTGTCAGCCAAATTTTTTGTCCAAAATGTTGAATCTCTAAGCTAAACTTTGGTGTGAAGCTATTACACAGTGGCATGTACCTTGAAACTTTGGTTGTAGATCTTCAATAGGATGCAGATGAAATGGACATTGTCATCCTTTGTATTATATATTTTAAAAAAAACGATACTAGTCCCTGTATAAATACAGGTTTGGGGACTGGTTTATCGAATTAGAAGAAGACATGTTGATTTTACAGAAAATTCAGTCCTTGTTAGTGCAACATTACAGTATATAATTTTGAAGGTCTTTTGTCAAATTTAAATCAATCCTTTTTGCTGGTTTTAAAAATATTGGATTTTATTGGCACAGACAAGATTATAACTACTTTGCATTTTTTTCCTTCATACTGTGATAGTAAATGTTTAATTCACACACACACACACACACACACACACAGATATATATCTGTGTGTGTGTTTGTGTGATCCAGGACTTGTGTCGTGTACCAATATGCGTGTTTGTCATGAGTGATTGAGTGATCAATAGATGTGAATAATTCCCGTGCTTTTCAAGTATTCAAATCTATTACCCGCGATACTAACAAAAAGTTTCTATCATTCCTACTCTTGTTCTTGAGATGGACAACACCTCAAGCAGTATGAGTCGTGAAGATGAAGAGCACTTGTCTTTCACGCAATGTTTCCACATAGCAACATAAAGCAAAAATAGTTATAAATTTAATTCTGCATATTGACTTCCATGCCAAATTAGGAATAGTGTCAAACTTGTTTCGTGTGATACAGTTTTTGGTTTTGTACATGATCATCAGTTTTGACTTACTAGATGTTATGGAGAGTCTTGAAAGAGAAATGTCTTTAGAATTAGAAAATGCATATTTTATAATCAAAAATGTATTTAATTCCATTCAATAATGGTCACATGTGAACCTTGAAAAAGTAATTTCATAACCCTGGAAATCACCTGGAAAGTTATCATTAGAAAAGCGTGGGAATCATATACCTGTTGTCTTAAGGTGTGATGATTGGATAATGTATTTGAAGAATGACCAATATTTGGAGTAAAATGTGTTTCTTCAATAACATGTAACCAATTATATCATGGTGCACCCTACCCACCTCCCTGCACTTGGATCCTTTTAGTAGTAACTGAAGTAATATACAGATAGGCCATGCCAGGTATTAGAGAGAGATCACTCACAACGTTACCAATATGGTCAGACAACTTTTAGCTTTTATGGCTAAACATTTTAGCATGGGAAGACTAGATTTGACAGGTAATATGGACAGCTAAGGATTATTTAAGAAAGATAAAAAAATAAACTGGTGTCTTAATCTCCTTGCCATTTTGAATTACCCCAGCACACCCCATGCCCTTTCCCCAAATATCATGACCGATTGTTGGGTGGGGTAGGGTTGGGGAAGGTCACTTTTTCAGAAGATAGACAGTTAATTTCATATATTCAGTATTATTTAAAAAGGTTACTAGCATTCTACCCTCCTCTCTTCATACAAGCACTTTTAAATAATGTCCGTAAAATTGAAATCATCTGTGATCTGTTGTAGATTTGTTAGAGTTGTTATTTTAAATTGCTTATCATCATTACCTTAACATAAATTGTGATCATTAGCACAACAATACTTGTGTTGAATAAACACCTTTGAAAAGTGAAAAAAATCTTTTCTTAAGACTTGTGGTTGTTTTACAGACATTCATTACTTCAGCAGAAGCTTGGTTGGATGTATAATTGTGGCTGTTTACAACATGGTTGCCTAGTTTATGTGAATTTTATGGCATGTTTGACATTATTACTCATGCTCTCCTGTATTTTTTTTTAAATTTAGATCCTTAACTGATATAAAGAACAAGGGGGAAAGTGAACAGATCAGAATCCTTAGGGATTCACTAAAAGATGCCAGGGAAGAGAGCAGGTACTTATATCATAAGGCATTGCTCTAAAAACAAATCATTTGCTTCTGACTTTAAAATTTTATTTTTTTTTTAAATTAAAAAAATCAGGAAGCCATAGTCATTAATTATCTCAACTTGTTGAGCGAGTAGCAGTTTGACAATTTGTCATGGTCTTAGACTCGTTGAATATAAAATGACATATTAAGGCTTACATGAAATAAGAGTTTTACTCAATGTATATGAAATTACATGTTATGACTCACAGTGTATATGATATGACTTGTTATGAATCACTGTATATGAAATGACTTGTTATGACACAGTGTATATGATATGATTTGTTATGACACAGTGTATATGATGACTTGTTATGACACACAGTGTATATGATATGACTTGTTATGACAGTGTATGATATGACTTGTTATGACAGTATATATGATATGACTTGTTATGACACACAGTATATATGATATGACTTGTTATGACACAGTGTATATGATGACTTGTTATGACACACAATGTATATGATATGACTTGTTATGACACATAGTGTATATGATGACTTGTTATGACACACAATGTATATGATATGACTTGTTATGACACAGTGTATATGATATGACTTGTTATGACACACAGTGTATATGATATGATTTGTTATGACACAGTGTAAATGATATGACTTGTTATGACAGTGTAAATGATATGACTTGTTATGACAGTGTATATGATATGACTTGTTATGACACAGTGTATATGACTTGTTATGACAGTGTATATGATATGACTTGTTATGACACAGTGTTATTGAAATGACACGATACACAGTGTATATGAAATGACATGATGCACATTGTATATGAAATGACTTGGTATGACTCAATGTATATGAAATGACATGACATACAGTGTATATGAAATGACAATGTTATGACTTAGTGTATATGAAATGACATGTTATGACTCCGTGTATATGAAATGACATGTTATGACTCAGTGTATATGAAATAACTTATGATTTAGTGTATATGAAATGACATGCATGACTCACATTGTGCTTGAAAAAAAGACATGTTAGGACTTGCAGCAAATATGAAATAACATTACGAATCACAGTGAATATAAAATGCCATGTTAGACTCACATTGAATATGAAATGACACATTAGACACAGTGAATATAAAGTGGCATGTTAGACTCACATTG
Organism: Unio delphinus; assembly: GCA_029339505.1. Lineage (NCBI taxonomy): Eukaryota > Metazoa > Mollusca > Bivalvia > Unionida > Unionidae > Unio > Unio delphinus. The sequence goes on from JAQISU010000323.1 coordinate 12,970,900, forward strand.
AATATGAAATGACACATTAGACACAGTGAATATAAAGTTAGGACTTAAATTATGAACTAACATACTATGACTTGCAGTGAATATGAAACAACATGTTATGTTGTTATAGGGTTTAACGTCATTATTCAGCACAAGATAGGCTATACATGGGAGCCAGTACTGTAGAGGAAGAACCCAGAAAACCCTGGAAAGAACCACTGACCCACAAGAAGTTACTCGCAAGCTTTCTCATATACCCACTTTGTCCAAATCCGAGATTCGAACCCATGCAGACAGGTGAGATGGCAGTGATCCATAATGGAGAGCACTTCAGACCACAAGGCCACTCAGGGCCCCTGACACATTATGAGCAGATTGCATGGAGAACAGCATTTCATGAGATGTTATACATGTTGTCTTAAACATCATTGGGGAAAATGTGGTTAATCACATTTCATATATACTCACTGATGTCAAGTCCAATTGCTACTTGCATGGACTGAGATCTGCCACTGTATTGCAAAGTTATTGAAAAGAATTGTGTGATGGGAAGTGATATGTCACGAATTGAAAGGATGAATGGTGTTTGGATTTGACTATAGTACTAGTCACATAGGTCATGTATGTGTATTTGCTCATTTTAAATTAAATGAAAATTCTTCTTTTAAAATTGAAAACTAATTTTTTTAACCAGTCTGTTCAATCCTGATTATTGATTGCTCTGTACCTTATATGTTACCACGAGTATTCCTAATGAAAGCTATCGCTTTGGACTTGTTTGGGGAATATGACTATTTCTGACTCTGCCCCCAGTATTGCAGATATTTAGAGTTTTGTTTCAGTGAAATGAATATTCTGTTTGAGTGAAATGACTTTCAGACTGTATCACCAGTAATGGAGTGTAAAATCTTGTATTCTAGGCAAAGCAAGGCAACAGAACGTAAAATGCAAGATGAGGTAATGAAACTCCGACAAGAACTAAAGCATACCAAGACAGAATATGAAAATGTATCAGAGCAGCTTGACAATAAGGTATATTTTACTGTAAATGAAACTTGTTTGGAATAAGGAAGATTATCTTTGATGCAGCATGACAATAATGTCTATTTTACTGTAAATGAAACTTGTTTGGAATAAGGAAGATTATCTTTGATGCAGCTTGACAATAATGTCTATTTTACTGTAAATGAAACTTGTTTGGAATAAGGTATCTTTGATGCAGTTTGACAATAATGTCTATTTTACTGTAAATGAAACTTGTTTGGAATAAGGAAGATTATCTTTGATGCAGCTTGACAATAATGTATATTTTACTGTAAATGAAACTTGTTTGGAATAAGGAAGATTATCTTTGATGCAGCTTGACAATAATGTCTATTTTACTGTAAATGAAACTTGTTTGGAATAAGGAAGATTATCTTTGATGCAGCTTGACAATAATGTCTATTTTACTGTAAATGAAACTTGTTTGGAATAAGGTATCTTTGATGCAGCTTGACAATAATGTATATTTTACTGTAAATGAAACTTGTTTGGAATAAGGTAGATTATCTTTGATGCAGCTTGACAATAAGGTATATTTTACTGTAAATGAAACTTGTTTGGAATAAGGAAGATTATCTTTGATGCAGCTTGACAATAATGTCTACTTTACTGTAAATGAAACTTGTTTGGAATAAGGAAGATTATCTTTGATGCAGCTTGACAATAATGTCTATTTTACTGCGAATGAAACTTTTTTCGAATAAGGAAGATTATCTTTGATGCATTTCAGTTGAATGCATTCATGAGATATTTACTTTGTCAATTAATTAATGTGTCAGTTTATATATTTGTTATTTCAAGAATGGAATTTCTTGTAGTGATTGTGTCTTTGAAGTATTGTGCAATGAAATTGTGTTTGGTGATTATTTGTTGATTTTATGTAGAAAATTGCAAGCAGTATTAAGACTTGAAAGAGCTTTTACAAACCAGAGGAAACTGCTGTTTTGTATAAAAATAATTTTGCAATCTGCAGTTCGTTTGGCTGTCTTATTCACTTTAAATAGTGGATACATAAAAAGTCACCTAATGTCTCTTTTATTTCACATTTTTCCATTGAGAGTTATTTTAACAGTAAATGTTTGGTATGAAGGCATAAGAGAAAAATGATTTTCCTACATGAAACATGGTATGTTTCAGAAAGAAAAAAATATATCCAGCAGAAATATGAAAATAATTTGTGAATTCCACTTACTTCCAGATTTGAAACAAAAGATTTGTTTAGTTTTCAGATCTGTCTAATAATTCGTATTTAAATTAACAGTCAGATCATTTGTTAGAGTTGTTATAAATGAAGACAAATATTTTAGGGAAGAAAAAGAATTTTGATGAGATTGTTCTATAATAAGGAACATGTGATCATGGGAATTCTGAAAAAGGTACAGTAGAACTTTGCTTATCTGGCACCCAATTATCTGCCAGTCTCTGTTAACTGCCAGGGCATTATACATCAAAATATTAAAAAGCGGTATATGTACAAGTACATATACAAATATTATGATTTTTGATGACCTTGTCTATTGTTTAATGCTTTAAATCTACATATTTTGTTATCCGTCTATTCTCATATCCATCATGGTCTCGGTCCCACATGCTGATGGATAATCAAAGTTCTACTGTCATATGCTGTAAAATTAACTTTCTTTCTGCTTGTAAAGTATAGTCTCATTCATTTTGTTTTAAACAGACCTATAAATATGTAAGTAGTTTGTAAATTTCAGTAGCTTTCATGCATGAGGCATATTTTTCTATTTTCTTTCCGTAGTGGTTTTATATTTCTAAGCATTATACTATATATTTATTTTTATAGAAGTCACATTTTCTGTTTTGTTAGATGAAAATCCTGTATGGCCTTAGATTGATGGTATGAATAAATGAATGGTGTGATCCCCATAAAATCCATATATCCATCTGCTACACAAAAGTATCTGCCATTACGGATGTGCAACACATTTTGTTTGTAACAAACATTACACTATATAACGAGAAGAATATGACAAATCTCTGTAGTCTTTATTGCCCTCCTTTAATCATCTTGTATATAGAGATATGCCGGTCATATACCAGAAGAGTTTTTGGAATGGTCTGTTGTATGTTTTCTTTTGACCTATGTCCATTTACTAGTGCAGGTTTGTTACAATTACTCCTCAGACACATGGGTGAGGTTAGATAGGTATGTTGGACTGGAGTACATCAGTGATTCTGGATCAAATGGATAGCCACTGTAAGGTACAGAGAACACATTATGTGTTTGATTCTGGATCAAATGGATAGCCACTGTAAGGTACAGAGAACACATTTTGTGTTTGATTCTGGATCAAATGGATAGCCACTGTAAGGTACAGAGCAGCGGGGAGGTGTGCTCTTGTTTGGGACTCATGTTTGCTCCAATGGTCATAGACAGTTGTATTATAGGATGGATTGGTGTCTGTCATCCAGATATCAATGTTGTTTTATCCATTAACACAAGTTCGTTATCAGTAATCCTCTTAAACTAATTGGACATTATGAAACTTTACACACACACACACATACACAGACACACACATACATAGACACACAAACATGCATCACAAGGTCTTGTTAATCCCAAATGAAAATAGTGCTGTTTAGACATCCAATATGGCCATCACATCCTTCATGAAATTGTTGTTATTGCTATTTATCGGGATGGATGATCATCGGGTCTATTTGGTATTAAATGAAAATGGTGTAAATTTCACATCTTGTCAGCCATTATTAAAATTCTGTTATCTGTCAACCAGTCTATATTTTTACCCATTCAATGCTGATTCAAAGCATAACTTTTTATGAAAAATATGATTCCTTCTGGATATGAAATTTGAATATTAAATAATTATTGATCATAAAGGGTTGATTATTACTCAAAGATTTGTCATGATTCTTTTCTAATTTTTGTTGTTGTGTATTTGTTTAAATTCCAAAATGTATTGCATATTTATATTGACAGAAACTTAAGTTACCAACTGCATTTTCTTTCTCATGGAATAACCTGGAAATAATATTCATCTATTCTTGTATTTTAACCAAATTTTTATGGAATCATGCATGTTTTAAAAAAAATGGAAATATGCTCTTAAAATCACAATTATTTCTTGTAAAAACAAAAAAAACGATTATTTTTCATACAAGTTTTAGATCATTATTAACAAGTCTGTTTAGTGGGGCTTCTCAATTTAGTCCTGTCAATGTCAGTCTGTTTGTCTGTCTGTCTGTCCATACATTTACTGCATAGATCCTGATTTACTGTACATAATGTGTAAGCAGATATTGGTCGGTACAGTTTGCAGTGTACATAATGTGTAAGCAGATATTGGTCGGTACAGTTTGCAGTGTACATAATGTGTAAGCAGATATTGGTAGGTACAGTTTGCAGTTGGATTTGACTTGGATGCAAGTATTTATTGTAAGAATCTACCAAAACCTCTTAAAAGGATCTTACAAAATTTGATAGAAATCATTTTAACACAAGGGCTTCTCCAGCAACTAAGAGATTTGCCAAGTCTCCTAATGTCTTAACATTTTCATGGCAGGATTCTGATGCATGGTGTATAATTCTTAATTTTATCTTATGACTGTGGTGATCCATGTGGTTTTGATGTTTAGTGGGTTATAATGCCAGTTTTAGAACATGATAGGCTATACATGGCAGCCAATATATTTGGAGAAAGACAAAAGACTAAAAAATTCCTTACTCATGGGAAGCTAATGGTGAGCTTTATCACATACCATTTTTCGCCAAGCTGAGACTCAAACTCAGGTGAGTTCTCAGTGGTCTGTAAAGGTGAGTACCTTAGATCACACAGCCACCTGGAGCCACAGATCCCAAGTGAATTTTCATATCCATGACAGTGTAATGCAGATGATCATAATTTAATTTTTATGTCACATTGGTTATACAGGAATAATTTGCCAAGAAATTTTTAAGTTTTCTATTGAATGTGAACTATTTTACTCATTAAAAGGAATCATGAATTTTAAAGTTACATTTTTAAATTGCAACTTCCAGAAAACATGCTGTTATTACTCTGTCATGTTGAATGATTAGTCGGGAGTCGTAAGTTTTTCGTTGGCATCGGCATTTCACATGCCTTGATCTGCGGTTAATTCTTGGGGTTCTAAATATTTGACCGTATGTCACATTGGCAGTCAACTTGTATTCCAGTGATGATGCTTACAAAGGGAATAATTGTTAAAAATTAATGATATTTGCTTTTAGTCAAATTTGTTATTTACAAGATATTATGTTCTAAAACCATGATGCAAGTTTGGTTACATTGATATCACTGCCCCTCCCTCATTTTGTAATTCTGATAAGACATTTTTTGCCAAGACTTTGAAACATCCATTTAGGTCAGTTAAAATCCATCATGTAATGTGGAAAACTAAAGGAGCATATTTGAGAAGCCAGAATGCATCATGCAAAATTGGTATGTTCAATCTATGTATTTTGCGACTTTGTTTTTTTTTTAGGTTTTTCTATTTTTGATAATAGTGTCCATATACGATGCCACTGCCAGATTGGCATCACACGTTCCAACCTGAGAGGCTTTCATGCAAAAAAATGTCAATGGGATCAATTTATTTTGAACAGTATTGTTAAGAAGTCATTTTTAACACTGGTAGAACATAAGAGTTTCACCCTTGTCCATATGTTTGTCCCTTGGCAAAACATCTCGTGGTTAAATTTTGTGTTTAGGTCATGTTTGTACACTCCGGTTGGCCATTCGTGATGTGTGAACACATTTCTTCTTGGGTTTCATGTGATTCCCTTCTCCAGTTTTTTTGTTGTTGTTGAGAATTTTGGTCCTAAATGATTAAAAGTGATATTATAAGAAAACTACAGTCAGTTTTAAATCATGTTCTACTTATAATAAATAGATCTGATAGCAATTATTGATTCCAAAATGAAAGCTCTAAGTTGAAAATGAGTTTGGAGGTCAATAGAACATAACCTTTATCATTGACCTTCATACATGAATGTGGAGGTCAATAGAACATAACATTGTATCATTGACCTTCATACATGAATATGGAGGTCAATAAAACATAACCTTGTATCAATGACCTTCATACCTGCATTGTGTTGAATATTTTGATCATAATCTCTACTGAGGAAAATTTAAGATTCATTTTTAGGAATTCATCAACATTCAGGATTTTTAATAGTTTAAAAATAAAAGCTAAATTGAAAATGGAAAACATTTTTGGGACAAGAGTACAATTTTCTGCAACTGGCATTGCCTATTTAAAGGACATATTTCAATAGTTTTGGGACAAGAGTAAATGGTCTGCAACTATCATTGCCTTTTTAAAGGACATATTTCCATAGTTTGATATATCCAATCCTTGCATTGCCATTTTAAGAGATATTTCCATAGGTTGAATTCTTACCAAATTTATTGATTTCATCAGTAATAAAGTTTGATGTGATGACTTTTTATATAAACAATACCTCATGCAATTCATTTCATCATGAGATTATGTTTTCATCATATTGAAATTAAAAGTCATTTCATAAAAGTTTTCATATCAAAATTCATAACCTTTACATAAAAAAATTTCATGTTATTCCATGCAGTTCAAATGTTATCTTTCATTGGAGACATGCCATATATATGTTTGTATTTTGAAAATAATATTTCATCACATGACCAGTGTTATTTGTATTAATATACCATATAATTTTTACATATATATGTATAACATTGTAACCCCTCATGATGTTCCAAATGACATATTGCCAAGCAAATCAAATGACAGTTTCGTCTGAATATATTGCAGTCATTTCACTAGCAGTAGATTGTTCAAATAGCATTTCTGTGATAAACAGAATCTTAAATTGTGCTCAGTTTAAACTTATTTTATGAAACTCAAAGAATTTCCATATATGGCTCTCAGACAATTATTCATTTGTATCATAAATTCAATTTGAAATGAGCATTTATGTAAAATTGATGTTTGGATTATTGATACTTATGCAGAGAGTTAGAATTTCCATTAAGTACATTATTTTAAAACTTCATTGTAGCAACAATTGCATTTCAACTAACTGATGCTACGAAAATAATGATTATGACTTGATGATAATGTACTATCTGAAATTATTGCAAATCATGTGACATCCTGTCAGCAAATGGCAAAATAATTCTCACATGAATCATTTTAAACTGTACACTCTGGTCTTCAAAATCTGACTGAATACATTTCCATTTAAAATCTGACTGAATACATTGCCATTTAAAATGTACACTCTGGTCTTCAAAATCTGACTGAATACATTGCCATTTAAAATGTACACTCTGGTCTTCAAAATCTGACTGAATTCATTGCCATTCAAAATCTGACTGAATACATTGCCATTCAAAATCTGACTGAATACATTGTCATTCAAAATCTGACTGAATACATTGTCATTTAAAATGTACACTCTGGTCTTCAAAATCTGACTGAATACATTGCCATTCAAAATCTGACTGAATACATTGCCATTCAAAATCTGACTGAATACATTGCCATTTAAAATGTACACTCTGGTCTTCAAAATCTGACTGAATACATTGCCATTTAAAATGTACACTCTGGTCTTCAAAATCTGACTGAATTCATTGCCATTCAAAATCTGACTGAATACATTGCCATTCAAAATCTGACTGAATACATTGCCATTCAAAATCTGACTGAATACATTGTCATTTAAAATGTACACTCTGGTCTTCAAAATCTGACTGAATACATTGCCATTCAAAATCTGACTGAATACATTGCCATTCAAAATCTGACTGAATACATTGCCATTTAAAATGTACACTCTGGTCTTCAAAATCTGACTGAATACATTGCCATTCAAAATCTGACTGAATACATTGCCATTCAAAATCTGACTGAATACATTGTCATTTAAAATGTACACTCTGGTCTTCAAAATTTGACTGAATACAGTGCCATTCAAAATCTAACTGAATACATTGCCATTCAAAATCTGACTGAATACATTGCCATTCAAAATCTGACTGAATACATTGTCATTTAAAATGTACACTCTGGTCTTCAAAATCTGACTGAATACATTGCCATTAAAAATCTGACTGAATACATTGCCATTCAAAATCTGACTGAATACATTGCCGTTTAAAATGTACACTCTGGTCTTCAAAATCTGACTGAATACATTGCCATTCAAAATCTGACTGAATACATTGCCATTCAAAATCTGACTGAATACATTGCCATTTAAAATGTACACTACACTCTGGTCTTCAAAATTTGACTGAATACAGTGCCATTCAAAATCTGACTGAATACATTGCCATTCAAAATCTGACTGAATACATTGCCATTCAAAATCTGACTGAATACATTGCCATTTAAAATGTTGATTTAAAGAGTGTCATTTAAAATGTTGATTTAAAGAGTTATGTTTTAATTCACATCTATATGCAGTGGCAGATCCAAAAAGGGTTTCATGTGGAGGGGTTGGAGATTAGAAGAAAGCTTCTTTCGCAATCAAAGTGGATCCCACTTTTGGTGAAAACAAAAACTTGTCCATCTTGAGCAAAGTTATTCACGCCTTTTAAAAATGAACCCACTTTGAAATATTTTGGATATGTATTTTTTAGATATTTTTAATGCATTTTTTTTTTTATTTAAAACAGTAGTTATTATCTTCAAACCAAAAAATTGATTATCACATTTAACTGTATTCCTTAAAACAACAGTAAATTGGAGAAAAAGTAAAGGACATAAAATCTAACAGATTCCTAAAGTATGTAACTTTGATTTGTTTGCCTTCATGATAAATAAATAAATAAATAAATATATATTGTCGTAATAAATATCTTTTAAATTCTTTTTTGCAGGTTTGTTAATGTTAAGTATTATTTAGAACTTTTGCTTTTTCCCATTTGTGAAAAGGCAGTTTGAATATTTTGTATTTTCATGTTTTTAAGATGTATCTTTTATAGTGCTAAATGTTACATGTAGCTGCTTTTTGATGATAAATAATTAGTATATATTAATGCAATGTGTTAATGCAAACACATGAAGATTGGATAATGTGTTTCTCTTATAGTGGCTATATTTATTTCATACCTTTTTACTCTGCTAACTTCATCTGAGCCATCATTGAAATTCATGAATCTCATAAAGTAAATGTTTGACACCTAGAAACAGTGGCCAAAACTTAGTATGACTGGTGGGATGGCTGCCTATAAGTAGTCACATGTCCCAGTCATCTGTGTCATCATAGACATCTAATGACTGGAGTAAATTTTGAAAGATTCTTCAAGAAAAAAAATGAGGCACCAAGTGGCCAAGTGGTCTAAAGTTCTTTGTGTTACAGATCACTGCCATCTCACCTCTGTCTGTATGTGTTTGAGTCTCATATTCTGCCAATGTTGGTATGTGAGAAAGCCTGCCAGTAGCTTTTCGTGTATTGCTGGTTTTTTCCGGGGCTTTTTCCGGTTTCTTCTTCCACCATTAATATGCTCCACCATGTATAGCCCATCGAGTGATGAAAAATGGCGTTAAGCCCTACAACAACAACAAGAGAAAGGATAAAGTTCATAAATCCAAATGTGTAAGACATATCACTCATTTAATAAATGACCAAAAATAGAAAAGTTCGAGCCGCTAACTCCAGCAATCAGACATTATGGTGGGCAATTAACCTTTCATACCCCTTGCCTAGTAGATAAAGACCAAATTGCATGCTGTCAACACTAAATAGGGAAATAATTAAATGGAATTATTAAAACCCATGAAAACGAACTTTCTTTATCAATTTCTATAGGCTTTTTGCATTCAAATATTTTTACACTTGATACCATTTGTGATGTTATTTGAAAACAAAGATAAATTGACCACTATTATAATTAAAGAGTTTTAGCTGATGTTATCAAAATATATGGTATCATTATCACCTATTAGTTATGATAACAAATTGTGCCAATTATATTCAATAATTATATTTTTAAAAATATACAACAACATATTTGCTATCTACAAGAAACATATTTGGAAAGCATCATGTTATTGGTTCAAAGAATCAGAAGTACATCATGGTTCGTCAGGTGATGGCCAGAGCAGAGCTTGTTCCACCTACCCATTAGCATAATAAGAGTTCATAAAGGCAAAAACTTTCATTAAAAATAAAACTAATTCTAAGTATTTATAAAATATTTCACTAAAATGCCAGTAACAGCAGTAGTCATCGAGTCATTCCTTGATGTTGTGTGTATACATCAGCAGGGCTGTGAACATTGATTTCTGCAGATTTATTTATCCGTAGTTTCCTCTTTTTGATCAGCATAAATTTAGGATGAAATTTGGCGGTGAGGGCAATCCATCGATTCATGAAGGTGACAATGACATAATCATTTATCCGTAATTTAAACAGCTTATTGCCTGGTCAAAAAAACAAATACCTGATTGCAACTGTTAACAAATCACCAAGCATGTTCAGTAACTTTCCGCTAATCAAACAAGCATTTTGCTTCAAATTTGAAAAACAAAAAAACAGAATCCGAAAAAGATGGCGATTGAAGAAATTTTCATGGTTTAAAAACACATTGAATAATGAGTATTTTAAAGAAAAAAAAGGAACCTAGAGTGAAGAAGATTGACAGAGACAATAAATTTGCCTTCAAATGGTTTGAATGTTGGGTAGAATTGAAAACAGGTTTAGATGAACCGGTATCAGTTAAAGTAGATGACACTTTTGTCAACTTACCGGGACAGGCATTTGTGTACAAAGCAAATAAATAACAGCAATAATAGCTCAATGCTCTTGAGGAGCACTTGGAGATCAACGAAGCAAGTGTGACTTATAAAACAGAAATGCTCACACTACATACACAGTATTGTTTAAATGTTCAGTGGAAAAGTTACTTTACTAATACCTCTGTGGCCCCCTTGGCCATCAGCATACATTTTTTCTTTTTTTTTCTTTATAAATACTGTTCACAGGGTAGTAGTGGAATGCCATAACAAATGCCATGCACCTCCTAATAGAAGTCACTTGGAGGTTCATGTTAGATAGCTTCATGTTTACCTCACTGTATTTGATTGCTACATTTTGATCATTTCTCAATTCATCCTGTAAAGCATTTTTCCATACAGTATGCAATAGTTCATCCTGCAATATTTATTACATGACATTGTAAATAATGTTTGTACATGTCAATACATGTATTATACCTAAAAATACCATTATAATGCTAGTACATGTCGATACATGTATTAGGCCTAAAAATACCATTATAATGCTAGTACATGTCAATACATGTATTATACATAAAAATACCATTATAATGCTAGTACATGTCAATAGATGTACTATACATAAAAATACCATTATAATGCTAGTACATGTCAATACATGTATTATACATAAAAATACCATTATAATGCTTATATATGTCAATGCCTGTACTATACATAAAAATACCATCATAATGCTAATATATGTCAATGCCTGTACTATACATAAAAATACCATTATAATGCTAATATATGTCAATGCCTGTACTATACATAAAAATACCATCATAATGCTAATATATGTCAATGCATGTATTATTATACAGTAAAATACCGTTATAAAACTAGAACATATTGATACATGTATTATACCTAACAATACCGTTGTGATGCTAGTACATGTATATACATGTATTATACATGTATAATACATATAAATACCATTTTTATATTAGTACAGGTATTATTACATGTATTTTACAATAAAATACCATTGTAATGCTAGAACTTGTCAATAGATGTAATTTGGTAAATAAAACTTTTCCCTGAGTCTGATTATGTATTATCTCACAAGAAATTCGCAAATCGGGCGCAAATATGTTACATTGTGGCACAGGTAAATTCTTTTATACATTATTAGTTTACTGGTTTACAATTTATAAAGTTCAGAAGTTGTTATCCGATCATCAATTATTTTGATTTTTGTGTGGATTGTAGATGCTTTGCTTGATTGGACATATGAAAGGTTGATTTATTTTGTGTGCTTTCATTATACAAAACATTGTTTTTTTAGATTTGCTTTCATTGTTTTGTACAGTAAAACTCTTTTAATTGCTGCATCAAACTTCTCCTGATAATAATTATAAATGTGCTGGCTATTAGTGTAAGCAAAATTATTTGTACAGAGCAATGTTGGCTGTAGTTTCATTAAATCCAGGTATACTGTATTTAACTTTACAACTCTTTATAAGGACATGAATAGCCAGTCAGCTGTTGTTAATATTTGTACTTTATACTGTTTATTACATGTTGTTCTAATTTAGAATGAAATAACAGTATCTATCTTAAAAATTAATAAACTTAGAGAATATGTAAAATTGAGCTGCAAGCTGCATATACCTAGATCTGCTGTTACATGATGTGCTGGCAGATCTGGGTCTATGCAGTTGTTTTAAAAATCAATAGAACCAGTTCCATAGACCCTGATATGTCTTGATATGCTTGCAGATCTGGGTCTATCAGTTGTTTTAAAAATATCAACAGAACCAGTTCCATAGACCCTGATATGTCTTGATATGCTTGCAGATCTGGGTCTATGCAGTTGTTTAAAAAAAAATCAATAGAACCAGTTCCATAGACCCTGATATGTCTTGATTTGCATGCAGATCTGGGTCTGTGCAGTTTTGACAAATTATTAGAGTAAACAAGACTGATATTGTATTGGCAGCTTGTTTTTTCCAATCAGTTGGACAAACAACATTGTCCCAGATCAGCTAGTTCATTATATAATGCCACATATAGGTATTTTTTGTATGCATATGAACCGGACTTGTATGTGAGTATATATGATACAAATTTGAAGTTAATTGAAATTATAATTCTTGTAGCCATCAATTTTTTCCACAGATATGAACAGGATGTAGGATCATGCCTGAGGCTATGACAGTGTCTTTATTTGGACGTTTTTATCAGTTTTGAAATGTAAATTTGAAAGTTGCAATTAAAACTAAATTAGTTTTTACACTTCAGATGTCAGGTATTTGGTTGTAGTTTTATTCTTACATTGATTTTTTTATAGCCATTTCTAGTATAGATCTGTGCAATTAGAATAACTGCCAAATGTGTCAACAGTATAGCCTGATGTGTTAAATTATAATAACTGCCAAATGTGTCAACAGTATAGCCTGATGTGTTAAATTATAATAACTGCCAAATGTGTCAACAGTATAGCCTGATGTGTTAAATTATAATAACTGCCAAATGTGTCAACAGTATAGCCTGATGTGTTAAATTATAATAACTGCCAAATGTGTCAACAGTATAGCCTGATGTGTTAAATTATAATAACTGCCAAATGTGTCAACAGTATAGCCTGATGTGTTAAATTATAATAACTGCCAAATGTGTCAACAGTATAGCCTGATGTGTTAAATTATAATAACTGCCAAATGTGTCAACAGTATAGCCTGATGTGTTAAATTATAATAACTGCCAAATGAGTCAACAGTATAGCCTGATGTGTTAAGTTATAATAACTGCCAAATGTGTCAACAGTATAGCCTGATGTGTTAAATTATAATAACTGCCAAATGTGTCAACAGTATAGCCTGATGTGTTAAATTATAATAACTGCCAAATGTGTCAACAGTATAGCCTGATGTGTTAAATTATAATAACTGCCAAATGTGTCAACAGTATAGCCTAATGTGTTAAATTATAATAACTGCCAAATGTGTCAACAGTATAGCCTGATGTGTTAAATTATAATGACTGCCAAATGTGTCAACAGTATAGCCTGATATGTTAAATTATAATAATGCCAAATGTGTCAACAGTATAGCATGATATGTTAAATTATAATAACTGCCAAATGTGTCAACAGTATAGCCTAATGTGTTAAATTATAATGACTGCCAAATATGTCAACAGTATAGCCTGATATGTTAAATTATAATAATGCCAAATGTGTCAACAGTATAGCCTGATATGTTAAATTATAATAACTGCCAAATGTGTCAACAGTATTGTCTGATGTGTTAAATCACTATCTTAACTGATTTGTAGGAAAAAAAGACTAAATAAGATTTCATTATAACCGTTTATAATTATAGCTTTTCTGCTTTATTAAATTGTCACAAATTTGAATGTTTATTTAGCATAATTTAAATTTATAATTTTTTTTACAGTATTGTTTTAAAAACTAAACACAGCACTCCTTCATTATAACATGGTATGCAAGTCCTAGATATGACCAATACATAGTACATAAAGTATTAGTACATAAAATATTAGTATATAAAATATTAGTACATAAAATATTAGTACATAAAATATTAGTACATAAAGTATTAGTACATACAATATTAGTACATAAAATATTAGTATATAAAATATTAGTACTTAAAATATTAATACATAAAATATTAGTACATAAAATATTAGTACATAAAATACATAAAATATTAGTATATAAAATATTAGTACATAAAATATTAGTATATAAAATATTAGTAAATAAAGTATTAGTACATAAAATATTAGTGCATAAAATATTAGTACATAAAATATTAGTACATAAAATACATAAAATATTCATAAAATATTAGTACATAAAATATTAGTATATAAAATATTAGTAAATAAAGTATTAGTACATAAAATATTAGTGCATAAAATATTAGTACATAAAATATTAGTACATAAAATGCATAAAATATTAGTACATAAAATACTTAAAGTATTAGTACCTAAAATAGTAGTACATAAAATATTAGTACATAAAATATTAGTAAAAAAAAGTATTAGTACATAAAATATTAGTACATAAAGTATTAGTACCTAAAATATTAGTACATAAAATATTAGTACATAAAGTATTAGTACATAAAATATTAGTACATAAAGTATTAGTACATAAAATATTAGTACATAAAATACATAAAATAGTAGTACATAAAATATTAGTACATAAAATAGTAGTATATAAAATATTAGTACATAAAGTATTAGTACATAAAGTATTAGTACATAAAGTATTAGTACATAAAATATTAGTATACAAAATATTAGTACATAAAATATTAGTACATAAAATAGTACATAAAATAGTACATAAAATATTAGTACATAAAATAGTAGTACATAAAATATTAGTATACAAAATATTAGTACATAAAATATTAGTACATAAAGTATTAGTACATAAAGTATTAGTACATAAAATATTAGTATACAAAATATTAGTACATAAAATATTAGTACATAAAATAGTACATAAAATAGTACATAAAATATTAGTACATAAAATAGTAGTACATAAAATATTAGTATATAAAATATTAGTACATAAAATATTAGTATATAAAATATTAGTACATAAAATATTAGTACATAAATTATTAGTAAATAAAGTATTAGTACATAAAATAGTAGTACATAAAATAGTAGTACATAAAATATTAGTACATAAAATAGCAGTACATAAAATAGTACATAAACTGGTGGTCTAATGGCTAGAGTGTCTGCTGCGTAAGCAGGAGGTCATGGGTTCTATCCCTGGTAGAGTCATGCCAAACACTTACAAAAATGGTACTAACAGCTGCCTCGCATGGTGCTCAGCATTAAGAGGTTAGTGTTAGGACTGGTCAGCCAGATGTCAGGATAATATGGCTGTGTGGGACATCTTGCTACATGTCTACGATATGATGCCCCAGTGTTAGACATAAACTACCTCACTGCAGACATCGTAGTGAAATGACTGACAGATTGTTAAAGCTATGTTAAAAATCCTAATCACACACACACATTAGTACATATAATATCAGTACATATAATATTAGTACATAATAGTACATATAATATTAGTACATGTAATATTAGTACATAAAATATTAGTACATATAATATAAGTACATATTATATTAGTACAAATGATATTAGTACATAAAATACTAATACATATAATATTAGTACATATGATATTAGTACATGTAATATTAGTACATAAAATATTAGTACATATAATATTAGTACATATTATATTAGTATGTAATAGTATATATAATATTAGTACATATGATATTAGTACATAAAATATTAGTACATATAATATTAGTACATATTATATTAGTACGTAATAGTACATATAATATTAGTACATATGATATTAGTACATAAAATATTAGTACATATAATATTAGTACATATTATATTAGTACATTATAGTACATATAATATTAGTACATATTATATTAGTAAGTAATAGTACATATAATATTAGAACATATAATATTAGTACAAATGATATTAGTACATAAAATACTAATACATATAATATTAGTACATAAAATATTAGTACATATTATATTAGTATGTAATAGTACATATAATATTAGTACAGATGATGTTAGTACATAAAATACTAATACATATAATATTAGTACATATTATATTAATACATAATAGTACATATAATATTAGATCATATAATATTAGTACAAATGATATTAGAACATAAAATACTAATACATATAATATTAGTACATATAAAATTACTACATATAATATTAGTACATATGATATTAGTAAATAAAATATTAGTACATATTATATTAGTACATGCAATATTAGTACATGCCAATTAGTATAATGTGATCCATGACCATACTTGCCTTATAACAGGATAAATAAAATGCCTTTGAGAGACTTACTGTAGTAAAATGAAAGACTTACAGAGAGGTAGTGCTGTATAATGGGAGTCTTATAGTTGATGTTATATAGTGTAAAGGATGACCTGACAGTGAGGTGCTGTATAATGGAGAACTGTATGGTGAGATTATGCTGGAATGGAGGCCCTGATAGTGAAGTAGTGCTTTACATTGGAGGACTTTAATAATGAGGTAGTGCTGTATATTGCGCACCTTTGAGTACCCTAGTGCTTTATAAGTTAGGGACTTATATTGAGGTTGTGCTGTTTAATAGAAACCTCTATAGTAATGATGTGTTGCATGATGAGATATTTAAGTTATTCTGTAAAATGGAAGGTCTTATATCAAGGTTGTGTTGTATAATTTAAGCTGTTATGTGAGGTAGTTTTGTATAATAATGGGTCATATAGTGAGGTAGTGCCATATAAAATAGGGGATCTAGTTGTGAGAGTGATTTTTGATGGAGAGCATTATAGGAAGCTAGTGTTGTATAATGGAGAACCTAATAGGAAGGTTGTATAATAAATTACCTTATAATATTATAATGCTGTATGAAACTGATGACCTTATGATGATTATATACTGGGAGGCATTAGAGTGAGGAATTGCTGTCCTTGGTTGGAAAATATTTGCCGTTGAAAAATCGAGTCCTTAAATTAACACATAATTTTGTTCATTGACTTTTCAGAAGAAAGACATGGTACAGGTGGAACAGGAAGTACATCAGCTGAGGAACCAGTTGACAAAAATGCAGAACCAGATGTCTTCTGCAGCCTCATCGCATCAAGCAGAGCTGGCAGGAATGCGAAAAGAGCTTTCCACAATGACAGAGGAACTCCATCAAACTAGTACCTCCAACAGGCAGCTTCAGGAGAAGCTCTTCAAAGTGGAAGAACAAGCAACTTACAATGCAGAACAGTTAGAGAAAAAGCAAGCAGAAATTCAGGTCTCAAATTGCAGATCTAGTTTTGAAATCAGTGGAGATGAGCATATTGGTTATTTATGGGTTTCTTTTCTTCAAATCAGTGGCTTATTTATCTTTCTTGTGTGTAATATGGGGGTTATAGCCTTTGCTATGTCTTACTGACCATACATATTTTTGCCTTTGGAGTGTAACTTTCAGGACAGTCAAGTTATTTTAGCTAAACTTGAAGATGTTTGTAGATGCCATTTATACCTAGAATTTTCTGTGCTCAATATTTTATATGTTACCATGGAAATAAATTGTATCATAAATAGCATGTATAGCAAAGTGTATCATATGGACATGTATATTTTTGGACCATGGTGTACATTCAGTAGGAGTCTAAGCAGGCACCTTGGGGTGATTGTTATAAATTATTAGATTGAGAAAGGTCACACTGCTGTTAACTTATATTGGAATTTGTCAAGGTGTTAATTATTTATATTGGGAAAGGTCATACTGTTGTTAATTCAATTGAAAAAGGTCATACTGATGTTAATTTACATTGGAATGGGTCATGCTGTTGTTAATTATATTGGAAAGGTCCTGCTATGTTAATTCGATTGAAAAAGGTATACTGATGTTAATTTATATTGGAATAGGTCATGCTGATGTTAATATATATTGGAATAGGTCATGCTGTTGTTAATTATATTGGAAAGGTCATACTGTTGTTAATTCGAATGAAAGGTCATACTGATGTTAATTTATATTGGAATAGGTCATGCTGTTGTTAATTATATTGGAAAGGTCATACTGTTGTTAATTTATATTGAATAGGTGAAGGTGTTATTAATTTATATTGGAATAGGTCATGCTGTTGTTAATTATATTGGAAAGGTCATGCTGTTGTTAATTTATATTTGAATAGGTCAAGGTGTTATTAATTTATATTGGAATAGGTCATGCTGATGTTAATTATATTGGAAAGGTCATACTGTTGTTAATTTGTATTTTAATAAGTCAAGGTGTTATTAATTTATATTGGAATAGGTCAAGGTGTTATGAATTTATATTGGAATAGGTCAAGGTGTTATTAATTTATATTGGAATAGGTCAAGGTGTTATTAATTTATATTGGAAAGGTCATACTGTTATTAATTTATAATTATAGGTCAAGGTGTTATTAATTTATATTGGAATAGGTCAAGGTGTTATTAATTTATATTGTAATAGGTCAAGGTGTTATTAATTTATATTGGAAAGGTCATACTGTTATTAATTTATATTGGAATAGGTCATGCTGATGTTAATTGTACTATAATGCAGTATACCCTCTCTCACAGTAATGAATTCTTGGCATATGACCAAACATGAGCATCTCACATCCTGTTGTGAATTAAGTCTTTCTCTTGTTCATAAAACACAATTAGAGCATGGAATGAGGGAAGACATACTGATGAAAATTCTTAAAATTCAATATGCAGTATATGATGGATGAAGAACCGGAAATGACCATTCGCAAACTTGATGCTCTACAAAAGCTGCACACAACTGCCCCATGCATTTGTTTGTTATTGAGATTGGCCCAGTTGTTTAGACACTCTTTAGACTTGTCAAAACCCTATCATTGATCATTGGAATGATTGCTTCAGGTTCTGTACTAGAGACATTACATTATTCTCACACATAATCATCATTGCAAGCAACAGGCAACAATACGCTACACTTTTGAGTTAGCCTGAGTTTCTATTCCAAACAAAGACACTTATTGATAAAAAGGAGCACTTTTATGAATGAGTAGGAGATTCTTTTATTATGTTGTTAATTTTATTTTCATAAGGAACTTGGCTGATTGCCATAGGATTAGGGCACATTATGTGAATGTTAAATAGTTTGTGGGACTGGGTGTCAGCATGTATGTAACATGAAGACCAAATTGTGTTTTTAAAGAAAGAAAGATGTTAGCAACAGTAGCTTTTATATTCCTCAAAGACTTGTTTGAGAACCTTTTCAAGTTTGACTCTCTCTCTCTCTCTCTCTCTCTCTCTCTCTCTCTCTCTCTCTCTCAGGTTTTCAGTATAAATGCAGGTTAATACGGATTGATTTGTTGTACAGCACAGAACTTGTGAAAATTATTGATATTAAGTCCGTAATTTTTATTTCACTGACCGTAATTATTGTAAATAACAAGACTTTCAAATTTCCCAGACACCCAATTTTCAAAATTTGTAATAACTTTTTTTTAATAGAAATAAAAAATTGTTGGACATAAAGCAATTTTTTAAAAAACTGCTGAGAATCATAACATTTCAAGTTGGAACAGAAACTTAGGAATGTTTTATCTCTACTTAAAACACCACAGCGATTGGGTAGTCAACTGTCTGGTCTTGAGCTTTGATTGCTCATATTACCAAGTCGATGACAGGAAGTGTTGACAACAGTGGAAACAGCTGATATGCTTTACCACTTGTCATAATCAGTTTCCGAAATCGAGCAATCTGCAAGCATTTTTAAGGTCCCTGATATAGAAGAAAAAAAACCCATTCATCTTGAGACAGTTGGCAGACCTAATGAATCTTACCTGTAAAGTCAATGGTCATCATCATTACATTGAACCAACATGTGATTGTCAGCAGGAGAGCCTACAAAGGGAGACAAAGCAGTCATGCAACATTATCATAAATGCAAGTGTTCCTATTGGCAAACAAAAATATAATGCAGCCTGGCTTACCTACATAGACCATTTCCAACATGAATTTTAAGTGCCACTACCATTGATAGGCAATGAAGACGGCATGGTTCTACTAAATAGACCACTTCCAACCAGTATTGTAAGTGACAGGACCATCAATAGACAATCAAGACAGTCTACATAGACATCTTTCTCACTAGCTTTGTTAATGGCAGGAATAAAGATACATAAATGAGTCAATAAAGATAGTACTTTAATGGGGAGAGTGTTCAGGAAAAATTTTAATTTTTGTTACTGTGTTATATTTAGGGCATCTTGTTTTATATCAGTGTGGTCTAATTTTACTCTTTAGGTGGCTAATGCCCAGATTGATGCACTGCGCTTGGAGAATCGTCACTTGCGGCAGACAATTCTGAAGCAGGCCCAGTCCAGTCTTGATCATGGCGACTCTGAGCTGCAATTGAGAGCCATACAGGACTCCTACACTGGTACTCTTAACAGGCTAGAGGTATTTATTGGTACAGAAATGTACAGCATGATACACAATTTTTATGGGTTGAAATTTTAGCAATTTTAGAAGGGTTATTAAAATTACTGAACTTATTTTTTTACATGAACAGTTCTGGTATATGCTTATTACCAAAATAGAAAATATTAAAACAGTGTGATTAAGTTAATAAAACGTGGCTATCTTGTCCTAATTGACACGGATGTGATGATATTCACCATGACCTCTATGGTAGCCACTTTTAGAATATTTTTTTCACTACTTCTACTAATGTATGGTTGTATCAACATGGATATTTCACTAAAGGACTTCAGATTTGTACCAATAGCATACATGCCAACAATTATGCTTTTGGCATAATCATTATACTTTTTTTCACTAAATTACAAGTTACACTTAAACGTATATATGGATTATGCTTTTTGAGTAAATCCACCTCCCAAAAAAATCAATTATTTGTTTTCTCATTATTAACATTCCATTAATCCCACAGACCATATTTTAGAAAAGACTGCTTGTACATAACTTCAATATAAGAGTATGCTTGACTGTGGACTTTCTTAACAGTATCATGTTCTATTTATAGCTAACCTGGTTCTACTGTCGACCTCAAGTTCTATTTATAGTATCTGTATGCTTAGTGAGGAGAGAACAGACTGGTTTTCTAAATTATCTTTACGTGCAGATTCTGCTAGAAAGTATATTTTATTTTAGTCTATGCATTTATGTGAGCAAAAATATCTCCTTTAAAAAATTTCCCAGATAAATTAGAAAAAGGCAACCCAAAAAAACCTCGAAACAAATACTAACAGAATCTAGATATTAAGACAAGAGTGCAGCATCACGTGACATCTATTTCCAGACATGTGGAAAGAATTTTAATATTTGGCGCTAAGTCGATGGTTTTTAGTCAATGTGTGTAAAGCTAAAAGTGCTACATATGAAAACTTGAAACAGTAAAGGATGTTAAAAGATGAGAGGGGCAGATAAATCATTGTTTATTGAAATTGTAGCATGTTATATGTGGATTACACTTTTTCTGCCTGGATTCCATTTTTTTTTACCACTTGGATTACACTTTTTCCTCATCAGGGGTTGGCATGTATGCAATAGTCTAATTATGATAGCCAGTCTCTCCTAAAGGAAAATGGTGCTCATCAGCCTACAAAATGATGACCATGGTGGTCATCTTAAAAGCCTGTATTGTTACAAACACCAGTCATTTACACATTATAGCCGAGTCATACCAAAGACTTACAAAAATGGTACTAACAGCTGCCTCGCTTGACGCTCAGCATTAAGAGGTTAGTGTTAGGACTGGTCGGCCTGGTGTCAGGATAATGTGACTGGGTGGGACATGATGCTACATGTCTGCCTCAGTGCTAGACATCACTATAAACTGCCTCACAGCAGACATTGTAGCGATATGACTGAAAAATTGTTAAAGCTACATTAAAAATCCTAATCAAACAAACAATGTACCAATAGTCTAATTTTGATAGCCAGTCTATCTGTAAAGGAAAATGGTGCTCATCAGCCTACAACATGATGACCATGGTGGTCATTTTGAAAATCTTGTTATCACTACTGATTTTGAAGATGAGGGTCATATTAGAAAGGGATTTTCACGAAAACACATCTCACTTAAAGATTTTGGTCCTAAAATTCTATTATTTTTAACACAAATTCTTAATGTCTAATTGGGTATTTTTTATTTCCTCAATAATCTCTCCAGTTGGACATGTCCAACATGTACAGGCATTTCTGAAGCTTTGTTTAAACTCTTGTGGCCTGTGTTTTACTTTTAAGGAAGAGAATCAGCACCTTCGTGAGGAAATCTCACTGCTTGAGGAGAGGTTTGACGAGGAGTTACAGAAAGCTTTGCAGGAGTTAGATCTGTCCCATAGCCAGGATCAGAGGTATGTATGTAATAGAAAGGGCAGTTCAAGCACCACTCACAAAAGCAGAAAATACAGATTTGAGAACAAGGAAATCAAACAGGATGGAATAGATTAAGTTTTCAAATTGCAAAATGCAAGGTTCAAATAATAGTCATAAAATTCATTATCTACACAATGCAAATGCAATTACATTGTATAGACCACACAAACTTTTCGTGTGGTGATGCAGTATTGCATCTTTTATCATTGTGGAGAACCATGAAGTCAGAACACACAAAGTGAGTCAAGCCACAAGTCGATTGACATTCAGTTACAACAGTGGAATTGAATTTGTTCTCTTTGAAAATGTTTTCGATCTGAATATCAACAAATCTGCATTTTTGTGAAGGAGATTTGAAACCGAACCTCAAGTCAATGGTCAATTGCATGCATGTTTGTTTTCCACTGATCCAGTGACAGTGATGTGAACAAGTAAACTTTAACCAGACTTTTATATTTAGTTGCATTTCAATGAAAGAGTTGATAGTTAGGGCTCTAACAATGAATTTAGGGTCAAAGTTCTGACTGTAGTTTTGGTTTATGGAAATGACAACAAACAGTTGTGAATGGATTTGTATCAAACCCAGTTTGTGGAGAAATCTGATGAATTCACAAACTGATGCCACATGAATAACTTTGGGTGTTTTCCCCCAAGAAATATTAATTATTAATTTAACTAATCTTAGCATGTCAGTATATGTTGACATTGTCTAAGGTAAGTTCAATTTTTTTGGTATCCATGACATCATGTTCAATGTCAACAGCCATGTTTTATACTGCAGTAACCCATATCTACAGAATATGTTAACTTGGATATGTTTGAAAATATTTGTTGGATGTCGGATATTGCATTCATGCAGCTTTTGCTGTAGGATCCCTTAATCTTGAAAAGTTCAGTTGACCTGGTAGGGTCTTTATCAGCAGCTTAACAAAATATCTCACCAGCCTTGTAATGATGTGGTTTACTGAATTTACGCTGGACTTGTGAGGGGAAACATTTATCCTTGTAAGACCACATCTCTATATCAACTGGTGCTATTCTTTCCTATTACTAATTCTTCTAATACATTAAGATCAGTTGATATGTTTATTTTGATTAGGATTTTTAATGATACTTTAAAAATGTTTCAGTCATATCGCTACGATGTCTGCAGTGAGGCAGTTTATAGTGATGTCTAGTACTGGGGCATCATGCCACAGACATGTAGCATGATGTCCCACCCAGTCACATTATCCTGACACCAGGCAGACCAGTCCTAACACAAACCTCTTAATGCTGAGCGCCAAGTGAGGCAGCTGTTAGTACCATTTCTATAATTCTTTGGTATGACACGACCGGTTATCGAACCTTTGACCTTCCGCTTGGACGCTCTAACCACTTGGCCACCAGAGCTGTTGGTGACAAGTCTAAAGAGGAAATAATTTTGGCAATGTCAGTATTAGTGTCAACAGTTTTGTAATGTTTTGGTTAAAACTATTCATTAATACATATATCCCAAAGACCTTAATATAATCTCAACGTACTTGGTATGAATCATTATCAAAGCTAAATACAGGCTTTTTGTGGGTTTGCTTGCATCATTTACCTTAAGAGTCAAGATGACAGGTCAAGAAAATGCACATTGAAACTTTAGTTCAAGTTTTTTATTTGTTTATATTTCCTAAACCATTGATGGATTTTCTTTACACTTTAAGTGAAATTTTAAAACAACATAGTGTGAAAATCATTAATCTTAAAACAACTGAAGAAGAATAGTTTGCACTCTTTTCATATTTAAATATTGTTCTTTACAGCATTCATTTACACGAGACTAGTCATTTTGTAGTCAGATCCTTGGATGTTTTACATGTAATTAGTCAGTTTGCAGTCAGGTCCTTGGATATCTTGTACCAGACAAGTAATTTTTCAATCAGGTCCGTGGAAATTTTACACGTAACTAGTCATTTTGCAGTCACATCCTTGTATATTTTGTACCAGACAAGTCACGTTTCAATCATGTCCTGTGATCTTTTTTTTTTACTAAACAAGTCAATTTGCAATCAGGTCTTTTGATTTTTACATGTGACTAATCAATTTGCAGACAGGTCCTTGGATATTTTGTACCAGACTAGTTGCTTTTCAGTCAAGACATTGGATATTTTGAAATGTTTTGTCTGTCAGGTGCATTATATTAGAGCACCTTTCTATGTTATCTCTGAATCTACAAAATACCTGCTAGTCATTTATATTTTACTTGTAGGTGATTCTTGTATCAGACACTGAGAATTATTGTTACAGATTTTACATGTGATGGTCTGATGTAGTCATATTTATTGCTTATCAATATAAGACTATGTCAGTTTAAGAACTTTTTTCTCATTTGTCCATTGAGATATTTTTTAGTTTTAGGTAGTACCATTTTCATTGTGTTACAATATTACATGTTATAGACTTAACATAAAATCTTTGTTAATTGTCAGAACAGTAATATGAAATTGATGGACTCCAGTAATATATATTTTTGAGTTTGAATATTACAGATATGTGCCCAAGTCATTAAGGATGTGATCTCATGTTTATACCATGTAAGATTGGAAGTAACAGGGAAAAGCTATACGGATCGTCTTCATTTGTGAATTTGTGAAATTTAGGTTGGCTTATATGTATTTCTTTCTGTGTTATAAATGTAATTTTTCATTCAATAAAGTTGAAAAAAATGGAAGAATTGGTAAATTTGAAGCTAATGATGTACTACACATTATCCTGCAAAATTACACTTTTTTTTACCTGATACACTACACATCTTCAAATGGGGGTGGGGTTGAGGGTCAACAGGTGTGTATATGCTAGTGGTCACTATTGCAGGATTGACTGCATGTGAGTTAAGCCCTTCCCAGTCTACTATAATTATAATTTAGAGACATAAATCAGGATTGACTGCATGTGAGTTCAGCCCTTCCCAATCTACTGTAATTATAATTTAGAGATATAAATCAGGATTGACTGCATGCGAGTTCAGCCCTTCCCAGTCTACTGTAATTATAATTTAGAGACATAAATCAGGATTGACTGCATGTGAGTTCAGCCCTTCCCAGTCTACTGTAATTATAATTTAGAGACATAAATCAGGATTGACTGCATGTGAGTTCAGCCCTTCTCAGTCTACTGTAATTATATTATAAAGACATAAATCAGGCTTGTTGTTGGATTTTCACTCTGTTTGACAATTATTTGATGCGTTATTGTCAGGCATATAGAGATATTGGAAGAAGAGGTGGACCAAGAGAGGACAGAAATGCAGAATCGATCAGACTCTACTATTGTGCACTATGAGGAGCGACTGAATATGATGCACAGCCAGAAGGCCAGGCTTGAGGAAGAGTTGGAGCAGGAGAGACAGAACTCGAGTAATTAGTTGGATTTTGTTTTTTTAGCTATAATTTTTAAAGACAAGACGAGTATATGCATTTGTCTGTCATACAGTGTGTCTGATATCACAAGTTTGTTTTCACAATTCCTCCTAAAATAAAATTCATAAATGATGGCAGACATAAGACTTGATAATGGTGAGAGCAAAAATGAGGAGTTTCTCAGGTTTGATATTGAAAATATTGAACAAGGAAAGGAAAAATATGTTTGTCAGTTTGGATACTTTGAGAGCTTTAGATTCGGACATAGAAGTTTCTGAGTCTGAGACGTCTGAAGAAGCAGATGCTGATAGTGATGATGATAGAGTTCTTGCAGATCTAGCAGATTGTAGCAATTGTCTTAATTTCTTAAATAGTGTATAACAAAGTTGTGAAAGACTTGGACGCATAGAGAAAAAAATGCATCGCTGTATTGGCAAATTCATTTTGAATAATTGGTGAAAACTGTGGACTTTTTTTGGATACAAGAAGAGAAATTAAGGTAAGAGTGAATGCATATTTATAAAATTGTCTAAACGGGTAAAACGATATGGGGCACAAGCAGCTAGACACATTTTAGTAGAACTGGGGCAGAGCAGCAATAATGCTGTTAACATTGCTGGGACTGAATGAGTTATGATATATATGGGACCTAGAGAATGCAATTTTAAATTGGATACTCACCCATAAATGCAGTTTAGGATTTATTATCATTTTGTATGAACTATGTGTTTCGGAGTACCCTGACATGCATTTTGTTTTAAAACTGCCTTCTCTGGGTATCATGTATGTTTAAATGGAAAAATCCTTATTTGCAACTTGACCAGCTTTGCTAAGGGGAGCACGAAATGCATACTTTTTCCTACATTTTCCAAAATGACCCTTAGATCCCTGTTTTCTTCTCCATTTTATGTTAAAAACTACCCCCCCCCCCCATGAATGGCATTATTTACATGAATTCCAAATTGACCCTTAGATCTCAGTTTTCTTTTCCATTTTATGTTGAAAAATATCCCCCACATGAATGGCAATTGTTAAGTGAATTCAGATATGATCATTGTGATTTGGCGCAGAGAGTTTAAGAAGATTGAGTCAATCTGGACTAAAGAGACAAGAAGAATGTGAGGTTCAGCTTGCATTTTGTATATTCATTTTCTCCACTGATTGTACAAATCACTAATATTTTTACTAGGTAAAATTACAACTATGTACGAATTACAACCATGTACAAATTACAACCATGTACGAATAAAGTGCCATACACTCTTTCATGTTGCTACATACACTTTGTACAGTAAGGACACATATCATGTCCTTTTTCAAACTATATTTAAGCCATTCATTTTAATGTGCCTTAGGAGATTTGGTACATTCTCACTTTCTTGACAATCACAAACATGTCATGATGCAATTTCTTAAGTTTTGGTACCAGCTACACACTTTGGAAGAACTTGCACATCTTTCCAGTGTCACCTTTCAATGCAATAAATGCTTATTAACAGTGATCTGAAACAGCAGAGCCTTGTTGATTGTTTATTTGATTTATTTATTTTCGAATTGGCTAAGTCATTTTTTTTTCACCAAATATAAAGGGTACCATGATAGTCCATCATATACACTGACTGTTGTGATAATCATTATCCTTCATTACTTGATGCATGGAAATACATTTCTCCATCAGATGCAATACCTGATCACATTACATTAGGACACAGCTCTCTGAGAAAGATGGAAAGAAAGGTCTTCCTATTATATTGACAAAGGGAAACAACCCTCACAGGTTAACTCCCCTTTTGACCCACAAGAAGGCTGCCATTATATCCAGTTTTAAGCAGTATTTACTTTCACTGCCATGATGGAAAGATGTTCTCCATAAAATCCAGTTAAATTCTAAATTCTAAAACTTAAATTTAATAACCCAATTTTAATTTTTAGTGATACAGCAAATCAGAATGTAGTTTTATATGGTGAATACATTTTTTTTTAAATCTGGAGAGATTTATTGAGATTTTTGAAATTATAGTACTCTTCATTTTCATCAAAACTGACTTTAGATGGCATCATAATTTTCACAAGTAGAATTTCCTATGCACTGTTTGTAAGCATTTACTCATATTATTACCCATTTTTTATAATGGGATTGGCATTTTTTTCAAAATTGTGTGTGTGTATGTATATATATATATATATATATATATATATATATATATATATTCATTGTATGCACTGGTATATTTATTCTCTTCATTATTGAGATAACAACACAGTAGAATAAATTCAAGCAAGTCAAGTCATACAGGATGTCCATGAAACATGCACGTTTTGTACAAGATACTCTTTTCATACACCTATAAAGTGCATGTTGCATGGTCTGATGTTCTTAAGAAACAAGTCAGTGGATTACAAAAAGAGAGCACTAAGTTTCTAATCAGCAAGAAGTGCTGAATTTACACCCCACATCAGAATCACTAACATGTATCTTGGAGAATGCTGAGCTCCCACCTTCAACACTAATGCTCCCACCAAATGATACTAAAGACATCACCAGATCCTAATGTAGCTGAGATGATAGATGGTTCCATCCAACAAATGGAATCGCTCATTTTCTATCTCCTTGATAAGGTTTTCTCATTAGGGATAGCTTTTAGCTTTGCCCATGAGGTTTGACAATCCTAAATTAAATATCGCCTATTGGATGTGATGTTTCAGAACCATACCATTCACCACTATTGAAGGATGAATATACAAAACCCTGTACTCTGTGCATGACAAGGTCTTGCCATATGTGAAGGTGTAATTTATTTGACTTAGGGATTTACAAATATTTAGTTACTTGCTTACGGTAAGCTGACTGGAAAATTGAGCTTGCCATGGAACATTTGAGTTTGCCCCAAACATACAATCCCAGCATGAGTAATTCAGTAAGACAAATAATGGTATATTTTAAGGAAATTGCATTATATTTATTGAAAGTTTTTTTTCCTTTGCATCTTTGTTGGCTCCTTACAATCATACGTAATCTGAAATTATGTTTGTAAATAATACACCTAGATATGCATATTAGAAAGAGTGTACATGTATATAGACATATAAAGGGATAGGTTGAAAAGATTTGGAAAAAGCTACATTTTTATGAGAGAGATATAGAGATGAAGCTATACTGTTTGTAATGGTTTATTTATACTCACAGCTCAAGGATTTTTGAACACTTTATTTAATCTTTTAAACAAGATTGACCTTGAAATTGACTGCAATATGGAAATCACATACAATAAGTGAAAAGATAAATGCATTACATGTAAATGCAAAATAAAGGTGTTGATCTCTCTCTCTCTCTCTCTCTCTCTCTCTCTCTCTCTCTCTCTCTCTCTCTCTCTCTCTATATATATATATATATATATATATATATATATATATGTATAAAATGGGGCCCCGAGTGGTCTAAAGCGCTGTCTGTTACGGATCATTGCCATCTCACCTCTGTCTGCATGGGTTTGAGTCTCAGATTCAGCCAATGTGGATATGTGAGAAAGATTGCCAGTAGCTTCTCGTGGGTCGGTGGTTCTTTCCAGGGTTTTATGGGTTCTTCCTCCACCATTAATACTGGCCGCCTTGTATAGCTTATCTTGTGCTGAAAAATGGCGTTAAACCATAAAAGCAAACAAACAAGATATAAAACTTGCAGAGCATGAAGTATTAGGAACTGACTTTCAACCATTTTTCAATTATTTCTTGTATCTTGCATTCCTCGCAATTTTATTTGAACCAAATTTGAGTTTTTCCTGGGCAGCAGATATTGTGGCTGGACCGCAGATGCATTTATGCGATGGATAGATAGCTGGTCTGCTGTCC
The DNA here is from genome assembly GCA_029339505.1 of Unio delphinus. NCBI lineage: Eukaryota > Metazoa > Mollusca > Bivalvia > Unionida > Unionidae > Unio > Unio delphinus. The sequence goes on from JAQISU010000323.1 coordinate 13,000,913, forward strand.
ATTTGTACTACCTGACCATCATGGATTTATCATCTTCCATATTCTATTCCAACTGTCAATTAACCAGTCCAGCTGTCTATAGCACATACTGTGGTCACAAATTGGTTATCTCAGACTTACACAGTGAAATGTTTTGTTGACATATTCAGCACTTACAGTGCCTATTGACATGCCCATGTACAATGTTTATTGACATGCCCATATACAGTGTTTATTGACATCCCCATCATGTAAATTGTTTGTTGACCTACACACCATGAACAGTGTTTTTGTTTCTTCTTTTGATTATTAGTGAGGTACAGTAGTGAGCATCGACATAGCACAGAAGAGGCTGAGGAGGAGGGGGAAGAGGAGCACATGTACAGGAGTACTGAGTCCATTCACAGCAGCCTGGCCATGTCACTCACTGATATAGGGGACCCTGAGGATCTAGAGGTGAGATGCTCCTTTCATGCTGCAACCATATTCTTGGAAACGAAGATAGTGTTACCCATCTGCATCTGCTGTGTGTCTCACAAATTATATTTTCTGTCAGTAATTTCTGAATGTCATTTGGTCAAGTTTTGATTTTCACTTTTCTTCCTTTTAAATTATACTGATTTATGGCCTTGGCTTGATTTTGAACCTTGTTTGTTTGTTTAGGATTTTTAACGTAGTTTAAAAAATGTTCAGTCATATCGCTACGATGTCTGCATTGAGGCAGATTATAGTGATGTCTAGCACTGGGGCATCATACCACAGACATGTAGCATGATGTCCCACCCAGTCTTTTCTGAAAAAGAACAGATAAAATTGGCATTTTAATCTAAACTCTCAATGTTGAACCTTTGAATAAAACTGATTCAACGTCAGTGGAGGCAACAACGAACCTCTCATACGTGACCACCAATTCTTGCATGTGCCAGCATCAGGTGCCAAATTTTCAGGATGGGAGAGGTGTTAAAAGGTTGTTTTACCACTGTGATAGTCAGGTGACCTCTTGGTCAAAGGTTGAATTTAAATCATATGGTACTTTTAATTCTTATTCGTAGTTTTTTAAAGGAATGTCATGAGAAATACACATTTCTGATATAAAGTACAAGTTTTCTTTAATAGAAAAATGACCGAAAATCTCTGACATTGTTTAAAAAAGTAATGCAACTTGAGGCAGATTTACGAAATTTGAATTCTAGTCAATAATGTTTTGATCAGAAAATGTAGAAATTTATAGTCATTTGAAATGTTGGTAGGGTTGTATGAAAATTTTCTATTTTACAAAGTACATCGGTGTGTATATATTGCCTTGTTTTATACTGAGCCGTATGAACTGGCTGTATGGTTAATAATGTTATCTTGATTTCCTCTAAAATTGTATATATATATATATCATATTGGAGGGCATTTCCATGTCTTTCACTACCAGATATTTAACACTAGATCAGGTTTACTATGTCATGTGGAATATATTACATGTGCACAACATAAACAATTCAAAATACAGAAAATATCAGAAAATTTTAATTGATTCAAAAGTCATTGAATTTCGGTGATTTCAATTGACCAATAAGACAGAATCTTCATGCTTTGACATAATATTAGCATGTGATTAAATCTGATTAATGATTTTTGGCTTGTATTCTCATAGCTGCCAGAGACTGTTTCTGAGAAGTTCCTAGCTGAAGAACAGAAGAGAGCACATGATCTGGAGAAAATGATAGAGAATCATATCTTACAGCTGAAAACTAATACCAATGCGACCATAAAGAAAGTTTCATCACCTCACTGAATAATGAGATTAATTTTTACAAGTACATAGAATTGTATTTTTAGATTAGTTTGCCATTCCGTGGAAATAAAGAGTTGACATAAACTTTCCATGCACATGGACTGAAATTTCAATAATTTAAAGTCCTACTTTGTAGATAAGTTATAACCTCAAACCATGTTAGTAACCAATAATTGGTAGGATTGTCACTGAAATTTCAGTATTTTAAAGTCCTACTTTGCACAGAATCTATAACCATGAACATGTTAGTAACCAATAATTGGTAGGATTGTCACTGAAATTTCAGTATTTTAAAATCCTACTTTGTTTATACACTATAACGTTGAACATGATAGTCACCAATAATTAGTAGTGTTTTCATCATTTTTAGCCATTGCAATGTATCATTATCGAATTCAGCATGATGATATTATCAGTAAAAATATAGCAATAGCATATACATTTCAGGACTTTTCTCAGCCCCCCCCCCCTTCCCTCATAATTGTAGTATATTTACTTATAATCAATTGTGTCCATAGCATGAGTATGTCTAATCTCTCTATGTTTGTGAGGTATAAATGGAAAGAGTGTACAGGCAATGGTCATTATAAACAAAAAATGTAATTTTCTGCAAGTCCTTACGCAGATTGCAGTGATTTGAAATACCACAAACATAGACTATTATATAAACCGGCATAGACCCAGATCAACAAGTGCATTATGTGGGTCTGGGCCTATGAAATTTGTAGTTAGACTCAATATAATTGAGTATATATGGACAAAATGAATCAACCCAAATCAGAATGCCTATCATGACATCAACTGGGTCTGTGCAGTTTGTAGTTTAACTGGACTTTTAAGTGACTATTTAATGTATTATAAACATGGTTATTGTAGGATGAAGATAATGTAAAAAGTTGAACTCAAGTCTTACAATGATATCACTAGGGTTAACTTAAGAAGCCTTTTAGATATTTAGCCCAGGAGTTTAGTGTAAATTCTTGCATGATGGGGATATTTATTGCCGATTTGACAGCATGTTCTTTGTTTATTTAAGCTTTAATCAGATAAGAGATTTATGTGCTGCCTGAAGAGAGATGTCATATGTGAGATCGGCTTATATGACTGAATGTCATGTGGCATCCATCTACTAGCATACATTTGTTATTGTTTCGCTATCAAAACGGCACACAAGATTGTCATGACTTTCTTTTTTGCATGCACATTAATGCCATGGTCTGATTGCTCCAGATAAAACTGGCTCATTGAAGCAGAAAAATGTAAGTTGTGACCATCAGCTTGATGCCAAATTCAGTCAAGCCTGGTTTGCAAACTCCTTCAGACACAGGAATATAATGTTATCATCAGATTCGGTAAGCATTGGAGTTTCTCAAGAATATCAGAGATGGTGTTAAGATGGCAAGTAAAAACATAAAAGGTATGAAAAAATGAAATTATTGTGGATTACAAGATTTTGAATTTGGTCACAAGAGTCTCAGTCACTACATGGGACTCTAGTGTTTATTGAACTAGCAATTGATCATATTCATAGAGTATTCAATTTGCAAATGTATGGCAGAGCATGCTAAAATAACTTTGCTAAGAGGTTTGGCCACAGATGTGTTGTTTTTTGTGAGTACTCCATCAGACAAATGCAAACACCAAAACCATGCATTGTCCCAACATCTTCAGTGTCAGACTTGGAGATATAAATATATATAAATGACATTTACCTGTCATTGTAGTCTACACAAAAGAATGTAATTAAATGGAAACTCACCAAGTAATTTCCACTGGGTGAGAAGTTAAATTTTTTTATCCCCCTCCCCACCACGCCAGTAGTGATGTGCTTTTGAAAAACATTAAACTGTAACAGATTTTCATTAAATGGGTGCATTTTCAAGCCTTCCAATGAACAATAAGAACATATTCCGGAAAATACAATACATGCTTCCAAAAATAAAACTTGAATTTTGGGGACTGCTCACAGTAAAAACAGATTAGATATATGAATGATACAGAAATTTACCTTTGGGAAAAAAGAGAATTTGTAATTTTTTTATGATGCAAATAATAAAGCTCCAGCCAATTAGTAGGGTTATGGTGTCTGTATTCAGTCTATTAATACAATGATCACAGTTTATATGCGTGAAACGGGGTGATTTTTATATTTACTGTTTTTCTTTTATTTTCGATGTTTTTAAGCATAAGCTTAGAAATAGACACATAATGATGTCATCATCTTTCTGTCAGGTGCTATTGAAAAATTATAAATGATTGTGGCTGACCTTCCAACAAAGTTTTGATTTGATGTGTATGCTGTAGATGTTCATATATTTCAGTTTTGATGTATCAGCTGGAAATATTCGTGTATTTCTTTTGCAAAGGTAATATTTCTCGACACTTCTGCAAGAAAGTATTTTCATTGTGAGCGTAAAATCAAAATGACTGACAAACTAGTATAGTTACTGTTTTCTTTTATCAAGATGTAAAGTTTGTAGTGAAAAAAACCATGTTAGTTGATGTGTATTGTCTGTTTTTATATGAAACTGTGATACAAAGTATTTTTATACAATCTTGATTTGTTGCTTTTCATTATTTCAAGATAGCTACTGTGAATTGATGCAGTGTCTAACAAATATTTATCTGGCAATAATATCACATTGAATGAGACGGTTAACTTACACTGAACTACACTGCATTTCAAAACTACCTTCACTCAGTTTATTTTCGTACATTATGTAAACCTGAGGCAATTCCTGCACCATCAAATTCATTAGGTAAAGTTAATTACAGTCCTGCACCATAAAGTCCCTAAGGTAAAAATTGAAAAAGAGTCCTGCTCCATAAAATGCCTTAAGGTAAAATTACCTATACTTTATACAGTCCTGCACCATCATGTTCCTCGGGTAATATTGAGTACAGCCCTGCACCATAAAATCTCTCGATACAGCATTGTCCCATAAATATGGTTGTGGGTTTTTGTCCATTACTGTAAAAAGAAAGCTCTGTATAATGTTCTTTATTCACATGGTGTGGTCATGCTAACACTCAGCCCATGCTGTAATGTGCCTCGTTATAATGCAGAGAATTTAACTTGGGTGTAGCCATTATCCCATTTATCCCTTGCTATAAAGTCTCCAGTGATCTGTACCCTACACTGGCTATCCATTCGATCCAGAATCAAACACAGAATTTGTTCTCTGTACTACGTTTCACTGACAGACTCCAGTCCAGCATACCTATCTGGCCTCACCCATGTGTACACACACCAGCAAGACATTTACGAAAATCGTATAGTCGTTATTCCCACTATGAAAGCGAAGTCATATGGATATTGTTCTTTTGCATGCCAGGGTTCGGCAATGTGGAATAAATTGCGCATTGAAATTAGACACAAAGACACAGTGATCCCTTTCAAGATTGCTTGTAAATCTCACCTTTTTCAACTGCAAGAAAAACTGCTCTGGTGGTCTAGTGGTTAGAGTGTCCACCTGGGAAATGGGAGGTCATGGGTTCGATCCCTGGCCAAGTCATACCAAAGACTTACAAAAATGGTACAAACAGCTACCTCGCTTGGTGTTTAGCTTTAAGAGATTAGTTTTAGGACTGGTCAGCCTTGTGTCAGGATAATGTGACGTACACACTCGACTGCAAGAAACTTAAAGACCTAATAATGTTCCCAACTCTTAAGTATTTTCAGCCTTTTGTATGTTTTCTAATTTCAAGGTATTTGTTTCTATTTTTGTTTGTTTGTAGTCATATCATTTTAGATGTTGTAAAGTGCTTAGAACTTCTAAAGATTAGGTGCTATACAAAGTCCTCATTATTATTATTATTATTATTCATGGGATGGGTGGTGTTTTACGGAAGCAATGTTTAAAAACTAAAAATATCCCTAACATTCATGTGATCAGGGAACATGTTTGAAGGAGAAATGTGGAACTAGATGTACTATGGAGGCTGTGATGCCAATATGGCATGGGGAGTACTTGATACCTCTGCATATAAGGACGAGTACTATATATCCATGCCTATAAGGACAGGAGTACTACTTTATAGCCCTGCCTGTATGGATATGAGTACTTTATAACCCAGCCTATTGGGGCATTTGGAGTACTTTATAGCCCTGCCTATATGAATATGAGTACTTTATAACCCAGCCTATTGGGGCATTTGGAGTACTTTATACCCCTGCCTATATGGATATGAGTACTATATAACCCAGCCTATTGGGGCATTTGGAGTACTTTATACCCCTGCCTATATGGATATGAGTACTTTATAACCCAGCCTATTGGGGAATTTGGAGTACTTTATAACCTTGCCTATAGGGACAGGGGGGAGTACTTTTATACCTATGTCTATAGTGATGGGCAGTACTCTATGCTACTCTCTACAGGGATGGGGGAGTACTTTATACCATTGCCTATAGAGGAAGATAAAGGTTCAACACATTGAACCCGATATTTAGGTGTCAGTAAGAAGAAATAAAGCATTAGACTATAGAAGTTTATTACACCATGAATCAACAGCTGCAAATACATAAAGCAGTAACAATAAAAAGATAACAAATAAAAAGACATAGGTAATATATGTAAAACACCAGAAAATGTACCAACAATAACACTAAATGCCTACCAATCTTCAATAATTATATATGCGTGGTTGATCAGACCAACAGGATTTCAATATGAATCAAGGAAAGGTAATCTTGAACTAAACATAACATGCTGAACATGTTAGTTCTTTAATTTACCATTACAATGACCTCTAAATCACAAGAGACAAAGATTTCTTTATTTTCTTGTAGTCATACAAGTTTACCATTACAATGACCTCTAAATCACAAGAGACAAAGATTTCTTTATTTTCTTGTAGTCATACAAGTTAACCATTACAATGACCTCTAAATCACAAGAGACAAAGATTTCTTTATTTTCTTGTGGTCATACAAGTTCCATTAATAAGCTTGCTCTATAAGAAAAGACTTTTTCATAGCATATGTGCAACAAGCCTTCCATATATTGTGGTGTAGAACCAATAGTACTAAAGCTTATTTTTCTTCAAATCAGTGACCTTGACCCCAAAATCTACCAGTCTTCCTCCACAGTCCACAAGAAAATTATTCACACAAGTAATTGAAAGGATACAGTCTGATTATTGGCAGAATGTAAATGCTAGGTTTGAGTGGACTGAACAATTTAATGGGAGGGCATATTGCATGAATCAAACTTATGCAGACTAAATGCGACTTGACCTGGTTAATTATAAATTTGTTGACAACATAAATTAGTTCTTTAGCAATCATCTCTCACTACAAACCAGAACTTTTAAAGTCTTATTATCAACAAATTTTTCTATCAAATCATTTTCTCTTGAGTTCTAAAGAACAAGTTACCAAAAAAAATAATACCAAGTTAGTAAACAATACAAGTGAACACCTGTAAAAACAGCTTTTAGAAACATTATCCTACAGTTATAAAAAGCCAATCAATATAGGGTAAAAAATGTTGCAAGTGATGAGGTATGTATTCATTTGATAATAGACTTTGAGATCTAAATCAAATTTTGCAGCTACAGATCATGTCTTTGTCATAATTTACTTCTCAAAATGCATCCAGCCGATACTTTATGAGAATAAGAGAGAACCAAATTTTTCAATCATATACATGTCTATTGAATGGGAAAATTGTTTTCAGAATGCAATTATGCCAGATACTATCAAAGTAAGTGATTTTATATGACCAGGCTGTGTATGCTGAAAACATTTTGTGCAGGAACTCAAATTCAAAAGCCACTCTGAGTCTCTATCATACAAATCAAGTCAGAATCCTTGAAAATTAATATTATTCTTAACTCTGTATTACAACAACATTGGCATCTTTACCGGACATAGGTACACCCTGCCATCTTTACCGGACATCGGTACACCCTGCCATCTTTACTGGACATAGGTACACCCTAAGTATTCTGTCTGTTATCAGGGGTTTTCAACTTGAATCTAGTGCTCAAAACATTTTAAACTGGTTGTCATACCTGGAAATTGCAATACTCATGAGATTCTTTTTAATTAATCACAAATTTGTTTACTTATAAAAGCTCATTTCTAACCAGCTAATACTAAAAACACAAATTCAAGCCAAGAGTTTTAGGATCTCTTGGCCAGTTGACTTGGCTCGATTCAATTTCTACAAAGGAAGTGATTATCACCTGGAAATCAGAAATTGTTGAAGAGGGTTAGAAGATGGTGGTGCTGCCCTTTTAACCTGACTCAACCTTTAACAACATTGCCATGAACAGTTAGGCATATATCATGTCAGTAACTATTGACTTAACATTAATTTACCAATATTAGTGTGTGTAGACATAATGGGAGAATCTCCACCACAAGTATTGTGTATTCACTATTGATATATATTGCATCATAACATATGATAAATAAACATTAGCTATAATAATGGTGGATAATTTAATAAAGCTGACAATTTTTTTGATTGTGTAAAATATCAGATAAACTGATTATACATTTGTTTATACAATTAAAAATACCTGGATATGCAAATAATATATATTGAATCAATATAAATAGATCCTTTAAAAACAAAAATGAAAAATATAAACAAGGCATAAAAACGTACAAGAAAATTTATTTTGATCTAAACACGAGTTATAAACAATATTAAAAAAAGAAAATAATCAGTTTCAGTTATGCTGATTAAACTTATTGGACTAAATATCCTAACAAATACTGGCTCTTAGAGACTTAAGGCAATTTCTTGAGATGTGTGGTTATATAAATATGCAGCAAGTTACAATACTATATACATCAATAAATACAACAGTACAGACACAGAAAAGTCCAGAAATCTGTAAATATATATATATGTGGTACAAAAAAAAATATACAAAAGCTTCACAAATATAATCTTCATTAATTTCTCTCTGAATAAAGATAGGCTGACCAAAATTTCTTAATCAGGAGTTGATGTCTGTACAAAATTGACTTGAATGAATACAGCAATTCTAAAGTTATGCACCTGGTAGTTTTGTGACTGCTATCAGTCATGGTACTGATAATTAGTAGATTTGAAAGCTGGTTTGTTATCATGGTCATGTTTTGATACCATAATATCTGCATTACTTGGTTATCATGGTCATGTTTTTAATTCCATGTCTGCATTACTTGATGGTTATCATGGTCATGTTCTGATACAATAATAATTGCATTACTTATTGGTTATCATGGTCATGTGTTAATACCATAATAATTGCATTACTTATTGGTTATCATGATCATGTATTAATACCATAATAATTGCATTACTTATTGGTTATCATGATCATGTATTAATACCATAATAATTGCATTACTTATTGGTTATCATGATCATGTATTAATACCATAATAATTGCATTACTTATTGGTTATCATGGTCATGTATTAATACCATAATAATTGCATTACTTGTTGGTTATCATGGTCATGTATTAATACCATAATAATTGCATTACTTATTGGTTATCATGGTCATGTATTAATACCATAATAATTGCATTACTTATTGGTTATCATGATCATGTATTAATACCATAATAATTGCATTACTTATTGGTCATCATGGTCCAGTTTTAATAACACGTTTGCATTACTGAAGCATGGTTTTCCATTAAAGTCAAATGATAATTAATGTTGTTGGACTAATCAAAATAGAAATTGAGAGATAAAGACATGGAATGGAGAATTATGCAGCAATTTAAAAAAAATGCTTTTTTTATATAACTGTTAATACTACCCTTTACAGCTCTTTGCAGTATTTATATTTCATTAAGTGAATGAAATATTCAGTTTTCATGAGCAGTGAATCCATGAGTGAAATCACATCAATCTTTCACCCATGAGATGAAATATATTTGTTATTCACTCAGAGCAAGCAAATTGTCTTTCTTACTTTATGCTCAAATACATTGGCTAGCAATGGCTAGCAATGGTATAGTTGTTAACTTAAAACCTGTGTCAATTGGTTGAATTTTAAGTATGGAATATGTACTTCTCATGCCTTACTGTGGGATACCTATTCAACATAGAATAATGCAAGATAATACACACCAATATTACATTTTTAAGTTATTTTGGATTGCTTCTATCCTTATCTTAGTTTAAAAACAATTATCCGTTTTTGAAAAAGATAAATAATATATTATTTCTCGGTGGTCATCTTTAAAATTGGAAAAGTGTACTAACAGTATCAGTAATAAATCTCAAAATACTAACCCGTCTGAGAAAAATATGTGCAAGCAGTAACAACAACTGGACAATAATTCTATGTACAAATAAACTATGACAAAAGAACAATAATTACATGAATATCAAGATCTGCAAAATACTGAGTCAACAATACAATACATAAATTATTGAATAATCAATAATGAAGAAATTTTAGAAAGTCATTTTGATGACAACTTTTACAGCTATAAGCAAAATAAGCTAACAACAAGGAAATGCAGACGGTGGCACAAAGCTTACAACTGTTTTTGCATGATTACTGAATGAAACATTTCAGCATTAACGTGAACCAAGAGAACTTATACAGCTTTATTAATTGTATTGCTGACATCTATTTAGTACTTTAAACATATGAAATCTGAATTTTCTATGCAAAAGCTTGCACAAAATACACATCAGATAACCAAGCATGCATTTTGACTAATACATAATTTTTGTTCTGATTAAGAAATTATTTTGGTCAACAACAGTAATGTGTAAAATACTGTAATGCAATGGTTCCCAATCCCCGAGTTGCAACCTAAAACAGGGTCATAGGTCAAAGCCAGAAAAGGATTGTAACCAATGTTATAGTGATTTTTTAAATTTTTTTAATTAGAGTTTCTTTTGTGACTGCACTGACAAAAAGAGAACAAATTGCAGCATATTTAAAGGTCAATTTGCCGATATAAAAATAAAATCAATAAATATCATTATAACAACAGTATATCATCAAAAGGTCACAGACTAGGATAGGACAGGAAGTAATCAATAGTCAAACTGCGGAGTTATTTTCATATCATGTAATAATTTAAAGAAGGTAACGAATTGACCAGGAATAAGCAAAATATATTACCAAAAATTTGAAGAGATGTTTACAGGGGTCGATTGATTATATTAAAAAAGTGCTTTGTGTACTTGATTGTCAACAAGTATCTGAATACAAAGATTATACAATATTTTGTGATGGCAAATACAGACCTGTATTGTGTACCAACTCCCCACAGTAATTTATAATAGAGCTTAATGCCTAATTTCTGGAAGATTATCTACTGTATATTAAGGATAGAACTTTACTTGAAAGAAAACTGAATTTCTCTTTTTCTGGAAGAGTATATTAAGGATAGAACTTTACTTGAAAGAAAACTGAATTTCTCTTTTTCTGGAAGATTATCTACTGTATATTAAGGATAGAACTTTACTTGAAAGAAAACTGAATTTCTCTTTTTCTGGAAGATTATCTACTGTATATTAAGGATAGAACTTTACTTGAAAGAAAACTGAAAAGCACAAATATCTCATGAATTCTTAACATAAATACTGGATTTTTCTCCAAAATTAAAAAACTTCTTATTTTTAAATCTACTGGTTTCACTTAGAAACTGGCATCTAAAGTAATGTTTTAATAATATCTTAAAGACAAAAACCTCAAAGATTCACTCCCTGATGAGTTCCCCCATCATGATGTTTTAAAAAAAAACTTCTTTGAAGATTCAAACATAAATACTTTTCAATTGGGCTGTGCATTCTACTGCACCTGTTCATACTTTGCCTTGTTGATGTTCTTGGCTAGGCAACAAGCTAGGACAGCTCCCAGCAACTGGAAGGGTAAAGAAATGGCACTGTATATACCCCTTATAAACTGAATCCAACAGCAAATAATACAGATGATGATATGACATAATGTAATGAGGTGTGTGTGTGTGAGAGAGAGAGAGAGAGAGAGAGAGAGAATGCAAGTACGCTGCAAAGGGCATAAGCAACAATAAAACAGATTTTGATACAGATACTGATAAGACAACAAAATGAGATAGGTGTGTGTGTGTGTGTGTGAGAGAGAGAGAAAGAGATATTGCAAAGGGCAAAAACAACAACAAAACAGATTTTTGATACAGATACTGATAAGACATAACAAAATGAGAGGTGTGTGTGTGTGAGAGAAAGAGAGATTGCAAGGGGCATAAGCAACAATAAAACAAACATTTTCAACAGCAATCAACAAAATAAGTACAATAAAATGAAAAGTAGTTTACACAAGCAGTGACTAATGCTTCAATGGCATAAATGAATTTACAGGAATCCAATACAAAACCATTTCTTTTTAACTGCTAAGAAATGAAACCATCGTGAATAGTATTGAGATATGCCAACATTCCAAATTTAGTATAAAAAAATATTTTCTTGTGTTCCAGTTAAGAAAGTTCATATACAATACCTTTAAGCCAGTACTGGTAAGAAAAGCCAAACCAAGACTGCTGACCTTAACATTTCTATTCAAGTACATGTACTATGTACTTGTTCATGGAAATCCAACTAAATATAGTCTAGTCAAAAAACTGATATGTTCATGTCACTGTGTTCAAAATACCAATGAAACTAAAATATACAAGCGATTACCTTTGCCCTGAACCCAAGGTCAATTAGATATGATTATCAATACTCCCTTATAAATGTACAGACAGACAGATTGGTGGTCACGTTTAAATATTTACATTTAGAACCACATAAGTATTGCAACAAGTAATTTTAAAGAAAACCACCATTCTTGTAAGATCCAAAGCCATCACAATGACCAGGACTTCAATGCCTATCACACTAATGATGACCACAATGCCTATCACACTAATGATGACTTCAATGGCCATCACAATACACAGGATTTCAATGTCCATCACAATGAAAATGACTTCAATGACTTTCACAATGAACAGGACTTCAATGGCCATCACAATGAACAGGACATTAATGGCCTTCACCCTGAAAGGGACTTCAATGGATATCACAGTGAACAGGACATTAATGGCTATCACAATGAACAGGACATTAATGGCCTTCACCCTGAAAGGGACTTCAATGGCCATCACAATGAACAGGACTTCAATGGCTATCACAATGAACAGGACATTAATGGCCTTCACCCTGAACAGGACTTCAATGGCCATCACAATGAACAGGACTTCAATGGCTATCACAAAGAACAGGACATAAATGGCCTTCACCCTGAAAGGGACTTCAATGGCCATTACACTGAAGATGACTTCAATGGCCATCGCACTGAAATTCTGATCAGCACCATTTTTTTTATTATCACCAACTAGTCAATGAAAATCACATATTAGTATCACAATCCATTCAGTAGTGGCTATAACCAAGTGGCCATATTGAATGTCAGATAACTGTCATTTTCATTTAGGACCATTGAGACATCATAATAAGTTGTTGTAGAACTATCAGCACAAGAAAGGCTATATATGGTGGCTAGTATTAATGGTGGACGAAGAACCCGGAAAGAACCACCAACCCACAAGAAGCTACTGGCAAGCTTTCTCACATACCCACATGGGTTAAATCTGAGACTTGAACCCATGCAAACAGAAGTGAGATGACAGTGATCCGTAACGGAGAGTGCTTTTGACCACTTGGCCACTTGGAGCCCCTATCATAATAAGTATGTAATAGTGAAAACCTCAAGTCTCTAAAGATATCTCTTTATAAGTAGTAGCCATAACAATTATTCCAAGATGGCCATCATTGTGGATATAATTGAAGTCAGACTGGCATCAGTTATTTTAAAGAACTGTAGCAAGGTATCTTTGCCGTGTGTGCCAATTATTTTGTATTTATTGCTCTATTGCCTGGTCATTTACTGCAAGTTCTCCCCTGTGGTATTTAGTATGAATCACGAGTATGTGTCCTTATGCTAGTCCCTTCTGTGTTAACCAGTCCTCACTGGTTTGCAGGTTTATTTGGGCACGCTTATCGGTCCTGTTTGATAATTCTATCCCGGTTTCAGAGCCCGCTCTCTTCTATCTGTCATCAGCTGGGCTGGTTTCCTCCCACACCTAGTTTTTGGAGTAACGGTAAAGCTCTATGTGGCTTAAATTAATTAGGAATAGACTGTTTTTAGTCAGTCCTGTGTAAGATCTAGACCGGGTTGCATGCTACACAATTTGGTGGCAGCGGTGGGATTATTTGTTTTTCGTGAAGTAGCTGCAAACCCTGGACAATCGTATGAATAATTAAAATGGCACAATCACAGACAGTCTCGTCAATGATGGATGCACAAGAAAGAATTAATCGTGAAATTCAGCAACTGGAACGCGAAATAGAAGAAAGTACGCGAAGGACTCTTAGAATCGAACATCAAATGACACCATCGAGACCCCGAGAAAGAAATCATGCTCCTCAAAGAAGATTAGAATTTTCGGAACAAAAAAAGCTGAAACGACCACTTGTAACGCCACAAACGTTCGACGGTACCACACCACTAATAGACTTTCAAGCGCATTTTAGTACGTGTACCAGCATAAATAAATGGACTCGAGAAGAGAAAGGGCTTTATCTAGCAGTGAGTCTCTGGGGTCAGGCTCAACAGCTACTAGGATCTGGAACTCCAGATTACGACAAGCTCATGGATTCGCTAGAAAGAAGGTTCGCGCCAAAGAACCAAACGGAAATTTAAAGAGTACAGCTAAAAAGCCGCAAAAGAAGGGAACATGAAACACTCCCAGAATTGGGACAAGCGATACGCCGACTCGCTTCCCAAGCATATCCCAAGGCGCCAGAAGAATTACTCGAAACACTGTCGAAGGAGCAATTTATCGATTCTTTAACGGACAGCGAACTTAGGTTAAGAATACAACAAGCACGCCCTAAAACCTTTGATGAAGCAATTCAGGTTGGAGTAGAACTCGAAGCCTTTAATAGAGCCGAGTTTCAGCGAAAGGATTTAGAGAGGTATGCACGAACCGTGACAACGTCTGAAGCAGGGTTAAGTGATATCCAGGAACTTAAGAGAGAAGTTGCGGAACTCAAGACACTACTAAAGGATTTGACGGCAAAATCTGCAGGGAAAAACGGAACGAAGGGAAGCCTATTTGTTACAAGTGCGGAGAAATAGGGCATTTCAAAAGAGTCTGTCCAAAAAGTAAGCCCAAACTGTCGGAAAACTAGGGTGGGCCCACCCCAAGGGCCAGGGGTGGGACCGTGATTCCAGGCCTAAGAATATAACTGGACAAGCAATGATAACGGATGCGGGGATGTACCTCCAGGGATCTGTACATGGAACAGGCATCAAATTCTTAATAGACACAGGTGCTATGGTTACTATGATAGCAAAAGGTGTCTATGAGAGGATGGCACCAGAAGATCGACCTCGGTTATATGAGGTTACTGGGAATGTTCTATGTGCAGATGGGAAACCGCTAGAAGTAGTCGGAAAAGGAAAATTTACCTTGTCATTCAGGGGAAAACGTCAAGAGCACTGCGTTATCATTGCAAAGATCGGTTTGACAGTAGAAGGAGTGTTAGGATTGGATTTCCTAGAAAAAGTAGGAAGCGAGATTGATTTTGTGAATCACAGTTTGAAGATAGGGGACGCCGTTTTATCATACGAGGTGATTAAATCAATTTCGATGGAATGCGCTAGAGTTGTGTTATCAGAGACAATGACGATCCCTGCAGGGCACGAAATGAACATTCCGTGTAAATTACAAACGGTAGGGAATAGTCACTCGTATGGTTCGACTGGGATCGTGGAACCAGAAGAACGATTTGTTAAAAATAAGCAGCTTCTAGTAGGAAAAGTACTTATAAGCGCTACATCCGACAATGTCATACCTCTAAGGGTCATGAATGTTACCGACGAAACAAAAATCGTCCATGCTGGAACTATTATGGGTCGTTATATACCGGTGGATGATGATGATGTTGATGATGTTTCTGGAGAATCATTGGCTCAAGTGAAAACCATCCAAATGCCTGAACACCTGAAAAAGTTGTCTCAAGAAACGAAAAAGGGTCTTACATCGGCCCAACGCAAGAAAGTGGACCAACTTCTATGTACGTTCTCGGGTTTATTTGCTAACTCAAAAGATGACCTGGGGAGAACCAATCAAATACGTCACAAGATAAATACGGGGGATGCAACCAGTAAAACAAACACTCCGAAGAATTCCGATTCACTCAAGAGATGAAATTGCAGACCATGTTGAGAGTATGTTAACTCAAGGCATTATAGAGCCGTCATTAAGCCCCTGGACCTCGCCCATAGTGCTGGTACGTAAAAAGGATGGAACGACTCGTTTTTGTGTGGACTATAGAGCAGTCAATCAACTGACTGTGAAGGACGCATACCCTCTACCACGTATAGATGACTCATTAGATCGCCTTTCAGGTGTATCGTGGTTTTCTACCCTTGATTTGATGAGTGGATATTGGCAAGTAGAAATGGAAGACCAAGATAAACCCAAAACAGCTTTTGTAACACCAAATGGATTATATCAGTTTCGCGTAATGCCTTTTGGATTATGCAATTCAGGTTCCACCTTCGAAAACTGATGGAAACTATTTTAGCAGGTTTACAATGGAAAACGTGTCTGATATATTTAGATGATATAATTATTTTCGGTAAAACTTTCAACGAGGAGCTAAGCCGTCTACAGGAAGTTTTCACTCGACTGCAACAGGCAGGCCTTAAACTTAAACCTTCCAAGTGTCACTTGTTTGCACACGAAGTGGCATTCTTAGGGCATATCGTGTCCGAAGAGGGAATTAAAACCGACCCTAAAAAAATCGAGGCAGTGAAGTCTTGGCCTACACCAACGAATGTGAAGGAGCTTCGCAGCTTCCTGGGGCTTTGTTCCTATTATAGGAGATTCATGAAAGACTTTTCGTCAATAGCTAGTTGTCTACATAAATTGACAGAGTCAGGGAGGGCGTTTAAAAAGACTAAGGAGTGCAGAGAAGCGTTTGAAATGCTAAAATCTAAGTTAACAACAGCACCAATACTCGCTTACCCTGACATAACAAAACAATTCATTTTGGATACTGATGCTAGTGAAAATGGAATAGGTGCAGTAATTTCCCAAGTGCACCAAGGTCGCGAAAACGTCGTGGCATATGGAAGGAGGACGCTGTCAAAATCAGAGCGATCCTATTGTGTGACACGGAAAGAATTACTTGCTGTAGTGTACTTTGTGAAACATTTCAAGCCATACTTGTATGGGAAAAGATTTCTCATTCGGACTGACCACAGTGCATTGCATTGGTTAATGACGTTAAAGGACCCAGAAGGTCAACTGGCCAGATGGCTGGAGATGCTGGCTCAGTATGACTTTGAAATCCAACATCGACCGGGTTTGCGTCATAGAAATGCAGATGCATTATCAAGAAAACCATGCCGACAATGCGAGAGACAAACGAATGTTGAAAACATGGGAAACAAAGAAAAACAAAACGCACTACCAACAGTTGCTGTGAGTATATTGTGTTCCAAAAATCATAATAACGGTACGCATCCATCGGCTGATTCGGTGTCAAAGCTGAAGGAATCTCAGCACGCTGATAATGACCTGTCCATAGTTAGGCAGTGGGTGACTGGTGGCGTAAGACCATGCTGGAATGAAGTATCAGGCCAAAGCAATGAAGTTAAGAGTTTATGGGCTCGATGGGACCGACTTGAGTTGCACAATGGATTATTGTGCCGGAGATACCAAACATGCTATGGTAAAGCGGGACGTCATCAAGCCATTGTCCCCTATGAACTCAGGAAAAGTGTACTGAAGCTTTCTCATGATAGTAAAACGGGTGGCCACCTAGGGATTTCGAAAACCCTTAATAAAATCAGACAAGGATATTATTGGGTTGGACTACAACATGATGTTAGGGACTGGTGTAGTATATGTGAAACGTGCAAGAAAAAAGTCCCCAGGCAAGAAGAGAAGAGCCCCGATGCAACTCTACAAGTGAGGAAGCCCAATGGAAAGAATAGCATTGGATATTATGGGACCGTTGCCAGAAACTTCGATTGGGAATAAATATATTCTAGTAATTGGAGACTATTTTACTAAATGGACAGAGGCGTTTGCACTGCCTAATCAGGATGCCATAGCTGTAGCTAGTGTACTTGTTGAAGAGATAATATGCAGATTCGGCGTGCCGCGTCAAATTCATTCCGATAAAGGGACACAATTCGAATCTGAAAGTTTCCAAGAAATGTGCAGATTACTGGGTATCGAAAAGACCAGGACAACTGCTTACCACCCACAGAGTGATGGAATGGTTTAAAGGTTCAACAGAACGCTTGCTGTGATGCTTTCTGCATATGTAAATGAACATCAGGATAACTGGGATGAACACTTGCCATATTTGACAATGGCGTATCGCGCAGCTGTCCAAGAGTCTACAAATTTCACTCCAAACTTTTTGATGCTGGGTAGGGAAGTGACCGTTCCACTCGATATTCAATTTGGACGGCCACCAGATACATATTCTCGAAATGACTGGGTTGAAAACCTTTCGGAGACCATGCGTTTAGCTCATCAATTTGCAAGGAACCACCTTAACCAAAGTATGTTACGCCAGAAGAGATTCTACGACAGTCGATTGAAATGGGAACAGTTCAAACCAGGTGATTCGGTTTGGGTTTACACTCCTCAGAGAAAAGCAGGACTGTCAAGTAAACTGCAGTCTTGGTGGAAGGGACCGTTTCAAGTCGTTAAACGGCTCAGTGATGTGACATACCGCGTAAAGTGTGGATATAGGGGCAAACCGCAAGTGATTCATGTGGACAGAATGAAATCCTGTAAAGTTCGAGATAACGATGACAATGGGGATTTGCATCAAAGTGATGATGATATCGATGAGCATGACGATGCTGGCTACAATAATGGCGATGATCCATCCAGAATTAAGAATATACCTTGGCCGTACCCTATGGAAAGTACCGCGTCGGAACACCCGTTACCAACGACCCAGAGTGGACGCCAAAGGCGACACCCGAGCTGGTGGAAGGAATATGCATTTTAGAGAGAAACTTTTATTCCAATCGTATGAGACTATGAACTTCAGTTGTGGAAATTTAAAAAGTAAAAAGTGCTGACATTAAAGACCATTAAGCTAAAATAGGGCTTACCTGTAATATTCGGCTGTATGTACGGTGTGTGACTATGCATTTAGAACTTTCGAATTATATAATAGAACTTGCTTATGCTAAAAATGGAAAGAACTTTAATCGCAACGATTTATTTTTGTTTATGGTATCTAGTCATGTCAGATATATTTTGCAGTTTTATAAGAATAATCTAAATACATAGCAGTTTTAGTGTGAGGACACACTTATTCGGAGGCGTGGGTAATTTGTAGCAAGGTATCTTTGCCGTGTGTGCCAATTATTTTGTATTTATTGCTCTATTGCCTGGTCATTTACTGCAAGTTCTCCCCTGTGGTATTTAGTATGAATCGCGCGTATGTGTCCTTATGTTAGTCCCTTCTGTGTTAACCAGTCCTCACTGGTTTGCAGGTTTATTTGGGCACGCTTATCGGTCCTGTTTGATAATTCAATCCCAGTTTCAGAGCCCGCACTCTTCTATCTGTCATCAGATGGGCTGGTTTCCTCCCACACCTAGTTTTTGGAGTAACGGTAAAGCTCTAATTAGGAATACACTGTTTTTAGTCAGTCCTGTGTAAGATCTAGACCAGGTTGCATGCTACAGAACTAACCAGATATGATATAACTGAAGTCAGACTGTCATCAGTTATTTTAAAGAGCTAACCAGATATGATATAATTGAAGTCAGACTGGCATCAGTTATTTTAAAGAACTAACCAGATATGATATAATTGAAGTCAGACTGGCATCAGTTATTTTAAAGAACTAACCAGATATGATCAAAACCTCCATTAAGCTATTACCCACAGTTAAGGAAAGTAGCAACAAAAAGATTTGGTGGTTATCTTAGAAATCTGATCAGCAACATTTTAATTTAGTACCAAGTAGGCAGCATTAGTTTTAGCATGAGATGTAGTGATATAAAAAGATTTTCAAGACATCCACTGTAGCTGTCATTCTGGATGTCTAAGGGTGTCAAAGTTTATTTAGAACCTACTAGACATCAAAGACATCTTCCTTTAGTGAAAACATCACGTCAATATGACCATCAATTGAATAGCAAAAGAAAAAAACCACCATGTCAATGTGAACATCTATTGAGTAGCAGTAAAACACGAAAATAATCTAACCATCTATTGAGTAGCAATAAAAACACCATGTCGATATGACCATCTAATGAGTAGCAATAAAAACACCATGTCGATATGAAAACACCATGTCAATAAGACCATCTAATGAGTAGCAATAAAAACACCATGTCTATATGAAAACACCATGTCAATATTACCATCTATTGCGTAGCAATAAAAACACCATGTCAATATGACCATCTAATGAGTAGCAATAAAAACACCATGTCAATATGAAAACACCATATCGAGTAGCAATAAAAACACCATGTCGATATGAAAACACCATGTCAATATGACCATTTATCAAGTAGCAATAAAAACACCATGTCGATATGAAAACACCATGTCAATATGACCATCTATCGAGTAGCAATAAAAACACCATGTCCATATGAAAACCATGTCAATATGACCATCTATTGCATAGCAATAAAAATAATTTCAAGATGACAATCATGGCAGCCATGATAAATATCACAGATTAGAATCATTCATTAAGGACAAACTAGATGTTATATGAAGTTTTAGTGAAACCACTATTTAAAAACATCTGGTTAAGAAGTCACAACATGTCATGATGGAAACTGTAGTGGCCAAATTGGATTCTGAAGACATGTCCAACTGGAAACATTTTCAAAGAATCTTGACCAGACATGGTGGATAGTCTTTTCATAAATACACCCAGCTGATAATCATCTGTTCAGGAGTAGTAGTGATGAGATTTTCAAGGTGGCTGCTACTATGGTCATTTTGTATATATCAGATTGGCACCATTTTCATTTAGACTAAACAGACAACATAATTAGTCTTTGAGAGACAACATCATGTCTATATGATCAGAACAAGTATCATTAACAATATTTATAATATGGCCACTACAGCAGACACTGATAATATCAGCACAGCACCAATTTCAATATAGTTCTGATTTGGTTTGGTGTTTTACTGCATTGCAACAGAAATTTGATTTAGTGCCACAGCAATATTTTAACTAGACCAGCCAGACATAATAACAGGTCTTTTAGAGACAACCTTCTCATTATAATACCATCAATTCAGAAGCTATAGTTAAATAATTTAAAAATGGCTGCAATAAAATGATGATGGATGTCTGCAGGGCACCATTTTCTTTCAGAACCAACTGGATATTAAAAGAAGCCTTATTGTGAAAACCACAATTCTACATGACCATCCATGCATCCATTCATAGTAGTATATATAAAAAGATGTCATGGTGGCCATAATGCATGTTTGGGAGGCATCAGTTTTATATATGGATAACAAGACAGTGAGATGAAATTGTCTTTGTAAAGTTTTGTGGTGATGACTTCAGAAATTTTGGAGGAATAGCAAACTTGTGCTAACAGACAGTTGAGACATCATATTAACACTTCTGGTTAAAGACCAGTAAATTTAAGCAAGAGTGTATTGAAGGGACATGAACTCTACTGATAGGACCATTTCTTCCTTTTAATTGCTGAGTGTTGACCCCATCTCTGAAAATATTCAGCAAATAACAAGATTTTGAAAGTGTTACCATTTTCGTTTCTGGACCAACTAAGACATCAAAAGAGGTCTAGAAGTAATCCCATGATTGCACGCTAACAATATGGCTACAATGATGTCCATATTGGAGTAACGATAACAAGATGGCTGCCATGATGTCTATATTGGAATAATGATAACAAGATGGCTGCCATGATGTCTATATTGAAATAATGATAACAAGATGGCTGCCATGATGTCTATATTGGAATAATGATAACAAGATGGCTGCCATGTCTATATTGGAATAATGATAACAAGATGGCTGCCATGATGTCTATATTGGAGTAATGATAGTAAGATGGCTGCCATGATGGCCATATTGGAGTAATGATAGTAAGATGGCTGCCATGATGGCCATATTGGAGTAATGATAACAAGATGGCTGCCATGATGTCTATATTGGAGTAATGATAGTAAGATGGCTGCCATGATGGCCATATTGGAGTAATGATAACAAGATGGCTGCCATGATGTCTATATTGGAGTAATGATAGTAAGATGGCTGCCATGATGGCCATATTGGAGTAATGATAGTAAGATGGCTGCCATGATGGCCATATTGGAGTAATGATAACAAGATGGCTGCCATGATGTCTATATTGGAGTAATGATAGTAAGATGGCTGCCATGAAGGCCATATTGGAGTAATGATAGTAAGATGGCTGCCATGATGGCCATATTGGAGTAATGATAACAAGTTGGCTGCCATGATGTCTATATTGGAGTAATGATAGTAAGATGGCTGCCATGATGGCCATATTGGAGTAATGATAGTAAGATGGCTGCCATGATGGCCATATTGGATATTAGAATGGTTCCATTTTCATTTTGGACAAACAAGAGGTCATAAGAAGGATTCTAGTGAAAGAACAATATTTATATGATATGACTGGAGAGGTAAGAAAAAAGACAGCCATTGTGGTGGCCATATTGAAAGTATGTTGAGTAACATCTTTACTTGAGACCAGCTAGACATCATGAAAACTCCACAAAGATTTTCAAGATGGCTGCTTTGGCAGCAATAGTGGATGCCATCCTTACTTGGAATTTTTTTGAGGTGGTTTTCAAGGTTGTAAATATGCTCAAATCACAATTTTCATGATGTTTCATTTTTAAGAAGGTTGTCCGGGCCAAAAATAGACCTGAATCCCAATTTTTACAAAAACTTATTTTGTACATTATTTCCAAAAATATAAAGCATTTAAATCAAAGTCTTTTTTAGGGTAATCTGTGGACTGAAAACTGGCTCAAATAACTGCAAATTATTTCAGCAAAATAATGGAGCCATTCCCAAATATCAATGATAAATGCCTGTATTACTGTAAAAAATGAAAAATATTAAATTTTAGTTCACTTCCTATTCTGCAGGATTTCCATGACAATTCTGATGATTTCTTCCTAAAGACATTTTTTTACAATTGTTGCACGTGTGTTACCCACAGTGAAACAACCATATAGCAACTATAAAGAAAGATTATTTACATAAATCTGAGTAACCTCCTTAAAAGATAAAACTGACCTGAAAGACCAGTGTTACTTATTTTAGTAAGATCATACAGTTTGTTACTAGAATTAGCAATGCAAATTATGTTTGGTGAAATTGAATGGATACTATGTCACAAACATGGAGTGATTTAATTCCAAGCCTAAAATAAAAATTTAAAATATTAAAAAGAAATAAATTCTTGACAATAAGTGGCCATTATTCGGCCTGAATTGCTACATTACTTGCTCAGTTTATCCACTTTACCTGAAAGAATGAAACACCCAGTGCCACACCACCTATCAGCCCCATGTTTCCCTTCATGAAACCAGTCACCAGAGAGTAACAGCCCTGAAATAATCATAACAAAATATTTCAATTTTATTTCCTTTAAATTCTGAAGAATTCATTTTCATCATTGAAACAAAGAATAACGATGAATCATGTACTGTATTTTGACTACATTTCCAGCTGAAATCACATTCTCCTTACTGCATTCAAAAGGAATAGATTGACTGTGATATTCAATAACATTTGCGTGAGAACTTAAACTAAAAAAATTAATATGTTTCACACAGTATGATTCCAAGCAATCAATGACAAAACAGAGGTGCTGTTGATTCAATGCCAGTTCATTGCAATTGCAATTGGTACGTCCAATAGATCCTTGAAAAGTGATTGAGCAGAAAATAAATTAATGATGCAATGGCAAACTTTTTTCAAGTAAAACATAGCCCAAAGTCACATAAACTGTAATGGCAGAGATGAGAATCAAATGACACTTATCTTGTGAACATAAATTCTCAAATGAAATCTTGTTCAAATCTTACTGCGTGCAAATAGACAGGAAAGACTGGCATGCATAACAAAAACATTTACACAAAATGGTGGGGTATGAAAAAGACAATAAGAATGCCACTTCAGTAAAGCCGAGTTTGCTAAGTCTTGCTTTTGAGAATTTTAGTCAGAAATAAGATGGCCGTTTGTATGTTCATTTTCACTGGTAGTTTTTTATGTATTTTTTGTGGTATGAAAGCTTGGTCCCATTCCATTAAAAAAGTTTCTTCCATGTCCACCTTTTTTAAAAGGGAGGATTATTGTATTTACTCAACTAGTAAAGTTACTCCACATTTAAGGAAACACAAGCACTGAGAAATAGGCTAGTGATGCCATGACGATGCTTAAATGCACATACTGAATATTACTATAAGCCATGTATTAACCTACAAAATTTGCAGTCGGGACAAATGATACAAAGTGACACCTTAAGAGAGCAATGTGCATTCCAGGCTAAGGTGCCACCTGGGATGGGTAGAATGCATCTCAGGCAGGGCAAGGTGCCATCAAGAAGGGTTTGGTGAGGCACCCTCCTAAAACAACACTACATTACTTACATCAGTGTAGATGCTCATGTTCTGTGCAGGTTCTGATGGTATGTCAATGTGTTTGCAAGTATTTTGGTCACCACGGCAGCAAGACTTTGGTACTGAGTTTGTGCTGTTCTGCTTTTGTGCCCATTTTGTCTGAAACCAGTCAATGTAAGAATTCTTTCCACAACACTTAAGCTGAAAATAAAATTTGTGCAAAATCACAAATATAGCATCTAACTTTGTAAAATATTATTACAGCTTTATTTTAAAAACTAAACAAAGATTTTTGAGACATTTAAAAATAATGACTTGCAAGTTACATGTAGTTAAAAGCTGACAGCAGCTACAATTTTACTGTACAAAGTTTTTCTGACAGTTTTTCATTCATTTCTTTTAAGATCCTATCCAGGGCTGCCAAATGAGGGAATTCTTCCCAAAAGCATTTTGATTTGAGACATTTTAATTATTAATTTTTATTTTTTTGGGAGGCAGTTTTTAAATGATAAGAGCATATTTGATTAGACCCCTTATAGAATGTTTATACGAGAACAGCTTCTATCAATGGACCTGTTAATACATTCATATAAGAACAGTATGAGTTTGTACGAGAGCAGTTTCCATTAACAGACCCATAATTACATTTATATAAGAATAGTATGAATTTATATAAGAACAGTTTCCATCATAATACCCGTTATTACATTTATAAAAGAATAGTTTGAGTTTATATAAGAACAGTTTCCATCAACAGACCTGTTATTACATTTACATAAGAACAGTACAAGTTTTTATGAGAACAATTTTGGGGCTCTGAGTGGCAGAGTGGTCTAAAACGCTCTCAGTTACAGATCACTGCCATTTTAGCTCTGTCTGCGAAGGTTCAAGTCTCAGATTCGGCCAATGTAGGTATGCAAGAAAGCTTACCAGTAGCTTCTCATGGGTCGGTGGTTCTTTCCGGGGATTTCCCGGGTTCTTCCTCCACCATTTATACTGGCTGCCATGTATAGCCTATTTTGTGCTGAAAAATATCACTAAACCCTACTACAACAATAACAACTGAGAACAGTTTCCTTCAACAGAAAGCTTTATATACAAACAATCTAAACTTTGGCATCAATAAGACACTATGATTCACTTCTAACAAACACTGTCTATAACAAACACTGTCTATACAAGTGTGTAAGCAATACAGACCTTGATCTTCTTTTACATAATGTGTCAACAGATCAAGGTACATGTTGCATCTTCAGACTACTAGTTTCTCCTAATAAACTGTATTGACCCAGATCTGCCAGAACAATTTGGGCAAATCTAGGTCTATGCAGCTGGTTCTGCCTTGTATGGAGGTATATATGGTAAAAAGCACTGCAGGCACTGTTTGAAACTTACACCTTCTTGCAGCCCATCTACAGCCTTGCTGATTTCCTCTTTTGTTCCATACTGATCCAGGGCATTGTGAAGTCCAGTCTTGAAACCTTCCTCCAGCTGTAAATAGATAACGAGACACAGGAGTGCATGATATCACTCACTTGACATGAATTAGTCTGGAAACCAAGTGTAGCAATGAGGCAGGTACACTAGGTTGTCATAAAAATGTACAGCTATCTAGAAGAAATTGGAATTATTTGACACTTTGTTCAACCATGATTCTACTTTTGAAAAACTTCAGCATAACCAGATGGTGCAATGACTTCCTCCTGTATGAATGTGAAAGATGTTTATGAATAAACTCTACTTATCACATTACATTAAACTTATATGGTAAGGCAGTTTTGGAGACAAAGTTTCATGACAGATGTTTGTTTTTTTAAATAAGAGCTACCATACCTAATGGGAGATACATATATTAGTAGGTTTACTAACTGGTTGCAAAACTAGCCGCACAACTGCAAGGGGAGTTAACCTGGATACAACTTCATCAAGCATGTCCTAAGAAACATTCACACAAAGTTTGACCCAAACTGCCCAGGCTATTCTGAAGAAGATTAAAAATAGGTTTTACATATAGTTGCTATCGGCTAAAACACGGTACTGGTGCTGATAAAGGAATTTTCATGTTATATGCAGGAAATAGAAAAATTAAACAAGATATGAACCAATTTTAAAGATTGGTAAGCCTAGCATATACCTCTCTTACTTTCCTGAAAATTTCAAGAGGTTAGTGTAACCCAATGTTGAGATATGCATGGAAACAAGCTCTAAAAATGGCCATTTTTGAGCGTTATGTAGTCTCACTCGAAAAAAGCTTGAATATAAAATAGAGAATTCTCTAAATATCATACTGAAATTATGCATTTATTGGTCTGGTTTTATGCGGAATTCTATCCTGCAAATATTGCTTCTTGAATTAAAGAAATCGGTAAAATATTATGGATTTTATAAGCAAAATACCGTCAGTAGAAGTTTTGTTTCAGCACTGAAATTCAAACACTAATCTGTTGTTATATGCCAACATTTTGTACAAAATAACATTCATTATAACTTTTATTGACATCTAGAACTCAACTTTATATTATAATAAGTAGTAAAACCATTTAAATCACATGGCTAGCCAAGATATTCGAATGAGAGCTTGTTCTTTGTCAAACTTTCCAGTTCTAAATTTTGTAGTGTCTGTAACCTTTACAAGTTTATATGGCAATAATTTTGTTGTTTCATTATGGAAAAGTATAAATCCTACAAAGGCTCATGTGTATCCATGTGATGTCCAAGTTGGCCAAAATTGGTGGTGCTGTATTGTACCATTAAAAAACAGCAACTCAATAAAAAAAGTTACACAAACAGGTATAAAAATGAAAGATAAAAGTATTGTTCTACTTGTCATTAAAACATTGTTTTTCTCAATAGAAAGTTCCATCTTATGTGATGTAATGTTGCATCATCTATTTACCTCTGCAGCCAAGAGCAAAAAAGTGATGCTATAACTATCTTGTACTGTCTATGACTTTATCCCTGTTTTTTTTTAAAAAATGAAGCCAAATTATGTTTCCTATTACAGTATTGATGTGTAAGGCTAAATTTTGACATATTGTCTGTCTGCAATTTGTAATATTTTGGTATATTTATAGTTTCTTTCATCTAGATTTCTGATAACAGGCAACATTTTCAGTGATTTCTTATAATATGCAATTGAAACTGAGTATTTTTGCATTCCATATCATTAGACTAGTAAATTCAAACAGAAATATTATGAGAATTCAATGAGCTCAGACTTAGTATTGGATACATTGCTGATATTGTCAAATGGTTACAGACACTACTAGACATGTGAATTGACCCGACTGTTGTTTACATTATTAAGGAAAGTGTGCAATCATTGTAAATGCTAGAACACTGAATAATCATCAGGTTTTATGCTATTTCTTTTTCAATCAGATACTTTTCTTTAAGAATCTACAGGTTATTCCAGTTTGCTTATGTATGAAAGCATATTGCGTACTCATTACAAGTATGTTTTGTAAAGTCTAAATTTCATCCGTATACATAGAGGAACAAAAATGAGAATGAAGTTGTTTGTTTTTAGGAAGCAAAGATAAGCCAGAAGAAGATGAACAGAAGATTAAAGCTAGAAGGGAGAAGACGAGGCTAAAGGTACAAGCCTGGAGAAAAAAACAGAGGGAAAATAAGGCGAAACATGAGGAGCTAAAAAGGGTTGATAGAGAAAGAAGAAAAATGCAAGACTACTAAAAAAACAGCAATCACTTTCCGATTCAAATCTTCAACAAGAATTAAGAAGGAAACAACGTGAAGAAATGAAAAGGTATCGCCAGAAAAAGAAAGAAAAAGCAGCCCTGGCATTATCGGTTAATAAGAGTGTTGATTTAAGAAGTCCGAAAACTGCTGAATTAAGTAGAAAGAAGATGGTCTCGGTGCGACAGTCAAGAATGCTTGCTACAGAGCTGTAATCAGCAATAGAAAGGTGATAGGTTGTGCAGAAGATGTATATCATTTCTGTACAGAGAAACTGAAAATGGAAAATACAGATAATGAAGCTAAAACAGTTTCGAGAAGGGAGTTTATCCTTGTTAAAGATGTTGAGAGAAATAGAGAAGAAACCGATGTGCAAACACTGCAAGGTACAAGAAAATTACATGCTGTAAAGTCAGGAAGCAATGATTATGAACTGAGCATAAGAAATCTGAGCTGTTATTGTGAGCAATGCATGAAGGTTGATGGGAGATGCAACTTCAGCGAAAATGTTAATGCCTGGGAAATGAGAAAGTTAGTACTTAATAAAGATAATTTAAGTCAGAAAGGAAAACAACTTAAAGACAAGAATCCATCAACAATAGAAAATAATGACAAGAAAAGAAAACAAGGAAGTAACCAGAAAGATCATAACTCAGCAACAAGCGAAAAGCCTAATAAGAAACGGAAGTCAACAGAAAGACAAAACATTGTGACAAAGAAGATCAAAGTTGACAAAAAAGCACCAACCAACACAGAGAAACCAATAGAGAAATACCACCCTGGAGAATTTGTTGCTGTAGGACTTAAGCCAAAGAAGGGACCTCTAGATGTATACTTAGCAGAAGTAATAGACATTCTTCATAACGAAGTTAGACTTAAATACATGAGAAAGTCTGGCAACATGTATGTTTGGCCTGAAAAAGATGATTATTCACAAGAGGCTCTAGATGCTATCTTGTACAGGGTAAAAGCTCCACAAATAGTCAATGAAAGGGGTCATTTCAAGTTTAATGCAGCTGAATTGTCTAAGCTCAAGTCAAATCTGGAAAAAAATCATAAGCACTTCTATTTGAAATGACAATATAAAGTCAAGGTTTAATGTGTAGTGTCTGTAACCTTAAGATCAATCACATATGGGTCTGTGTTTGAGTCAGCACCTTGGGTTGAACAATACTTTAGTGACTATGATTTATTGAACATTCATTATACTTCAATATTTTACTCTTACAAACACTATTTAGTATTAAACTTTCAAGTGCTATTTACCAGTTCATTATTTTAACACAAGTAATGGACATATACCTGTTACAATGTGGTTTTATCATTTTATTAACTAATCAACATTCATTTAATGAATAATTCTAGTCAATGTGTTCATGTTGAATTTTTTTTTAAGTGAATTTTATGGAGATATGTATGGTTCTGCAGCTGTATTGAAATGCTATAGTTTTGTAGTGTCTGTAACCAATTTTATGGACAATGTACTTCTGACTCTTATGGAAGTTTGCAATACTTTTGGCCAGTATTAATGATTTTGTTTGTTTAAATATTCTTCTTGGTGTTAGATAAATGCCTAAATAAGATTATTCTATGTCTTTTATGTTTGTTATGCAAAAGTTTCATGGTTAGGTTTTTTTCTAAGTGATACCTTTGTCATAGATGTTTTGATTTTGTTATTAAGTTGTTTACCACTTCCAGTTATGTTGTTTACTTTAAATGTTGATATCCTGTTACTGATGTTACTGTGAAAAACAATAAAGTTTTAAAGTTTTCATGCTGTTTTTCTTGCATGTTATACACCAAGTGTAGTGTCTGTAACTGTTGTTATACCACAGAATTGAAATCATGGTTAAACAAAATTGCATGCATGTTCAAGCTAAATCTAACTTGATCTGACTAGGGGACACCCTAGGGTATATAATGAGCTTCATTGAAATGTTCTATCAAACATTTCAATTTTTTAAGTGAGTGAGACTACTCTCAGCACCAATACCGTGTTTTAGCCGTATGGAAGCAAAACCACTACTAGCAGAGTCAAAATGAAGCTAAACAAAGTTGTAATAAACATTCCAACCAAATCTGACTGAAATTCAGTTCTGGAGAGGTTGAAAATGAGTTTTCAATATAGTTGCTATGTAATAAACAATCCAATGCTCATTGAGTCACCCTGAACATATATTTTATATAGTATACGCCAAGAAACATACCGCTCATGGCTGATTAAAACTGGCAGATTTGCTTCATCAAAAATAAAAACAAAATAGTCTTTTGATTTTGGTTGCTATGGGAGCTACAGAGTTGCTACGGAGCTACAAGAAAGAACAATTGTTAATTTGTGTCCTTATGAATATTCTTATGAATTTTGATTGAATTGATGCAGCATTTTTTGATAAGTAGCAAGTTGCAATGTAGAAATATGACACACAATAGATGATGAATGACAGATGATATAGCATAGGCTCATTCGGACTTCAAGCAAAGTGAGCTAAAATGCACAGAAAATCCTATTGATCATACTACTGCTATAAATAATGAGATCAAGCTCTATGGATTATTACTACAAATCCTCATGTTTTTCACATTCTGCCTGGTCATTTAGGACCCTACACCCTTTCCACCATCCAATATCATTCCCAAGTGGACTAGATGTAGTAACATGGAAAAATTACTATCCAGCAAGAGCAGATAACTGCTGTTTGTGAAGCACTGACTGCAAAGTGACTCAGACCCAGAGAGAACATACCTTGATTTGAATGACTTCAGTAGTATGGGTCACTGACCGTACAGTGACTATCAGAGCCAGAGAGAACATCCTTTGGTTGCAAAGACTGATGTAGTAAGAGTCGATGATTACGCAGTGACCATTAGAGTCTGAGAGAACATACCTTGATTACAATGACTAAAGTAGTATGGGTTGCTGAGTGTGCAGTGAGTATTAAACCAATTGATAACATACCTTGATTCTAAAAACTAACGGAAAAGAGATAAGAACATTTATGTAATCATCAAAATGCAGCCTTCATAATATTGTCTGAAACTGAGTGATTCAATATGCAGAAAATGTAGCGATAGTCCCGATTTCAGGGGTTTTATCCTCATGAATGACAACTCTCTGTGACAGTTGCATAAAATCTCTTGATGATGAGTGAATCCATTCAGAGACAGTGGATGTTTAATTACTAGCTACTAGCAGAGTCCATTATGGATGAAAAAAAACTTTTGAAAAATCTTTCTTCTTCCCTTAGCAGTTGCTAAAAATAAAATAATTTCCCTAACTTGGCAAAGAATTTTATCCAGGTAGAATGGGGATTTCAATCTGGGACATAAATACTGATGGAGTGTTTTTGCAAGGAGACAGCTTAAATAGCAAGGAAACCAAATGATATTCTTAATCAATTGATAAATCATGTAATTTGCTTCTTCCATGATATTCTTAATCAATTGATAAATCATGTAATTTGCTTCTTCCTTAAGCTTGAAAGTTTTAAGCATAAGATTTTCTGAAGAAGGCTCACTCTAAGGTTAATATATCTGTCATTGGCAAAAAAGAAACACATGAAAAATTTCATCTTGGTGACATAAACAGCAGTTTCTTTAGCTTTCAGTAATTAATA
This sequence comes from Unio delphinus, assembly GCA_029339505.1. Lineage (NCBI taxonomy): Eukaryota > Metazoa > Mollusca > Bivalvia > Unionida > Unionidae > Unio > Unio delphinus. Next base: position 13,032,651 of record JAQISU010000323.1, read on the forward strand.
CAATATGACAAGTGAGGATCTGAAACAAAATGGAATGACCTTTGGAAAATTAAGTGTGTTCCAAGGGGCAACCTTAAAACATTTGATTCTATAGGACTACACCAGACTTCTCAAAGAAGAAAAGAAAATCTGCTACTGTTGCAGGGTTGGCAAGGATGACTGTGTTTCTTAATGCACAAAGTACAGAGCCTCTGTGTGAGAAAAATGTCCCAATGATGTAATATACTTGATTTGTAGATGTTGCTGAACCAAGACCTCTGAGGATAGTATACAGAGATGCAATCAGGATGATCCATGCAGTCCCAGTTCAGACTGAAGGTGTCTATGGCTAAGGCTGCTTTGTCTTAGACTGGGGAAACAAAACATGGGAACTTGTTGAACTTAGCAATGTCCTCCATAGAAGGAACAAAGACTCTGGAACTGTTTGCTGTAGAGACCAATCTGTTCGGACTTCCCCTGAGTATTTTGGACTGACTATCAGTGGGAATTAATTTTTTTTCTGGAATATGATGAACTCGGAGTGTGATCTGACTCTGTCCAGTGTAGAAGGTTCCTGACTTCCTTGAACAAAACAGGTCCAAGAACAAACCCCTGTGGAAAACCACAACATAGATCAACTGGGTTGGAGTTTATTCCATTTGCAGATAAAATTTGTGTTCTGTTCAAAAACAAGGACTTGAACCACTGTAAGGCTGTATTCTGAATGCTAAATATATGCTGAAGACGGCGAAGTAATATATCATGGTCTATTTGTCAAATGCTGCAGAAAAATCAAGGAGGGTAAGGACTGTAATCTTTCAGCTATCCAAACCAGATGGAATGTCATTAAATACTTTCAGAAGAGTAGTTTCAGTACTGTGGCAAGGACGATATGCAGATTGTACATTGCTATGAAAAAGACTGAATTAAATGAGATACAAGTTGGGTTAGAACAACCTTTTCTAAGATTTTCTATATGAAAGGGAGATTAGAAACTGGGCGGTAGTTCTTTAAATCATTATGGTCAAGTGTTGGTTTCTTCACCAGAGGCTTTATGATGGCAGTTTTGAAAAATGATGGGAATTCCTTGGATGAGAGAGAGATATTAATAACATCAGTTAGTGAAGGCAATATTGGGTCCAAGCACTCAAGCAGCAGTGATGTTGGAATTTGATCAAGATCACATGACTTTGGTGCACTCTTCATCATGATTTTCCATACAAAAGCCATATGGAAAGGTTCAAATGCTCCTAATGGTTGTCGCTGAAATTCTGTATTGTAACTGAATGGTGATGAGTCAATTGAAGTTGTGTTGTCAAGCGTATCTCTAATGGTTTGTACTTTGTCACGGAAGAAATTTGCAAATAGGTCCTGAAGGTCTACGTGAGAGAAGATACTTGGAAGTGGTGTATAATGAGTCTGGTGTAAAGCCAAAGTCTCTCTGCTTTACAGCGATATCTTTTAGCAATTTGAAGCTGGTCCCTAAAACTGCTATACCAAAGAGAACACTTTTTTTTTGTTTTATATACTCTGCACTTGGTGGCTGGGGCATGTTTTTCAAGGAATGAATGCAGGCAGTTATCGAGTTGTTCTGATGTAGGAGGTAAGCAAGTAGTTATGTTTTCTTGGATGTCATGCATTAGTTTGGTTCTATTAATCATACGGAGGTTTCACTTACTAGTAAAGGTGGAGGGTTAGGGACTGATCTAGATTAAAGAGCACATCCCTCAGAACCATAAGAAAAATGTTTAACAGTCTTGGAGCTGCATGCATGATCTTGCCTGAACTTGGGTACAAAGGGAATCTTGGCCTTCCCCCATGGAAAGGCACAAGGAGTCTCCATATAAAAGCTCAGATCAATCCACCACCTGGGATATTTCCATGCTTAATTTTGGGATAGTGCTTCCTTGCCTTACTAAAGTTATGGGCAAGGTGCATACTTTTCAGAAAACTTATTATCTTGTCTAATAGCGGTGCTGCTCCCCTCTTCTCTCTGGTGGAACGAACACAATACTATGAGAAAGGTTTGTATTTCCATGTTTTGCAGTCAAATTCCACTTAAGTTTGTCAAAATCTGAGATCTGATTGATCAGAAAGGAGAAGATAGTGACTCCATTGTCATCCAAAAAATGAAATAAGGATATGCTATAGCAAGTGGGCGGATGACAGGTAAGACTGGTTGATGCAAGTGGGCGGATGACACGTAAGACTGGTTGATGCAAGTGGGCAGATGACGGGTAAGACTGGTTGATGCAAGTGGGCGGATGACACGTAAGACTGGTTGATGCAAGTGGGCGGATGACGGGTAAGACTGGTTGATGCAAGTGGGCGGATGACATGGAAGACTGGTTGATGCAGGTGGGCAGATGACGGGTAAGACTGGTTGATGCAAGTGGGCGGATGACACGTAAGACTGGTTGATGCAAGTGGGCGGATGACATGGAAGACTGGTTGATGTACGTGTCCTAAGAAATCTGCAGAAAAAGGTGTTGGTACATCTAGCATGTATGTGGTGTTTTCAACATGGATAAGAAAAGCTTAATAATATTGACAGGTAAGCTATTATTGATCTAAAAATGAATAATTTTGTATTTAGACTTTCCTAGACTGTTATCAATATGTATATGATGTAACTAACACAGACAGAATCATCCATCTGAACAACTGGCCAGTGACTATTTCTGCCAAGTCTTTACAAATTACAGATATTTTAAATCAGATGTTATCATATGCTTTTTCTCTCCGTTAACTTTACATTGCCAGAATCATTCAGTATTTCATGATACTGCACTCATGTGCACTTTATATTATGCTTGTGTGTGCCCAATAGTGTATGTATTAGGAACTACTTGTAAACAAATCATGTATGTTTACATAGTAGACGCTTTACATTTTTGTTGATTAAATTTGTTTCTGAATGAAATAAAGCAGATGTTTTGTGGACTGGAACAGGCCAGCTGCTTTGCCACATTCCACGTTACCTTTCCTGATACAATGTTTCGGATTTAGGCTATCGATAGATGCCAGACAGGGTCCTTACAAATAACATGCAAATGTTAAGACATAAACTGTCTTCTTTTAGCTGGTAATAAGAATGGCAAAATTATACTACAGCTTTACATCCTGAATTTCCTCAAAATGTACTTTTTTAGTTCTGCAGATCCGAATTACATGAGCAATGTCATTTGTTCGAAAACTTGTTACACATTTCAAAATTGTAATGTAATTTTGACTAAATTCCAAGTGCAATTACATCCTCCTAACTGCACTCAAAATGAAATGAACATTATATTCCAGTGTCTTTTTGATAATTAGAATGAAAAGAATTTATATTTTTGCAACTTATGATTTCAAACAGTCAATAACTGAACAGAAACACACATGCAGATGTAAACATGCAGATCCACTGCTGAAATCAGATGTACTTCATATAGAATTGGCACAAAAGAATTCAGTCCATAATCACACAATTTCATAGAATCAACAAAAATACCCAAATCTATTCATTCCAGACCAAATGGAATAGTTGTTGCAATGCACATTCATTTACAATTCTAAACTTCAATTTTAAGTAGACCCAAATGCCATTTTGTTTCCAAAGTGATGTCAAGTGCGCAACTAAGTTCAAATTAATCTGGACGGAGTTATGTGCGCATTAATAATGCTGTATTGTATACAGATGAATCTGCTCATGTATATTTAGTTTGGAGAATAAATTAAGTTACTTTGATTCTATAAATATATTTTAGTTTATAAAATTAATCCTTAAGTATAATATAAAAAATGAGCATATAATAAAAAGGTTACTGCAGTTGTATGGGAAAAATACAATCTCATTTTGTCAGATTAAATAAACTGCACTGCCCAGGTCGTGCAGCAAATCATCCGAAAAACTCATTCATATTTCCCCATACAAATGCAGAAATGTAAATACAAGAACAAAATGCTACTTATAAATGACAGCAATAACTCAGACTCTATATTGGTACAATTGGTGCAAGCTGACCATCTCATTTGTAATGTTCCCTGTACAAGATAATTACTAAATGACATTCTTAAAAATGGTCCAAAAATTTGCTAAAGATATATAAATCTGTTACACAATGGTTATAATTCACACTTAATTTGAAGCTATTGTGCCAAAAATGTGGCACATGTCAGTCTGTTTTCTGGTCATCTTGCAATACTTGTATTTTTACAGGATGTTTTAATAAAGAATCACCATGTCAAGTACCATAGAACCAGCAAAGGCATTAGTAAAGCCTTACTGTACAGAATTGCAAAAATCATTCAAACAATATCAAAGATGAATTTTCGGATTTTGGATTTCAAAATTCCACATAGTTATAGGATGTTTCAAGTTTATTTAGGGTCAAAGTTCAAAGTTACCTGCCATGCTGGGCAAGTGGCCAAAGAACAGTTTATCAAGCCCTAATGTATGAATCTACTGGAACAACACAATATGGCCCAAACACATTCACAGCCGGGGAACATGGACCAAACAAATTTGATTTTTTTTTTTTTTTTACCTTTCCTTTGTAAACAAATCCTGCAGCTCCAGCACTCAACTCAACAATGAAGACCAGAACCAGAAAACCGGAATACTGCAACGTACAAAAGAAAAGTATCAGAATTTTTTTTCCAAAGGAAACAAACAAAATCACTTTACAGCAATCTACAAGCAAGAATGTCATTAGCAGCAGAGAGGGAAAACAGACTTTCTCTAATTGGGGTATATTTAAGCAAAAATATTCTAAGTCTCCATTTGCCAAACTGAGACTTAACAATTTTAGAGCTCTGTTTGTCAAACGGAGCCTTCCTCAAGGGTAAAAAAAAAAGACGCCATTTAGTTGACGTTCACCTCCTCGGCTGCTATGAAAATCTTCGATTTTTACTAACTAAATATTTGATCAAGTCCGATACGATATCTTGTCCGAGAGTCTGCTAAATTTATCGTTATAAATCCGTATGGGGTGGTTCTAACCATACTAAAGAAATTTTTAAATTTATTAAAATCCATATCACCGTCACACCAGTAATTAAAAATATTTTGTAATGAGTATTTTCCAGTACCGTTAAATACGCATACTAAATTACAATTTTCTCTTATTATACTTGGAATCTGTGCGTATTTTTGAGTAACATATATCACATCTATGTTTTTATGTCTGCCTCGGGAAAATATTATAGCAGGATTTGTTTGTCTTTCCAACATAACATCATCATATACGACTAAATTGTTAATACTTCCATCAATATCATCAATACTAGGTGCCTCTTCGATATCGGTTATAAACTCAATGATATCATCACCGTTAATTTCTCGCGCGGCATCATTAAAATCCTTTAGTACTTCATAACATCGTTGATCGTCTACACTCGGAGCAATCATGTACAATTTATCCCACTTCATCCATCTCGTTATCAAATTAAGTAGCAATTGTGTTTTGCCACTTCCAGATGGTCCGATGATAATCGCGCGAATAGAATCTGGTAACATTGCATGATGTTTAATAGGTTTTCGTTGTCGAGTAGCTGAATAATCAATTACATTCATAACTGTTATATATAAATTATGGATCTATATTGTGTGAAGTGTAGGACACGTACTGGCACAAATGACTTGACGACGATTACAACGAAAAATAATCGATCAGCGCTTTCTGGTAAATGCGTACAATGTAGTACGAAAAAATTTAGATTTACTTCCACGAAACCTTTAAAAAAAACGAGGAGGTGATATTGCAGCCAAATTGACAAAACTCCCAGGAACACCGTGGGCAAAGTATCCAGGAGAAAAGCACCTTCCAGGATATAGCTACTGTGGACCGGGAACACGATTAGATATCAGACTTGATGATCAAAATCAGCCCCGACCCGGCGAATATCCAATAAACGCTATTGATAAGGCGTGTCATGCTCATGATGTCGCTTATAAAAGCAGTAATCTTCAACACAGACATCTCGCAGATGTAAAATTAATTCATGCGTTAAATGCTATTCCTGATAAATCCTTCAAAGAAAAGTTGGCTTCTTGGTTGGTAAAATCTGCTATGAAGGGTAAATTGATGTTAGGTGCTGGTAATTGAAAATGCTAGCATTTTAATATGGAATCTATTTATTATTCTCCGAGAGGATACTGGAGAGGTTACGCAGCAATTAATAAACTAGCTAGTGCATCAAAGGTGAAAAAAACTACAGCGGCAAACTGGTTATCTAAACAGGCAATATGGCAAATTTATCTACCAGCGCCTAAACAAATTAACTATTCGCATTTTGATGTTACAACATCTAATGAAGTTCATCAAGCTGATATACTATTTCTGCCGCATGACAACGGTTACAAATACGCGTTAACGTTAGTTGATATTGCAAGTCGATATAAAGAAGCAGAACCGTTAAAAACAAAATCATCTACTGAAGTAGCTTCTGCATTTGAAAAAATTTATCGACGAGGTCCTCTGCGCTGGCCAAATCTGTTACAAGTTGATCCTGGCAAGGAATTTCAAGGTGTTGTTACATCTACGATGAAACATCATAATGTCGCCATCAGACGAGGACACACTGCGCTACATCGCGATCAGGCAATTGTTGAACGGTTTAATAAAACCCTTGCTGAGCGGTTATTCGGATATCAATACGCAAAAGAATTCATCCAGGATAAACGATCCCGTGAATGGGTCAAGAGATTACCAGCTGTGATTACCGCAATCAATAATGAGATTACTAGAACAATTAATATGAAACCTGTCAACGCTATTAAGAAGGCGTCTATCAAAATGGAAATCCAAGGAATTTCACAAAAAGAACCAATTCTTGGTAGTAATGTCATTGTAAGGTACTTATATGAACCAGGAGAGCTTGAGGGTGGTAAAAAAAGAGCTACTGATCCTATTTGGAGTGTCACTACGCATAAAATATCCGGCATAACACGATCTACGGGTAGACCTCCAATCTATAGACTGGATTCAACTGCTCCTCAGCGAGGATTTACACGCGAACAATTACAAGTGATTCCCGAGGATACTCAATTACCACCGCGTGGTCTTAATTAGCACCCAGGGTGCTGTCACCCCGGCGTCTATTACACTCAAGACAGGTCAACATCACATTGTTTCTGACATGACCGAGATTGTTATCTTTTCTATCTACGGTGAATTGGCGAGGATCTTTATCCGACCAATTCCAACTCATTATACAATTACAACTCGCGCAGTGATTGTTCTGTTGTTGCTTTAGTGTCTTAATTAATTCAGCATCAATGTCAAATTCTCTTTTATTTTTTTTATCCTGTTGTTTATAACCAGAGAGTTTTTTTCTGATTATATTATCATCGGTGTGTATATTACTTATTGTATTGTCATTATCATTAACCACAATTCTTCGAAGTTGGTTTATTCGCCGTACTCTGGATACTGCGAGATAAACTAAATTTGACCACTCAATATGATTATCTACTATCCAAAGAGTTGTATCGGATATAGTCAATCCCTGTGAAGAGTGTATTGTTGCTGCATAACCTAACGTCCATGGGGATTTATCAGCAGAACTCTTTGAGTTCCCCAATGCATCTTTAACGACGCTGATATCAACCAGCACAATATCATTTAATACTAAATTCTGCTTTTGTTGTTGTCCAGGAATGTCAACGTCGATATTCTGCTTTCGTGTATCCTTAGGTCTATAACAGAGTGGTACTGGAAGTGTTGCAAATTTTTCTTTATGTAGCGCAAACAACTTCATCTGAAGTGCGTCTCTGACTATTTTTCTACTCGCGATTATTAAATCATTTGGCTTCCACATTTCCCAAAAATCATTCATGGGAGTTTCAGAGATTATTTCACGCGCTATTTCACATTGGATTTTATCCGGTTGTAATCTAATTAGCGCTTTGAATTCTCGTAATTGTTCATCAAGTGATCTATGGTCGGTATTAATCTCTTCATAATAATCTACAAATCCTTTTAGCCATTCATGTGGAGATCCACCAACAAATGGCTGCGGTTGGCCGTGATCCCCGCACATGACGACTTTTGTATTTTTCAATAACAACCATGATAGAAATGTCTGTAATACTGTCAATGATACCGTGCATATTTCATCCCAGATTATTACATCAGGAATGAATTTATCTCCCATTCGATCAGGAGTCCATGTATCGCCTTTCCATCGAAAGAAGCTGTGATAAGTACAGGCTTTTACCCCCCGCGCTATCATCTCTCTGGCGAGTCTGTGAGTTGGTGTTAACACAATCATGTTAGAAACGCTAGCATGAAAATCCGTAGGATTTTTACTACGGAATAATTCGATTGCACGAGTTGTCTTTCCTGATCCACCACAGCCGTTTAAATAAACTGTCTTGTATCTACAAATCGGATCGGATACAGGTGGTGCAGTAGAAAATTCTGATTGAATCTCTGAGATATTATGGTTACTTTTCAAGTATTTATCATCCATAGCAACGTCTGCGGATTTACAATACTCATGTAGTGTTTCTTTTTTAAACCTCCAATTCCCCCACGCTTCCTTAGGATCTGTGAATTTAGCTACATCTGATTTATATTTCTCATGGATATACATCGAATCAGTAGCTACTCTAACCGCGGTATTAGGAAATCTATTTATCATCGAGAATAGATTAATACAAGAATAGGCTAACATATAACTTCTCAAATGTGTGTATTGACAACTTTTTCCATCACAGTAGGTAACAACCGTACCTAATTTCTTACCATTTCGAAGGACATCATCTACCCAAACATTATTAGTTCCGCTCGCAGATTTGTAAGCTTCCTCATCTAATTCCCCTGATAGAAAAGCGTTCTTACGGGTTACAAATTTCCCTTTTTTTATTAAATCAGATATTATGAAATCGTATTCTTCATTGTCTATGATTAATCTCGAAGAGTATTTTGCATTATCAAATCTTCCACCTTGAGTGAATTTACCGATTATTTTTCGTCCGAGATCTTTAGCCTCTCTATTACTACCTTCGAATAATTTCTTAGACCAATCTATGATTTGTTCCTCGCTGAAATTCTTCAAATTTCCATCTAGAAATTGTTTTCGTTGTTCGTTAATTATTTTTTCTAGATCAGGTTTTGGTAACCAAACATCTTTCTGAGCGTTATAACAAATAATCGCTTCACTGACAATTAACGATATTAGCATATCACAATCGATCATATACCGCAATAGCACAATTGGCATCCACGCTTTTTCATACATATGTCTACCAAGCCAAAGATAACTACACGGATGTAACCCTGTAGCTAATTCGAATGATATCACACGAGCGAACCCGGTTAAATCAAAATCAGGCAATGGACCATTAATCGCAACACGAGTCATTTCATGTGTGGGATGTCCAAATCGTTTGAAGTACTCAGAACATTCTCCATATCCGAGAAAACTTCCAGGATAACACGCGGATATATCAATTGAAATCATACCATCACGTGAGTATTTCGTATTCCACAATCCTCCATGACTTAATTCGACGCAACTCAACTTCACGTCCTCCAGAAAATCACTTCGTGTTGGACGCCATGAATTCTTTTCTCGTGCGAAGTGAGCTACCACTGATGGAATAGTAAAACTATCCGTAAGTAGTTTTTCTGTAGAAATGCTAGTGTTTCCTTCTAAATACTCATTAGCGATTTTTCTCATTCTAGTATCTAATTCTTCAGTTCGATATAATTCACCATTTGGTTTTACAAACTGATCAAATCCTATTTCCGGATCCTCATTACTCCTGAGTAACCATACTGACACAGGGTCGTCTTTGGTTAACGCGTGAATAGCATCAAATAATTTCTCTTCATAGAAATCATCCCTAGAAAATTCTTTAGGGATATATCGAATAGTTCTTTCTCGTGGAAATATATTTACCGCGGGTGTCCACGCGTGTTTGTTATGATCAATAATTTCAATTGGAGCTCCTCGCGATTGATATTTCGGTTCGTATAATACTTCTCCGGTTATTGTCGCTACCGATATTGGAAATTTTAATAATGCTTCTAATTTAGCTATATCGGAAATCGTTGCCCCGCGTTGATTCACTGTTAGTTCCCATTCGGTTATTTTCCTACGTCGCAGATCAGTTAATTTGTTTCCCCGGGATGCATTTGTGAAGTGTTCTATTAACCGTGTTGCTACACAATTAAGTGGCAAAGCCACTGATGATGAAAACATTGGAGCTAGTTTTGTAATATTAGGATTATTATTTATTGGATATAACCCATACACAACTGCTGTTACAGGGTAAGATTTCTCATAGTATGGTTTGTCAATTCCAGTTAGAATTCCTGGTTTGGAATCTCTACTCACAATAACAGTTTTTTTATCCTTAAGGATTGGGTCAAATTTATCTCTGATAATCCATTCACCTTCCTCTTCGATAATGAATTTTATTCTAAAAAAATACCTCCGTAGAAATTGCTTTGCAATTTCACCAAGGTGTGAAAGTATCTCAGCTGCTCTTATATCATTCATAGTAGCATCAATTACGGGTATATTGACATCTTCATCAATAATTCGAAATGTCGACCACGTATGAGATGCTCCATCACGCTTAAACTCATTAAAACAGTCGCTGATTTTACTCAATAATGGTTTATCATCTACTAGACTTTTAGGTATATCAGAGATTCTATCGAGATTAAATCTAACATTTTTCCAAGGCTTAATTTTCGATAATCTCTTGAACTCCTTCATATTATAATTAAAACAAGTATTTAAATAAGAAAATTTTATATAATGAATCATTGCAAATGGCTTATGATTGGATCAAAGACTCCGTGTAACAAATCATGTAGAAATGAATTCTGTGGGTATCATATGCAGAGTGTGAGAAACGGTTCGGAGGGGCCTTTACCATGCTTGCATTGTGGGGTAGGTGTAAGAGGCAAGTCGCAGTTATGCATTAATTGCGGGGGTAAGCGTTATAGAGAGTTAAAACGTTATTATGACAAGCGAAGAATCAAAAATCCTGACGACGTCAATGGCAAAATCATAAAAACTACGGCTGATTATATAAAAAGATTTGCTAATGTTATAATTCAGCCAATTAACGAATTAGACAAATAGATATATTATATATACAAATGAGCCAAGAATTTCAAAGACATCCTGTTATTAAAAATTACGAAGCTTCTCGTGATGGTGTTGTTAGACACAGTAAAAATAAGAAATCTGTTGGGCGGGATAATGGTATGGGTTATTTGATATTTAAAGCTGGAGGGAAAATGTATCTCAATCACCGTTTCGTCTTCGAAGTGTATAACGAATCAATCAAAGATGGTTTTGTTATTGATCATATTGATTCTAATCCCAAGAATAACAAGTTGAACAACCTTCAAGTTATTTCTCAATGTGAAAACACAAAACGAGGAAGAACTGGGAAATACCCGAAAAATGCTAGATCCGTAAAGTCAATGGACACTGACAACAAGGAGATGGTATTTCAATCAATGTCAGAAGCTGGTAAGTATTTCGATATTCACACCTCCTCGGTACAAAAAGTAGCAGAGGGAATTTATAAGACTGCTTTTTCAAAGCGTTTTAAAAACAAAATTCAGTTTGTTTATGTATAATTTGCATTGGAAATTGCTTCGTGAAATTGTGAAAGAATTTCCATTGAAAATCTTCAATTTTGCAATTTCACATGGGAGATAACTCCGTTAGGTATAACGCGTGTGAAATCCATAGGATTTCCACCAATGACAGAGTTACGGATCTTAAACATTGAAACGCTAGCACATTTACCTATGTTCGCTCAGCCGGAACGCGAGTGTTTCCTATTCATTGAAGTAGGTGGGCGTGGTTAAAATTCCTTGTATTACAATGATCTAATTGATAAGGATATATATACTAAAAAATCTCTATTTTGTATGACGGCTCTGTGGTGTAATGGTATAGTGTGTTTGTCTTGTAAACATAGATCTATATCAACTACGTGTTCGGTCCCCATAGCAGATACATTATTTGATGGCGAAACGGAAGATGTTTTTATATTAATTGGGGGGGTGGGGCGGATCCCCCTCAGCCAAACCAACATTGTAACTCATGCTATCGCATTCTCGGTAGCGTGGGTTGGTGTTTTTTCCAACTCATGCAACCATGAAATCGAATTCATGTGTTGCCATGTTGGTTTGGTTTACCACGCCCACATCACATTACCATCATCGTTCCATTGAATTATAATCCATCCTTAATTAAGTACATGTTATGCCTAAAATTTGCCGCAACACTCGAGCGCGGAGATATATGGCATTGTACCGTCCTATGTGTATATAACCGCCTACAACACTAGATCAGGGGTTATTGTGCCGTCATCCATTGTCATTGAAATCAATTCATTCATTGTTCACCTATAATCTATTGTTATGTGTTTGTCGGTTGTAACCGTTGAGCGCGCTGCTTGATGTATAAAACACCAAGGGGGTTCAAAACGGTGAATTGTGCCGTCGTCATTCATTATATATAATCATAATCACCTATAATCGCATTAAGCTTCTGGGTATACTAAGATGATCAACACCTTAGTGTATCCAGAATTCATTTTAAAATACTTTGTATTTGAAATACTTTGTATTTGAAATACTTTTAAAGAATTTTCATACTTTGTATTTGAAATACTTTGCATTTAAACAAATATATTTTTATATATATATGAATCTTGAAAATCTCAAATTGATTATTATTGAAATCAACAAGTTGAAGGATGAAAATGTAAAATTATGTTCAGGTTTGGATTGTGATCAAATTATGACCAATTTCGAGGATATACAATTTGCAGAACAGACAGGAAAATATGTCCTATCTAAGAAATATTTTTTAATTAAGAATATCCAAAAGCTTATACGTGAGAGCTTAGTCAATACTGAAGATGTTAATGTCTTCGTACCATTATGTAGCATCGTTGAACGTGTACGTAAGCAATTAGGATTAGAATATGAACAAAAGAGACTTATTAATTGTAAAGTGAGACAATTAAAAATGTTAATGGAAAACTCTGAAGGTGATGAGCCCCACGCGTAGAGAGCCTCCTTTGTTTGTATAACCGATACGGTATGAGGAAGTAAAATTATGTGTGTGTAACAACAAGGAAGTATTAAAATGATTTGCATTTTTTAGTTAGTGATTTCTTTCGAAATGATTTGGATTTGAAAATCCAAAGGATTTTTATTTGACAATTAGTAATACTCTTTCAATAATGGTAGGAGAATCATTGACCACACGAAACGTAAAGGAACGACTTAGCGCTCTTAAGAAAATATTACCCCTTCGTGATAGAATCCGTGAAAAACTTCAACAACGGCAATCAATGGCCACCGACTTCACAGAGGATACAGAACAACTCTTCAAACCTATTGTTAGTGCAACTGAGGGTGTGAAAACAGCAATTTCTAAACAAGAAAGCGCGCAAAAAGAGTCCTTTCTCCCTGTGTTAGAGAAAATATCAAAACGAACTAAACAAACGAAAAAGTCATTACAAACACTTCCTGCTGGTTTTGTAGATGCTATAGAACAACGAGAACAAGAACGAAAACAACAACGAGAACTTCAGGAAGAAATTGAACGATTAGGTGATGTTGATATTTCCTCACTAGAAACGCAAGCATTTCCACCTGAAGAAGAAGAAGAAGAAGAGGGAACTGTTTCAAAAGAGGGTTATCCTCCTGAAAATATATTTACAGTTGATGCGTTAAATACAATCAGAAATATCCCAACACTTGCTGGATTAGCTACATTTACCAAAGACAACGTTAAAAAAGCGAAGAGAGTTAAGTATTTAAGAGACGACACAGCTAAGGATTTTGTAAAGGGTTCAGAAGTTTGGGCAAATAAGGTGTTTTTAGCAAACAAGAGGAAAAACAAAATCACAAAAGAAATAAAATCTGATTATGACCAATTTCTAGCTATGGTAAAGGGGGTCACAGTAGCACCACCAGCATACACAGCAGACCCAATCCCTGATGAAATACAAATAATGGCAGAGGCTGATTCCCAGAGTAAAACTCCAGAGTTGAAAACTCTGAAGGGTGCAACTGGTACAACTAAAAAAAAGGGTAGTGGTTTAGTTGGTAAAAATCCTATAGATTTTCACGCTAGTGTAACATGTCCCGGCAATATTCTCGGTGATATAGCACGATTAGAAGTACTTGTAGGAGGAAAACGAGCCGGGAATAACTCACTGGAAATAATCAATGAAGCAGCTGATATCTGTAGGAGATTATTTCAAGGTGGTATCATGGATATTGCAACATATAGAGATTTCATTGAAGAGTTAGCCGAAAATTCTTCGAATTTCTACGGTTATCATAGTGACTAATGTCACTGGAAATCCTACGGATTTTGCGATTAGATAATTGGAAATGCTAAAGCATTTCTATATAGAGAATGATCATACACTACAACCATGATAAACCAACTAGTGTCTACGTGGTAAACTCACGATTACCAAAATACCGAGTATACTATGGAGATGGTCTCGGTAATACTATAATGGGATTATTTTCAAGAATGGCTCCAAAAGTGGCTCCATTTGCAAAACAGGCAGCAATGAAAGCAATTGATGTTATCCGAGATAAGGGTATTAACACTGTTGGTGATCTTGCTAGTAAGGCATTTTCAGCCGCTCGGGATAAACTAACAGCGCTAGTGAAATCACGAAGTGATTTTCGACGAAATTTTTCAAACCCCAGAAACACTAGTGTTTCTAATGCTAGCATTTCTAGAATGACTTCACTGCCATCTACTGCAGTAATGCCTACACAGGTTAGTAAAATAATAAATAACGCCGTGGATAAAAAACTACAATCATTAATGACTAACACCCAGGATAATATAACAGCAAATATGATAGCCGGAAGTGGGCTTCCGGGAAGTGGGCTTTCGGGAAGTGGTTTTAAGAAATTTCGCCGGAAACGTTAGAAATATTTATTTGAACAGGATTTCCAATTATGATAGTTATTGTAGAAACACTAGTGTCAGAATCACTTGTGATTCTATTTATTTGAATAGGATGCTCAGTTGTTATGGTTATTGTAGAAACACTAGCATTAGAATCACTTGTATCAGAAACATTAATGTCAGAATCACTTGTGTCAGAATCACTTGTGATTCTACTTACGTTATCTTCATTATCAGATATTTTCATCATCATTATTAAAATACACCCAACTAAATATTTATTTTGAAAATTATTTTTATATTATAAAATATTTATAATTTGCTAATTTTGTTAGATTTTTTACTTTTTTTACTCATTTTTCTAGTGTTTTTACTCATTTTTCTAGTGTTTTTATGCAATCCGTCGACAAAATTTCATGAAAATCGAGGATGAAAACCCCAGGAATTCATTTAGAGAAAATCGATTTTGATCAGATTTTTTATCCTGTGAGGCTAAAATTATGTTGTTTCATCGAATTTTCGATGTTTTTTTTATTGATTTTGTATTGTTTTTTGGCTAATCCGTCGACATAATTTCATGAAAATCGATTTTCTCTAAATGAATTCCTTGGGTTTTCAATTCAAAATTCCTTCAGAATTCTTTCAGAATTTTTGATTTAGACCATCGGATATATAATAAAAAATGTTCAAACAGAACCCTGATGTTGCATTTGACATGGAAGCCCCAGTACTTAAAGATGAATCTGTACGTGATTATCAATTTTTTGCTTATCACGCAGTACAACCTGATCTTCGGTCACGAATTGAAATTCAAGTTCATGATACTAGTAAATACTTTTTACCCGCTGAAGCCTTTATTGAAGTCGAAGGTGAACTCGTAAGAGCTGCTGATACTCCTGCGGTACCAGCGCCATATCCAGCTGGTACTCAAGTCGGTTTTGTCAATAATGGTATCATGGCGTTATTTGAAAGTGCAAGATATCTCATTGATGGAAAGGAAATTGAGTCGATAGAACGTGATGTTGATGTAGCAACAACAATACTAGGGCTAGCAAGATATTCTGACGATTATACAAGATCGGCCGGTCCCTCTATGATGTTTGCAAAGGATATTAAAAATACTACTGGGAAAAATCCATTTGTTGTAGGAAGACCAAGAAATAATGCTGGTAACGCTGGTGCTGATGTCGAGGATATGATTATAAACGCTGATCCTAATTTCAATCTAGGAGCTGCAACACGTATGTCAATGTTGGAAGGGGGACGCAGATCATTTTCATGCGCGATTCCACTACATCATATATTTGGATTCTGTAGAAATGTCCGAAAAGTTATCTATGGAGCGAAACATACTATAGCGGTTGTGCGAAAAGGTACTGACAATGATGCAATTTGGAGGATTCCAGCAGATGCTGCAAACCCAAATGCTGATGCCGGTAAAGTCATTTTAACAAAACTATCACTCTGGATGCCAGTGCTGACTCCATCGTTGTCAACAGAACCACGTTTACTATCATTTATGGATCAAGGGGGGAAGAGATTATTAAGTTGGCTAACAATGAGTACAGATGTTGTACAATCAACTGTTAACGGCATATTTACGTGGAACCTGGCATCAAAACAGGGTATTTCAGCTCCACGTCATATATTTATTGCGTTACAGGATACGACGAGAATTGGAAATCAACTCTCCTCCCATATGATATTTGATCGATTAGGTGTTAATGAAGTCTCGCTGAGAATAAACGGACAACAAGAACCATCCGAGGATATACAACTTAATTACGGTCAAAACCATATTGCACGAGTTTATCATCGGTTGCTTTCGTATATGGGACGTGATCAAAATGTCGATACTGGTCTACAAATATCACAGTTGGATTTTAGTACTCTTTATCCAATTTATTACTTTTCGTTGGAACATCTTGACTTAATGAGACAGTCCGTCGTTGATATACATTTCCGAGCTCGTGTACTTCATGGTGCTATCCCTGAATATAGAGCTATTGCTGTTATTCTCAGTGATAAATCAATGCTACTCGAAGGTGTTGGTGGACGAATGAGACTTATTGATGCACCAGTGGAAAATATTTGATTGTAAATTGCTTTGCAATTTCAGAAATGCTTAAAAATTGCTGTGCAATTTGAATTTCCGATTTAGAATCAATCTGTTTTGTATAATGTCGTATAGTAATATCAATGTTACGTTGACACCTGGTCAGCTAAAAAAATTACAATCCAAATCAGCTAAGCAATGTGGAACCACAATAACGCTGAAACCTAATCAAATGAATGGCGGAGGGAATAAACTATCGCTGACGAAAACTCAGACTAATCATTTTAATAAAGCGCTGAAAGAAAAAAAAGGAGTTCAGATTACTCTTTCTACGAGCGCGATCCGTAATATGGAAAAGACTGGTGGTATATTCCCGTTGTTAGGGTTGATTCCAGGGTTGATTGCCGCAGCAGCCCCAGCGGTAGCGAAGGCAGCAGCGTTAGGAGCTATTGGTACCGCAGCAGGAATGGCATTGAAAAAGGCAACTGGAAAAGGGTATAAAAAAAAAGGAAAGGGTCTAAGACTACCAGGAACCCCGAGTTCATGGTACAGCGGAAAGGGTCTTCGAATTCCAGGAACGATATAGTTCCGAAATCTTCGATTTCCAAACCGATGGTTCCCATGTCCAATTTTGATTTAATTGATACCGCTAAAAAATTAAAAATAAAAAATTTCAGAGGGGTTTTTATGAGAGATCAGTTACCGGCACAACCAAATGATGTTGAAACCGGTATTATTAATTTAGATAACAGCTCCGGACCTGGAACACATTGGGTTTGTTACGCAATTGATCCACGTGGGATTATTTATTTTGACTCATATGGATTAGCGCCGCCGAAAGAATTTATGCGTTATATAAAAGATTTTCCAATGAAGACTTGGTATTCTACGTTACCAACACAAACAATGCTTGATCCACCAATATGTGGTAATGAAGTATTAAACGTACTTGATGCTATATCCAAAAGATTTTCGAAACCACCTCATATAGTAGTAAATGAGTATACTAGCGGTAGAAAATCCATAGGATTTAAATGATAAAAAGATTTCTATAATAATGATTGATATTTGGGGACGACCTTTATCATCGCTGAAGAAACCTGATAGTGGAGTTGAAACCGTTAATAACAAGGATATTAAAAAACTAATCGAAGATGAAATATCCGAAATATTAAATCTAACAAATATTGATCCCGGTGAAATAGTTGTATTTCAAGATCGTCAGGGTAAATTAAAAAGTAGTAATATCTCTCTTAATGATATTTTAGTTAAACAACGAGACGCAGCAGAGGATACTATCGCGTTATTTTCTGATGGGGGTAAACTCAAACCAGGTGTACTTGTTTCAACGATTACGGATAAATTAGCAACATATGATAACACAGTGAATTCATTAAAATCGCTTAATGATAAGTATGATGATCATATAATTGTATTTGACCAGTTTAGTGAAACACAAAGAAATACAATTAACAAAATTGACAAACCCATACTAGAATTTTTTGGAAATCCACCAGTAACCACACCAAAACTCACCACAATAAAAGATTCTATATTGGAACTAGCAACTCTTCAATCCGAATATGAAAAACACACGAAACTATTTATGACGTTTCGTAAAAACCTCATAGACAAGTTTATTGGGAGCTCATTTGATAAAATTGAAATAACCCTTCCTGATATTAAAAAATCCATCGATGAACTTAAAACATTCAACATCGCAATAAAGGATGATGCAACGAGGATGATAAACATTGTTGAAAAAGTAAAAATTCCTCATGATAAATCTATCGTCAACGTAGTATACACGATTCAACACGGATCATATACGTGGACTCCCACAGACAACAAACTAGATATCACCGCAACCGTAAAGGGTATTTATCGATTAACAATAATATCACCGACTCAGTTTGATATATCATCAAGTAGTTCATCTGGAGTCAATAATACGATATCAACGATCATCGACAAAGGAACAACTGAACAATTCAAGATAACGAATACAGATAAAAATCTAGCCAAGGCTTCAATAACGTGGTACGTAGAATTCGTAGTGGATTTAAGTAAACAATTAAATTAATTCAAAATTACAAAGTAATTTGTAATTGAAAATGCTAGCGCTTTTAAAATAAAATGACTCCATCATCGAATCAGTATCGCTATGATCAAGTCAGAGAGTATCAAACTAAACTCAGTTCTCTCTGTGAAGAATATCAAATAAAAATCAAAAAATACAAACGAAGAATAACCACAGTTGATATCACAGTGTACTCGGTGTCAGGAGTAATCACTGCTGCTGGAATAATACTATCTTCGGTTACAATGATTGCTCCGGTCGTAGTTCCAATCGCTATTTCCGCAGTGGCTACAATTGCTGGTATATTAACTGGGATCACAAAAAAACTATCATCGTGTAGCCAGAGTAAACTACATGATTATTTAATTAAATATCATATTGCATCTTCCAGTTACTCGCAATTATCCTCGTTGATATCATCGTCGTTGGATGACACAACAATATCAGATAGTGAATTTTCAACTATGGCTCAATTGTATAAATCAACAATGCTGAAATTAGAGCAGAATAATAATAATAATGTCGTCGCAAGAACTACTTCAACAAATAGTAACAAATACAACACCAGTGAAAACAAGCACGATATCAATAACCTCAACACATCCCGAATTTAGTGTTAATTTTCCAATTCCTGTTCCCGTGAGCGAGATCGCATTAGCAAAACTACGAGTGTATCATAGCTGGCCTAATATTAGATCGGTAGCATTTGGTGGTCAACAACCGAATAATTCCTTGGTATTCGCGTGGAAAAATCGTGAAGACGGAACTCCAGATTGGCAGGTTGTCTCGTTACCAACTGGGTCATATCAAATCGAACAGATCAATGCTGAATTTCAACGCAGAATAAAATCTCTCACCGGAAAAGAATCGAAAATCGCTATAACGGTTCACGAGCCGACGTTATCATCTGCGATCGAGATTAATTCCCCTGGGTATGTTGTAGATATTTATCAAAGTTCTATAAGATCAGTGTTAGGATGGCCTGAACTACCACCACCGGATAACTCGCGAGAAAATTCGAAGGATTTTCCACCCGAACCTAAAAAATCCGATTATATCACCGACAAAATAAAACCCATCAATGAAGTCAAGAGTTATCAAGATTTTTCTCCCAAATTTATAGGATACGACAATAAAAATAATATGATATTTTACACCCACCTAATCAAAGAAAACTTAACAGCGATGAATAATGATTTTTCATTATTGTTAATATCCATCAAATCCGGCTCTCTCACCAAAAACGAGTTTATTAGTGTAGTACAAACAGGTAACAAAATCATCCACGATATGGAAACATTTCATACGCAAATTATTCAACAAGTATTAATGAGTGAAATTTATAAAGAAGTGTTTGCGGTAGAATTCAATATCCCAAAAGAGGATATTCAAACATCTAAAATCCCTGGATATAATCCGGATAAACTAAAGAAACAACTTGACGATGCTATTAATATTGGGTTCAAAAGAATCCACGATAATTGGAAAAAATTGAAGAATCCTACAGAAAATATTCTGAAATTTGATAATGATCCAGAAGGCGGCGGTAGACATATTGCTCCGAACAATGTGAATATTTCAACGGTGATTGCACTCAATTTAGTATGTGACGTTATCGAAGGAAATTATCAAATAAATCTCGAACAATCAAATCAAGCTCAGCAAGGATATATTTTATATTCATTTGCACCAACGGCTCCTCCAGGATTTCTAATTATTGAAGACCCAACTAATCTAGTCTATATGCGATGTCATAATAATTTGTTAACGAGAATTAATTTCAAACTCACTGACCAATCTAATAATCTGATTGATTTACGAGGTGAGGTTTTACAAATTAGTTTGTTTGTGAAATCTTAAGGACTTGATCAAATATTTAGTTAGTAAAAATCGAAGATTTTCATAGCAGCCGAGGAGGTGAACGTCAACTAAATGGCGTCTTTTTTTTTTAATTTTATTTTGATGAATGGAGGCTTATATTAAGCATTTTCGAGAAAGCCTCAGTTTGCTAAATCGACACCTGTAAAAGCAATTTCGGGAAGCCTCAGTTTGCTAAATTGACGCTTGTAAAAGTATTTTCAAGGAAGCCTTAGTTTACTAAATTGACGCCTAGAAAAGTTGGTCTGTTCACCTCCTCTGCTGCTTCATTACAACAGAAAGGCTGGGTTTGAAGGCAATGGTGGGGGTCAATGCAAGTTTGGATTCCAAATGTAGCTACATTTATCACATAGTTTTCCTATATAATGTGCATCTTCAAATTTTTTTGATATTACCACATGTTAAAATATTACTTTATGTGATTCTGGATGGTCCAAACAAGACCATGACATTTATTGTACATTATCCTCTTTACTGATTGGCTGGTATCATGGGAAAACATTTTTAACCCCGCCTTTTGGAATGTTTGGTTTTGAATGAACATTTATGGTGGCCATCTCTTAACTCGACTCACAAAAGGAAATTGAGGACAAATTATCTTGCCTGTCTGAATATGGATATATTATCTCCAAAGAGGTTTGTTATGTCATGTATAATAATATCATACTGAGAAAAATGGCATAAAACTACAAGACAAGAACAATAAGAAGTAAAACTATGGGTATTGCCCAATTGATGGCAGGGTGGGGGGAAATAGCGGTATATCTGTAGCACAAATATAGAATCCACTGTATATATACAAGTGGGGTTTAAATGTTAACTTACAGAAGTAAATAAACTCACCTCTGTTCACAGAAGTATTTGGACATAAATGGGTTTCCTAACCGACAGAACTTTATCCAACCACAACATCTTTTCGAAGTATATATGAAATGCAAATATGACCCCAAAAGAAATTTGTTAAAGTCTTCTGAATAGTCTTTTGTTCCAGCCAAATACTGCAAATATCTGGTCACAAATGCATTGCAATAAATGTGAAAATTTCTGCATCCAGTAATCCTATTTCACATGAAAATCACAACAATGTAATGTTTTGTTCTGAAAGGGACATTTTTGGGTAAACATACTCTAGGCCTACTGTTTACCGTATCAATGTGGCATCACATCGCATTAATCATTCTATTTTGAAAAATGATTTTGTCCCAATAAAATCTTCTGTTTATTAGGATGGAAGCCATTTCTTTGATTTATAGTTTGAAAAAAAAAAGTACAATCTGCTTTCACTAGTATGGGACTATATTTTATGCACAACAGATGAAAGATGCACCCACCATCTGTCAGAATTAACAAAATTATTCATTCTTCTATCTAACTAATTTCGACTGAAATAAAAATTATTTGATAAAAGAATTTCAAATGGGTAATGATTTAATATTAAATTTATGAAACTCGTTAAATAATGTTTAACATTTGCTCGCCAAGGCTTGCAAAAGCTGGACATTATTCAACTCATTTCATAAATTCAATATTAAATCATTACCCATTTGAAAGCCTGTGTTTATCATATGGTGATTCTGATCAATTCCTAGCCCCCAATTACACCTTTAAGTCTCTTCAAACACCATCCTATTTTAATAATTAATGACACCCATGTAACCTTAATATTATGAACTCCTAGATATAAGAGCACCCATGCATAACTCCATGAATCCCTTTGAGATTAAGCTTTTTTATAATGATTACATTGTTATTATGACAGATCATTCATATGGATCCTAAACAAATGTAAAACAAGCCAGTAATCATCTCTCAGAAAAAGAAAATGTAACGAACATGTCCAACTGTAGAAATTCTTATGTTTTTGCAAATACACATATATACATTAAAACCTCATATCCCTCCCCCTCCCTGCCAAATTACATTCACTTATATTTCATGTCAAATATAAAATACAAAGTATCATACATGGAAACTGTTTTCAGTGTTTTCAGTGCTATAGGTATCGGACCACTAATTAGTTTACAGCCATGGAACCAGTCTACTTTTGGAGGAATTTAAAAATAGAGTAATAAATCTTTTGAAATGTGTCCTTATGGGTAATAAATGAATTCAGTTTTGTTCCATTATTTATTTACTTTTATTTTGATATCCTGTAATTAATAACCTAATAATGGACTCTTGGTGCAAGGCTATGTTATTATGTACAGACCAATGAGCCACAACAATCCCCACCCCCATAGTTAAATGTGGCTAAAAATCAAACTGCAAAGCATCTGTTTTTTAAGGCTGAAAAATACCTGTCTAATAAATGGAAGCGTATGTGGTTTGTATACCAATCTAATCAAGAACTTATTTTATATTTTACATTTTAACATTACATTCTGTTGGAGAGAAGAATGGTGGTCCAATCTCTGTAATGTGTGCTTCTAAAAAGGACAAATGTTTTAATAACAAACATTCAACAGAACCTTGTATCTAACCTGTGTCAATACAGCGAAGTATCACCCCCATATAAGATTTTCAAAATTAACTTGAACACAAAATTTTAACATTGACAGTGATAATGAAGACTGGTGGAAAAGTAAGAAAATTGTTTTGACATAATGAGAATCTAGTCATGTAATAAAAATAGTCTAACCTGAATTTATCTGTGCCAATAAAATCCCAAACAAGATTTTTCAAACAATCTAATCTCATTGAGATGTTCTTATTAAAAATCCATCATTGAAAATGCATTGTCAAAGTGGTTGATTTAAATCTTGATAAAAGACCTTCAAAATTATATATACTCTTGCATAAACAAGGAACGAATTTTCTGTAAAATCAACTTGTCTTCAAACGAATAGCAGTCCGTTTTCTAATCCGAGCCTCCTCCAAATAGTCCCACCCCATTTTTCATATTTGGACCTTTAGGTTGAGGTATGGGGTCATTGCAACTGTATATCAAAAATGTAGAATTAGCCGGCACCGTGCTGTAGCGGCATATGGTAGTCACTTACCAGCAGGCATTGAAATATTAAACTTGTTATATCGACTTATACCTGCATGAAATCAATAGGAAAATGATATATTATCTCAGAAATGGCAAGTATTATAATCATTATGTTGTTAATCTCTTGACAGAGAATATGAAACTATGGTGCAAATGAAACCTGACCCAGTATAAATAAGAATTTTGTGTATTTTTGTTCTTGTATTTTTATTACAACCTGTATACGACTTTCATTTAATATATTTTTTGAAATTTTTTCTCTACAATATTTGAAAATGTGGTTTATTAGATTTGTGTACTCATGTGACTGGTAATGCTAACTGCGAGTACCAGGTCACATTTCATCAATGCCATAGTTTTGTCTTGTCCTTCTGCAGATTAAAGACAATGATTATAGTAGTCAAAATTTCTGAGAAATTAAGTAATTTTCATATTGATTTCATGCATGTATCACTCGATCTAACAATGTTTAAAGTTTACTAGGCCATCTGGTAAGCTGCTATGCTTTGCCACTACCATGATGCCCTCTTGTGATGCTAGACTGGATTTCATACCTTCCATGTAAGAAAGGATATGGATATCAGGATGACTGAAAATAAAAGTCTACAGGATGAATCTAATCCACAGGGCATTTGGATTGACCCATCATATATGTTTTTTTGCAGGCAACCAAATGATCCATACTGAATATTTCAGTTTGAACTCTATCGCAATCAGTTTAGTTATGATTCATTACATGAATGTTTCGGGCATCAAATGATGGCGGAAAATTTCCAGGTTTTTCCTGATGTTCATCATTACATGTATTTGCAAAATTCAAGGACGTTTCATAGCTGGAAAAAAATTATCATTTCTCCCGACATTTCCCGTTAGCATCTTAACCTTGGAATATAATGCAGTTTATTTCATGCCAATATCATCAATAATGGCATATCATGGTTTGGATACAACAAGGAATAATGGTATAGCCTTAGACACTAAACTGAATTATATCAAATTTGTATGGTGACTTGTATGGTCCAAAAAGAAGTCTTATGGTACACTTAAAATATAATGCACCTATTTGCATGTGGAATTAAATTTTTTGAAACTTTACAGAAATCAAAAGCCCATAACAGCAAATATTTAGACTACAGGTGAGGATATCACTGGGCAATGATACAAGGTCAAGGAAATCGCTGAGAATAATCCACTGGGTACAAATAAAAACAAGTCTGGATGTCTCAACTAAAACAATGACTTTTGGGGGAATTTCCTTATTATTATCACGCAATAATTAAAAACAGACACTCCTGTACTTAAAAATCAATTTATATTCTGGGTCAGTTTTGGTGCTCTGTCACCTGTTACAGAGCAGACTGAAATAACACAAATGATGATGTGTTCTGCTAAATAAAAATCAATTATAATTTCCAATCCAACTGGTTCCCTCCTGTTACAATGATACAATTAGTTGTGCTAAGACTCTGGACAAAGTCTCAGATGACTTGCACTGAAATTGATTTTCTACAAATGAGTAGATGGTTGTATGCATTTGAAATGCTTCTTTTCATTTACACACAAATGAACATTCATGCCTCAGGACTCATATTTATTTTCCTAGCACACGAATGAAAATTTATGATCCAGGACTCAGCTTTATTTATACACAGGGTCCATTCTATAACTGAAAATGATGGAAAATTCCTCTCCACTTCTAAATAAACTGGGAGAATTTTCTGAATAAACGATTATGAAAAGACTAAGGGATGACTAACAATCTTCATTTTTTAAGAAATCAGCATGAATCCCAAATTAACAAAGATATATCCAATGACAGACCCTATGAATATGTAAGTACATATCCCATAATAGAATCTGTATATGAAGGTGAAACTGCATGTCCTATTATAAACTCTGTGTATTGATATGAAAAACAATGCCCTGTAATAAACTCTGTGTATTGATGTGAAAAAGAATGCCCTGTAATAAACTGTGTACTGATGTGAAAAAGAATCTCTGTAATAAACTCTGTGTGTTGATGTAAAAAAGACTGCCTTGTAAATAGACTCTGTGAATCGATGTGAAAAAGAATGCCCTGTAATAAACTCTGTGTACTGATGTGAAAGTGCATACAATTTTTGCTGCTTTTCTCTACATTGTTAATCAATACACTCAATATTCAATTTGAGGGACCCCAGAGTGGCCAAGTGGTCAAAAGCGCTCTCTGTTATGGATCACTGCCATCTCATCTCATGTCTGCATGGGTTTGAGTCTCAGATTCGGCCAATGTGGGTATGCAAGAAAGCATGCCAGTAGCTTCTTGTGGGTTGGTGATTCTTACTGGGTTCTTCCTCCACCAATAATACTGGCCGCCATGTATAGCCTATCGTGTGCTGAAAAATGGCATTAAACCCTACAACTACAACAAGATTCAAATTATTGAAAACAGTCAAGGAAACTATGCTTTGGGACAAATTATCTTTACATCAATGTATTAGTCATATAGACATACTGTATTAGTCATATTGACATACAGTTGAGAGAATTGTCTTTACATCAATGTATTAGTCCTATAGACATAATGTATTAGTCACATTGACATGGTTGAGAGAATTGTCTTTACATCAATGTATTAGTCATATTGACATACTGTATTAGTCATATTGACATACAGTTGAGAGAATTGTCTTTACATCAATGTATTAGCCATATTGACATACTGTATTAGTCATATTGACATACGGTTGAGAGATTTGTCTTTACATCAATGTATTAGTCCTATAGACATAATGTATTAGTCACATTGACATGGTTGAGAAAATTGTCTTTACATCAATGTATTAGTCATATTGACATACTGTATTAGTCATATTGACATACAGTTGAGAGAATTGTCTTTACATCAATGTATTAGCCATATTGACATACTGTATTAGTCACACTGACATGGTTGAGAGAATTGTCTTTACATCAATGTATTAGTCATATTGACA
This sequence comes from Unio delphinus, assembly GCA_029339505.1. Lineage (NCBI taxonomy): Eukaryota > Metazoa > Mollusca > Bivalvia > Unionida > Unionidae > Unio > Unio delphinus. The sequence goes on from JAQISU010000323.1 coordinate 13,059,527, forward strand.
TACTGTATTAGTCATATTGACATACAGTTGAGAGAATTGTCTTTACATCAATGTATTAGTCCTATAGACATACTGTATTAGTCATAATGACATGTGGTTGAGAGAATTATCTTTACATCAGTGTATTAGTCATATAGACATACTGTATTAGTCACATTGAAATACGGTTGAGAGAATTATCTTTACATCAATGTATTAGTCATATTGACATACTGTATTAGTCATAATGACATGTGGTTGAGAGAATTATCTTTACATCAGTGTATTAGTCATATAGACATACTGTATTAGTCACATTGACATACGGTTGAGAGAATTATCTTTACATCAATGTATTAGTCATACTGATATACGGTTGAGAGAATTATCTTTACATCAACATATTAGTCATATTGACATACTGTATTAGTCACATTGACATATGGTTGAGAGAATTATCTTTACATCAAAGTATTAGTCATACTGATATACGGTATTAGTCACATTGATATACGGTTGAGAGAATTATCTTTACATCAACATATTAGTCATATTGACATACTGTATTAGTCACATTGACATACAGTTGAGAGAATTGTCTTTACATCAATGTATTAGTCCTATAGACATACTGTATTAGTCATATTGAAATACGGTTGAGAGAATTATCTTTACATCAATGTATTAGTCATATTGACATACTGTATTAGTCATAATGACATGTGGTTGAGAGAATTATCTTTACATCAATGTATTAGTCCTATAGACATACTGTATTAGTCATATTGAAATACGGTTGAGAGAATTGTCTTTACATCAATGTATTAGTCCTATAGACATAATGTATTAGTCACATTGACATGGTTGAGAGAATTGTCTTTACATCAATGTATTAGTCATATTGACATACTGTATTAGTCATATTGACATACAGTTGAGAGAATTGTCTTTACATCAATGTATTAGCCATATTGACATACTGTATTAGTCATATTGACATACAGTTGAGAGAATTATCTTTACATCAATGTATTAGTCATATTGACATACTGTATTAGTCATAATGACATGTGGTTGAGAGAATTATCTTTACATCAGTGTATTAGTCATATTGACATACTGTATTAGTCACATTGACATACGGTTGAGAGAATTATCTTTACATCAGTGTATTAGTCATATAGACATACTGTATTAGTCACATTGACATACGGTTGAGAGAATTATCTTTACATCAATGTATTAGTCATACTGATATACGGTTGAGAGAATTATCTTTACATCAACATATTAGTCATATCGACATACTATTGACAGAATTATCTTTACATCAATGTATTAGTCATATCGACATACTATTGACAGAATTATCTTTACATCAATGTATTAGTCATATTGACATACTATTTTGACAGAATGGATTTTCCATTGTGAAAGCATACCAAGAGAGTAGCTGATCAAATTTTGGCATAATATCATGCAGAATTTAATTTGCAGACTCTTTAAAATCTACCAAATGCACCAATTGCAAAACACCCACTAAAAGGTAGCTGGGAATGAATTGCACCTGGTAAATATGATTTCCAATGGGAACAACACAGGTATAATAGGTTATGTTAACTCTGCTAATAGTTCATTGTACAAAAAAAAATGAAAATTTTGGAAAGGCAAATTCCAACACATTTGAAAAAATGGAAAGGTACTCAATTTAGAAAAAAATGTAGGTAAGAAATAAATATTATGGCCTCAAAATATAGTGATTCTTTAACCCAATCAAATTTTCTGTGTGATATTTCAGAAACTGTATGGATTCCACAATTAGCATGTACCCAATGTACCGTAAAATCTGGACATTATAATGCAACCAGAGCTAAGTCTATATCAAAATCTATTACAAAACATATCATAACAGTCTGAAAACAGTATGCATCAAATGAAATCTGTGAAATATTAGGTGAGACAACACGAAAGCTTAACTATCTTTGAACATGTAAATTTCAATTTCATGTACGATTATGATTTGAAGCAGACAACAGCCTACACAATGGAAATATATATGAGTATTAATTAGTGTCATCTGTAAAGGTCATTGTGGGCAATTTTCTGCAAGGTCTTGTGGATCAATTTTACCCACAATGCCTTGCCAAAACTGACCAAAATATGTCCTGCAAATTGTCCAATTAGTACAGCAATTTATGTTCAAATCAGGATTTTAAATTAAATTAAATTTCAGATACCTCCTCAAAGTAAATGCCAACTTGTGCAGACAAGTTTGATTTCTAAATATATTTTAATTTACTTATATTTTCAGAAAAAGTATGATTTTACCAGTTGATCGTGGGTGCTGAAATAATTTTCAAGATGCAGATTTGCAGGATTGGGGTTAATTTCCAAGAAAGAGACCATAAATGGGATTTTTACTCTACTGTCCAAGAAGAATTGTGATGATTCTCAAATAAGTCTGTCCCTTTGTTTAAACTACTGAGTAATTTAAAAAATCTTCATGTTCTTAAGAATCACCAACATGACAAACTTTGTAATAAAACTTTTTATTTTGTGTTGGCATAGCATCTTCTCAAGGCAATTCAAGATTATCAAGATTAGAAAATTTCATTGCCTGTGAGTCCATAACATGTGACCAGAAATAATGCTACACAACCATTTTTTCCAATGTGAAAGCCAATCAGGCAACCAAATGTACTAACAAATGACTATGCTAAAATTTATAATGAAATTTACATATTTTCTAGCAACTATCATTAAATTGTCCCATTGTGGCATCTATACCTGTGTGCGAATGAACTCCAGATAATTCCATATTTTTAGTGCACATTAGTTGCTATTGGCAACAAGTGGAATACTCACCTGATTAAGTAATTGCTGCCCACACTACCTTAAAGAAACATGATTAAAATCTTGACCTTTGTGTATTCACTACTATACTGTAAAAGAATATTTCTTCTTTGGCTTCACACGCTTAGTGTCAATGTCCTAGTATATTATTAATTGATCTATAGCAAAAATGGGCCCTCAAAAGTAGAGCATGTGACACTTGCTGGTATTGGATAACTTTACCCAAAGAAATATGGCAAGTTTAATTATCTGACCAATCAAAACTGTTGTTGCATACTACACTGACTTAATGGGTAAAAGATAAAACAAAAGTCTCAGGAAGTGAGTTTACAGTTTCCTGACAGCTTTGACATGATTTTATTAACATAATAAGATTAATTATAACCTGAACAGTAATAATATAAACTAAGATAAAAAAAACAACATCAAAAAGTGTGTTGTCAAGGGTGACCAACCTCAGAAAGCTGATAACACAACAACAAAAAAAGTAAAAATGTTAAATAACCTTTTATTAGCTGATCTTAAATGTAAACTTGTATCACACCTTTCCATTATAAGAACTAATTGTGAGTCAGAAGTACCATATTCAATATGGACTAAGTACACACACATGAAATAGATTATGATAATCTTGGGAGCAATCACAGTAATTTAGTGGCTAACCAAAATAATCTGCAGGGCAATAATAATAATAATAATAATAATAATAATAATAATAATAATAATAATATTAATAATAATAATAATGAGGACTTTGTACAGCGCCTAATCTTAAGAAGCTCTAAGCGCTTTACAACATCTATAATGATATGACTTCAAAAAACAAAACACCATGAAATTATAAAACATAAAAAATGCTGAAAATATTTAAGGTAGGAATCATCATTAGTTACTGGTATTTAAGTTTGTTCTTGCCGTAAAAAAATTGGAGTTTTAAGAGTACTTTTGAAAGGGATCACTTTGTCTTTGTGCCTAATTGCAATGGGCAGTTCATTCCACATTGCTGGGCCCTAGTATGCATAAGAACGTTTTCCATATGACTTTGTTTTCATAGTGAGAATAATGAGTATATGATTGTCAGAAGAGGAGTGTAAATATCATGCTGGTGTACAGTATACACAGGGATGAGGCCAGATAGGTATGTTGGACTGGAGTCCTTAAGTGCAACATAGCACATAAAACAAATTTTGTGTTTGATTCTGGTTAGCCAGTGTAGGGTACAGAGCAGAGGGGAGGTGTGATCTGAACGTGGCACTCAAAGGATCATCTGAGCAGCTGTGTTTTGAACTTTTTGAAGTTTCTAGAGTAGATATTAGGATGAACCAGCCAGAATTAAGTTACAATAGTTCAGTCTTCAAACTTGTCTCAAAACAATGAAAAATATAAACATATGTAACTCTGGATAAATCTATAGGTAACAGTTTTGGGTTATTTCAATTGAACCATTTAATCTATTCTAATCCTAAACTTGGCTGAATAATGAAATCAGTTCATATTAACACCGTGTTATAATACATAAAATCCAATATTAAGCTAAACACTTAGCAAATATGGCATAATAGACAACATATATGCACCATTTTCAATTCGAGCCAACTACACATTATGTGAAGTCTTTCGAATAAAAACCTTTTGCTGGTATGATGATTATTTTATATGTAATAGCAACATTTAAAGATGGCCACCCAATTACTGTATGATGATTATTTCATATGTAATAATAGCAACATTTAAAGATGGCAACCCAATTACAGTATGATGATTATTTCATATGTAATAATAGCAACATTTAAAGATGGCCACCCAATTACTGTATGATGATTATTTCATACGTAATAATAGCAACATTTAAAGATGGCCACCCAATTACTGTATGATGATTATTTCATACGTAATAATAGCAGCATTTAAAGCTGGCCACCCAATTACTGTATGATGATTATTTCATATGTAATAATAGCAGCATTTAAAGATGGCCAACCAATTACTGTATGATGATTATTTCATATGTAATAATAGCAGCATTTAAAGCTGGCCAACCAATTACTGTGTGATGATTATTTCATATGTAATAATAGCAGCATTTAAAGATGGCCACCCAATTACAGTATGATGATTATTTCATATGTAATAATAGCAGCATTTAAAGATGGCCACCCAATTACAGTATGATGATTATTTCATATGTAATAATAGCAGCATTTAAAGATGGCCAACCAATTACAGTATGATGATTATTTCATATGTAATAATAGCAGCATTTAAAGATGGCCACCCAATTACAGTATGATGATTATTTCATATGTAATAATAGCAGCATTTAAAGATGGCCAACTAATTACTGTATTATGATTATTTCATATGTAATAATAGCAGCATTTAAAGATGGCAACCCAATTACAGTATGATGATTATTTTATATGTAATAGCAACATTTAAAGATGGCCACCCAATTACTGTATGATGATTATTTCATATGTAATAATAGCAACATTTAAAGATGGCAACCCAATTACAGTATGATGATTATTTCATATGTAATAATAGCAACATTTAAAGATGGCCACCCAATTACAGTATGATGATTATTTCATACGTAATAATAGCAGCATTTAAAGCTGGCCACCCAATTACTGTATGATGATTATTTCATATGTAATAATAGCAGCATTTAAAGCTGGCCAACCAATTACTGTATGATGATTATTTCATATGTAATAATAGCAGCATTTAAAGCTGGCCAACCAATTACTGTATGATGATTATTTCATATGTAATAATAGCAGCATTTAAAGATGGCCAAACAATTACTGTATGATGATTATTTCATATGTAATAATAGCAGCATTTAAAGATGGCCAAACAATTACTGTCTGATGAAACAGCTGAAAGAGCTACACTCTATGTTATTCAATCTATTTAAGGAGTTATGCTGTATCAGTGGCTAGCATACTAGGTTTGTGATCTGAAGCCTGAAGGGTTCTGATTTGAACTTTATCTACAATCAGATCAGCCCAGATATACTACTGTATAGTGGTGTGTCTCTTGGCAAGGCACATTACTCAAACTGACTTGGCATTAAAAAAATTATTTAAAAAAATAGTGTTGCTGTGCCAAAAACTACAACCCACCCAAGCCAAACCAATGATTCCATACCTACCTATGCATTATGAGACTTCATCAGAAAGGTGTGTGTGTTGTATACTAATGAATATTATACAAAGAGAAGTCTTATACACAGATGAATGTTGTTGTTGTTGTTGTAGGCTTTATTGCCATTTATCAGCACACAGCCAGTATCAATGGTGGAGGAAAAACCCAGGAAACTCAAGACAGAACTACTGTCCCACGAGAAGCTACTGGCAAGCTTTCTCACATACCCACATTGGCCTAGTCTGAGGCTTGAACCAACACAGGTAAGATGACAGTGATCCGTAACGGAGTGTACTTTAGACCACTTGGCCACTCAGGGCCCCACATTTGAATGTTGACACACAAGTATTATACACAGAAGTTTATACATAGATGAGTGTTATAAACATAAGTGTAGTACAGAGATGAGTGTTGTACACATGAATATAATACACAAAATCTTGTACACAGATGAGTGTTATACATAGGTGAGTGTTATACACAAAAGTTTATACATAGATGAGTGTTGTAAACACAAGTGTAATACAGAGATGAGTGTTGTACACATGAATATAATACACAAAATCTTGTACACAGATGAGTGTTATACATACAGGAGTTGTTATACATAGATGAGTGTTATACACAAATGTGTGCTATACACATGAATACTATACACAAGGAAGTGTTATCCACAGAAATGGAATATATAGATGACTGTCATACATAAGTGTAACAGAAGTGTTAGATGATGATAAGTGTTGTTGTACACGATGTGTTATACATATGAGAATTATGCGCAGAGAATTGTTATATATACATGTAGTAATGAGTGTTAAATACCAATAAGTGTTATATTCATGAGAGGGAATTGTTATTTAAAGACAAGTGTGATACACACAAGCACAGTAAATATGTATGTATCAGCCAACAAATCTACCTGCCTGTATTTATTGTCTTGTTTTTTTGCATTACATGTAACAAAAACCAAAGGTAATGCTTTTCTTTTAAATTTATAAAAGGACAAATATGTCCACAATGTACATGCAAGGCCTTAAACCTACCCTTTAATTCAGTGAATACAAGTTGTACATAGCTGCAACAGGCAAAACCCATCCCATTGAGATAATTACAGACAAAGCATTCATATGGCATTAAACATTCAAAACCTGTAGGAATTAGCTACACCATGACCATCTATTGATTATACAACTGACTGAAACTGCCCTGAAGCTAGAATGAACAGACACAATGCAGTCCAACAAATTGGATATATGTTAAAACTGGTAGTCTGGTAATCCAGCAAAATCACCTATGTTACTAGTCAATATATCTCACTACATATAAATGCAATGATGAGCAAATTCTATTCTTTATGTGGAAATTTTTATGTTCCTAAATTATTTGTAATTTTCTCATTTTTTTCTTCTGCTATATTCCAAATGATATTTGCTCTTTTAATATTTTTAAAACAATCCTCTGAGGTTAATAATTTTGCACTATGTGATCAGCAACAAAGAAGCAAATTGCACAAAATTAATCCATGTAGAAATTTTCCAATGCACGCTTAGTAGTACACAAGCCTTATGAGGTTATACCATTTCCCAAGATGGTAACTCATATGGATTCTCTGATCCAAGGATCAAAACTCCACCCACAACATATGTAATGGACACATAAATAGTCTACCTAATTCAATGATGACCACTGTCACATTGAATAAACCCCCCAGGCAAAGAATTCTTAATTCTTTGTAAGAACTGAAGACTCAGTTGAATTTATATCAATGCATGTTCCTGTGCGATGCAAACTCTGTTCTGGATGAACGTTTTGGCTGAAATTCAATTCCTGCAAGGATGGAGCTGTTGGCTACCCTGGGTCAATAACAGCAAATAGACACAAGGGCAATAACTGAGCATATAATGTATTGGAACCTTAATGGTACTATATATATATCTCCACCCACTAAATGCTCTTTTCTCTGTGATTTTGTGTATTGATATGGGGAAGGAACTCATGACATTAGAATATTGTAAACAGTACCTCATGCAAACTAATTTGGTTTGATATTGACCGTGATCTGTATGTGATCGTACTGAGAAATCTAGGTGGAACAATACCTTAATGCATACGTCTTTTAACTTGTATTGGATCTGCAGGACCGTTCCAATGAGAAAACCCCATACTAAGTAACGGTAGATACTACAGCGCAAATGGCCATGGTGTGAGCTGTGTGTGCTATGGCACTCTTGGTACACCTAGCCTTAGTAGTACTAATGCATGGATGCCAAGGTAAAATACAGGATCTTGATCATCATAAGCAGGCACAAATTCAACATAATTGGCACCATCGGCTTTGTTACTGACCTTGAACACACTGATTCAGAACGATAATGATGGAACAGGGCCACTATATCCTCAATAACCAAGCAACCATGTTGAATCACATTATTCATTTTGGACTAAGTAGAAATAATATGAAGCATTTTAGTGAAAATCCCTAGGCTGCCACAGCAGCAGATATATTAGAAGTCAGAACAGCGCCTATTTCATTTTGGACTAAGTAGAATGATTGGAATTCTTTCATTCAATGAAAATCCCATAGTGATATGACCATCCATGTGGGAGAAGTGACATTAGATCAGCACTATTTTATTTAGAAACAAATATACATAATAAGATTTCTTTTAGTGAAAGACTATTGTTAATACAACCTTCCATTCAGGAGGCGTAGAAATAAAATATTTTCAAAAAAGCCACTATGGTGGCCATATCAGATGTTCCTCCATGTAGGTTAGGTGGAGTAGCAATGACAAACTTGTGCTAACAAGTAGAAAGACAACAGATGGCGGAAAATAGGCCAGCCCATAAACTCTTCTGTTCTAAGACCAAGCTAAAAAAAAATTATGACTAAAGGTTTTTCTATATTTAGTAATGGTGGTCATGTATGATGGGAAATCTGAAAGCAATTTGTACTTGGATGATTTACATCAAATTTGGACAAGTTGAGCTTGGCAATTTTTCAAAAGTCTTTAAAAGGTTTTTCTATTATTAGTAAAGAACACTGGTATCCACAGAACAAATCTGAAATGTCATGATACCAGAATGCTGCATTTAATATCACAATCAAGAGATTTTGGTAAAGTTTTAAATAAAAACAGATGACTGACAATGGATAATACACAGTAGATGAAGGCCTTTGAGATCACCTGGCATTATGGACTGGTGAACTAAATATTAACTTTTTATTTACACTGATGAAAAAAATAATTGTGTCTTTGATACATACAACTCTATGATTTGGATCCATTCCTGGACACAAGTTATCCCCCTTGAAATGTAAATTGTAAAATATATAATAATGACTTAATGATAGCATGAGAACTACATCTATCACAACTTCTATCAGCATTCAAACTGCTTCCAATGCTGTGGCCTGAAAAAAGGGCACAAAAAGATCACAAGTAAATTTTAATCAAGCATTTCCATTTGTTTCAACAGGTGCGAGTCCAGCATGTTCTTTAAGTTTATTTCAAAAACTCGCTTCTAATCCCATCATAAATCAAGTTTATTTGTTTTTATAGTTTTTTAGGGTTTAACGCCATTTTTCAGCAAACAACAGGCTATACATGGCGACCATGATTATTGGTGGAGGAAGCACCCGGGAAAACCCCCGGAAAGAACCACCGATCCACAAGAAGCTACTGGCAAGCTTTCTCACATAACTACATTAGCTGAATCTTAGATTCGAACCCACGCAGACAGAGGTGAGATGGCAGTGATCTGCAACGGAAAGCACTTTAGACCACTCAGCCACTCGGGGCCCCCATCATAAATCAAGACTGAATTCTACAAAAGCTGCTAGTTCTATGAACTAACAAAATTCTCATGGGAACATGACAACATTCAGTTTTCTCCCATTAAAACTTACCATATATAGCAGAATAGCATTCCCTTTTACAGTGCAGCAGCACCCAAGGGACCCAACAAGAACTATGACAGCCCCTATTCCTATTAGAACGTAAGGAGCCTCCTTGTAGTATACGGATGACAGCTCCATATAGATGTACAACTCCACTTTTGTCCATATTCCCAGGGCGAGTATTGCAATGCCTGTAATCTAGAAAAGAAAAGAAAACAAAAGTACAAAAATGCACAGTGAGATCTGTATATAAGAGACCACACATTAATTTCTTTCATGGACAGGTCTTACACAGGGATTAACATTTTTTTAAAAAGTCAGCTAGTGATAGTGAATTTGAAAGTTAAACTGTTTGTAAACAATTTTTTATACGGAACACTTATTTATCCATTTTCTTGACAATCTAGTCACCTTGGCAATAGGCAACGGAATGTTTGAGAACCTGACTTTTGAGAATGATCCTAGAACACTTAGTTCTATCCAAGTAATTGTCTGTCAAGGACAAGTATTTATCAGTCTCCTGTAATTATCATGTAAACAGAATATAAACAATGCTCATGGGTTACAGATTTAAACAGTAATCATACTTTGAAATAAATCCTCTTGGTGGAGACAAGTTTCAATGTTTATTTCCCAAAACACCTGTCAAAGAAATCTCACAAGCTGTATTATTAACACTTAACACATACTGATCATAAAATTAGCAGCATATCTCTTAAAAAGTTGATAGTTTAGAATCTGCAATCTAAGACCAAGTCTAACTTAGAACCTGAAACCAGTTACAATATAAATATTGATCAAAAATTTTGTTAAAGCTTGCATAGTCCAGAGATCGCGGACACGCTTAATTACACGTATTTGGATGCAAATGTTTTATCTGGGACGTAGAAAATCACTCATGCAATGATGCAGAAGTCCTCCATATGCAGTTTTTTTTTTGTGGATTTTTTTTTCCTTCACATTTTCACATCTGCATCATGCAAGAATGACTTTGACAATGACTACAGGATGAAAATGATACAGATAACAGATAAAAGACTCTGGAAGAAGAATGCACTACAACAATACAGTAAATAAAGGTGCTGATTTATGTACGGTGGTGAGATCATGGGGTATAGACCTTGCAGAACATAAATTTGACGAAGCATAAACTGCACCAAAGCTAAAACTAGACGAGAGTAAACAAACAGGAAGCCAGCATGGCTAACTAACAGTTTTTTATGTTGTTGTTGTTGTAGGGTTTAACGCCATTTTTCAGCTCATAGGCTACACATGGCAGCCAGAACTAATGGTGGAGGAAGAACCCGGGAAAACCACTGGAAAGAACCAAAGATGAATGAGAAGCTACTGGCAAGCTTTCTCAGATACCCACGCTAAAAAAGATGAGCGATCCATAACAGAGAGTGCTTTAGACCACACTGCCACTCTGGGCCCATAATTAACAGTTAATACTTATCACTGCAATTATCTTGTAAAAAGGACTGCTCCTCCAAAATATTTCAAAGAAACCATGCTCTACTGTGTGTGTATATAATAAGCACCTGACAAATGATTGGCAAATAAACAATGGCCAATTTTGTTATGTGCTTAGGCTCAAATAAACAGTAACATAGAAAGAGTGAAAATAACAAGCTTGTAGAACTTAATAAACAATTTATTCAGCACAAATATTTTCCAAAAAAGAAAAATAAACTTATGGTTTTAAGAATAAATTCCAAAATTAATCCAAAAATAATTCAATATTATCCACTAGAGAAATTGCAAAAGTCCTGGTAATAAAATGTCCAAATAATTCCAAGTTCAAATCCCAGCGAAGTATCCAAGATGGAAGATGATGTCACTTGATGAAGTCAGTTCTTGTTAATAAAATTATATGAGCACAATTCTTTTCCAGATAATAACAAAATAAATCCTCTTGAATCCAAACGAATTGAAATAATTTCCAATACAAGGTAATTTAAAATAACTCAAAACGACACACAACTTAGTATTCTAAAAGCCCAACTTCTACTGAATAGCTTGCTCCAAAACATAGTTTATATACCTGTTTTTTCGTAAACAAGAAAGGGGTCACGTGATCTTCTAGAATCTTTCAGAACAAATTTATGCTCAAAACCTCACGTACCCACCGTATGACCCAACTAAAAATACAAAGATGTTTATATAAAGCTCCATAATGTCCTTGGAACCAACCAATCATTTTAAAAGCTTGTTACAACTCTGAAGCCAGGTCAGAAATGAGGTCAACACCTGGTGTTTATTTTGTAAAGTACAGGTCACCCCACCCCCCCAAATGAAAGTATCTTTTACTTAAAATGCCAAAACTGAATCTAACAAACAAACAATAAAAATAAATATAAATGACATATCAAATATACGTAACATTTTAACTTATGAATGTTGTAATCAAAACTTTCTAATTGTCTGATATGGATTGGATGTGTTGTCAAATCGATAGCCATAACGATATTAATAACCATGTATCTTCTACAGGGCAGTAGAATTTTGTTTAAAGAAAAGTTGGTTAACTTGCCAAATGATGAAAATAAACCAACAACAGGTATAAAAGAGCCCATGCATTTTATGCCATCTTATTTCCTTAAGGTCAAATCATGAGGTATTAATGGAGATACAGTGCTGCAATTGAACCAATAATGTACAGTGGGACCCCGCTATAACACGAACCGTTATAACACAAATTCAAATATAACACGGTCGTGGCATGGCTCCCGAAATTTCGGGTAATTTATTACAGGTATTTTTCTCAAAGACCAAAAAAAAAAATCTTTTAAGTATGAAAAATAAAATACGTCAAGAGTTTAATTATCATTCTCATACTCGTCTAAAAAGTGCAAAAAAAAAACATGTAGAAAATGTATTATCATTTTGGGGAGGAAATCACATACAAAATAGAATATAAAATAATCATTGTATGGCTCCTAAAATTTCAAAAATTAAAAAAATTCTTCAAGTTTTGTGCCAAAATAAACATCAGAAATACGAACCAATTGATGGGCCTACTGAGAACTTTGATCTTTGTTTATTGTTGAAAAATGATAGCTCATAAGTGTCAATATTATTATTACTGATCCCTGAGCAATGAAGCCATTGTGTCTACTTTGTGTTTGTCTTGAATGCATTCTGAATACAATCGTTGCTCTAATAATCTCTGATATATGTTCTCTTAATTTCATACACAACTAAGCAACAGCCAATGTGGGGGTTGATAAAAGATTCTCACCAGAATGTATAAATCAATTAATTTAAGTACAATGTTTATCATCAAAGTGAACTGCCGAGCTAAACTTGTTCAAATCAGGGGGAAACGATTTATACAGCATCAAAGAAACAAAAAGCCGCCAACATATGTGCATGGCTTGGCGGTGTTGTTTTATGCAATCTGTTGACTAGTAAATTCGAATTCTGCAACTGAGAACTATAATTGACTTTGCCAAGAGCAAACGTGACATTAGCAGAAAGCAGCTAAAAATCAGAGTTTTTCAAAAAATAATAAATATTGACAGATGAGAAATGTAATGGTATAAAATGTATACGACACAGAGGTCTCGGAAATGCTTAATTACGCGTATTTGAATGCAAATATTTGATCTGGGACACATAAATCATCCATGCAGGAGTCCTCCGTACACATGCAAATAGCTGGGAGACAAAGTTAAGTGTTGATTACTTTATCATTTTAGCTGTGCTGATATTTACAGTGACATAATTCATTGGTTAAAACACTGCCAGTTCTGCCTGCTGTATTTATTAGAGTACATCAAAAGAACATGACGCAATAGCTGGGCGGCAAGTTCAAAGGACTTTGACTAGCAGCATGGGTGGTAAAATGTGCTGAAATTTACAATGACTGAATTACATACATATGGGTTGCAGCGACCAAGAATACACATGTACAAAATTACCCACCCACCCTGTTTACAGGTGCTATCAAAGCCTGTTCCAAACTGTTGCCTATTATTTGAGAAAAAAGAAAGGCAAAGTGATTATGTTCTTTTGCTGATGCTGATGTCAACAATTTAGGCTGCACAACAGCTTCCGTCTACTTACAACAGATCAGAATTAAGTGGAAACAATGATGTTTCCTTTGGTAATGATATTAGCAAAATATTAAATCATAATTTGAAATTGGAAGGGTACAAAATATCAAATGTTCTCCAACTATCAAATGAACACCATTGCATCCAGGGTTAATTGTAGAATTTGTCATGGTTTCAGAAACATCATGATAAACATTATCAGAATGCACAATTATCATGCAGTCGATTTAATTCCAAATGAAGTGATTTCCCCCCTAAATTTTCAGTTCATAAACAGACCATGTACATCAAACTTTTACCTGTAACCTTGGTGACCACAGGTAGGTTATGCAAATTCATCTCTGATGTAAAATTTGATTTTGCTGTTCAAGCAACCAAAAAGAGACTCATTTCTGTATCATATAAGAACATTTATTATCAATTCAAAGCCTTGACTAATATTGACTCCACTCTTATGTGTCACTTGACACCTTTAGCCACATAACATAGGGAGATTTATCCACGAAAGATGGACATATCTCAGGGAGATGACGGTGACTCGCAAGGAGGGCCGATCTCATATAGGGACTTTTTCATGTACACTCTGTACTAACAGATAGGGCGATAGGTGTTAGGAAATTCATCAAAACTATTCAATATGATATAATTGCACAGGCGGCTTACACATTATCGGTATAGGATGTCCAATAGTACAACTGAACAGAATTTTACAATTCTGCAGGTGCGGCGGATTGTGGGTGGAGTGATGTGCGTGCCTGGGACCGGTTGGAACGTAGGACCTTGCCTCCTTTTCCTCTTCCTTGACGCATGGTAGTCTCCGAAGTTTGGTTAAATGGGTGTGAGCTAAACTATTCCTACCCACTTCTGGACCTTCATTCATGCCGATAGTCACTTTTTGGTGATTCGACATGACACCCAATATAAACTGCACTTATGTGCACACTATAAATAACCTGTGGGGATGTGGCACTATTCCTTCCTCACTGGTTAAACCTAAATGGCCGTGCGATATGCCGGTTATAAAAGTAGACCATATGACCCTAGAGGTCGGTGCCTACTATAAAAACTAAATGATTGATTGAAGCAGATCTCAGAGTTTTCAAGCCCCTGTTCAAAATCTATATATTATCCCATCTCATGTTTCATGGTCATTTGTTTTGATTCGGTATCACACGTCATGAGATGCATCCTACAGTGATGTAATGACTAGGGCCTAACCGAGTTGATAAAATTCTCCGAGTACCGAATCCGAGTATTTGGATGTACTATTTGCCGGATCCGGGCACGAACCGAGTAGTAGGTGCGACTCCGGAGAGCACCATTTGTTTCATTATCGTATGCAAAGCTTAAACTTTTCGTGTACCGTATAATTTATATATCGCCTACAAGATGAAAAATTGTATTATTAACTAAAATTATTATGTATTAAAAAAACTCAATAATATCACGGGTGAAGGGCTGATTTTTCGTCCTAGATTGACCTGCGTAACTTTCATTTCATAGTGCGCCAAACCAAATGACGTAACACTTTCCGTCAAAACAGTCGCCTAGTTGTATCACAAAAAGAGTAAATGAGAATATATTATTGACGAGATTTTATATTATATAACTATATATATATATATATATATATATATATATATATATATATATATATATATATACTATATTTATATATTTATACTATATAACTATATATGTTTTACTTTTTTTTAAATAAATGACACGAATCATAATTAGGTAGGTTATAATACTTAGATGCGTCAAGACAAATGATAATTATGCGAACAAACTATTTTTTTATTTAAAAGAAATATATTTCAGATGTCCCTACAATAATAATTCTTTTACAAAAGATGCAATTTCGCAGTATTTTATAACAGCTACATCAAGTTTTAAAAGGGTATATAGCAGCCCATATGCTAGAACGCAGTAAATTATGATACGTGTTCAATAGCTAAATAGTTGAGTATCAGCTACAACGAAAACCCCATAACCGACCATTCTGATTTAAATGCACACGCTACTTACCCAAAAAATAAAGTTAAAGACCATAAGAACTGTCTTAGTACAC
Organism: Unio delphinus; assembly: GCA_029339505.1. NCBI lineage: Eukaryota > Metazoa > Mollusca > Bivalvia > Unionida > Unionidae > Unio > Unio delphinus. The sequence continues at coordinate 13,075,545 of JAQISU010000323.1, forward strand.
GTCAACATCGGCGTAGATGACAGCAAAGACTGCACTCGTCCAGCCATTGTAGATGATGTTATTCAAAGGTTGTTGAGCGACTTCACAAATCCGGAAGTTACACGAACGAATGAATCAAATTAGACCGTGCCTCGAACTATTACTTTTACAAAAGAGGAATTGGATGATAAATTTTTCTTGCTACCAGTCTGGAAAGATGCTGAACAGACAGTAACATTCATTTTTGTCAAGACAGAAGAGGTTGTGCTTTTTTTTCTTCTTCAGCAACCTGACACGTTAACTGGAGAGAGATGACTTAACAAAGTATAATGGAGAATACCCAGATTAAAATAATCAATATTTGTTGTAATGCTAACTTTTGTTTCTTTGTTTGTAACTAACTATACAAACGGAGACAGCATTTTGCAAGCCATGTCTTTCGTTTAATAAGATACGTTATTATCACAGGAGTCTGACATTTTATCAATAAAGTACGACGAAATCTCTGACAATACGAATTACCCTTATCGGTAATGTGCTTATTTATATTACCGATAAGGGTAATTCATATTGTCAGACATTTCGCCGTACTTTATTGATAAAACGTCAGATGGTTATTATTGGAGAAGAAAAAGTACTGTAAAAGACTGCTGAATAATTTAAAGAAGATTTTAAGATTTAAAAAATCCTTCTTATATTAATTATTAACTATTTATAATGTTTTATGTCTGCTGCATGCAGCATTGGAATATTCAAATTGTGTGATATTTTATTTAGCTATTTTAGGCCTACCGCATTGCCAAGTACCGGTATGTCCTATCCCGAAGCGTTTCAGTTGTTTCTGTGCAACTTGGCCGCTGGCTTCTTCATTTTCTTACCTGTCATATATTTTACTTTTAACGTGCCCTGTTGTCCCATCTTCGTCCGCCAAGGTTCCGATATGTAAAAACATATTTACACCTTGTCGGTCGAGCAGATATTTTAGTGCTTTGTCCTATTGATATTTCCTTACTTAGTATGTACAACCAACTAACCAATAGCATGTAGCAGTGGTACATTGTACATCGGCCGAAAATTGGGGAGGCAATTTACTTCAATAGGATACATAGTAAATTTAATATCGAAATTATGACTATATACAAGAGAGAAGACATTAAAGATGCATTTAAGTTAAAGATATTTGTAAAAACATGGAGAGGCAGTGGAAAATTGTATGAGTCCGATTGAGTTGTATGTTCACCTTGTCTTGAAAGTCCGTACCTATTTCCCATGATATAAATAATCCGGCTAAGCCTGGTTCATCTTTTTACAATCATTTTGGCCATGTATGCCCTCAAATGAAGTGTAAAACGGCCATTTTGAAACAGTCGAACCTTTCTGGTCTCCTACAGTATTTTGTAGATGACAAAAACAAAACAAAACAACCAGCCCTTGTTTTCTTCTTCTTCTTCTTCTATTGTTAGTTTCTTTATGGAGGGGGGGGGGGCAGATTAAATCGAACTCATTCTTGGTCTTAACAATGACCGCCGAGGATTGTGTTCAACGCGGGTCAGCAAAATAATTGGGAAAAAAAAAGTGTTCAATGCGATTACTGCCATATATGTAGTTCAATGGTTTGAGGATGTGGTCAATGTAAATATGTACGACCTTCTATTATTAAATCAGTGAGTCGCATTTGCTGGCATTACATGTGCCCCCCCCCCCCCCCAATAAAAGAAAAGGAAAATGTTTTTATGTTTATGTATGTTCACCCTGGTATGTTGTTTGACTTTTTTTTATTTTCCATGTACCTCCCCATTTAATTTTCCTCCATCGGGGTTATATGTTTGAAAAGGGGTATTTTTCTTCCCTAGTGTACCTTAAGTAGATCATTACTAGATGGGATTTGATCTACCCAAAACTAGTATTCTATATTTGTTCTTTATTTATTTGACCATGGCTAGTGGTCACCTAGTATCCTTGTGTTTGCTATTTGTGTTGGTGCTATTTGTATGTTGCTATATTAAAGTCTATACTTTGTATTTTTGTAAGGATAGCCATTTTCATTCAAATTCTTGTCATAGTTGTCTTACTTTGTGATATCTCTCTATGTGGGTTATCACATAATTCTCTTTATTTAGATATAGTTTAAGTTAATTTTGAATTTTGTGTAAATTGAAGTGTATTTAATTAAAGGTTTACTGTACTTCAATTTACTTTCTAATAAAATTTTAATTTTCTAGGTCCGTCTGCCTTGAGTCAGGACTTGTACGAATTTATTTAGTTGTACAATTCCTGACTCAATTAGGGCCGTCCTTTGTTTATTTATATTAATTATTCTATAAAAAAAAAAAAATTCAAAAAGTTGTTTAAGTTAACCCTTTAATGGGTTTCATGTCTATTACGGGATCTTGACATGGGAGAAAAGTATGGATATAGTATCCAGAGAAAAGGAAGTGCAAAATTGAGTTACATTAAAACTAATGGGGTGTTTTTTTCCAAACTCTGCCATAGGCCTGCTCACTTCGCGTAGCGCCATGTGATATAGCCCCATAGCGTCCTCATTAATGTACTTTCCCCGGTAAGGTTTATAATTTATATTTGAATTAAATTATTATATAGAATTTTAAAAAATTATATTTTTTTTTATAAAGTATAGAATATAATGCTATTATTTCCTAACCTTCATTAGTGGTCCACATTCTATTAACGTCTTCGTTATATAGTCAGTTATGTGTCGTATTAACTTTTTGTTAAAGTTTCCGTCTATGAAGAGTATTTGTCGTCTGTCGTATTTGTCTTTCTTCATTATTTCCATTATTAGTTTGATCCTTTCTTCCTTTGTTTTGTCACATTGAGTCATCGTATGATATTTTGTGAATGGGGCACTTCTGCATAGAGGGCAGCTAATAGGGGTCTGAATCATTCGTCTTCTAAGTGCCACTTCGCCCGTAAGCCAGGCGTTGTGGATGTACGTGTCGATAATGCTATGTACCTTTAGAGAGTCGATGCCTGACCAATGCCTCTAAACTCTGTCCCAATTTACATGAGGGTTTTCTTCTTCTACCTCATTTTTAGTTACTTTTGTATCTAGTTCACAAATCCAGTCGTATGTCTTATCCTTACTTAGTAACCATAATTCTTTGCAGTCCCTATATCTATATAAAATTTCTTTAGTCCCCTTATATAAGTGTGGTGTGTCTATTTTCTTACTCAATTTGTTGTTAGTGTATATGTCTTGTCTGTTTCTCATTCCAAATCCTAGCCAAAAAATGTATAATGCATCCCAAGGTGTTTGTGGAGTGTTACCTAACCTTTTAATCCTATTTATTATATTTTTGCATTTTATTAGGAAGGGATTAGGTAAGGCTAATCCTCCCTTTAGTTTAGGTCTATATAATGTTGACTTTTTATGTAGTGTGTCTTGAAATTCCATATGTAATCTATTATTTCGTTATCAATGGTTTCTAGTGTTTTATTGTTAATGTCCACAGCGTTATATATATATATATATATATATATATATATATATATATATATATATATATATATATGTGTGTGTGTGTGTGTGTGTGTGTGTGTGTGTGTGTGCGTGTTTTTTTTTTTGCAACCTGTGAACGTTCCATATTAAACTAAGTGGCATGAGTGCCCAGATATTATTATTTCCTTTATCTTATTTTTAACTTTATACAGTTTTCCTTTTCTTCATTTGCCACGAAGAGTATCCCCAGGGCTTTACTCTATTTTTAATTAAGTGGGGAGGTAAACCAGGGTGGTTTCCTATTTTTAGAATTTCTGTTTTGTCATGATTTATTTGAGATCCCGAGGCTTTTCCAAAAGCTTTATATTCCTTTTGTAAGTGTTGAAAGGATTTTGGATCATTTATAAAGCTCATACAATCATCAGCATCTTGTAGCATCTTAAATTCTTCTCTTAAGTTTGGTATTCTTATTCACTGAATATTATAATTACTCCTGATTTTTATACTCAGGATTTCAATCGCTATTACGTATAATAGCATTGATAGTGGGCAACCTTGCCTCACTGATCTTTGAATTTCAAATTTATCTGTTTTCGCCCCATTTACTTGTACATTTGCAGTTATTTTATTGTACATCATTTTAGTCCATTTTGGAAGTTATCTCCAAATCCAAATTTCTCCAGTACCTTTTGTGTATAATTTTGTTCTAATCTGTCAAAAGCTTTTTCCTGGTCGAAAAGTACCATAGCACATTTCGAATTTGATCCATTTATGAAATCTATAATTGTCCTAATGTTAAGTATATTGTTATGTATGCTTCTACCTTTACCACCGCATGTTTGATTAGTGTTTATTATCGTGTTTAACCCTATTCGCTAGAATTATACTCAGTATTTTGTAGTCAGTGTTAAGGAGGGAGGTGGGCCTCCAGTTTTTTTTTAAAAGTCGGTTCTGTCTCCTTTCCTTTTATAAATGATAGTAATCAATCCCTCCGTCATTGAGTTTGTCAGTTTTTAAAAGTATATTATTAAATAAACATTTTAAGATTGGTGCCACCGCACTTTGGAATTTCTTATAGAATTCCGCCGTGAGGCCATCTCGCCCTGGTGATTTTTCCGCCGTGAGGCCATCTCGCCCTGGTGATTTACCTTTTGCAAATTCTTTTATTGTGGTTAGCACTTCTTCACAGAAATGAATTCATCACACAAATGTTTGTGTTCTGATGAAATCTTTTCACATTGTATTGAATTTAAGTATAGTGTTATTATGTGATTGTCTATGTTTTGAGTTGTGTATGGTTTTGTCCTTCTTTCATAATTTCCGCTTTAGTTGTCACTTCTATCCCATTAACCATTAAAGTGTCTAGTGATTTCTCTCCCCCTTTCCTTTTTTCTTCCCTTTTATTTAATTCCTTTTCCTGTTTGTATAGTTGGTGAAATTTACCCGCCCTTATTTCTATTTCCTTTGTATCCCATTGTTCTAGCTTATCTAATTGTTTGGAGTAGCTCTCCTTATCCCTTATTGATGTTGTTTCTTAATTTAGTTTTCGTTTTATTTCTAATATTTCCATTTTTTTAATCCGTTTACGTTTAGATGAGTGATATATTGCTATTTTTTAAGCTTTTGTTTTAAATTTATCCCAATCAGTTATTATGTCAGGTACATTTTGTCCCTTTTCATTTGTAAGTATTTTAGGGATTTCTTCTTTTATTTCTCTAATTAGTTGTGAATCGTTCAGAATTGAGTTATTTAATTTCTATTCTCCCTTTCCCCATCTACAATTTATAATCACTATTTCCAATGTTTTTTGTTTATGGTCTTAAATTTTGAAATCTAGAATTTGTAATTTGTTATATGTTTTATGTTCGAAATCAGATACATAAAATTTGTCTATTCTACTTGCTCCCTTTATTCTTTGTCGTATATATTCATTTGAATATTCCGTTTTTAACAGATTCAAACGTCTATACACATCAGTTAAATTATTTCCTTTTATTAATTTACCTATATTTTCCATTAGTGCTAGTTCATTGGTTGTTAATTTTTTCAGTTCGATCTATATTCTCACCCTCACAGTTAAAATGTCCCCCCATAATTAGGTGTTCTCCAGTGAAGCTATTTAAGTAGTTATTTAAGTTTTTTTAAAAAGTCATTGTGACTTTCCCTATTTGCTGGACAATATACGTTCATGATATGAAGTTTATTAAGTTTTAAATGTGTAAGCTAAGTTTTAAATGTGTAACCTTTAAGCTAGTGTCCTCTTTTAAAATTTCCCAATTTTGCTTATTTCTATTTCTTATTATAGTCGCTATCTCCGCTTTAGTGTCATTGTAATTACTATCGCTTGTGACAACTATCGCATCCATTTGCGATTCTAGTTCTGATATCATTATTTTGGAAAGTTTGTTGTGTGTTTCTTTAATTAGTATCATGTCAAACTGTTTTAATTTTATAAATTGTGCAATTTTATCCTTATCTATTCCGTTAGTGTTGATTGATGTCATACGGAAGTTTAGTTCTTCCATTTTTGGTTTTCCAGGTGGCTTATTTTAAAATTTAAACTGACATGAATATTAAGTGAGTATTTAAATAAATTATGATTTTTATTGTAATTATTGTTATTTAAATGTAAAGTAAGTTGGGGGCATTGGCCCCTCGTCTGTCCGTTCCATATTGTCCGTTGTCTCCTTATTGTCAATTGTGTGTCATCACTATTTCAGTTTCCAGAATTGTTTCCGTTTTGGGGTTTGATATTTGTGGTTCTTTGTTTTCAGTTGAGTTTTCCGACGATTCTGAGGAGTCAGATAAGACCGGTTCTTGATTTTGATTTTTCCTCCTTTCCCTTATCCTCTTCATTTGTTTGTGCTCCGATTTCTTCTGTAATATTTCTTGTATTGTCGGGAATTCTATGTTCTCACTAGTGGAGGATCGCGACAAGGTTTTGCACTTTCTTGTGCGTTGTGGTGGTAATGGTGTCAATGTGAGCGGTTTGCAGACCATTTAAATCCGATTCACATATTGTCTGAGTCATTTCGTCTGATTCCTCTTCCTCCTCCTTAATTGTTAGTATTGCGTATTTATTGTTTGTCTTGAGGGGGGTTGTGGGGATGATTTTTTTCGTAGTTTTTCTGGGTGTTTGGAAGCCCTCATCCTCCGTTGCGACAATTTCTAGTGCTCTCTCCACTTGTTTTCCTTCTGTTTCATCTGTTTCCTTTGGAGCCCCTATTACGTTTGAAGCAAACGTATCCGAGTTGGAGTTTTTCTGTTTTTGTGGCATAGTACATTTTTTGATGGTATGCCCTATAGTGCGACATCTAGGACAGGGTCTGTGTTCTTCGCACCCCTTGTACCATGATCTCACTAGAAACCCCATGATATAGAAGTAGGCTGGTATGTGCTTCGCCGCCTCTATTGGTACCTTTAGTATGCATTCTCCGTTTGTGATGTTTTCAAAGCCATACAAGTTTGCTTTTTTTCATTGTGATATTTAATTTGTGTACGCACATCAGTTTATCTATCACTACCGTTGAACTAATCTCAATTGGGAGTCTTGATATGAACACATCTATCTTCTTTGGTTCTATCTATGTAAATGAGATGTTAACCCTATGTCCTTGTATCAGCAGTTCTGATTGCTTGATTAAAGGTCGGTATTGTTGGGGTACAGAGTGTATTTATTTTTTCCCCCATACTAGAGGCAAAATATCTCGTCTATGTCTATACCAAGGATTTTCATAGAGGTCAGAACTTCCGTCTGTCTTGGTAATTTGTCTATGTCACCAAAGTCGAGGGTCTGACATCCTTCCATGTGATATATTACCAATCTCTGGTTCCCAGCTTCTCCCTCAACACGCGTATTGAAGAAGTCACTTATTTTGAACTGTGTTGGTTGCATTGTCAATTTTGGTATTGTCAAGTCCGTCCTGAAAAGGCCGTAACTGAAAACATTACAATATCTATTCTAACAAAGGGTGCAAAATGAAACTTAAACTTAAGGGTGCAGAAAAATTAGAAAAGGTAAATATAAATGCTGAAAAAAGAGAAAGCTAAATGATGAAATTACAAATGCAGTGCAAAATCTAGTATACATGTACTAATGCCTGGAACAAATAGTGAGTATTGCCCACCGCCACTCACCTGTGTATATTGAATATTTCCAAAGTTATAATGCAGTGGATTTCCTTGCGGTCTGTTTTGTTCTTGCCATTGTGATTGTGATAGAGACTAAGTAGACTTACGTGCTGGTCTAGGTACTCGAAGGTGTCACAGATGTGAAATTGGTATTGGCGCAGTGGCGTAGCTAAAGGGTGCAAGTTGGGTCTCTCTAAACACCCCAAGACTCTCAAAGAACACCTTAAACTTTACATAATACCTACTTTAAATGTCAACAAAAGCACAAGAAAACCCAAAACAAGCAAACAAAAACTGCGATATGTATCAATATTTTGTTTAACAAGAAAAGTAGCGAGGTCAGGAGTTGCAAAGGGAAATAACTCCCGTTTTGACGAGGAGTGTTCCGGTACAGTAACGTAAATATTTATCAACATTTATAAATAACTAGCAATACCACAACTAAGTCGCGAAATAAGTTACAAAATAGCAAATGTATTGTATATAACATTATTTATTTATCTCAATAACAATTAAACAATTCATCCATTCATGTATTCTGACAAATTATTAACTTAGAGAATAAACAATTACATTCTTCATTTGTTAGTAATTGTTTAGTGTTTCTTGGTCCTCTCGTTGACGGGCCTTCTTCGTTGACCAGGTTTTCGTGCAGTTCCTCTGGCCTTATTAATTTGGGTATATTTCCCATCTTGCGATTTAATATACTTTGATTTTTGCTTACGTTTAATGTCCTTGAGGAACTTTGCAAAAATCTCGGTCTTTTGAATTTCGGATTTGCACCTCCAGACGCTGTCGTTTATCTTGTAAATGTTTTCTTCTTTTGTTAATTGATAATTTCCACTGTCATGAAGAGCGCTTCTAGTCCATGAAATGGAGCTGTGTCACGCTGAAAAGCGTATTTATTAAATCTTGCGTGTGTTTTGGTTTCCAGTCAACAGAAAATTGTAGAATATTATTGAATGACTCTGCATTGTTATTAGTCCAGTTCACGCTTTCAATATTTTTGCGGCTAGGCTCGAAAACGTATTTCTTAAGTCTCGGTTTTAAGTTGCTGATAAAGTATGGCGCAAATGTCGGATGCTGTTCGTTGATGATAGTTTCCAGCTGTTCTGAGCGGCTTTCAAAATCTATTGTAGCATTTGCGTTTGTGATGCCATCGGATTTATAATGACTGATTCACGTTTTGCAGCATACTGAAGATTCTTTAAGCCGTGAAGCGATGTCCACTATATAAAAGAGAAACAGATTAGACATATCGGCATACATGTGATAAATAATGCATTGGTCAATTAATTTGTAATTGATTTATCTTTAGACAATAGTCACTATAGGCGAATGCTAGCTGATTCGGACAGTGGCTGACTCTACCCAGTATGTTTATACTTGTTTAAAAAAGTATATTTCTCATTATTCCCAGGTGCGTTGATGCATGTCTGATAAACATTGATGGAAACGAAACACCAATTGTATGCATCATAATGGTGTTGATGCTGAACAATTCTAAGTCTTAACATTCTTATCAAAATAGAGCAAAACCAAAAGTTTTTCAAAATTGAAAATTACAATTTTATTTTCTTAAAATACAGATTTAAAAAATATAAATGTACTGATGCATTTGTTATAAAATTAGTATAAGGACTGAGTAAACATCATGTAGGCAATGTATTATTTTTATGGGAGAATAGCAATAACCATGACCCAGACGCTAAGAAATGTTTACTAAGATTGACAATGAGAGCATCCTATCACATATTTCATTGAGTCTAAATGTTGGATTTAAACATTTTTCGATCTACGTGTTTTATATGACATACACAACTTACATATTTATGTCGTTTAGCTTTATCTTCCAAATATTGAAGCATAATTTATGATATAATCTCTAGAAACATAAATGTAATATATATCAAACAGTTGTTTAAATCAGTAGAAACTACAGAAAAGGAGTGGCACCTTTTCGCGCTAATGGATTACAAACTTTGAATTTTATAATGGACTACGACTAAGAATTTTGGATTAAACATGGAGTACGTAAGTAGTGGCACTTTAATACAAACATAACAGGATTGTAAACATTGAATATTATAAGGATTAAACACAGACTACGCCAAGAGTGGCACCTTTCGTAAAAATGGATTAAGAACATTAAAAAAATATCACGGACTATGTGTATAAATTCTGGACTATAATCGAAAATAACAAGAATATGAACATTATAGCGGAGTACAAACTCGGAACTTTATAACAGAATGAATATGAACTTCGCAATATACGTATATTACGCTTAGATAAAAACCAAAAACTCAACAGGATTATAAATAGGAATAATAGAAATACATAACTTGGATTATTATTATAATTTAAACTGTGGAAAAATATAATAATGACCAGGAAATATACAATAATGGCTAGGAAAGATGCTTTTCGATTTGTCATAATAGACAACAAAGAAGGACTTAAATTAAGATAACAATTAATACACAATGATTGGAACACTACAATGGACTATGTAATTAATATACACTAATAATGCAGCGTGGGAAAAGATGTACCGCAATTCGATTTGCCTCAACAGTATTAACAGAAACTGGGCAGAACTGGTTCGGCGGGTTTCACAGTGAGACACCACGTACCGTTAGCTGACACAGAGTCATAACATTGTATAAAACTCACATATTAACGTATATGCGTTAGCATAGACTACAAACTAATTAAGGACATCAAACTTATCATGATTACGATAGACAACTAAACGAATAAATAATGTAGCCAAACTTGAGTTCACAGCAGAATTTGCTACCAGTCAAAACAACAGTACGCCACAACATAGAAATAACTTTACTACAAATTAACACACTTAACAATCAAAGTAAGCAATAATTTAAAATACAACTTTAATAAAATATCTAAAAATACACTTTAGCAACCTAACATAAGTATTTTAATTTAGAATAACAAGGGTGTTGCCCAAAACACAAACTAGCTAACTAACGTGCTTGAGAGAGTTGCCGGGTATGAGAAAAGGCTACATGAAAACAGTTAGCAACCAAGGCTGTTCGTAAGAGCGCACTTCAAGGGTTGATGTATACGTTTTGATTCAGCCTTTTTGGCATTTTGTGGGTGATTTTTGCACCGTAGTTCCGAAATAACACATACATATAAGGTATTCAAATTAGAATTTCTTTAGGTTATGAAGTAAATAATAGAGAGGAGACCTAAACACTTTCTTATGGTTAAGTGGGTGGTATGTCTGGTGCTCCCTCCCCCCTACCACCAAAAAAAAAAATCAGTTGTCTATGCATGCAATACTATCATTACAATTGACATAAATGCAAAACAAAATAAGTAAAGGATTGAACAAGCACATTAAAGAAAACAATACATAAACATTGATACATCCGTTGTTGTTAAGTTATGCGTAAATTGGTGCTTCCTACACGCATTACTGAGAAAATATAGAACTTAAATTCATAATTGCATGCATATACAAATACATTTTACAACAGAACTAAATAAAAATGTATTAAAGTAACCTGTGCTAAGCGATTTAATCCTTCGTTGTAGTTGTAAAATTTTGTGCTGATCTCTAAGGCAAAACATTTGTTGCACACATATGGGACGTCAAAATGTTTAGTAAAAAATACAAATTCCTCCAGAGACAACTGTTCACAGTGTGAATGATTCCATTGACGGCAAGAGTCACAATGAATGCAGTTAGACGTACAGTTTAAACGAAAGGAACCGCACGGGAAAAAACGCAGCTCTTCCGGAAGCAACTATTTTGCGCTTTTTTGGAAACATTTTGAAACTTGTTTAATACAAAAAAAGGGGCTGCACACATCTGTTTATTCCAGAACATAGTTCAATACCCGTAACTCTTTAAGCGCATTTATGCCAGTACTCATATACAATTAGTATAAGCTAACATATGCTGTTGTTTTAAGTTGTCACCGAGTTCTAATACATATATATATATATATATATATATATATATATATATATATATATATATATATATATATATATATATATATATATATATATATATATATATATATGGCAAATTCTAAGAAAATAGGCGACAACATAATCCAGTAGTTTTTTTATGTAAGAGTTCTTTGACTAAGTCAAATAGTTGAGCAAGTTTTAGGTTCATTAAATAAAAGTCGATAAATACATTTGATGTTAAGTGGGCCTTATTGTTGTTGTTCTCTAAATTTATTTTCTTGAGCACATTAATTTAAATATTTTAATACAAATAGCAGCAGAGAGGGTGAACCCTACAACGTTTTCAGACAAAATTTTGATTGAATCATTAAAACGAGCCTTCCTACGATCTCATTTTAACCAAAAAAAATGTCTCAGGGGCGAACCCTACAACGTTTTCAGACAAAAAATTGATTGAAATCTTAACGAGCCTTCCCTACGAAATCTCATTTTAACTAAAAAAATGAAAACGGAGACTTTTACGATTTTTTAATCAATTTTGGTCGCAACTTGTTGTCATCGCCCTCTCTGCTGCTTAGTGATTTCATCACTGGGTTAACAAAAAATAAGAAATAATTTTAACCGAATATTTGATCGAGTCCTTAGGACGAAAATCATTTATGATTTCACAAACAGACTAATCGCTAACACCTCTTCTTGTAAATCAATCAGATTATTTGACTGGTCGGTGAGTTTGAAATTAATTCTGGTTAATGAATTATTATGGCATCGCATGTAGACAGGATTAATTGGGTTTTCAATAATTAGGAATCCTGGAGGAGCTGTTGGTGCAAACGAATAAAGAATATATCCCTGCTGAGCTTGATTTGATCGTTCGAGATTAATTTGATAGCTTCCTTCGATAACATCGCATACTAAATTGAGCGCAATCACCGTTGAAATATTCACGTTGAACGGAGCGATATGCCTGCCGCCACCGTCTGGGTCATTATTGTGTTTGAGGATTTTTATTTCCTGTGATGCTGTTTTTTTCCACGTATCATGAATTATTTTGAAACCAACATCGATGGCATCATTGAGAAGTTTTTTTAGTTCTGGTACGTTATATCCTGGTAGTTTGAATGTGGGGATATCATTCACGGGGATTTTATATTGTTTTGCAAATTCTGTTCTCGATAGGGGATTATCGTCATCTAATATATCCTGAATAATTTTTAGGTTAAATGTTTCCATATCGTCGATAATTTTATTGCATGTTTCTACGACGCTGATAAATTCATCTCGGGTGAGAGAGCCGGATTTAAGAGATATTAACAACAGCGATAAATCATTATTCATTGCTGTGAAATTTTTAACGATTTTAGGTTCGTTAACAAAATGATATCCCTCTATTCTATCCCCTGGCCTCTCTTCTCCAGTTGATCGGTATCCGAGACCAAAAAAATCTATAGTAAATCTATGATCTTTATAACTCCTTATTAGATTATCGGGTTTTATTCTGTCGGTGATATAATCAGATTTTTGTGGTTCTGGTACATCAACGGTTTCCTCCAGAGTTTTACTCTGGGGTGGTAATTCAGGCCATCCTAGTACGGTTCTAATAGAACTCTGATAGATATCTACGACGTATCCTTCTGTGCTTATCTCAATCGCGGATGATAGCGTCGGTTCATGAACTGTTATAGCGATTTTTGACTCTACTCCAGTAATCGATTTTATTCTACGCGCGAATTCATTATTGATTTGTTCGATTTGGTATGACCCTGTTGGTATCGAAACGACGTTCCAGTCTGGGGTTACGTCGGGTTTATTCTTATTTGCAAATACCAGTGAATTATTCGGTTGTTGACCACCAAATGATTTTGATCTGATATTAGGCCAACTGTGATACATTCGTAGTTTTGCTAGCGCTATCTCCTTCACTGGGACCGGAGAGGGGAAATTCACACTGAATTCTGGATTCGTTGATGTTATTGATATCATGCTTGTTTGTACTGGGTTCGTGTTCTCCACTATTCGTTGAAGTAATTCCTGCGGTGTTGTCATTGTTATTATACTCATGATTTATTTCTAATTTTGGTATCGATGAATCATAAATACTGACCATCACTGAGAACTCACAATCTGGTAATGTTGATATTATTGAGATCATTTTGTTTTTGGGGTTCGTGTTTTCTGATTCTATCGGTGTTTTCATTGTTATTATACTCATGTTGTCGCTCTAATTTCGATATCGCGGAATCAAAAATACTGACCATCGCTGAGAATTCACTATCTGATATAATCGTATTATCGAGTGACGACGATATCATCAATGATAATTGCGAGTATGCGGTTGATGCAATATGAAATTGAAGTAAGTAATTCTGCAGTTTACTCTGGCTGCATGATGATATCTTTTTTGCTATCCCGGTTGATATACCCCCGATTGTAGCCACCGCAGAAATGCAAATTGGAACTACGACCGGGGCAATCATTGTAACAGATGCTAGTATTATTCCGGCACCAGTGAGAACGCTTGACACCGAGTATATAATAACATCAATTGCGGTGATTCTTCGTCGGTATTTTTTTATTTTTATTTGATACTCCTCAGTGAGGGTTTTGAGTCTATTCTGAAATTCTCTGACCTGATCATAGCGACATTGAGTTGATGAAATCATTTTTATTTTAAAAACACTAGCGTTTTCAATTGTGAAATCCGAACGATTTAGTTATTTACTTAAATCCGCTACGAATTCCACATACCATGATACCGGAGTTCTAGCCAAATGTTTATCAGTAGATGTTATCGTGAACTTTTCAGTTGTATCCTTGTCGATGATCGTTGAAATCGTATTGTTGACCCCGGATGAACTCGACGATGATATATTAAATTGAGTCGTTGTTACTAGTGTTAATCGATAAATACCCTTAACGGTTGCAGTGATATCTAATTTGTTGTTTGTAGGTGTCCACAAAAATGATCCGTGTTGGATTGTATATACTACGTTATTGGTTTTCTCATGAGGAATTTTTGTTTTTTCAATGATTGTTATCATCCTCGAAAAATCACCTTTGACGGCTTCGATGAAAGTTTTCGTCTCATCGATGGATTTTTTAATATCCGGGAGTTTTATTTCAATTTTATCTAACGGGGTTCCAATAAATTTATCAATGATATTTCTACGAAATGATATAAACTGTTTTCCGTTTTCTTCAATTCTAGATTCAAGTGTTGTTAGTACAAACACAGAATTGTTTAACTCATCGTTGAGAGTTTTTAATCGATCTGTAATCGTCGAAACGAGTACACCCGGTTTGAGTTTACCCTGATCGGAAAATAGCGCGATAGTATTTTCGATTGCGTTTTGTTGTTTAACTAAAATATCATCCAGAGAAATATTACTGGTTTTCAATTTACCCTGATCCGAAAATAACGCGATAGTATTCTCGATTGCGTTTTGTTGTTTAACTAAAATATCATCCAACGACACATCACTAGATTTCAATTTACCCTGTTTGTCTTGAAATACAACTATTTCATTAGGATCAACATTTGTTAAGTTCAACGTCTTAGCTATTTCATCTTTGATTAGTTTTTTTACATCCTTGACAGAATCAGGTGGTGCAGTGCCATCGGGTTTGGGTTTCAAAGATCTCCCCCAAATATCAATCATGTTATTGTAAAACTCTTTCTCTCTCTAAAATCGTTTCGATTTCCAGCGATTACTAGTGTATTCATTAACGACAACATGTGGTGGTTTTCCGCTTGGGTTACTCAAGGAGTTAGAAATAGCGTCAAGGACATTTAATACTTCGCTGCCGCATATTGGTGGGTCAATCATCGTTTGTGTTGGTAGCGTAGAATACCAAGTCTTCATTGGAAGGGTTTTTATATACCGCATAAACTCTTTTGGTGGGGCTAATCCATATGAATCGAAATAAACAATCCCACGTGGATCAATAGCGTATGCAACCCAGTGAGTTCCGGGTCCAGTGCTGTTATCTAAATTAATGATTCCGGTTTCAACGCTGTTTGGTTGATGTGGTAATTGATCTTTCATAAAGACACCTCTGAAGTTTTTAATCGCTAGTTTTTTAACAGCATCCATTAAATCAAAATTGGACATAGGAACCATCGAAGATTTGGGAACCATAGGTTCCTGAATTAATAAATCGTTCCTGGTAGTCTTAGACCCTTTCCGCTGTACCACGAATACGGGGTTCCTGGTAGTCTTAGACCCTTTCCGCTGTACCACGAATACGGGGTTCCTGGTAGTCTTAGACCCTTTCCCTTTTTTTTATATCCTTTCCCAGTTGCTTTCTTTAGTGCCATTCCTGCTGCAGTACCAACGGCTCCTAACGCTGCCGCTTTAGCCACCGCTGGGGCTGCTGCTGCAATTAATGCTGGAATCGCAGCTAACAACGGAAATATACCGCCTGTTTTAATCATATTTTTGATAGCAGCCGCAGAGAGAGTAATCTGAACACCCTTTTTTGCTGCAAGTGCATCATTGAAATGTTTTATTTGACGAGTTGTCAGTGATAATTTATTTGCACCACCAGTCATTTGGTTGGGTTTCAACGTGATTGTGGTTCCACATTTTTTAGCTGATTCCGATTGCAATTTTTTTAATTGACCAGGAGTTAACGCAACACTAATAACACTATATGACATTATATATAATTGATTGATTCTAATTCAATGAAAAATCGAGAAAATCAATCAAAGATTTTCTACTGGCGCATCTACCACTCTCATTCTTCCTCCAACACCTTCGAGTAGCATTGATTTATCACTGAGAATGACAGCAACCGCTCTATAATTATCAATAGCATCAGGACGGGTTACATTAGCTCTAAAGTGTATATCAACGACGGATTGTCTTGTTAAATCAAGATGTTCCAGCGAAAAGTAATAGATCGGATATAGATTCTTAAAATCTAATTGTGATATTTGCAAACCAGTATCAACATTTTGATCACGTGCCATGAACGACAGCAATCTATGATACACGCGTGCAATATGATTTTCTGTGTAATCGAGTTGCACATCTTCGGATGGTTCCTGCTGACCGTTTATTCTCAGTGAGACGTCTTTCACACCTAATGGATCAAATATCATATGACTGAAACGTTGATCGCCAACTCGTGTGTTATCCTGTAGCGCTACAAATATATGACGTGGAGCTGAAACACCTTGTTTTGATGCTAGATTCCACGTGAATAACCCGTTCAGATTTGATTGTTTAACATCTGTACTCACGGTTAACCAACTTAACAACGACTTTCCTCCTTGGTCCATAAATGATAGTAATCGTTCTTCTGCGGTGATTGCTGGAGTCAACATTGGCATCCACAATGATATTTTTGTTAAAATAACTTTACCGGCATCAGCATTGGGATTTGCAGCATCTGCTGGAATCCTCCAAATTGCGTCATTATCATCACCCTTTCGTACAAGCGCTACTGTATGCTTCGCCCCGTAGATAACTTTTCGGACGTTTCTACAGAATCCAAATATGTGATGCAGTGGAATAGCGCATGAAAATGATTTACTAGCCCCTTGCAACATTGAAATACGTGTTGCGGCTCCTAGATTGAAATTAACGTCGTTGTTTATAACTACAGCCTCGACATCAGCATCATCATTAGCAGCACTGGCTTTTTTTGGTCGTCTTACAACAAATTGAATTCCTCCAGCGGTATTTTTTACATCCTTTGCAAACATCATAGAAGGTCCTGCTGATCTTGTATAATCATCAGAATATCTCGCTAACCCGATTATTGTTGTAGCCACATCAACATCGCGATCTATCGACTCGATTTCTTTTCCATCAATGAGATATCTTGCACTCTCAAATAACGCCATAATACCATTATTGACAAAACCGACTTGAGTACCAGCTGGATACGGTGCTCCAGCAGCTGTTACAAGTTTTCCTTCTACTTCGATAAACGCTTCACAAGGCAAAAAATATTTACTGGTATCATGGACTTGAAGTTCAATTCGCGATCGACTATTTGCGTCTATTGCATGATAAGCGTAATATTGATAATCGCGTACAGAATCATCCTTGCCAACTGGGGCGTCTATATCAAACGCCGGATCATGTGATTTTTTGAACATTTTATTCTATTTATCAGAGTCTAAATCGTGAAATCATAAACGATTTTCATCGACGTAGTTTTTTAAAGCCGCTTCCTGCTATCATATTTGCGTCGGGAGTTAAAGCCATCGACGCTAGTTTTTCGTCTACTGCGTTATTTATAATTCTACTAACACTTGCAGGCATTTCCGTTGTAGATGGTAACGGTTTCTTTTTTCGTAAATCACTTCGTGATTTCACTAATGATGTTAATTTATTCTTCGCAGTTGAAAATGCTTTTCCAGCAAGATCTCCAACAGCACCAATACCCTTATCACGAATAACTTCAATTGCTTTCATTCCTAGTTGTTTAGCTAACGGCATCACTTTTGGAGCCATTCTCGCAAATAACCCTGCAATGGTATTGCCTAAACCATCTCCGTAGTATGCTCTATAAACCGGAAACCGTGAATTAACTACGTAGACGGGGGTTGGTTTATCATGATTGTAGTGTATGATCATTATTTGAAATCAGAAACAATTTTTCAATTGACTTTTCAATTAAGTCACTATGATACCCACTTTCCACTAACTCGCCAATGAAATCTTGATATGTGCTGATATCCATGATACCACCTTGAAATAATCGTCTACAGATATCAGCTGCTTCATTAATTATTTCCGGTGAGTTATTTCCGGCTCGGAACCCTCCTACAAGAACCTCTAATCGTGATATATCACTGAGAACACTACCAGGACATGAAACGCTAGCGTTTCCAACTAGACCACTCCCCGAAAATTTCTTCTCATCGTATGGCCGTCTTATTTGGAGTTGAAATTTTCTCTTGAAGTCTCTGTATTCCTTCATCCTTCTATCTAAACTCCCAGTATTTATTTCATACACTATATCAGCCCATTCATTATGTGACATTCTATAATCCGAATAATTGTCCGTGAAAAATTTCTCTTGTGAATCATAGCTGTTAGCAGCGAATTCACCTAAATTGTCTATATCTTCGTTGAGAATTTGTTGTTTAGCGCTCTCGGTAAATATAATTGATTTAGGTAGCCCACTAACTAGTTCTTCCTGAAATCCTTTAAATTTTCGTTCTGAAGCGGTTGATATATCCTGAGGAAGTGATTGCAAGGATTTTTTTGTTTGTTTAGTTCTTTTTGCTATTTTTTCTAACACAGGAATAAGACCCTCTTCTTTTCTTTTACCGTCAGGATCATCTCCCAGTATAGCACGCATAATCTACTTCGTTGCTGTGGTTACTGGTTTAAACAATTCTTCAGATCCCGCAGCAAAATCAGTCTGAAGACTCTGTCGTTGTTGTAGTTTATTCCGTACAGAGTCACGAATTGGTACAAATCTCTTAATTGCATCCAGTCGTTCACGAGTCAATCGGGTTGTTAATGCTTCATTGACCATTATTTAAAATCAGAAACAATTTTTCAATTGCAAAACAATTTTTCAATCCCGACCTAACACCATCGATTTTTGACATCCCTTGAGGGTCGGCTAAAAAAAATGATTAATGGTCGGGCAATCAAATAATGATAAATAGTCGGTCAATCAAATAATGATAAATGGTCGGTCAAAATTGTTCATTTTCTTGAATTAACGCCCGTAGGTTTCTAACTTTAGAATTAACCTCCTTTTTCAATTCGTATTCGTACCCCAATTCTTTTCGTATTCGTTCTACGATGGTATACAACGGAGCGAACACACTTACGTCACTGGAAAATGCGAGAGAGTCCTTAATAGAATTCTGAATTCTTTTGATGAGCTCATACTTCTTTGGTAGCATATACTTGTTAGTGCTAACTCAGTATTCTATATCCTGAAAATCAGACATGATTTGATCAGGATTTAACCCATCTGATAGTTCAATATCCCAACTTTTCAATTTTGAAATCTCGGATATGATGCTATTCATGTTTTCAGAATTCATTATTCTATAATAATGATATATTTCTAAATGAAAAATATGACGCATTAGACATAACTAAATTGAATTTTTTGTCCCGTCCTTTTTGAAATAGCCGATCGACAAACCCCCTCTGCAACGAATCGTACTGAGGCTCTACAAATATTGAAATACTTGCCGGCTTCATATATTGATTTAAATATTTTTTCTTCGTTAGTTGTTGTATTCAAAGATTTTACTGGTCTAGCTTTTTTTGAGCAAATGCCATTCTCTCCTCTTTTCAAATTCTCACTTTGTGTGATAGCTTGCAGATTTGATAAAGAATTGTTCCTTGGATTAGAATCCTTGTGATCGATAACAAAACCATTTTTGATCAATCCATTGAAACATTCAAATACGAAACGATGATTGTAATATTTCTTCTTTCCAACAGTAAAGAACAAATACCCCATACCATTATCCCACCCAACTGGGTTCTTCAGTCTACAGTGTCTTACAACACCATCACTGGATGCTTCATAATTTGTACTCACTGGGTGTGGTCTGAATTCCTGGTTCATTAGTATACTATACTATTTGTCTAATTCATTGACTGATCCATTGCAGTGATTCATTATACATAAACCTTTCATTTAGACACTTGTTTTTAGTATAGCATGAGGGAGTTCAAGAGATTGCCTTCGAAAAATGCTGAATTCAATGCTGATAAGGAGTTTAAGAGATTATTGAAAATCAATCCTAGATTTAATCTCGATAAACCCAAAAAACGTAACAAACGTCCAATAGACGGAAACATGAAAGAGTTTAAGAGATTATTGAAAATCAATCCTAGATTTAATCTCGATAAACCCAAAAAACGTCCAAGAGACGGAAACATGAAAGAGTTTAAGAGATTAATAAAAATTAGTCCTAGATTTAATCTCGATAAACCAAAAAAAACGTAACAAAATCAATCCTAGATTTAATCTCGATAAACCCAAAAAACGTCCAAGAGACGGAAACATGAAAGAGTTTAAGAGATTATTAAAAATTAGTCCTAGATTTAATCTCGATAAACCAAAAAAAACGTCCAAGAGAGATTACCCCTGGAAAGATGCTCAATTCAATCTCGATATAGTTTCTAATACACCAAAGAATACAATTCTTGAAAAAACCGTGATTAGTAAAATCAGAGACTGTTTTAATGAATTCAAGCGTGATGGAGCATGTTATTGTTGGTCAACATTTCGAATTGATGGTGTTGTTGATGCTACCATGAATGATGAAAAAGCAGCAGTGATAATTTCACGTGTTGGGGGAAAAAGACATTTTTTCCGAATCAAATTAATTATCGAAGTCGATGGCAAATGGATTATTAAGGATAAATTTGAACCAATCCTCAAGAATAAAAAAGCTGTCATTGTGAGTAGAGATTCCAAACCAGGGATTCTAACCGGCATTGACAAACCATACTACGAAAGATCTTATCCCGTAACAGCAATGGTTTATGGGATATATCCGTTAAATGATAAACCCGATATCGCAAAACTAGCTCCTATGAAATATTCGTCAGGGCTTAATTGTGTAGCAGAACGAATAATAGAACACTTCACAAATGCATCCCGAGGAAATAAACTAACTGATCTGCGACGTAGGAAAATAACCGAGTGGGAACTGACAGTGAAACAGCATGGTGCAAAGATTTCTGATATAGCTAAATTAGAAACATCATTACGATTCCCAATAACCGTTATGACGATAACCAGAGAGGTTTTATACGAACCGAAATATAACAAAAATGGAGCGCCAATACAGATTATTGATCATAACAAACACGCGTGGACACCTGCGGTAACAATATTTCCACGAGAACGAACCGTGAAATATATCCCTAAGGAGTTCGTCGGGGATGTTTTTTATGAAGAGAAATTATTCGATGCTATTCATGCGTTGTGTAAGGATGATCCTGTGTCAGTGTGGTTACTTAGAAGTGATGAAGAATTCGATCAATTTGTAAAACCAAATGGTGAATTATATCGCATTGAAGAATTAGATAACAGAATGAGAAAAATCGCTAGTGATTTTTCACCGGAGAATTCCCATGAAAAACTACTCACGGATAGTTTTACTATTCCATCAGTGGTAGCTCACTTCGCAAGAGAAAAAAACTCATGGCGTCCAACACGAAATGATTTTCTCGAGGATGTTAAATTGAGTTGCGTCAAATTTGGTCATGGAGGACTGTGGAATACGAAATACTCACGTGATGGTATGATTTCAATTGATATATCCGCGTGTTATCCCGGAAGTTTTCTCGGGTATGGGGAATGCGCTGAGTACTTCAAACGATTTGGACACCCCACGCATGAAATGACTCGTGTTGCGATTAATGGACCATTGCCTGATTTTGATTTAACCGGATTCGCTCGTGTGATATCATTTGAATTAGCGTCAGGATTACATCCGTGTAGTTATGTTTGGCTCGGTAGACACCTATCTGAAAAACACTGGATGCCAATAGTGCTATTGAGATATATGATTGATTGTGGTATGCTAATATAGTTGATTGTTTCCGAGGCTATTATATGCTATCGAGCTCAGAAAGAAGTTTGGCTACCACAACCCGATCTAGATAGAATAATCAACGAACTACGAAAACAGTTTCCAGATTTCAGTGAAGAAGAAATCATAAATTGGTCTAAGAAGTTATTTGAAATTAAAAAAGAACAAGCAAAGGATCTCGGACGAAGAATAATCGGTAAATTTACCCAGGGTGGACGATACGACAATGCAAAATACTCTTCGCGGTTGATCATAGATGTCGCTGAATACGATTTTATTGTAACGGATTTAATGAAACAGGGAAAACTTGTATCCCGTAAGGATGCTTTTCTATCCAATGGTGAGAAATTAGGTACGGTTGTTACCTACTGTGATGGATATAATTCCCAGTACACACATTTGAGAAGTTCAATGCTAGCCTATGCTTCTATTAATCTATTTTCGATGATAAATAGATTTCCTAATACCGCGGTTAGAGTAGCCACTGATTCGATGTATATACACAATAAGTACAAATCAGCTGTAGCGGCATTCACAGATCCCGAAGAAAATTGGGGGCGTTGGCGATTTAAAAAGGAGATGCTACATGAGTATTGTGAATCCGCAGACGTTGCCATGGATGATAAATATCTTTGTTGTAACCGTATTGAAATTCAATCAGAATTTTCTAATGCACCACCGGTATCTGATCCAGTATGTAGATATAAGACAGTTTATTTAAACGGCTGTGGTGGGTCAGGAAAGACAACTCGTGCAATTGAATTATTTCGTCGTGGAAACGCTAGCGTTTCTAACATGATTGTGCTAACACCGACTCACAGACTCGCCAGAGAGATGATACAACGAGGGGTAAATGCTTGCACTTATCACAGTTTTTTTCGATGGAAAGGTGACAAATGGACTCCTGAGCGTATGGGTGATAAATTCATTCCTGAAATCATAATTTGGGATGAAATATGCACAGTGTCATTAGATGTATTAAAAACATTTCTTGACAAAAGTCGTCATGTGCGGTGATCACGGCCAACCACCACCATTTGTCGGTGCATCTCCACATGAATGGCTAAGGGGTTTTGTAGACTATTATGAAGAAATTACCACTGATTATAGATCAATTGATGAACGATTACGCGAGTTCAAAGCGCTAATTAGATTACAACCGGATAGAATCCAATGCGAAATAGCGCGTGAAGTGATTTCAGAAACTCCAATGAATGATTTCTGGGAAACATGGAGACCAAACGATTTGATCATTGCAAGTAGAAAAATAGTCAGGGATACACTTCAGATGAAGTTATTTGAATTGCATAAAGAAAAATTTGCAACGCTTCCAGTACCCCTTTGTTATAGGCCATCGGATACACGAAAACAGAATATTGAAGTTGATATTCCAGGACAGAGTGAAAAACAAATTCTCGTATTAAATGATATTGTGCTGGTTGATATCAATGTCGTTGAAGATGCATTGCGTGTTAATAAATCCCCGTGGACGCTAGGATACGCAGCAACAATACACTCTTCACAGGGATTGACTATATCGAATACAATTGTTTGGATGGTGGATAATCACATCGAATGGTCGAATTTAGTCTATCTCGCAGTATCCAGAGTACGAAACATAAATCAACTTCGAAGAGTTGTTTTCGATGACAATGACACAACAATAAGTGATATTGATGTTAGCATCATTAATAAAAAAAACTCTCCGGTTACAAACAACAGGACAAAAAAAAAAAAACGAGAATTTGATATTGATGCTGAACTAATAATCACTTTGAAGAAACAACAGAATAATCACTGCGCGAGTTGCAATTGTATAATGCGTTGGCAGTATTCGGATAAGGATCCTCACCAATTCACCGTAGACAGAAAAAATAACAATCTCTGTCATGTCAGAAATAATGTGATGTTGACTTGTCTTGAGTGCAATAGACGCAACGGTGCTAGTTAAGACCATGTGGTGGCAATTGAGTATCCTCGGGAATCACTTGTAGTTGTTGTCGAGTAAAACCCCGCTGAGGGGCAGTTGAATCCAGTTTATAGACTGGAGGTCTACCAGTTGATCGTGTTATACTAGATATCTTATGCGTAGTGACGCTCCAAATAGGATCAGTAGCCCTTTTTCTACCCCCTTCAAGCTCTCCTGGTTCGTATAAGTACCTCACAATGACACTACTACCAAGAATTGGTTCTTTGAAATCTTTTTGTGGTTGTACGGGTATTGACTTCTTTTTAATCGCGTTGATAGGTTTCATGTTGATTGTTCTAGTAATCTCGTTATTCAGTGAAGTAATCACAGATGGTAATCTTTTAACCCATTCACTGGATCGCTTTTCTTGAATGAATTCTTTTGCGTATTGATATCCAAATAACCGCTCAGCAATCGTCCGATTAAATCGTTCTACAATGGCCTGATCGCGATGTAGCGCAGTATGCCCTCGTCGTATGGTGACATTATGATGTTTCATTGTAGATAACACTGCACCCTGAAATTCCTTGCCAGGATCAACCTGCAATAGATTTGGCCAGTGCAGAGGACCTCGTCGATAAATCCTTTCAAATGCAGAAGCGACTTCAGTGGCTGATTTTGTTTTTAACGGTTCTGCTTCTTTGTATCGACTCGCAATATCAACTACGGTTAGCGCGTATTTGTAACCACGATCATGTGGCAGAAATAATATATCAGCCTGATGAACTTCATTAGGAGCGGTCACATCAAAATGCGAGAATTGAATTTGTTTAGGCGGTGGTAGATAAATTTGCCATAGTGCCTGTTTGGATAACCAATTAGCCGCAGTGGTTTTTTTCACTTTTGCAGCGCTAGCGAGTTTATTGATTGCAGCGTTACCCCTCCAGTATCCCCTCGGAGAATAATAAATTGATTCCATATTATTAATTACCGGCACCTAACATCAATTTACTTTTCATAGCCGATTTTATTAAAAATGAAGCCAATTTTTCTTTAAAAGATTTATCAGGAATAGCATTTAACGCATGAATTAATTTCACATCTGCTAGATGCCTGTTTTGCAGATTGCTGCTTTTATAAGCAACATCATGAAGGTGACAGGCCTTATCAATGGCGTTTATTGGTTCTTCACCGGGGTTGGGTTGATTTTGATTATTGAGTCTGATATCAAGTCTGGTTCCCGGTCCACAGTAGCTATATCCTGGAAGGTGCTTTTCTCCGGGGTACTTTGCCCATGGGGTTCCAGGGAGCTTTGCCAATTTGGCTGCGATATCACCTCCTCGTTTTTTTTAAAATCAGATCTCATAGACACAAATCTAAATTTCTTTGTACCACATTGCACGCATTTACCAGAAAGCGCTGATCGGTTATTTTTAGTTGTAACCGTCGTCACATCATCTGTGCCAGTACGCGTTTTACATTTCACACAATATAGATCCATAATTTATGTATAGAAATATGGATATAATTGATTTTTCAGCGACTAAAACAAGAGAACCAATTAAGCATCATGCAGCGCTACCAAACTCTATCCGGATGATTATAATCGGGCCATCTGGATCCGGTAAAACGCAATTGTTACTCAATTTAATAATGAGATGGATGAAGTGGGATAAGTTGTATTTAATTGCCCCTAGCGTAGATGATCAACGATGTTATGAAGTGCTAAAAGATTTTAACGAGAATGCATCAGAAATTAAGGGTGAGAACGCCATTGATTTTATAACCGATATCGATGAAGCACCGAGCATTGATGATATTGATGGAGATATTAACAATTTAGTCGTATACGACGATATAATGTTGGATAAACAAAAGAATCCTGCTAGAATATTTTCCCGTGGGCGTCACAAAAACACTGACGTGATATATGTCACTCAACGCTACACTCAGGTTCCAAAAGTGATCAGAGATAACTGCAATTTATTGTCTGTATTCAACGGAGTTGATACTCATACTCTTAGAAATATTTGGCAGACATGGTGTTCTGATATGGACTTCAATCAATTTCGAGATTTCTTTAGTCATGCTCAGTCGACTCCGCACGGATTCGCAACAATAAATTTGCATGATCCTCGGACACGATATCGTATCGGACTGGATCAAATATTCGGTTAAAATCATTTCTTATTTTTTGTTAACCCAGTGATGAAATCACTAAGCAGCAGAGAGGGTGGATGACAACAAGTTGCGACCAAAATTGATTAAAAAATCGTAAAAGTCTCCGTTTTCATTTTTTTTAGTTAAAATGAGATTTCGTAGGGAAGGCTCGTTAAGATTTCAATCAATTTTTTGTCTAGAAACGTTGTAGGGTTCGCCCCTGAGACATTTTTTTTGGTTAAAATGAGATCGCAGGAAGGCTCGTTTTAAGGATTAATCAAAATTTTGTCTAAAAACGTTGTAGGGTTCGCCCTCTCTGCTGCTCAAATCGAATGAGGCTAATTTTAAATATGATCGCTGTCAACCAAACCACCGGCACCCCGAAGGACTAAAAGTCCCAATCATGCGTGTGTGTGTGTGTGTGTGCGTGTGTGTGTGTGGTCTTTAGCACGTAAACCTTGATTAATGGAACGAATACACATATTGTTCTAATTTCAGCTAGAGCGTAAGCAAATTGTTTAGTAAATATAATGCGAAGAAAATAAGTTTTCCTTGATAACTCAATACTCAATCTATATTCGTTATTGTTTGATAGTGTTAATAAGGAAAAAGTTAACTTCATATTTTCTTTATTGACCGAATCCAGGAAAAAAAGTCACAGGAAAAAAAGTCACAGAAAAAAAGTCACAGGAAAAAAAGTCACAATGAAAAAGAGCCCTAGGAAAAAAAGTCACAGGATAAAAATAAGTGAGAATATCACACAAATTTAGAAACCATAAATAATATATTACGATGGAGATAATTTTAAATAAAATTCAAATATATACACTCCGAAAAATTTCAACTTGTAATGAAAACTAAATCCAATAGAACAATTATCTAGCTTATAATAACATTAAACGTTTGGCTGAAACCAGTATGTTGAATTGTTTAACAATCCCAGGCTACAAAGGGACATTACATCATAAAAATCTTTTGTTCTGCCAATGTAACAAATTAGTGTCTTACTTGGCTTCAGACCTATATTCATCTATTCCATATTGTATTCAATGAAGCAAATGCAATGTTTATTTCATTATTTGTTCACATTAGGTTGACATTTTTTTGGATATGTATCTATTTGATTTTTATGTAAAGTTTTCTCTATAGTAATATAGTATGTACTGTACCAAAATTTGTGTTATATTCCCGTTTTTAACCTGTGATTTTTTTCTATAACTCTTAATTCTTGTGACTTTTTATTATTTTTTTTACAGACATCTAATGTCATCAGTGGCGTAGCCAACCCTCGTGCGATGACCAAAAATCTATTATCATGCATTATTATGTGAATTCAAAAATGAAAATTTATATATTTACTCTGAAATATAATTTAGTCCTACCCAAAACTGTGACTTTTTTCCTACCCAAAACTGTGACTTTTTTCCGCAGAGTGTGACTTTTTTTCCTGTGACTTTTTTTCCTAGCCGAAATTGTGACTTTTTTTCCGTGACTTTTTTTCCTGTGACTTTTTTCCGCGCACCAATTGACCAAGCCCAAGACTCAAACCCAAGCAGACAGAGATGAAAGAGCTTTAAAACTCACAGTACTAATTCAGTTCCCACAGTAAATCAACGCAAACACAATGATATTAAAAATTCAATAATTCAAAATTTTTGAGAACCTGAATGTCAGCTTCTGTGTAGAGGAAGGGATATGAGCCGCGGCATTCTATGGACCTGTATGTGTTTGAAACGTGTGTAAAGGTTTAGTTGCTTCCCTTTTTGGGGTGGGGTGCTTCCACTTTATTAAATTAATATAAAAGACCCACCTTGGCATGTTTTTGTTAGAAACAGGAGTAGTGATAGAGAGATGCAAAGCTCAGAGCCCCCAGTCAGCGGTGCCGATGGTCAAATTAATAAATATACAAATTGAAATTTTAAATAACAACAATTTAATATAACTAAATTGATAATCTCTCAAATACAATTAAACTAATATCATATCACTCCACCAAGTGATGGCCAAGTTCATCCTTTGAATTAGTGTGTAATTTTCCCTTCAGTCCTGAGTCCTACTCATCTGTATGTTCTTATCTTCCTTTGTCTTCCTCCGTTATCCCTTCTACGTATCCCTCTGTCTTTCCTTCTTCTCGACTCTTTTGTCTCCACGAGACTCGGGCCACAGCTGAGGCAATTCCCTCTGGTCCCTCAAACTTCCTTCTATCTTTTCTTTGTCTCACATAGACTCGGAACACATCAAGGAGTATTTCCTCTGGTCCCTAAAAGCTTCTAAAGAAAACATACACGGGCATTAGCAATGGATATACGTTTTGCTATGTATCACATACTAACATTATTATCATCAGATACCATTATCTGGTGACGTATTCGTGTTCATCAAAATACACATTCTCCCTGCTAAGTGTAAATTCTCAGTCTTATTATATACAAACAATATTATATACTCAGACGCATTTCTGTACAAGTGTACACATATATGCACATTCATGCTCTAATGTATCCGTACATCTGATACTTCTACACACATACACAAATAGGCAAATTCCTATACTAATGTTGCACACCGTAACATTATACAAAGTTTATAATTCAATTCAACATTTGCAAATCTATAATATCAAATGAATACACGCATGAGGTTACTACGAATTAACCCAATAACAAATTACAATATTAATTCTACACATCACATTGATCATGTATATCAATATTACGAATGAATCAAATTATAATGGCGATTTTATCTATACTCAAATATATAGATATACTGCAATAATTAAAGTACACTTACTTTGCAGTAATATTTCACAACAATCGAGAAAATAATAACTGACCTGTTCCGAAACTTTCTGATTATTCCTTGAATCAATATACCATCACGAATGGTCATGGAGTAGGTAATTATTTGCATTCCGTCCAGCAAAACAATTGTAATACTACTAACTTTAGATTCTCAAGACGATATATTTAAACTTAAGATTATAATGTCTAGCACGCCTAACTCAATTCTGATTGGAGGTTGGTTCCTAATGATCCGACATCGCCCCTCCTAACCGTCTGTCAAAGATGTTTACGATAAAATGTTCGGACGATGCCTTGTTTGATCAAGAAATCGCCACTTACCTGTGCACAAGGTAACGTAACTGACTTTGGCAAAATAAACCGCGCGCATTGAGTTTTATGACTGTTTCAGTTAAGCTCGCTGGACACCTAAGACATTTTGCCGTCTTGAAAAAAAAAATAAAAAAAATAATAACAAAAAATATTTATTTTTTGATTACAAGCATATAACGAATAAAAATAAATAATATAGCACACACTTAAATCAAAAAAGGGAGAGCCTTTCTTTTAAATGGTCTGAGAAGATCAGAGGAAAGAAGACCTCTCCAAAAAAAAAAAAATGAAACGATAGTCTCACGGTTCAACATACCCATGCTAACATCTGGGTTTTCCTGTGCCGTGACAATGTGCTATCAATTCCGCACCAAAATGTCAGATGCTACTTTTAGTAATGAGTGTACCAAAATCAAGACTGTTAAAAAAAAACTAGAATAAGCTCTCAAAATATTCTTTTTCCTAAAACATAACACATTATTAACCAATCCCGGCCAGCCAAAACAAAATATATTCCATTTCCATGCTGGTTCCCATTTTTATAAGTATCATTAGTACCATGTGTCCTTTGGACCACTCGTCCCCCTCCCCCCCCCCCCCCCCCCCCGCATGAACAGATGATAGTTTCTGTGTTTCTGTACTATATGGCCAGGCGGTCTTTACTAAGCATTGGCTAGTCTGTAAAATCTGTTCGGCTTTAATGTTACTTGGTAAATTTGTGATACAGTGATGTGTCGGATTTATGTTTTTGTGATAAAGTGATTGGTTGGATTCATGTGTATATGATACAATGATGTGTTCAGCTTATATGCATTCATATAGTAAATGTATATCTGTACGAGACAGAGTTAGACAAAAATTATAGCATCGGCAGGAATCTCAAGTTAAATTCACAACAGATACAGAGCAGTTATATTAGACCTGTTACTACAGCTACTGAAAAAGCTGCATTAACTATTGAAAGAGCTATATTGGGAGATACTACGAACGAGGAGGAAAGAAAAAGGTGTATTCTTCCAGTATTAAAACAAATAGCTGCAGATCAGCCGTCACAACCGGGTGAAGATATTCGTACTGAAATTGCCGATTTGAAAAGAGAACTTTTATCTAAACCCAAAATACGAAGAATATTGATCTGATTGAAAATTTTCGAGAAGAAGTTATTGAGGGTATTAAAAATACTAAAGAATCAGATTTACCTATAAAATAAATAATAACTGGTATGAATGATAAATCTAAAATGTTAAAATCGGGTTATGAAAATGTAAATGATTATAATTGTATTAAATGGGAATTTAGTATATATCACAATGAAAAACAAGTCATTCACAATGATGATTATTTTAATAAACACGTTAAACAAATAGAAGAACTTGAAAAACAATCATCCCCCCCCCATCTCGACCTCAGTCTTTCTCACCACAACAACAATTGTTGTCAGAATTGGAAAGGGCTGGCGAACAATTAAAAAAAGTAAAAGTAGAAAGATCACCCTTAAAACTGTTTAACAAAAAGGAGGAAGAAGGTGAAGGATTTTCTCCGAGTGTAACTCCAAGTGGAACTCGCGGTAGTGGTCTTGTTACCTGTCTTAATAATATTCTCTCCGATATAGCACGATTAGAAATTCTCATCGGGGGTTAACAAGCTGGAAATAACTGATCCGGAAATAATTAATGAAGCCGCTGATATCTGTCAACGATTATTTCAAGGTGGTATCATGGACATTAGATTCTATCGAGAATTTATTGATGAACTCATTCATGGTCATCACACTGATTGTCACCACATTAGATAAATAATAATTAGATAAGATGATCATCCACTACAACCACTATAAGCCAGCTATGACTTAACGTAATAAATTCAAGATTGCCCATTTATAAAATACATTATGGAGATGGTCTCGGTGATTGTATTCAAGGACTGTTTACTAGGATGGCTCCAAAAAAAGTACCAATCGCAAAACAATTGTCAATGAAAGCTATTGATGTTATTCGTAATAAAAGTATTAGTGCCATTGGTGATGTTGCCGGTAAAGCGTTTTCTGCAGCTAAGGAAAGACTAACCACCTTGATTCAATGACGAAAACCACCACCACCAGTGAAACTGGCGTCTAAGGAAATTATGCCCGCGAATGTTAGCTGTTGTATTTCTTTCAAGATGACTGTTGTAAGGCGTTCAGGGTGACTGTTGTAAGGCGTTCAGGGTGACTGTTGTAAGGCGTTCAGGGTGACTGTTGTAATGCATTCAGGGTGACTGTTGTAATGCGTTCAGGGTGACTGTTGTAAGGCGTTCAGGGTGACTGTTGTAAGGCATTCAGGATGGCTATTGTAATGCAGTCTGACATTAGGGGCAACTCAAAGAGACGAGAAAAAGCAGCACAGAAAAGAATCCGATTGCTTTCATTGCCTGGTTAACAGGGTCCTTATTTGGTATGAGAACCCTTTTCGAACAATCTATTTCACAAAACCTAACTTGATCAATTTTGCACACCGTTTAAAATTAACAAGCTATTTTTAAGAAACAGTGACTATACTTATGTCGCATAGACATCTTAGTATTCAAACTTGTTAGGGACTTAATACATGTACTCTTTGTACTAGAAATATTGGAAATTTACGATAGTTAAACAAATTTTATGACTTCATGGATTTTATTTTATTGCATAGCTGGCTCACACATTATTTGTATTTCCTGTCCATTAGTAATAGCTGGACCAGATTTGAATTAAGCATGGAATTACGATGTTGCGGGCTGTACGACATCCTTGGACTTAATGGTACCTCTCTTTTCTTGCCACAACTCAGATATAGCTCCAAATGGCAGAAATGTGAAACTAATTTCCACTACCTCCACTTGTGCCATTGCACACCATTAACAAACTTAATTGGCTGTTAGGGTTGATTGTGTGTAGGGTCTATTCCCACTCACCCAGGAGGGTCATCCATTCAGGTCGATGGTTACATAATAGCAGCCCCCACCTGACAACCAAATTAAAAAGTACTCATTGAGTACATAAATGCCCAGGGCGATGTGGCACCATTCCCCCCCCCCCCCCCAGGAGTAATTAAAAGTCCAGCTTTGATGGAAACTTATAACGGTGCTACATGCCTCTAGTGGGTGATACTGCACTATAATTCAACTTCATCATCATCAATGCATTTAGGATGGCTGTTAAATTTCATTTAAGATGACTGCTGTAAGGCACTCAGGTGGCTGACTAATAATGCTTCAGGATGACTTATAATATGTTCATGATATCTGTGATAAAGTATTCCAGATAACTGTAATAAAGTGTTCCAGATAACTGTAATAATATGTTCAGAATGACTATTCCCTCAGTGCTTCATCTTCCAAAAGAAACAAATTGAATCATATACAGTTTGTAATTAGACCTGAAGCTCCACAAGCATGTAATCTGTAACATTTTTATTTCCAAATGAAACATAGCAAAATGTATAAAACTTTGCATGTGGCCATGAAAACATGTAAACAGAGCAACTAATGAATGTAAAGAAAATACCCCAAAAAGCAACTATTTACAAAGGTGGATAATGAACACAAACATAATTAAAAGTGCAAATGTCAGGAAACTCTCTAATCTCAAGGTAGGATTTGAAGCCATAATGGTTTGTGTTGAGCATGGTACTAACCAAATAATAACAACTCCTGTCTACCCCATTTTGGAAGTGTGCATGTTCTACATTCCTTAACCAACATTTGGGAAACAAATATCGAAAAGAAAAACAATTTGTAGTGCTGAGTGAAAATATTTTTGAAAACCAAGACACCCCTTCAAATCTTCTGAAATAAAAAAGCTACAGTCAACATGCCTGTCTTTGTATCTACAGTGTTTCTACTAGGGGAGATAACTCTTAACACCAGTCAGGTTGTTAATTTCCATAAACTATTATAACCCCTGCAAGTTGTTAATGTGTCATTCCACAATGACTTTCTTCTTATTCAATGTCTTGCTTTTAAACTTTCCCTTCATGGTAACACTGAATTCCACTTTTGGTTCCGATCATTTTCCCATCAGAATCAAAGGTCCTATTCTCACTCATTGTAATAATGGTACTAACAAAATATCTTTTATTCAAAGAACATAATTTTTTGTTTCCTGGTTAAATTTAGAAAAAGAATTAATGGATCAGATATTTTCCCACCAATATTATTCTATAAAGTCTGATATTAATGAAAATATAAGTTTTAGCAAAACAAAACCGATTCCAATATAAATCACAGTATTCAAAATTTCTCTCATGATTTGTCCTTTCTGTAACCATATTATCTAGCATATCTTTAAAATGAGAATGTACAGTAATTTCCAGTCAAAGTCATTTCAACCGATGTCCAATCATATTTACTACATAACTAATTACAATATAACATGCACCCAACTATACACTGATGAAATGCAGATGCTTAACATCTTGGCCGATCTCGGTCTCTAATCCTACTCAGCCATTCAAAATAAGATGCTTAACATCTTGGCCGATCTGGGTCTCTAATCCTACTCAGCCATTCAAAATAAGATGCTTAACATCTTGGCTGATCTGGGACTCTAATCCTACTCAGCCATTCAAAATAAGATGCTTAACATCTTGGCCGATCTAGGTCTCTAATCCTACTCAGCCATTCAAAATAAGATGCTTAACATCTTGGCTGATCTGGGACTCTAATCCTACTCAGCCATTCAAAATAAGATGCTTAACATCTTGGCCCATCTGGGTCTCTAGTCCTACTCAGCCATTCAAAATAAGATGCTTAACATCTTGGCTGATCTGGGACTCTAATCCTACTCAGCCATTCAAAATAAGATGCTTAACATCTTGGCCAATCTAGGTCTCTAATCCTACTCAGCCATTCAAAATAAGATGCTTAACATCTTGGCTGATCTAAGTCTCTAATCCTACTCAGCCATTCAAAATAAGATGCTTAACATCTTGGCTGATCTAGGTCTCTAATCCTACTCAGCCATTCAAAATAAGATGCTTAACATCTTGGCTGATCTGGGTCACTAATCCTACTCAGCCATTAAAAATAAGATGCAACATAAATGGCCCTAACACAATGAATCAGAAGCAGGTCGAGACTGTTCACATATTCGTGTAAATAGTAATCATAACACAAATTCAAAAATAGCACACACTTCCATTTGACTTTAAAGTTACCTCAAAATCACTGTGATGGCAGATCTACTGTTCATAGTTTGGTATAATATATCATCTAGGAACTAATGCTATTTTTAGATGCTTTCCTATGACATCCAAGTTCTCTAAAATATCATTTACTGGACATATTGCCTCTCATTCACTAAATTTTATATACAAGTCTCTCATCATAATTTCAGCAGACAGATCTCTGAAGGATCCTTAATTCTAAAGCCCGTACGCTTATCCCGGAGGTTATGAAATATCGGGCAAATTATGCAAATGAATCTTCCTGGGTATAGGTCATTCCAATGGAAATATGGAGCAGGGTCATCATTGTCGAGATAGAACATAACAATTGTCTCTCCACCTCGCCTGTCCTGAATAATAATAATAATAATAATAATAATAATAATAATAATAATAATAATATTATTATTATTAATAACAATAATAATAGAAATAATAATAATAATAACAAAAATAACAACAATAATAATAATAATACATGTGGCAATGAATAACAAGTTTGTATGCAGGAATCAAATTTCAATATAGTTCATAACATATGTCACAGACACATGATTATTAAGCCAATTAATATAAAATCTGTATGTAACAGGTAATGGGCAATTAATATAAAATCTGTATGTAACAGGTAATGGGCAATTAATATAAAATCTGTATGTAACAGGTAATGGGCAATTAATATAAAATCTGTATGTAACAGGTAATGGGCAATTAATATAAAAGCTATATGTAACAGGTAATATCTAAAACAATTATGTGATCACCATATAATTCCTGAATAATTAGTGTTGAAGAACTACTTATTTTTTTTTAGGGGGCCCTTAGTGGCTGAGTGGTATAAAGCACTCTCCGTTATTGATCAAAGCCAGCTCACCTCTGTCTGAATGGGTTTGAGTCTAAGATTTGGCTAATGTAGTTATGTGAGAAAGCTTGCCAGTAGCTTCTCGTGGGTTGGTGGTTCTTTTGTTTTTTTTTCCTGGGCTCTTCCTCCACCAATAATACTGGCCGCCATGTATAGTCTATCATGTACTGAAAAATGGTGTTATACCCTACATCAACAACAACAACAACTTTTTTAGAGCTAAAATTAAAGAACCAAAATTAAAATTAAAATTAAAATTAAAATTAAAATTAAAAACCAAACAAACTTCCATTTATAGTTTGCAGGTAATTTTACTAGCTAAAATGCCATAATGTGATTGCAGTTACCATTTCTGAAAAAACTGTTCAGATGAAAAACTTATTGAGGCTAAAAATAACCCTAAAGCAACATTACATGCTTAATGCCCATACAAAATAAACCAACTGACTATGGCACAGATTGTCATGGATTCTGGTTTTTAAAAGCCATGTATTTGAAATCCCATTCTTATATTACAGCCCTTGAAAAATCCACACTGAAATAAGAAATCTGCATGGTTTCTTTTGTTTTAAAATTTCAAGTGGTAACAGTAAGTATCTCTCCTGCCACAAGACATACTCCAATCAACATAACATTACAGTATGTCCAAAAATAAACATGACATGATATCAAACAACATGATATCCTGCTTTATTTTATCAAGAATCTGAATATTGTTTTATGCAGATGCTTCATGTCCCTTTTGTCTTCAAAGTTTTTCTATTCATTTGATGCCATTTCTAGCCAATGTCGCAAGCACAAGCTTGATCGTGCAGGCATTTAGCATGAAAAATATGAGAAATTTATAACATTTCAGGTACTATTATAAATGTCAGACTGGTTTCCTGATCACCTCTAATGAATCTAATATGAAACCCAATTAGAAAAAAACAACAAACAAGTCCATTTCCTGATTTGACTATGTTGATCATATTTTCATAATTCTTATCTCATTCTGGAAGTCCATAATTTATGAATTATTTAAGCAAGACTCAAGGTAAAATTGTAAGTGTCAGAAGGTCTGAACTCTACACATCGTCTTTCACACTGCCATATATGGAGAAGTAATTAAACTTAAAAACTGATCCACTTTTATACTGTGCTCAGGGAAGGCAGATCTTTTAAAACATATATCCCTGGGTCCTCTGGTTACTCAAATAATTCACATGAAAATAAAACAAAATTCCAAACTGAATATATATATATATATAAATATATGATTACTCCAGATTGAAAGATTGAAAATGTCTTCCCTGTCTTAAAAGTATTACAAGACTACACCAATTTGCAAAAAGGAGAAACATAACAAGTTTAATGGCTTGACGTGTAATTGAATAAAACACTAAGCATTATTATAAATCTAATTTGTGGGATTTCATTATGTATGCCACATACAGAATAGGGGCCCCGAGTGGTCAAAAGTGCTCTCCATTACGGATCACTGCCATCTCACCTCTGCGTGGGTTCGAGTCTCAGATTCAGCCAATTTGGGTATGTAAGAACGCTTGCCAGTAGCTTTTCGTGGGCCAGTGGTTCTTTCCGGTGATTTTTACCGGGTTCTTCCTGCACCATTAATACTGGCCGCCATGTAAAACCTATCATATGCTGAAAAATGGCATTAAACCTTACAACAACAACAACAAAAAGAATATAACAAGTTTATAAAGATGCTTATCTATCATGATTTGCAATAAATACCAAAAAGAGTGAAGCCATGTTGATGGAAATTGTTGTTGTTGTTGCTGCTATGGTTTAAATGTCACTTTTCAGCACATGATAGTCTATACATGGTAGTCATTATACTTTTCGGTGGAGGAAGAATCCAGGAAAACCATGGGAAGAACCAATGACCCATGGGAGGCAACTGGAAAGCTTTCTCACATACCCATATTGGCCAATCCTTTGAATTGAATCCATGTGGACAGAGGTGAGAGTTCATTGGTCTGTAAATGCAATTTGCATTAGATGACTTGGCTGCCTTGGGCCCTAGATAGAAATCGAACGAATGGATTGTACCATGACGTGTAATAAATACATGTATATAAAAACCATTTTGATGGAAATGTACATTGTGAACTCTATCATGATGTGTTGTGTAATAAATACAAGTATATAAAAACCATTTTGATGGAAATGTACATTGTGAACTCTATCATGATGTGTAATAAATGCATGTATATAAAAACCATTTTGATGGAAATGTACATTGTGAACTCTATCATGATGTGTAATAAATGCATGTATATAAAAACCATTTTGATGGAAATGTACATTGTGAACTCTATCATGATGTGTAATAAATACATGTATATAAAAGTTTGATGAAAATTTAAAGAATAAACTCTATAATGATGTGTAATAAATGCATGTATATAAAAACCATGTTGATGGAAATGTACATTGTGAACTCTATCATGATGTGTAATAAATACATGTATATAAAGGTTTGATGAAAATTTAAAGAATAAACTCTATAATGATGTGTAATAAATACCTGTATATAAAAACCATGTTGATGGAAATGTATAGGGTGCATTCTTTTGATGGAACCTACAAAGACTTGTTTCTGAATGTTCATCTTAGAATCACTGGAAACTCCACGTAAATCATCAATTATTTCCCATTTACCATGAAAAAGGATATTGGCTACAGACACTGCCTCTTTAAAAGTCTTGATAGATTTGGTTTCTTTTCTGTATATTTCAGTCAATCTCAGGAAAGCCGTGAAATCCAGGAAACCAGTATCATCCTGTGCGACAAATCAGATAAAAGGTCAAATCTAAAAGTGTCCATAAGCCATGGATGCTTCTGCCAACTTCGCACAGCTAAATGGAATTTTTTCAGTATGCAAAGTTCCAAGTCAAACAACAACTCAGTAAATGTTTAACAAGAAATCTGATATAAAGTAAACCTGACCTAGTTTTTTAAACATTTAAGACTGGTACATGTACTACATTGTTTCAATCAATAAAGTCCTTTAAATATTTAATACTGGTACCACATTGGTTCAAGTCATAAAGTCCTTTAAAAGTTTTTGAGTGGAAAGAATAAAATGTACGGTAACACATAAACAAGGGCATTAACTCTAACTTTTATAGAAAACTTGACTTTCCTAATATTAAACCTTGCACAAAATGTATTTTTTAACCCATACAAAAATCAAGAGTAATTAACTAGAAGAAGATTCTGTGATATACTTAATGGAAAGAGATAAGCACAATAATTATCAAAGATAAAAAGGGGCATGACTTTAACAAGAATCTTGCAAAATTACAAAAGTGAGTTTCAGAAATGAATTCTACTATACAGGCCAAGACTGCATATGGGTGTGTGTGTGATTTGGAGTTTTAACGTAGCTTTAAAACAAAATCAAGTCATATCACTATGATGTCTGCAGTGTGACAGTTTTTAGTGATGTCTCACACTGGGGCATCATGCCACAGACAGACATGTAGAATTATGTTCCATGAAGCCACATTATTCTGACACCAAGCTGAACAGTCCTAACACTAATTTTTTAATGCTGAGCGCCAAACAAGGCAGACATTAGTACCATTCTTGTAAGTCTTTGGTATGACTTGGCTGGGGATTGAACCCACCACCTACTGCATCTGAGGTGGATGTTCTAACCACTAGGTCATTGTAGCGGTCAACTGCACTGTTATAAAATCTCAGTCTGAAATTAGATATCATAAAGCAGTCTTACTTGGAATCTGATAATTACATGTATTTGATCCAGGCTTTTGTCCCACTGATTGACAGGTGAGGTTTTCTTACCAAAGCCAGTGGCAAACAGGTCGGACTGAATGCTTCCTTAATCATATATTAATGTTATCTGTCTCTACATGGGGCCAATCATTTACATCCGATAACAAAAAGGGTTTAAATATATTTTACAACTCATCTAGTATGTTTAGAAATAATTTATGTTTCTGCATATGGTGCCTAACTTTCAGGACCTATTATTTAATCTGAAATGTCTAACTGATAATACAAGAAAGGAAATCAAAGATAAAATGCTTTAAACATTTGTACTTGCATATTGCACCTTAAGGCTGCAGTCCTTCTTGTGTCTCTTCCACTCTTGCCTCTGGCACTCTCTGGAGCAGTAAATCATGTTGGCACAGGCATTGAAGCTGGTATTACCTCCACACTTACCGCAGGCATTGAAGCTGGTATTACCTCCACACTTACCGCAGGAATAGAAGCTGGTATTACCTCCACACTTACCGCAGGCAGTTTCTCCTTTTTCCATCATAGTCTCTATACATCTTGTATGCTCATCTCTAATTGTGGGTTTCTCTGGAATGTCTGCATCGGTGTCCTCTTCTTTCTTGTTTTTCACTTAAATATTTGAACAAAATTATTGTATTGATATACTGCTAGTTGGTTCTTGTCTCTTTGTACATACAACAACCACATCTGCATTGGAAACAAACACTACCAATACTTTAATTTCATCTACATTTCCTATATAATTTGCCTATAACTACCTGAATAATGTGACCAGTCACCACAACCTGAGTCCAATGGACCCCAATACACTGTGTATAACACATGATGGTTACGAAGCGCCTTTACTTGTGATCTATTAACAAATGGCTTTATTCTTGATGTGTGACGTTTAATCTACTTCAGGTCTGGATTAGTGAATTAGAAACAATTCAGGTCTGGATTAGTGAATTAGAAACATTTTAGATCTGGATTAGTGAATTAGAAACAATTCAGGTCTGTATTAGTGAATTAGAAACATTTTAGGTCTGGATTAGTGAATTAAAAACAATTCAGGTCTGGATTAGTAAATTAGAAACATTTCAGGTCTGGATTAGTGAATTAGAAACAATTCAGGTCTGGATTAGTGAATTAGAAACAATTCAGGTCTGGATTAGTGAAGCAGAAATATTTCAGGTCTGGATTAGTGAATTAGAAACAATTCAGGTCTGGATTAGTGAATTAAAAACAATTCAGGTCTGGATTAGTGAATTAAAAATAATTCATGTCTGGATTAGTGAATTAGAAACAATTCAGGACTGGATTAGTGAATTAGAAATACTTCAGGTCTGGATTAGTTAATTAGAAACATTTTTGGTCTGGATTAATGACAATGGAACACTTTTAGAACTGATATCTGGATAGAAAATTTCTATTACAGCCTGACCTATTTAATGTATAGAGAATTTCTATTACAGCATGGCCTAATAAATTTATACAGAATTTATATTACAGCCTGACCTATTTAATTTATAGAGAATTTCTATTACAGCATGGTCTAATAATTTTATACAGAATTTATATTACTGCAAGACCTAATCAATGAATAAAGAATGGCTAATATCACCTGATCTGATTATTTGAGAATCTCTATTACAGCTTGACCAAATTAATTACATTTCTAATTAACTAATTATTGCAATTGTTATATATTGTCCATCAACTGGAACAATTTACTGAAAGTCTTTTCAAATTCAAGCTACTGTGTCTGATGAATCATAGGTTTGAACACATCAGTGCATCTTGGACTAATAAATCTAAAATGAATATGTGAGAAAATCTTATTATTATGGTTGAAATCTTTAACAAAATGTACCATATTCTATTACAATTTCTAAAATGTATCTCATGGTTTTAATGCCTTCTATTATGTATATTTTATGTGTCTTTTGCACAGTCTTAGATACATCATATTTAAGATTAAATATTTGGCTTGGTGTTGAACATTTAACACTGTTTTTTTACTTTGATTTGGTGTTGTGCATTTAACACCATTTTTCAGTTTGGTTTGGTGTTATGCATTTAACACCATTTTTCAGTTTTGATTTGGTGTTGTGCATTTAACACTGTTTTTCAGTTTGGTTTGGTGTTGTGCTTTTAACACCATTTTCAGTTTTGCTTGGTGCTGTTCATTTAACACAGTTTTTCAGTTTGGTTTGGTGTTGTCATTTAACATTTTTCTGTTTGGTTTGGTGTTGTGCAGTTAACATCATTTTTCCTTTATTTTGATGTTG
Organism: Unio delphinus; assembly: GCA_029339505.1. NCBI lineage: Eukaryota > Metazoa > Mollusca > Bivalvia > Unionida > Unionidae > Unio > Unio delphinus. The sequence goes on from JAQISU010000323.1 coordinate 13,116,883, forward strand.
TCATTTAACACCATTTTTCAGTTTGGTTTGGTGTTTTCATTTAACACCAATTTGCAGCAAATGATATACATACACATATAATGACCTGTTATTTTGGTGAAAGAATAATCCAGGAAGAACTTAGGAGAACCACCGACAAATGGGAAGCTACTGGCAAGCTTTTATATATATCTTCTATACCTGCTTATAAGGTGACATTTTGTTTTATTTAAAATTTAATTCTTGCTCTGTAAGGGTTGTCTGATAACGTTGAAAAACCAAAAAACTTGATAAATCTAGAAGTAATGTTGGAAATTGATAAATCTAGAAGTAATGCTGGAAATTGATAAATCTAGAAGTAATGTTGTTAATTGATAAATCTAGAAGTAATGTTGGAAATTGATAAATCTAGAAGTAATGTTGGAAATTGATAAATCTAGAAGTAATGTTGGAAATTGATAAATCTAGAATGTTGTTAATTGATAAATCTAGAAGTAATGTTGGAAATTGATAAATCTAGAATGTTGTTAATTGATAAATCTAGAAGTAATGTTGGAAATTGATAAATCTAGAAGTAATGTTGGAAATTGATAAATCTAGAAGTAATATTGGAAATTGATAAATCTAGAAGTAATGTTGTTAATTGATAAATCTAGAAGTAATATTGGAAATTGATAAATCTAGAAGTAATGTTGGAAATTGATAAATCTAGAAGTAATGTTGGAAATTGATAAATCTAGAAGTAATGTTGGAAATTGATAAATCTAGAAGTAATGTTGGAAATTGATAAATCTAGAAGTAATGTTGGAAATTGATAAAGCTAGAAGTAATATTGGATATTGATAAATCTAGAAGTAATGTTGGAAATTGATAAGTCTAGAAGTAATATTGGAAATTGATAAATCTAAAAGTAATATTGGATATTTATAAATCTAGAAGTAATGTTGGAAATTGATAAATCTAGAAGTAATATTGGAAATTGATAAATCTAGAAGTAATGATGGAAATGTTTGATGGTTGCAGTCTATAAAAATAGTCAATTAAAGTATTTTTGCTTTATGCTCTTATTCCATTCAGAAATTTAATTATAGCATTGCATTCATCCATTGCAAAACATTTTCTACTATTATATGGGCTTTAACATTTTGAAAATAGATGTTAATTACTCACCACTGCAAAGTGAAGTGACTGTCAATGTTGTTTACTGTGAGTGTTTATTAGCAAATATATTGCTTCGATTTTCATGCAAGTCTGAAAAGCTGCATTTGTATTATTATCTGTTTTGCTACATAAAGTGTTTGATGCGGCAAAAACTTGAGATTTCTTTTGTATTTTTCTTTATTAAATTACATTTAATTCACAAATGGTATTTCCAAACTTTCTGACAGTTCTCTAACTTAGCTTTTATGGCAGTACTAACTTTTGTTTTCAAGTTGGCAATCCTTTTGATTATGCGATGAATTTAGTATATTTGTTCATTGCAAGTCCAGTTCTGCAACTTCCTGCGCATGTTTGACCTTAATCCTTCAGCTTGTAATGACAGTATCCTGTTTTTCTATATTACAACCCTTTGTTTGAGCCAGGAGTTTGACAGTTGCCAAGTAACCGAAAGTGGTTGGTTCAACTCCTTGTGATTTTGCACACACAATTAACATGTGTTCAGTTGCAGCCTAGAATGAAATTCAGATTGTAATATCAAAGTGTTACAGAGCCCAAGTTCAATCTCTACATATGCATTTGACAGTGAAGCCCAGTAAATGAAGTTGGACGATAATTATGAGGACTAGACAACGATTTACAATGATGTAGGATTTCCCAAACAATATGGATATTAGGTAGCGACATTTACAAGACACTGTGATTCACAAAATAGTGGATTGAACTTTCAATGTTTTTGTATAAAGCATTGAGAATTAACATAATATGTGATACTGTGAATATAATCATTCTTTAAAAATATTTGTATATCAACCAGTATGTGACCCATAAATGAATTCATTAATTTATAATATGATTTAATTTAAAATGTCAAGCATTATGGAGTTTAGTAAATTTTACAAATTGTGAATTTAATTGTGACATATTCCACTCAATAATATAATTATAGTCAACATTGGTTTTGTCTTATTTATCCTATCTTTGTCCAGTTTGACTTGTTAATTAATACCGGTAGCAAGATGAATCAAAATTAATTAATCCCAGTAGAGCTAGACTAAACAAAATTTATTAACCTCAGTAGCAAGACTAATCAAAATTAATTAATATTAGTAGCAAGACTAATCAAAATTAATTAATCTCAGAAACAAGACTAATTAAAACTAAATAATCCCAGTAGCAAGACTAATCAAAATTAATTAATTTAAGTAATCAAAATTAATTAATCCCAGTAGAGCTTGACTAATAAGTGTATTAATCTACATAGATTAATCTAGCAAGACTAATCAAATTTAATTAATCTCAGCAGCAAGACCAATCAAAATTAATGAATTTCAGTAACCAAAATATTAATCCCAGTAGAGCTCAACTAATCAAAAATTATTAATCTCAGGAGCAAGACTAATCAAAATTAATTAATATCAGTAGCATGACTAATTAAAAATAATTAATCCATGTAGAAGACCAATCAAAATTAATTAATTTCAGTAATCAAAATATTAATTCCAGGAGAGATAGACTAATCAAAATTTATTAATCCCAATAGCTAGACTGATCAAAATGTATTAATCTCAGGTGCAAGACTAATCAAAATTAATTAATCCCAGTAGAGCTAGACTACTGGTAATCAAAATTAATTAATCCAATTAGCCTGACTAACCAAAATTAATTAATCCACAGTAGCCAAACTAATCAAAACTAATTAATCCCAGTAGTAAGACTAATCAAAATTAATTAGTTTAGGAGAGAACACTAATCAAAACAAATTAATCTCAGTAGCAAGACTAATCAAATGAATTAATCTCAGTCGAACTAGACTAATAAATTAATTAATGTCAGTATCAAGACTAATCAAAAACTTAATTAATCTTAGTAGCAAGACTAATCAAAATGAATTAATCCCAGTAGAGTTAGACTAATCAACATTAATTATCCAAGTAGCAAGACAAATCAAAATTAATTAGTCTCAATAACAATACTAATTAAAATAAATTAATCCCAGTAACGCTAGACTAATCAAAATAAATTAATATCAGTAGCAAGATTAATCAAAATTAATTAATCACATAGAGCTAGACTAATCAAAATTAATTATACTCAGGGATCAAATTTTTTTAATCTCAGAAACAAGATTAATTAAAAGTAATTAATCACCGTAGCAAGACCAATCAAATTTATTTAATTCCAGTAATCAAAATATTAATCCCGGTAGAGCTAAACTAATCAAAATTTATTAATCTCAGGAGCAAGACTAATCAAAATTAACATGAGTAAGAAGACTAATTAAAACTAATTAATCCCAGTTGCAAGACTAATCAAAATTATTTAGTTACAGTAATCAAAATTAATTAATCCCAGTAGAGCTAGACTAATCAAAATTTATTAATCTCAGTAGTAAGAAAAACCAAAATTAATTAATTTTAGTAATCAAAATCAAGACTAATCAAAATTAGTTAATCTCAGTAGCATGACCAATTAAAAGTAATTAATCACTGTAGAAGACCATCCAAATTAATTAATTTCAGTAATCAAAATATTAATTCCAGTAGAGCCAGACTCATCAAAATGTATTAATGTCAGTAGCTAGACTGATCAAAATGTGTTAATCTCAGTAGCAAGACTAATCAGAATTAATTAATCTTAGTAGCTAGATTAATCAAATTAAGTAATCCCCGTAGAGCTTGACTAACCAAAATTAATTAATTCCTTTACCATGACTAACCAAAATTAATTAATTCCTTTACCATGACTAATCAAAATTAATTAATTCCTTTACCATGACTAACCAAAATTAATTAATTCCTTTACCATGACTAACCAAAATTAATTAATTCCTTTACCATGACTAATCAAAATTAATTAATTCCTTTACCATGACTAACCAAAATTAATTAATTCCTTTACCATGACTAACCAAAATTAATTAATTCCTTTACCATGACTAATCAAAATTAATTAATCCATAGCAGCAAGACTGATCAAATTTACTTAATCCCAGTAGCAGGACTAATCAAACTAATTAATCGCAGTCAAGCTAGACTAATAAAATTAAACCATCCCAGTATCAAGACCAATCAAAATTAATTAATCTCAGTAGCAAGACTAATTAAAATAAATTAATCCCAGTAGAGTTAGACTAATCAAAATTGATTATCCAAGTAGCACGACTAATCAAAATTAATTAATCTCAATAACAATACTAATCAACAAAAATTAATCCCAGTAACGCTAGACTAGTCAAAATTAATTAATGTCATTAGCAAGATTAATCAAAATTAATTAATCTCAATAGCAAGACTAATTAAAAGCAATTGATCCCAGTAGCAAGACCAATCAAAATTCCAGTAATCAAATAATTATACCCAGTAGCAAAACTTATCAAAATTATTTAATCTCCGTAGCAAGACTAATCAAAATTAACTGATCCCAGTAGAGCTAGACTAATCAAAATGAATTAATCTCAGTAGCAAGACTAATCAAAATTAATTAATCCACAGTAGCAAGACTAATCAAAATTAATTAATCCTATTAGAGCTAGACGTATCAAAATTAATTAATCCTATCAGAGCTAGACGTATCAAAATAAATTAATCCCAGTAGAGCTAGACTAATCACAAATATTATATCCCTGAAGAGCAAGAATAATCAAAATAAATTCAAACTTAGTAGCAAGACTAATCAAAATTAATTAATCTCAGTAGCAAAAATAATCAAAATGAATTAATCCCAGTATAGCTAGACTAATCGAAAATAATTAATGTCAGATACAAGACTAATCAAAATGAATTAATCTCAGTAGAGCTAGACTAATCAATGGCAATACAGTTGTGTAAAGGATCTTACAACTGACACATTGGCAATACAGTTGCGTAAAGGAGCTTAAAATTGACTCATTGGCAATAAAGTTGTGTAAAGGAGCTTAAAATTGACTTATCGACAATGAGGTTGTGTAAAGGAGCTTAAAATTGACTCAATGGCCATATAGACTCTGAGTGGCCAAAGCGCTCACCATTACAGATCACCTCCATCTCACCTGTGTGTGTTTCGAGTCTCGGGTTCAGCTAATGTGGATATGTGAGAAAGCTTGCCAATAGCTTCTTGTGGGTCAGGGATTCTTTCTGTGGTTTTCACAGGTTCTTCATCCACCATCTATACTGGCCACCATGTATAGCCCTTCTTGTGCTGAAAAATGGCATTAAACCCTACGAAAACAACAATGGCAATAAAGTTATGTAAAAGTGCTTAAAACTGACTCAAGATTTATTTAACTCTGGCATGATTTAAAGCAATTCCACATAAACTCTAATGAGCTTTTAACCATCATTATTTAAAACAAAACATCAGTGGCAAGACAGTTTTGCAAAGTACCTTCAAACTGACTTGATGACGAGAGACAAAAGATGAAGAATGTGCAATAAGTGTGATGATACACTCTTATGTACATGTTAGAACCAACTGCAGTCTTCACCGAGTCGTGCTGAGTATGCAGTTCATTAGGCGTAATCCTTAAGAAACAAAACAGACCCTGATCTACCAGCTCACAATGCAATGGCATATCAGGGTCTATCTTGTTTGCAGTTGGATTTGACTTATACTGAAGTATATACAGTACTGGCAGTACAATCGATTGTTTATTTGACTGAGACTGGAGATAGAAATGCAATGTTTTCATGCATGATCTGTTTTGTGCAGACCTGACTCCTAATCCACCTTGATCCGGTGGAATTAAATGTCATTTCTCTTTTATGTTGTGACAATAATATAAACACAGCCATACACATTGTCTCACAAACTCTTAACCTCATTTGAACTTTTTCCTTTTGGAAAGCAGTCAGCTTATTACACAGAATATTCCATTTAAATAGAAAAAACATCAATGAGTTGGATACACTAAATCTACTGTAACAGCAGATTAAAAATAGTTACAAAAAGGTAAACATTTATTGCAAAACAAAATTCAATGATAGTAGCTTCAAGTTGACATTAAAATAAGCTTAAATCATCAAACTCATACCTGAGGTGATGCTCAAATTGGCAAGATTGAGTTGGTTTTCTTTATCCTTTTGGCTTTTTCCCAATTTGACATTTCCTTTGCACTTTACTTTGTGATCCTCTGTCCAATGCTTCCTCTGACACTCTGGGGAACAATAGAAGACATCACAGCAGCCAGCACATCTCATAAGGTCAAGGTCACTTTGTTTACAGGTGGCACATTCAACCTGCATGCTCATGGTGCCTTAAATTGTCTGTGGCATATAAAAACTTGAATGTAATAATTATCAACTCCATCTGATAACTTTCTCACATGATAATTTAAAAGCACATGCACTACAGTGTCTTTTTCTTGTGAGAATATTCTTGTGATAAAAAAATGGACAAATAAAAGTGGCATCAATGAAGACAAGCAAAATGGTAACATAAGATTTATCATGAATGTGTTCTATACCCTGTACTACCTTGGGCTTCATACTTTGGCACAGTACCAGACACCCCAATATTAAGATGTAATTTCATGGTACATGTATTCTTGACATATATTGCCTATATTGATTCATTTTCTGTAAAACTGTGGCAGATGCCCTGCTGTAATCATCTTATCCTTGATAAGTATTACCCACCCTGACCCACTTCCTCAGTGGAAGTGTGACTGATGACTTGCTTTAATCATCTTACCATTGACCCCAATATTAGCCATATTGACTCATTTCCTCTGTCAAAGTGGACAGATGCCATGCTTAAATAATCTTGTCCTTGACAAATATTATCCATACTGATTCATTTCTTGTCAAAGTGTGAAAGATGTCATGCCTTAATCATCTTATCCTAATAAATATTATCCTTTTTTGACTTACTTCATCCATTAAAGTATGATAGTGACTTTAAACTCCTAATCCCACATATTTATTTTAACAGCAAGCACTGATACAAATCAATAAGACACTTCAACATCATTTGTTCAAACATAGTGTTACAAAAAGACATTTCTATAGTTGATTCATCTAAGCTTTCATCATCATCATCATCAGTCTCTTAACTTAGTGTGGTCGTTGAGGCACTGTGCTGCTGAACATCTGACCAGTTTCCTCCACTTGACTCGATCATGTGACAATGCCTGTGTCTGTGCAAAACTTTTCCTGGTCCATTCTGTGATGTTGTCACTCCACTTTTTTCTCTGTCTACCTCTCCTTCTACCACCTTGGACACTACCCTGCAGTACTGTTGTGGATAGACTGTTGGCTCTAGTGACATGGCCATACCATTTCAGCTTTCTCTTTTGACAATGGTGAGGAGGTCTTCAAAATGGCCTACATTGTGCCTGATGGTGTTGCGCACTTCATCATTTCTGATGTGGTCCATGTAAGAGATGCCAAGGATGGTTCTATAGCATCTCATTTCAAGTGCCTGAATTCTAAGCTTTGCTAGTAGCCAAATGTGCATGTGTTTGTGCATCTGTGTGTGTGTGTGTTAATGTAAGTCAAAAGGTAATATCTACTAGAGTATTCAAATTTCAACTGGATCAATGCACAAATAATCTCTGATATCATTAAAGCAATTCTGATAAAAAAGAAAATTGACAGAGAATCTTTTTTATGTCATATATCAAATATTATTTTGGGGCACTTTAACAATAAAACTGTTTATTTCAGAATAGAGCATTTTCGTTGTTTACTCGCTAGTAGAAGAGACTAAATTTGCATGCCACAAAATCTTGATGAAAATATGGTTTCAACCATACAAGTTTTGGTATTTTTAGTATGATGAAGACATCCAAGGTTGGATAAGATGGTTTGGAGCATTCCTAAGTAAGAGCCAGTTTCATTTGTCTGCAGGTTAAATGGTGTCAGTAAAGAGGATTTCTGACAGGGGATGTATTAAACATCAGAAAGATCACTGTCCTACATTAATTACTGTATATACTAACACATAAGTGAAGTCAAACTGCAAACTGCACCAAATCAGATTAACCATCACACAATGAGCCAGTAGATCTTGGTCTGTGCAGATTGTCAGGAATAATCAGTAGACTCTAGAAAATAGACCCTGATCTGCAGGCACATTATGCTATGGCTCCTAAGGATCATTGTTGTTTGCAGTTTGATTCTACTTAAAAGCAGGTTATGGTAGTTACACAATTGTCTGCAAGTAAGATTTCCAAGCTGATTCATATATATCAGTGGCAAAATTACTCTATATATGGAGAAAGACATTTCAGTCTGCATTTCCGATCTACTTACCAATTTTGTATTACACTGAGGATTTTGCCACTCCCCAGATGTAATTAATACACCAAAGTAAACTTTATTCTTAAAAATCAATTTATTAAAAGTTTTTAAAAAATGGTCTCCTTTACAGATGGGGTAAATGACAGCTTCATTATGAATGTAATTGGCATACTACTGGAAATGCACATATGATTGATTCCATTAATACCATATTTCATCAGGTGACCAATGGTCTGTTAATGGAATCAATCACACATGGGTTTCCAATGAAGGCATGTCTAAGGTTAAGCCATGCCAGTGTAAGTATACATATTTGGTACAGCTGCTTTTTATATTTGTCAAAGATGGTCCATAACATATTCTATATAAACTTATTTAGTGGAGGAGAATTCAACCTTGGTACACTGGCTCTTCATGTTTTCCTCTTGCTTTTCCTTTCATGGTATGATGTGCTTTAGTTTGGTACTTCAGATTTCCAAAAATAACAGTTTGCTGACTTATGAATCACTTCTTTTATTATATGTAGTAACGTTCAAGAATATTTTAGAAAATATAAGAATTGGATAAAACTTTTTAAAACAATCAAAAATTGATTTGCATTAGACTTAAACATTTTTCAAAATCTGTCTTGTACAGATTTCCTCTCTGGACGAGACCTTGAGGACTGGGATTACTTAAGACTCCGTTTTTAAAGAAAATCATATATTTGTCCTTTCAAGTAAATATACATTTGCAGCGTCTAACTACATGTACATGGTGGCTATAGAACATTGCAGGTAATGTGATCAACAAGATAGGATCAGATAGTGCTTGGGGTGGGGGTGGTGTTGTACCATAATAGTTTAGTGCTGTGATTGAACACACAAATGATTTCAATCTATAATGTAGAATAATAATTAAAATCAATTCAATGAGTTTTGTCATTGATAATTAAGTTCACTCCTCCAACAAAGATTCATTGGAATTTAATTATTTGTTTTTGATGGTTTAACGCCTTTTTTTTCCAGCACAATATATGCTATACATGGCGGCCAGAATTAATGGTGGAGGAAGAACCCGGACAACCCCCGGAAAGAACCACCGACCCATGAGAAGCTACTGGCAAGCTTTCTCACATACTACATTCGCCAAATCTTAGACTCGAACACGCGCAGACAGAAGTGAGATGCTAGTGGTCCATAATGGACAGCGCTTTAGACCACTAGGCCACTCGGGGCCCTTGAATTTAATTAAAGGTTGTTGCAGGTTATGACATTTTTTCAGACAATTGTTTTTTCTTTAAAAAGCCATAAAAAAAGGATGATTGTTACCATGCTACTAGTACATGTTCTTAATTAGACAAGTAGAAAACTTCTTTCATCAATATTTACTCTAAAACCTATGCAACTTCTATAGTATTTTGGCATCTTATGATAAAAAAATTAAGAAAACTATAACTTTATTTACATTATGTACCTGTACTTGCAATACACACCTGTACTTACAGTATACACCTGTTCTTACAATGAATAGCTGTACTTAACAATATATACATGTACATTCAACATTTAAATGTACTTACAGTGTATACCTGTATTTAAACATATGCCTGTATTTACAATATTTACCTGAAGAAACCATAATAGTACTTACAATATATACCTGTACTTACAATATTAAATATTTACCAGTACAAACTATAACAGTACTAAAATATATACCTGTACTTACAAACTGCTAATAATTTCAAACTTGGTTGTCTTTCTTATTTGCAGGGATGTGGAAATCCAGTCACCGACATTTTCATAAAACTGAACATCTTACTAGCTATGTGTACCAATTGAAAATTTATTAAATTTAAATTAAATTCCACACTGATAAGTATTAATAATATACACAAAAGAGTTCCTTAACCCTTTGAACCCTAATCTCTCCCATATTTCGGCACCCTAACCCGAGCCTCCCCGGCAAATTTTGACACTTTTATAGGGATCGGGTTATGACCATAGATAGCGAGGCCGGTATACCAGCCTTTCAGGTATATACACCATTACAACAGGCCGGTAACCGGCCTGTCGGGTTCAAAGGGTTAAGGGATGGACACTTTCTTGGCCAAAAAGAATTTTAAGGAATCTAAGACAAGACCATTTCTTCTTCTTAATTGTTGAGTATTTAAACCATATCTTTTTTTTCTCTAGTGATAATAAGATTATCAAAATGGCTACCTTAGTCAACAATTTAAATGTAAGAATGGCACAATTATATTTTAGCAAATGCAGTATTTTGGTGAAAGCCCCATGTTGATATGACCATCCATTCAGAAGGGAATGCAAAAATCAAGATTTTGAAGATGGATGCTGTGGCAGTTGTATTTAATTCAAGTTTGGCCTGATTTTTAATTTGAACAAGCAAGGCTTTTGGTGAAAACTCCATGTCAATCTGACTCTCCAATTAGGAGGAAAAGCAACAATATTTTCATGGCAGCCATACAGGATGTCAGATTGGTTTGATTTCCATTTGGGACCACCTAGGTAATTATATCAAAACTTTTGGGTGCAAACCCCATTCAATGCCACTGTTTATATTCATTAATATCAATAACAATAATTGTCAAGATGACTTTCTCGGTGGCCATACTGAATGTCAGAACACAACCATTTCTGTCTAGCACCAACTAGACATAGTATGAAGCATTGCAGGAAAATTCTCATGCTGATATAATCAAGGTGGAGTCATGATACCAAGGTTTCAAAATGGCTGCTCTGACAGACTTGCTGGCTGTAAGATTTGCACCATTTTCATCACACATCTGGTAAAGATAAGGCATTAGTGGAATTCCATATTGATGTCACCTACCACATTAAATGTCCAAGCCATGCCAGGGCCCCAAGTGACCGAGTGGTCTAAAGGGCTCTCCATTACGGATCACTGCCATCTCACCTCTGTGTGGGATTGAGTTTAAGATTCGGCTAATGTAGTTATGTGAGAAAGCTTGCCAGTAGCTTCTCGTGGGTCAGTGGTTCTTCCCTTGGTTTTCCCGGGTTCTTCCTCCACCAATATTACTGGCCACCATGTATAGCCTATTGTGTGCTGAAAAATGATGTTAAACCCTACAACAACAGCAACATCCAAGCCAAGCCATTAATATTTATGACTAGACCTTATGATGAATGTGTCAAGTTTCATGGCACTCCAAGAAAATCAGGCTCAAATTCAACCTTGAAAAACTGAAGAACCCTAACATTTGCAAGTCATTCCAAGCTACAATTGGAGGAAAATGTGATGGATGTTGATGTTAAAGTGATGACAGACACTTTCAACACTGTCATGACAACAGCTGCCAAGGACATCATTGGCCTCCATTGCACAAAGAAAAAACTCTGGATTACAGAAGAGATTCGGAATCTGTGTGATGTCTGAAGAGATCTCAAAACACCCAGACACACAACAGGGGCAATGACTACTGAGAAAAAAACAATAATACCAAATATAACTTGAAGAAAGCAAAAGAAGATTGAATTGGACAAAAGTGTACAGAAATAGAGAGCAGTCTGATAAAGAATAACAGCAAAAAGGCATTCCAAATTGTGAAAGACATCACCAGACAGAAGCAACCAAGAGACAGTACCATTCAAGATGAAAATGGAAAATGACTCACAGAAGTGACATTGCAGAAAGATGGACTGAGTATTGTAAAGAACTCTACAACCATCCGTCCACAGGAGACTCAGGGGTGCTTGAAGTTCCAAACTCCACAAATGATGATTTCCCCGTTCTCAAAGAAGAGGTGGAGTCAACAATAAGAGCAACGAGGAATGGGAAGGCAGCTGGAGTACTACTAACAAAAATCTGCAACAAGATCTGGCAGACAGGTGAATGGCCAACACAGTAGGCCCAGTCACTGATTATAACACTCCCCCATAAAGGTAATCTCCAGCTGTGCCACAATTACAGAACTATCAGTTTGATCAGCCATGCTAGTAAAGTGATGCTAAGATCATCTTGAACAGACTGAAACCACAAGCAGAATAAATAATCGCAGAAGAATTGAAAAAATATAAAATCTCAGAGATCTGTGTGAAATGTGCTTGCAACATCAACAAGACATCTATCATGGGTTCATAGATTTCAAAAACAGCTTTTTACAGGGTTTTGCATGAGGCTTTCTGGGCCACAATGAAGTACAACATGGGTCAAAAGTAGGGCGCATCATGAGCAAAGATTGAAAAGCCACTCAAGGACAGTCAGCATTGGATGACGTAACATCACCAAACTACTTTTTACAGATGACATTGATGGGATGGCAGGCAGTGAAAACCAGGTTGTCACCTTAGTGAAGAACCTGGATGAAACATCTTCCAGATTTGACATGAAGATAAGCACTGAAAGAACAAACCTGATGACAAATAGTGGCAAACAAATCTCAGCCAAGATTAAAGTCAGAGGACATTAACTGGAAACAGTGAGCCAGTTCAGATATTTTGGTGCCATAATCACAGAAGAGGGATCACGATCAGACATTTTGTCATGAACAGCACAAACAACGGCAGCTATGTCAAAGCTAAGACCCATCTGGATAGACAGGAATATCTGTCTGAAAACTAAAATCAGACTATTGAGAGCACTAGTCATCTCAATCTTTCTGTATTCATGTGAGGCCTGGACCCTGTTAGCAGAATTACAACCAAGAATCCATGCACTTGAAATGAGATGCTACAGAACCATCCTTGGCATCTCTTACATGGACCACATCACAAATAAAGAAGTGTGTAACACTATCAGGCACAAAGTAGGCCATTATTAAGACCCTCACACCACTGTCAATAATAGACAGCTGTCACTAGTGCCAACAGTCTAACCCCAACAGTACTGCAGGGCAGTGTCCAGGGTGGTAGAGGGAGAGGCAGACAGAGCAAAAAAGTAGACTGACAACATCGAAGAATGGTCCATGAAAAGTTTTGCAGAGACACAGGCATTGTCACATGATCAAGACAAGTGGAGAGAACTGGTCAGATGTTCAGCAGCACAGTGCTTCAATGACCAAGAGACATATGATGATGATGAGGGGGAGTAGCAATAAAAAAAATAAACTTGTGGAGATGGTCAATGAGCAACACACATCCTGTTATCTCCCTGGTTCATGACTACTAAAAGCTAAAATTAGAATGTGATATCATGGAAACTTGTAGACAAATCTTGAAATGAAAATTTTTAAAAATGTCACTAAAAGCTTGATAAGTGCCTCAAATATGTGAAGAAAAAATGTGGGCAGCTTAATTTTACCCTAGAACTTGATGCATTTTATTTTTCTGGATTATGTAAAATGTACTGTGCTTGAATTTGATGTTCAATGGTGAACCCTGGATCAAGGGTCAATTGGATAAATTATCACATGCCTGATATGCTTTTCAGATGGGTGTATAATAGCTATGTTTATTTTGTGTGCCTCAGTTTTAATACCCATATGTACAAACAACTGTTTTGTTTTTTCCCCCATTTTTAACATATGAATATACATTTGAAATGTTTTAAAGTTTCCATAGCTGTGCATTGCCTATGTTTCGCACGTTTAATATTTGTTTTATTTGAGTCAAAATAATGACCTTGGTTTCACTGTAAAATCTGCAAAAGTCATACAGGTTATATAAGCAAATTTGTTCATCTTAAATATAAACTGTTGTTTTTTAATATAATTTCTAATTTATTGAATCCTAATTATTGAATGATCTGCAACTTAACTGCTATCAAGAAATTCCAGTTGAACATTATTGATTGCTATGGACTTTTACAAGCCAAGAAGAGAGCATGTTGTGTCCAATTGTTATAATATCCAGAAGTGCGAATTTGTTTATCAACATGCATAGCTTACATTTTGACATCAGTGTGTGACATTCAATCCCAACTGTAATGTGAGTGCATATGTATTTTTTTAATGTAGATTTAACAATTTTTCAGTCATATAACTACAATGTCTGCAGTGAGGCAATTTATAGTGATGTCTAGCATTGGGGCATCTTGCTGCAGACATGTAGCATGATGTCCCACCCAGTCACATTATCTTGACACCAGGCCAGCAAGTCATGAAACTGACCTCTTAATGCTGAGCAGTTAGTGAGGCAGCTGTTAGTAACAATTTTATAAGTCTTTGGTATGACTTGGCTGGGATTTGAACCTGCAAACTCCTGCATCTGAGGTGGGTGCTAGCCACTAGGCCACTGGAGAGGTCCCAAATTGTACTCTATCAACCTTTTAGGTTGACCATGTCCATGTAATTGATCTTGCTGTATGAATTCTCTGGACATGTATATAATGATCTTCTAAAGGAATATGAATATATGTATAAAGATGTAAATAACATGAAAAATTGCAATTTAAAGTATGATTAATTCTAAAAATTGCCAATCAAATGTAAGATTACTTCAATTCTAAAAATTGCCAATCAAATGTAAGATTACTTCAATTCTAAAAATTGCCAATCAAATGTAAGATTACTTCAATTCTAAAAATTGCCAATCAAATGTAAGATTACTTTAATTCTAAAAATTGATTCCAATCACATAAATAATCAGTATTGAATGCCTACATGTCCTCTATGACTTTTACATTCATTAACTCAGGCCTTATAAAATGAACTACATCCAATGTATCCATTAAAAATGTATAAAGTGTGAATTAAATTCCTCTGAGAACAGATAAGTTCAAAAATAGTATCTTTACTTACTCCAATAAAAATAAAAATGTCAATCTTTAGATATGTTTAATAAGTCTGTGGTGTTTGTACTGCTTAATGGTTAACATAACAAATTTGACTTTGAGGGTGAATAAAAAGAAAAAGAAATAGACAATATAAATGTCTAGGCCCTGCACGTTTCTAAATCCGGCGTACGCTCACATTTAGTCAGTGAAATTCGTACTATTACACAGGTTGTGCGGTCGTCTTTCTTCAAAATTAACTTCAAAGTACTTAAAAAGCAAAATATTCCCAGAATGCCAACATTCAAACGTAATATCACATCTTCAAAATTCTGCCAAAAAGATATAACTTACTTTGAGTACTTCAATTTCGAATGCAGAATTGAAATACTTACCTTAAACAGATAGACTATCGAGAAGCACGTGTTCAACTGCGGCGGGGAAATTTGTTAACTGTTGTGGATTATGAGCGCTGTAACTTGATTTCAGCTAGAATTGTGAGAGTAACCAGTGTCGAAATGTTTCTAAGTGCAGACCAAGAGGATTGATAAATAGGAAACTATCGTTGCCACTTTTAGAAAGAACATTTATGCTTTAATGTTCAGTAGATTATTTATTTCTTAAATAACATATAGTGTAGTGTCTGTGTCCGTCAACACAATTTTTCCCTAAGATACAAAGCAAGAAAGGTTGCTTTGTACTAGAAACTAGGAAAGACTATTCGCACGACCGCCGCGTACATGATATGCAGAAGCTATTCGCACGGCCGTTGCGTACATAATTTATCTCTATTTAAGGAGGTGCCAATTAAATAGTTGATCCTACCTCGCCCCACACACCCCTCGGGGAGGGGGACAACGCAGTAAACTTTTTGTGTCTATGAGGGGGGCGTGGGAGAAGAACTCTTCTTGAAATTGCTATAGGGCTTCATATCACTTTAATTATGCCTAGGGTACAATGTTTGCACTTTTCTGCCCTACATGCAGCAGTAATATAAACTTAGCATCTATTACCAGTCATATACAAATCTCATGCACTGACTAGGACCCAGAAAACAATGACTGCATTTTCCCCAAGCTAATCGTGATCTGTGATATTTCTAAAAATTGAATCAGTTACCACATGATCGTTGCATCATAAATTAGACCTTATCATAATTTAATTGTGTTCTTTGCAATTCATATTCAATACAAGATAATCCATCAATTTCCTTGTATTGTTTTTTTTAGTCTTATTAATTGCCAAAACCTCTAGCGGCAATGATGAATGAGGATTTATTGGACTAAGTGTTTTATTGCCCATCATTAATCTACTATACGGCTGACATTATTAGTGGCCTTAACGAAGTCTAAGGGTGAGGGGTCTAAATGTTGGATTTTTTAAAATACGAAACATTTGACAATTAAGGCAGGTTATTTAAAACTACATTTTATTTTGAAAACAAACCTTTTTTTTGTCTTTAAATATTGCACAGAATTTTTTGTTAGTGATATAGAAATTGGATTTTGGGGGTTTCGTGTCCTCAATTCGCACGGGGCCTGCGTGGCCCTATAAGTTATAACTGCTGCTGTTTGTATACTATGTTCTAACCGCGATAAACGACATATAATTTCCTGGTATCTTTTGGTTCTGGTTTCCTTGTTTTCGACACAGGTGCTCGACGCGAGCTAGATGTAGAAAAAAAACCCATAACAATAATCTAAAAAAAAAAATCATACAGAGCGACAAAAATACCTTAGATTACCCCCATGACCCATTTTGACATAGGACCCTCTCTATTATACAATATATAAAGAAAAAGTAAGTAACTTCCAAATACTTGGTTCCACCCATGACCCTCGATTTTCTTTTGCTATTGCCGTATTTCAAAGCACACGACCATTCTCTATGACTTGTTTTACTCTTGAGATATTTTTCTATTCATCAACTATTATTCTTATTGTTTTTTTTTTTCTTCACATCAAGCTCGCGTCGAGCACCTGTGGTTTTCCATACATCATGAATATGATTGTGACCAAAACGTACCTAGTGAATTGTAAGGAATTGGCATGTATCTATCAAGCTCGCGTCGAGCACCTGTGGTTTTCCATACATCATGAATAGGATTGTGACCAAAACGTACCTATCTTATTACCAAAGAATGGCTGGGTTTCGCAAACATTCGCGCGCAGTGACAATTTAAACCGAATAGTTAGTCATCCCAGATCACAAACTTACATGTGGTACATTTAGCCGAGTTAAACTATTCGACATATTCGGATTCGTCCCTAATGTATTTGATTATGGTCGTGCGGTTAGTAATTTCTATTACTGGGAAACGTCAGCCATGCGAATAGTTTCTGCAAAAGTTGGTACATGACAGCCCAGTGAATAGTCACTTCACCAAAAAGATATAGAGACACATACATTTAATGTACAGTTCGTTCAGTCCCGTGTATTATTAATTAGTTAAAACACAGTAAACATATACGTTAATTATTGGCGGTGAGGAAAGAGTGACAATTATAAATATACAGGAAAGGACAATAGTATGTTCGGAGGTGGCACATCACATTCATCATGTTATTTTGTAACCCAATGAACAACTTTCTTTTGCATACCAGGGGCCAGCAACGTGGAACGCATTGTCCATTGAAATTAGATCTCAAAACGCAGCGATCTCTTTCAAGAGTGCTCTTAAAACACATCTATTTCGACTGCAAGAACAAGACCTAATAATATTTTCTACCTTAAACATTGCCAGCAGTGTTTTAAAATCTGTTTTCTAATTTCACGGTGTTTGTTGCTTTATTTGTAGTCATATCATTTTTTTATGTAGTAAAGCGCTTAGAGCTTCGAAAGATTAGTCAAAGTCCTCATTATTATTATTATTATTATTATTATTACTGAAATATATCACAACAATTAGACGCATTTCTGTACATTACACTCATTAAAAATGTACACAAATATTCAAATATCCATGCTCTGATATATCCTTACATCCATGATTACTAACTTTAGTTATAACTCATTTCAACAAGATCTAGAATATTACATAAATAGATGCATTAGTTTACTATGAAGTAACCAAATAGCGAATTGAAATATTAAGTCTGACCACGAGCTAACAATCTTTACATAATCATAGTTCATTTATTAAATACTCATGTACATTAAACACTACAAAGATAATTATACGTACTAAAGATTCTACTGCACATAATTAAAATTACAATGCCGTAATATATTCTGCAATAATCAGGCAAATAACTTACTGACCTTTTATAACCTTCCATCACAATATTTTGGCAATTACGAAGTTCCTAGCTAAAAGTACTCAATTAAATTAAGATTAAAATGGTGACCCTACATTCTCTCGATTCCGACTGGATATAGAATCTACCATGTTCTATTTAACTTAACAGACAAATGCCCCTAGGCCGTCCGTCAACGTAGTGAGATTTACGACGCCTACGAGGGTCATTTGACAAGACGCAACAAGATCGTACCCTTATGAAGAGTACCGCTATAACCGCGGTTTGTAACATATACACATGGCTTTAAACCAGTATATCTCTCCCCCCCCCCCCCTTCCACTTACGCAATTGCTGGCAGGGCAAACGGACAAGACCCCAAAGTTGCTTCAAATGCTAATGCGCGTTACTACGCGTAATAAAAAGATATATATATATATATATATATATATATATATATATATATATATATATATATATATATATATATATATATTAGGATTTTAACGTAGCTTTAAAAATTGTTCAGTCATATTCCTACGATGTCTGCAGTGAGGCAAGTTTATAGTGATGTCTAGCACCAGGACATCATTCCGCAGACATGTATCATGATCTCCCACCCAGTCACATTATTCGGACATCAGGTCGACCAGTCCTAACACTAAACTCTTAATGCTGAGCGCCAAGCGAGGCAGCTGTTAGTACCATTTTTATAAGTCTTTGGTATGACTCAGCCGTGGATCGAGCACACGACCTCCTGCTTCCGCTTTAGAATGCAAGCTTTAGAACGTATGACATGGCACATGTATCTCGATTTTGCAGAACTAAAAAAGCACATTTGGAGCGAATTCAGGAAGTAAAAGGTGTATTTTTTGGTCATTCTTATTACCAGCTGGTGAAGACAGTTTATGCCTTGTCACTTCCATACTGTTTGTAAGTATCCTGTCTGGCGTCTATAGCTATCCTTAATCCGAAACATTGTATCAAAATCGTTAACGAGGAATTTGGCAAAGTAGCTCGTATGTAGCACGAAACATCTTTAGTTCATTAATCTGGTTTTCATTATCCACAGACAAATAAAATAAATCTAAGGTTTTCGTGTCAGCGTCTATTGTTTTTTTTTTTAAAAAAGATAATATAATATATTTCATGTATGAGTGCAGTGTGAAGTACGCACGAGTGTAGTATCGTAAAATACTGAGCGATTCTGTCAATGTAAAGTTAACGGAGAAAAGAACGAGCATATAATAAAGTATGCACACTGGTCATGAGGCATACTTGATAGGAATAATACCATTTCATCTCTACTATTTCTTCTTTACAAGTGATGCCAATCATCAATAGTGGGTATGACGCTTTGATTTTGATCGTTGTAGTTTCCAGTTCACATATTTTGCCAAGTACGATGGTCACGCTGGTTTATACAATATTTAATTCTCATACATAGAAAATTCCATCTGGAAACGGGTGACTGCGGGTCATTTTCGCTGCTTTATCTACAGTTTCATTATTATTTTATAATGTAATTAGATATAGTATGTCCTAGGATAACAATAAAATAATAAAATTAGTGGGATGAGGGAGTTAATAAAGAGTTTGGGTATAAAATACAAAATATTAAACACAAACAAAATCGGGGTGCAGCCGAATGTTTCGAACCCGCGACCACTTAAATCACAAAAGCACAAATGTGGGTGATTATATATATGACTAAGCAGCCAACCATATATAATACGTTTCTCAAATTGCATGATCAACTATATTTATGTAATTCCTGAGATATTTTAGGGTTGTTTGACCTTGCAAAGCTTTTGATTTGGAAAAGGAGTTTGAATATATAATTAAATTTGTTTTTACGACTGTCCCTGACACATTTAATTTTGCGAAAGGAAAGTTAGTTTATGGTCGAATGCAAACACTGGGTAAACATTACAACATACAACATTAAAGAGATGACAATCAGTTTTAAGCTTTGGGTCATCATGCATTCAATGCAGTCAGCAGATATGTAGTGTAGTCATATCATTAGAGATGGGGTAAAGCGCTTAGAGCTTCGAAAGATTAGGCGCTATACAAAGTATTCATTATTATTATTATTATTATTATTATTATTATTATTATTATTATTATTATATGCATAAAAACAATTTTAAATTTCGAATGTTTAAACACCATTTTCCCGGACTTTTTTTTAGAACTATGTTTAAGCTTATCTGTAGTTTATGTTCACATAAGCTTTCTCCAAGTCGAAAAATAGCAACTGTATGTGTCTTTATTAGTAACAGCCTCTGGGACAAATGCATCAAGTCTCGCAATATGATATATCGTGCTTTTCTTTCGTTTAAATCCATATCGAACTTCTTCTGATAGTAGTATGTTGGACTCAAGATACCAAATTAGTCTTTCATTTAAAATCTGTTGCATAGTTGTCCAAAAATAACACGATATGGGATGATATGTGGAAGGGTCAGTCTTGTCCTTTAGTGTTAAGGTAATTGTATAAGTGGTGCTTCCTAATACACTGAATGAGAGAAGTCATCAGTTTCCCCTTTTATTGAAAATGTTTGGCAATAAATTGAAAGCTGTATCAGGCAAGTGTTTTAAAAATTGAAAGTAGATATCATCAGGTTCTTGTGAAGTGTTTCGGATGTTACCAAGATAGTTTTCGCTCTTGGAGACAGAAAGGTTTATTATGATCTTCAGCATTAGAATACTTGAAATTTTAAGAAAACTCTTTTCCTGGTTTTGACATGACGAAAGTTTCCAGAATAATTATCTTGTAAGGAGTTTTTCGATATTTGTGTTTGTACGGTTACCATATTTCTCTTAAATGTCTTAGTCAGCAGCATATTCTACATTGATTTAATAAAGGAAGGGGAATTCAGCCCGAACACATATGATTCGATGTTTTTTTTCTGGCTGTATCTGACCAGTTCAGGTCGATATATACGAGTAGTTATTCTGATTTTTGTATATATCGTTAACGTATCATGGAAATATTTAAGGACCCTTTTCTCCCTGTTTGCTAGAGCCTTTGTATACATCTGGGTTTGATAAAACGTTTAGGAATCGCCGACCTTGATCGTATCTTATCCGCAGAAACATCCAATGGTATACAAAGGATACAACGGTCATTCAGAAATGTGTTCAACTGGTTGTTGATAAGAACTGAGTTATTATTTTAGGGCTGGTTGTTGCGCGTTTGCATCGAGTCGCATGAGGTCAGAAGTCATCCGATGAGCTTTCGTAATGGGTGGATTTTTAGATTCTTCTTGCATGCTGTTGACAGTGTCTTGGGCTTGAGATAACGACACAGCTGTTAGAATTTACACCTTAACTCTAATTTTGTTTAGTATTTAAGCTAAGAAGCTCAGTGGAGGCGTAGATCTAAACCTGCAGACAATACAAAATGTTCATCATCAAATAGACCCAAAAGCCCGTCCTTATAAGCCCACCATTGCTGCGGGCGAGAAGAAAATATGCTCTGCCACAAATGGCTGACAGAGAGAGGCATCGTAAATAACAAGCTGAAATGCATTTGAAAAGCATCTAACACATTTAGAA
Source organism: Unio delphinus (assembly GCA_029339505.1). NCBI lineage: Eukaryota > Metazoa > Mollusca > Bivalvia > Unionida > Unionidae > Unio > Unio delphinus. The sequence continues at coordinate 13,138,712 of JAQISU010000323.1, forward strand.
TCTAATATAACATATACTTTTTTCTCTTTCAAAATTGTATTCGTTCCACATTTGTCATAGCTCAGCCGAACGTAATTCTGTGTGTTTCCTGTAAAATGAGCACATTGAAGAACTGGAGCTTGTCGCTTAGCAATCCAATGTGTTGCAAGGCTCATGAAAGAATCTTTGCTATGTTCAGCTATCCATGTATCAACCGTTAGACAAATGGATTTCACTTCATCAATATGTACATGGACACAAAAAGGCCTGACGTTGTTGTACATGTCAGGAACTATTTTCTCGAAAACAATATTTCCTGCTAGGCATGATAAACCTTGGCTCCAACAAACCAAACAGACTTGAAGCATACTTTTCCCACGTTGGAATACGGCTGAATGTCTACTGACAATTATGTTGCCACTAGCAAGATGTATTTTGTTTGCCTCAGCACTCTCTATTGCCAATGTATTTTCGTTTTGGCTGCTACTTCTGTTATCGTCATCTGGATGTTTGCCTTAACTGACGATCTAACTCGTGCTCCTCACACCCACTGAAAAATGTCCAGACTGGACTACACTTTTCGATAACAATAATCTTAGGCCTTTTAGTATTGTACTTCTTATCGCGCACATACACCAATGTTGAATATCTTAAACACCATTTTACATCTATTGTAACCGTCACTCAGCGACGCATGCAGATTGCAGACCCACATGCCTGGCTAGTTTCAGACGGAACCGGCTACTTGCCTCCCACATAGCCAGCTATAGTAAATAAACAATGCTGATTGCAATGAATCTGCAGTTAAGGAAGGTTGACCTAATTGTACTTCGTATTCGGCTGCAGCATCTGATTCGGTCTAATGCGAATACCTCCTTTATAAAGCTATTAGGGGCTAAAACGAATACAATAATAATAATAATAATAATAATAATAATAATAATAATAATAATAATAATAATAATAATAATAACAACAACAACAATAACAACAACAACAATAATAATAATAATAATAATAATAATAATAATAATTATTAATAATAATAATAATAATAATAATAATAATAGTAATAATAATAATAATAATAATAATGATGATAATAATACTAAATATAGGGAATACCATTTGGTATGAATTAAAATTACTACTAGTGTTACACCAGTAGTAGCTATAATTCTTTCGCAATGGTATTTATATTCAATGTCACAGTACAGGATAAACCAGATGTTAGCATGGGTATGTTAAAATCCTGAGGCTAGAATTTCTCGCCGGCAAAATGTCCGAGGTGTCCAGTGACTTTATTAAAATAGCCATAAACTCATGGCGCGCGGTTTATTTTGCCAAAGTCAGTTACGTAACCTTGTTCACAGGTAAGTTGCGATTTCTTTTTGGAACAAGGCATCGTCCAATTATTTTCGTAAACATCTTTGGCAGACGGTTGGGAGGGGCTATGTCTGATCATTAGAAACCTCCTCCAGCCGGAAATGAGTTAGGCGTGCCAGACATTAGAATCTTAAGTTTAAATATATCATCTTGAGAATCGAAATTTTAGTTGCTACAATTATTTTGCAAGACGGAATGCAAAGAAACTACTCAGGGACCATTCGTAATGGCGGATTTATTCAGGGAATACTTAGAAAGCTTCGAAACAGGTAAATTATTATTTGCTCGATTGTTGTGAAGTAATACTGCAAAGTGTACTTTAATTATTGCAGTATATCTATATATTTGAGTATATATAAAATCACCATTGTAGTTTGATTCATTCGTAGTGTTTGATATACATGCGTATTTTGAGATATGAGTAACGCGATGTGTAAAATTAATATTGTAATTCGTTATTGGGTTGAGTCGTAGTAACCTCATGCATATATTCATTTGATATTATAGATTTGCAAATGTTGAATTGAATTATAAACTTGTATAATGTTACGGTTTGCAACATTAGTATAGGAATTTACCTATTTGTGTATACATGTGAAAGACTTCACCAGAAAGAAGCAACCAAGAGTCAGTACCATTCAAGATGAAAATGTAAAATGCCTCACAGAAGCAAGTGACATTGCAGAAAGATGGACTGAGTATTGTAAAGAACTCTACAACCATCCGTCCTCAGGAGACTCAGAGGTGCTTGAAGTTCCAAACTCCACAAGTAATGATGATTTTCCCATTCTCAAAGAAGAGGTGAAGTCAGCAATACGAGCCCTGAAGAATGGAAAGGCAGCTGGAGTAGACAACATCCCAGCTGAACTTATCAAGAATGGTGGGGAATCAGTGATAGAACTACTAACAAAAATCCGCAACAAGATCTGGCAGACAGGCGAATGGCCAACACAATGAACCCAGTCACTAATTATAACACTCCCCCAAAAAGGCAATCTCCAGCTGTGCCAAAATTACAGAACAATCAGTTTGATCAGCCATGCTAGTAAGGTGATGCTGAAGATCATCTTGAACAGACTGAGCCCACAAGCAGAAGAAATAATCGCTGAAGAACAGGCAGGGTTTTGTAGTGGAAGAAGCACAACAGAACACATTTTCAATCTTAGGGTTCTGTGTGAAAAGTACTCACAACATCAACAATACATCTATCATGTGTTCATATATTTCAAAAAGGCTTTTGATGGAGTGTGGCATTAGGCATTGTCACCCTCATGTAAACACCGACGGTGACCTGATGTATCAATCTTTAAAAGATGTCAGTTGAGGAAGAGAAATTTTGCAAAATGTTATCATTGGCAAATGAACCCTAATAAACGTATTCGTGGAAAGGAAGTTTTAGCCCGCCTAGAGACCCCTATAATGCCTCTAGCACAGACCTTCCTTGCTCTTCTACACCACGGCAAGGACAAGGCAGTGTTACGTACATGTATATTTGATTTAAGTCATTAATTTTTTTATTTTAATTGCTTGTTTGTCAGATTCATCTTTGACATTTTAAGATAAAGATTCATTCATTGGGAAATATTTTTTTTAGAAAGTGGGATGACCTGTACTATAAGAATAAACACCAGGTGTTGACCTCATTTCTGACCTGGCTTCAGAGTTGTAAACAAGCTTTTAAAGTGATTGGTTGTTTCCATGGACATTATGGAGCTTTGTTATAAACGTCTTTCTATTTTTAGTTGGGTCATACGGTGTGCACGAGATTTTTTTAACGTAAATTTGTACTGAAGATTTCTTGAAGATCATGTGACCCCTTCCTTGTTTACAAAAAACAGGTATATAAATTATGTTTTGGAGCGAACTATTTAGTAGAAGTTGAGCTGTTAGAATATTAAGTTGTATTGTTTTGAGTTATTTTAAATTACTGAAAATTATTTCAATTCGTTTGGATCAAGAGGATTTATTTTCTTATTTATCTGGAAAATAATTGTGCTCATTGAATTTCATAAGACCAAAGCTGACTTCATCACGTGACATCGTCTTCCATCTTGGATGCTTCATTAAGATTCGAACTGGGAATTATTAGGATATTTTATTACCAGGACTTTTGCAATTTCACTAGTAGATTATATATTTTGAAATATTTTTGGATTAATTTTGGAATTGATTCTTAAAACCGTAAGTTTATTTTTCTTTTCTGGAAAATATTTGTGCTCAATAAATTGTTTATAAAGTTTTTACAAGCTTGTTATTTTCACTCTTTCTATGTTACTGTTTATTTAAGCCTAAGCACGTAACATATAAATCGGGGGCTCGTCCAGTATTGGGATCAATTGGAATTAGGCTAGGAATTTTTTTCAGAAAAATTTTGGTTTAAATTTGAATTCCCCTAGTTTTTGGAAATTTTTAAAAAATCTTTAGTGAGATTGATAGGCTTGTATTAAAATGACATCTAAAGTTGAAATATTTCTTTCTAATCCTACTCAGGAGCAATTAGATCTTTTCAACAAGGATGAGTTGATTCAACTTGCTAGAAAATATGATCTTTCTGAAGTCAAGGCTTCTTTAACGAAACAAGATATCAAAAAGATTTTGGTCCAATATTTGGTTGAAAAGAATGTTTTGGAAAAAAGTGCTTTGATTTCGGTCAGTAGGTCTGCATCAGACCCTGACATTAAAATAAAGAAATTAGAATTAAAATTCAAGATGGAATTAGAGTTGAAAATGTTGGAATTTCAGGAAAGGGAGAAAGAAAAACAATTACAAGATGACAAAGAGGAGAAAGAAAGACAATTTGAATTACAAAAAGAGCAGATGCCCATTCGGTTACAAGAAAAACAAATTGATAAGGCGAGAGAGAAGGAAGAAAGGGAATATCAATGTAAAATGAACGAAATAGAGCTGGCAAGTGAAAAACACCTTCATACTTCAAATCCAAATTTAAGTTTTGATTTAGCAAGGGATATTAGTTTAGTGCCTCCTTTCAGAGAAAAAGAAGTAGACAAATACTTCATTCGTTTTGAAAAAGTTGCTAAAAGTTTAAAGTGGCCAAGGGAGCATTGGACTTAGTTATTGCAATGTGTACACACTGGTATTTACACTTCACTGTCTGTTCATCAAAGTGGTGACTATGATGTGGTTAAAGAATGGATTCTAAGCGGTTATGAGTTAGTCTCTGAAGCTTATCGGCAAAAATTCAGAAATTACAGAAAAGAAGCTGGAAATCTCATGTCGAATTTGCTAGAGAGAAAGAGCAGTTGTTTGATAGATGGTGCTTAGCAAAGAAAGTCGAACAAGATTATCGAAATCTCAAGCAAATGATATTAATTGAACAGTTCAAAAACAGTGTCCATAGTGACGTTAACTCTTATCTTGATGAGCAAAGGATTGAAACCTTAGAGAATGCTGCTCGAGCTTCTGACGAATATTCTTTGACATATAAAGTTCCTTTGTTAACAAGACTTCTACTCAACAGTCTTCTGGCAGAAAAGTATTTCAGCTCAATACAAGCCCTTAAACTCAAACTAGCACAACTTTCAAAACTCAAACTTCAGAGAAGCTTGATTCTAGATCCTTGTCTCTTTCGATGTGTACCTATTGCAAGAAAAAAAGGACACGTTATTTCTGATTGCTACAAATTGAAAAATAAGCATCAGAATCAAGACTTACCTGTTCCAAATGCTCGTATTTATAAGAGGTCGAAGTCACGGTCATGTATTGAAAACAATACATTTGTTGGGTTTAATAAATCCCAGTCTGATTTTATTATGGAGAATTATCAGCCATTCATATCGAAGGGTTCTATATCCCTCTTGGGTGATTTAGCCAATCCCACCCGTATTAAAATTTTAAGGGACACAGGAGCTTCTCAGAGTCTTTTATTGTCAGGTACTTTACCTTTTTCTGAGAAGTCCTCTTATTATGAAAGTGTTCTTATTCCGGGAGTAGAGTGTGGCTTTGTTAATGTTCCTCTCCATTGTGCAAATTTGTCATCAGACTTAGTATCAGGACCTGTGACAGTCGGAACAGTCTCGGTTTTACCCGTTGAGGGCATTCATTTATTGCTAGGCAACGACTTAGCTGGAGACAAGGTTGTGGTTAATCCACCTGTAACTGACAAGCATGATTTGGATCAGAAAGTTGATCCAATTGAAAAAGAATTCCCTGATATATTTCAAGCTTGTGTAGTTACCAGAGCTATGAGAAAGAAATCTCTTGAGAATGATGTTGATGAAGCCAGTATTCTTTTAGCTGACACGTGAATAGGTCAGGCTTTTGATGAGGTCACTTTTACTCCTTGTTTGGATCAATCAGAAGGTATTGATCATAGTGATCCTCTTTTAACACCTCATTCTCTTTATTCTAATCAGGGTGATAACCGACAGTCACTTGTCGTCGAACAGGAAAAGAGATCCCGAGATCTCCTGTTTGTTTCAAAGGGCCATAAGTGAGACTGAAGCCACTGAAGTTGCTGTCTGTTATTTCATTAAAAGTGGAATTATTATGAGAAAATGGAGACCTCCCGAGGTACCTGCTAGTGATGAGTGGTCGGTGAACTATCAAATAGTAGTTCCAAAACCTTAATGACAGGAAATACTTAATCTGGCCCATGAAACTCCTTTGGGTGGTCATTTAGGGATTAATAAAACTTATCACAAGATCTTGACTAACTTCTATTGGCGAAAAATCAAAAGAGATGTTGCCAAATACTGTAGATCTTGTCATAATTGTCAAATGATAGGAAAACCCAATCGGAAGATACCTAAGGTTCATCTGCAACCTATTCCTGCCTTTGACGAACCATTTAGTAGAATTATGGTAGATTGTGTAGGTCCTTTACCGAAGACAGTGAGGTAACCAATACCTGTTGACCATTATGTGTGCGGCAACAAGGTTTCCAGAGGCAATTCCGTTGAGGAATATAAAATCTAAAACAATAGTAAAAGCTTTGATAAAGTTGTTTTACTCAGTATGGCCTTCCCAAATCTGTTCAGTTTGATCAAGGTTCAAACTTCATGTATGGAATTTTCCAACAAATTATGTATTAATTGGGCATTCAGCAATTCATATCTTCTGCCTATCACCCTGAGAGCCAAGGGGCATTAGAAAGATTCCATCAGACTTTGAAAAATATGATCCTATCATATTGTTTTGATACGAATAAAGATTGGGATGAAGGCATTAATTTACTATTGTTTGCTGTTAGAAAACCAGTTCAAGAATCTTTAAGCTTCAGTCCCTTTGAACTGGTTTTTGTACACACTGTACGTGGACCATTGACGTTATTGAAACAAAAACTTCTTTCTAATGAAGATACCGAGATCAATCTTCTTGATTATGTTTCCGATGTTAGATATAAGTTGTCAAAGGCTTGTGAGGTCGCAAGAGCAAATCCGCACTCTGCTCAATGTAAAATGAAATCAAGATATGATAAAAAATCGAAGGAAAGGAGTTTTCAGCCTGGTGATAGAGTCCTGGCTCTCTTACCAATGCCACAAAATCCTCTTTAGGCCAAATATTATGGTCCCTACACAGTTGACAGGAAAATTAATGACTTAAATTACATCATAAATACTCCTGGGAGACGCAAAAAAAACAACTTTGCCATATAAACAAGCTAAACGAGTATATAGCCATGTTAAACATGTAATTAATTTAGTTGTACCTGTCCCACTCAATGAAGGAATATCATCAGATTCTATTGATATTGAAATGACGAATCTTTGTAATTAGTCAGCAGCATGGATGCTTACCTAATGTCTTGATGTACAGAATAGAACCCCGCCGCACAACATGGAGGGAGCTTAATATGTCACCCAAACTACACATGTCAAATGGTCATCATACCTATTAATGAAAGTATCATCGATGTAGAAGGGTACATGGTTATCAACCAATTTTTGAAGTGTCCAATAACGGACCCTATAAAATGCATTTTTACGACTTAGAAAACCATAAACTAATCAGAAAAGTCAGCACAACTAACAAGTATTCTAATCCTTTTCAAACAATCTAATTATCAATGTTAATAAATGATAATTTAGGAAGAATTTACCGTATCCTATCGGTAAATGTAACTGAATCATGAAACATCGTACAACACATCAACAGAGGTCCAAAATAATGGAATATTCGGTAATAAATATCAAATCCAAACTATCATTATCCCCGAATCAGACCAGGCGATACAAAAGGACTTTGGTCGAAAACTCTTTTGAAAAATAAATTCTAATTGATATTATAGTCCAAACATATGTTCTACTTGCTCTTAATAATCCAAACAAATCTGTTATCTCAAATAATGCCTATGCAATCAATCTCTCTTTTAGAATTAACATCAAACACAAAAATGATAATAATGAAATTACATAGTAAGGTGTGCAATGATTGTATAAAAATGTATGTAAATTAAAACAATCTTGAACTCGTATATATATGTGACAGAGCTATTTCGATTAAGGTTTCATTTTCCATGATGTTCCTTATTTCAGACAAAGCCGCATTCAGTTCACAAAACGTCGGCACATTCAGAAGAAGAAGATTTCTAATACAAATACTAAGTACCCGAAAATAAAACCCCGAGATAATACATTGTGTCCCTTAATATCGTAAAAGGGATTGGATTGGTCGCATATTCAACAGGTAATATCGAACATATCAACATGAAAGGTCCATAACAAAGTCAGTTTGAAGTATCGTGAATCGTTCCTCTTCCCGCTATCGCTTCTCCTATTTGTCTGTCTTTATGAAACGAGAGAGATTGTTTTGCAAGTCTGGACTCACTACTTTAATGAATGTGGTATTTTATAAGGTCATTAAAGAAAAGTAATTTAAGTAGCTAACTTTTTTTGGAAAGCTTGGCGAGACCGGAGAAAACAGGAGAAAAACAATGTTGGAATTTACTCCAAGGATGACAATAATGTATATAATATTAGGCGCTAAACGCTCTCCTTGTACCGAATCTGCATTCGATAACATATTGATATCGATACTTGTAACAATATGTTAACGATTATGCATGCACAGGAGACGACTTCTTCAAGCAGATCGGTTGTGTTTGACATTGTTAATGGTCTTCAAAGAGAAAATAACTTTAATTTGTGTATAAGTGTATTGTATTACAGTTACGTATATTTAATATAAGTCATTTATATTGATTTTTATTGTCTGTTATTGTATGTTTGTTTGATTCAAATTTGGCATTTTAGGTTTAAAGATTCGTTCATTGAAGGGGGGGGGGGGTGACCTGTACTTTACAGAGTAAACACCAGGTGTTGACCTCATTTCTGATCTGGTTTTAGAGTTGTAAACAAGCTTTTAAAATGTGTATAAACATCTTTTTATTTTAGTTGGGTCATAAGGTATGTACGTGATTCTTTGAACGTAAATTTCTTCTGCTAGTTTCTAGAAGATCACGTGACCCTTCCTTGTTTACGTAAAAACAGCTATATAAATTATGTTTTGGAGCGAGCCATTCAGTAGAAGAAATTGGACTGTTAGAATATTAAGTTGTATCTTTTTGAGTTATTATAAATTACCTTGTACTGGAAATTGTGTCAATTCGTTTGGATCAAGAGGAATGATTTTGTTATTTATCTGGAAAAGAATTGTGCTCATATAAATTTTTATTAACAAGAACTGACTTTATCCAGTGACATTGTCTTCCATATTGGATACTTATCTGGAATTGGAACTTAGAATTATTTGGACATTTTATTACCAGGACTTTTGCAATTTCTCTAGTGGATAATATTTTGAATTATTTTTGATTAATTTTCAAACTGATTCTTAAAACCGTACGTTTATCTTTTCTGAAAAAATATCTGTACTCAATAAATTGTTTATTAAGTTTTAAAAGCTTGATATTTTCACTCTTTCTATGTTACTGTTTATTCAAGCCTAAGCACGTAACAATTATCCACATGTATGCCTGTCTGTCTGTATGTATGTATGTATACACGTATATGTGTGGGTGTGTGCGTGCGTGCGAGCGTTCATGCATGAATGTATATATGTATGTATCAATTTGTATGCATGCATGTACTTGAAAAAAGTAAGCATTTCAAAGCCAATTGTAAAATACTTCCGTGTGATTTCATCTTAAGGAGTTGCGGTCATGGAAAGTTTCCATTGAGAAAGCTGTCTCTTTTATTCTTGTAGGCATGACATACAGACATAGACTTACACACAAACACACACACACACACACACACACACACACACACACACACACACACATATATGTATGTATGTATGTATGTATGTATGTATGTATGTATGTATATATATATATATATATATATATATATATATATATATATATATATATATATATATTCATATATATGTGTGTGTGTGTGTGTCTCTTTTAGGACTGGCTTCAAATTAAAATTCATTTCAATTTGATTCTATTTGATCATTTTTAAATTGGAGAGGTATTTCCCTTTTTATTTATTTTTCTTTTGCACCCCCCACCCGGCCCATATCATTATTTATAAAAATCAGATCGTGATTTCTGTTGAAATGTGGTTATGTAATCGTTGGTTATCATGAAAATGTTGTGACATGAAGGACAATACATTTATATTTTATGGATTGCAGAATCGTATGGTCTGCAATTACATCAGCTGTTGCTGTTATTATTTATCATCTTTGACACTAGTATATAAGTGATTACTTTGTCCATTCAAAGATGCCCATTGAGAGATATTTACTTACAAATATATATATATATATATATATATATATATATATATATATATATATATATATATATATATATATATATATATATATATATATATATATATATATATTCGTCCATACAGTCAGGCGTAAAATTTGAGAGACCCAGATAAATTGACATGCTATTCACATTAGCAAAAATAGCAAGTGGAATTATGTTTGTTTATTCTCCATCTTTCTCTTTAATTTTGAATCAATTCGTTTCCTACTATGCATGCAATTATACAAATAATTGACAAATAAATCCTCTGTTATTACTGCATACAGCATCGTTCATCAGATAGTTGCTAGTTAACATTTCTATGCAACTTTCTGTTCCTCCGTTATTGTCGGGTTGACCAGAATTCCAAAATGGGAACGAGCTTGGAATAGGGTCTCCTCTCACTGATGTATAATTGGACGGAGGAGTTATAGTGCTACCCCCCAGCCAGAACCTACCGCAACTTCCTGAAACAAAAATTTTGATTATAAAGTTACGTCTTCGCCATAAGTGCTTTTTATCTCTTTGTTTATGATCAGTGTGTAAACTTAATCTATTTACATCAAAAGAATAAAATATTTGAGTAAATTTGACATTTTCTTTACTGACATATATTTGTGTCGTGAAATTCTTCTTGTCATCACTATATGCCTTATCCATATAACGAATTCCTATTTATGGACATTAAGATATATTGCTATCTCTGATCAATTACATTTGAAAACGTTACATAAAGTAATAGACATTCAATTAATTATTGCATAAACGTAGACGTAGTATATAAATATTCAATATTTCTATATAAAGGAAGTTAACATAACACGGTCATATCAGCAGCATTTATGATATACTTCATTAATCTGCAAAACAGATTGTACGTTGACAGATCGTTAATAATGTGGTCTGCTCGTTTTGTGTCCTAGATGTAAATGGTATTTTTACTTTAGTTTTACATTAATGGTGACGGAAGCATATGACATATATAGTGCGTTGTCCGTGCACAAATTAATAAAACATTCTCAAAGACGAACACACACACACACACACACACACAGAGACACTGACACACACACACAGACGAAATGATTCCTTTATTGTATTATTCTCTAGAATATTCAACTAAACTGCAATGAATCATTCATTGGTCATTTGCTGATACAGACAGGAAGACACCAGTGATTTCAGATCTCCTTTCTTGTTGTTGGTAAATCAACTACATAATGAAGGCGGTTATGGTATGTGCATTCGTTTTAATCTCTATTATATTATTTCTCAAGTATTTGTTAAATGATTTTACAAATGGTGAGCACTTTACCCCCATTTTGTGGCGCTAGATCCTTGAAAAACTGATAGTAGCACGCAGAGGGCACCAACAGGTCACCCCCTTCCGTTCTGCATGATGTGCGTGCAGAAGACCAGGATTTACAGCTTGAAGACTCGTATCGATAACAGAATCGGCCACACGTGGTAGAGTATAAGTAATAAGTTGATGGACATCCTGAAGAAAGCGTATGAACATAAGTAGAAAGAAAACTCAAGAAAGCTAAGTTAACCATTTTAAACCTGTTTCAAAGTTATGGAGAGAGAAACAGCTCTTCTTTATGGCTCCCACAATTTTGAAACTTCATACGAAATTGACCATTCAACATTTTCAATGTTTTAAGCCTCCTCGCTTAACATAGCTCTTTAAGAAATGACAATGAATTATATTTATATTTAACTACTGTCTCGCTCGGTTTACAACTGACCGTTCCACATTTTTTAAGTGGGGAAGTACTTTAACCACATTTTCAAAAATAAAAAAGAAGAAAATGAAAGGAAAAGTACGATCGATTTTCGTATCAATCCCCTTTTCTTTTATTTCGTATCAATACTCCTTTTAGTTATTTCCCTCGACACCTTTATCAACACTATTTGCAAACACAACTTCAAAAGAAATTATATGGTGACTATTTATTTTTAACATTTTCGAGAAATTTTATCTGGACCACAATCCTAACTAAATTATCCACTTTAAAACAAACATTGGTGTTAAATAATATAAGCACATGAAATCGACAACTATCAAGACCTGATAAAGGTTACAATATTAAGAGAGAGAACATCTCGACAACTAATTTATGTAACGACAATATTCTGAATAAACGAAGGATTCGTTTATACATGCTTGTTATATAAATTAATGGTTTAAATATATCTAAATACAGTTATACGAAATCGAGGATGGTTTCTTAATTAAATGTACTATGTTGATTTTAATCTTTTTAATGTCTCCATTATAATATATTACTTTTATTTAACACATTGCCCTCATAACAATATAATATAAATTCATTAATAATTAATGCATGAGTGTTTTATTATATACTTTAATTAATAATTATTACATGTTTATTATACATTGTACAATAATTATGACCTTGAACGTTAAATGCATTTGATAACATATTATAGGTTTTGAATAGTTTATCGTAAACTTGTAACGCCCTACTAAATGATTTAATTATTAATAGTCCAAAGTGTTAAATCAACATATATTCATATAGGATCCAAGTGTAAACCCTTCCAATGAGGCTGAAATATATTGGAGTTTGAAACAGAGATATATTAGATACGTTCACGTGATAACAATAGTAATGATTGTATGTAAGTACTTATGGATGTACAAAGGCAATATGTATGTGTCAGACATACTAACTTATACTAACACGACCTCTAAAATCACAACAGAGACGATTTCCTGTCTTATCATAAAGTCGGAAAATGTTAAGATTGAGTGCCTTGTTTGTGCAAGTAAATGCATGAGAGAGATATATAGAACGAGATGATATTAAGGTTACCTGGCGTCGATGTCATATTTCTCGGGCGAAGAAGTGTTGGCAATATTGCAACAAAGATGGCAAGGGCTAAATAAAGCAAAATTGCAAATATTGTCAGACATATTTAAAATATTTCCTTTAGAAACGAGAAAAGTCATTTTTAGAACAAACAGTACGGCACTATATATATATATGGTAGCCTTCCACCAAATTGAACATTAATCCTCAAATCCATTATGAGAAACCCATAATTGTATCTGATATACACACACACATACATACATACATACATACATACATACATACATACATACATACATACATACATACATACATACATACATACATAAGCATGGGGCGTTGGTTAAGCAATAACGACATACAAACAGTAAGGAGGGAAAATATAAAAAAGTAGTCAGTGAAAGAGAATGGAGACCTAAAGTTACAAAAGTAGATCCATATCCGGGATATCTTGCAGGTTGCCATTGTGGTACCAGTGGCACTATTCGTACTGGTAGTGGAACTGGTGGAGCTGGGAGTACGGACTGTCCACTAGTGAAATTCGTTATTCGACAATTGCTGAGTAACCCCAAAACTACCAAGAAAATTGGGAATTTCATGATCTCTGTTACCTGTAACATGAGGCAGAATTGTACGTTATTTTAACATCAATATATACATACATATACATACATACATACATACATATATATATATATATATATATATATATATATATATATATATATATATATATATATATAATGGGTTCTCTAGCTTAGAAAGATAAATTCCTCCTGGCAAGTTAAATAGGTGAATAGAATATCATTTATATTGTTGTCAGTATATCTACCTTACTACACAAAGCATTTGTTGTTGAAAGGTTCAACGCCATTGTTCAGCACATGGTGGGCTATACATGGCCCCAAGTATTAATGATGGAGGAAGAAACCAGTTAAATCTCCGGAATAAACCTCCCACCAACGAGAACTACTGGCAAGCTTCCTCACATACCCACATTGGCCGAATATGAGACTCTAATCCATACAGAAAGAGGTGAGATGATAGCAATCCGTAACGGAAAGCGTTTTAGACCACATTGTATTTAACTGCTTAGAAAATCCATCATATTTCAGAGCAAGGAGCATCCAAACACGTGTCAATGAACCCTGATATTCTTTGTCTATGTTTTGCACAAAATGTAGCATATGCTTAAAACATTGAAGTGTTTGGGGAATATACATGAAGAATTGATGTCAGTGTATATTATCTAGTGGTGAGATCAGAGCACGGTCTTACAAAATTAACTTAGAGTATTCAAGGATGGATTAGATGGGTACTCTACTTTGAAAACAAAACTATCCCGAGTGTGTTCAATAGGTGAATAGAACAACATGTATGTTGTTGCCAGTATATCCACCTTGCTACAAAAAGTATATACCTGCTTAGAAAGTTCATCATATTTCAGAACAATAAAGGTGCTTCAAAACACGTGACATTAAACCCTAATATCTTTTATCAATTTTTGAACAAAATTTATCATACACTGAAAACTTTAGAATTCTTTTCAATACAATCATTAAACAGGGTCAGTTGGACATTAAATATTTCATTTTTTTGAAAAACGTTGAGTAACCCACATAAAATAGTCACGTCTACTTTGTCTCGCAATTACAATGTTGGATAATACATAGTCCGTTTTAATTCAGTATTTTCGTCGGTAACCTATCACATTGATACTTTTAACAGAGTTGCAGAAAGCAAAATGAAAAGGTCAGAAACTCAATGACTGGAGAGTGCTGCCGATGTAATGATATATACGGTATGTATGAATTGTGTGTGCATTCATCTTGGTATATCATTATTAACATTATTGTTCAGTAGCCATTTTCACTGCATAATGGATAAGAAACATATGAACTGAAAATTATTATGTAAACAGAAACTAAACGAAAAGCACAAGAACTTTATTATTTTCCGTTTTTGTACTCCTCCATATCGTTATCGTAGTCTAAACCCTCGACTGTTGTTGCTTCATAATACAGACACAGACTATCTAACGGAGTGATAAACATGCTTCAATCAACTGTTTAGTAGAAGCTTTTTCTTTATTTCGCTATCTTTCACATCATTAAATCAGCAAACATTACTCTGATATCGTTCCAACGTACCTACGCAAAAAATAGTAAATGCGAAATATGTTTTGAACGTTTTAATAGGTAATAATGTCAACTGGTGATCTATACTTTGCGTAAAGATCAAGCTAGAGTGGCCGACTCATATTTCTTATATCTGATCCACGTCAGTGCCATTATGTTCATCTTTCTTATTATTATGTTGCTCGTAGTAAAAACAATAGTATTAGAAATAATGGTGGTGTTAGTCTCAGTGGTATTGTCTTTACAGTTTTGCGTCTTAACCTTTTAATCTTTGTTGTCCACTGGTTATTTATTTTATTATAATGTTTAGTTCCTGAAACACTAAGGTATGTATGATAAAGGTTGTCACAGAATTAGGCGAAAATTTGAACTGATTTTTGTTGTACTTGAATTGCAAACGAAACTCACCATTTTCTTGATTTCGTCGTACACGCATTACCTGGGGTGATTAAGTGGCGTGTAACGATTTGCATGTGCCAATTTGTAATTTACATGAAATCCGAAATACTCGTTTTACGTGGTGCACGGCAAGCTCGATGTGATTTATGTTCACCTATTGAGAGTATATAAGGCGAAGGATTTCTCATTATTATTTACGGGAACTAAAATATCTAATCGAAGGATAGATAACCTCGTCTTGCAAATCTCCAGCCAAAGGGGTGAGTGTTAAATTTACATTTCGTTGTATTGTGAATTTTATTCAGATTATCATTTCGTATAATGATGCCTTTATTGCAATTAAACGTGGAATATTTGGAATTACTAGTCACTTTTAGACTTTAAATACAATATCGTAATCTACGGCTTAGATTAATTTTGAGACAACTATTATTAGTCTGGTTTTGTTTATTATAGCTGATTCCGTCGTTGATTCCGTCGTTGATTCCGTCGTTGATACCGTAGAAGTACATCACTGATAGCGCATCTAATAACATCGTTGATACCGTCTCTGATACCGTAGCTGCTAACGTAGTTGTTACAATGTATCTGATACCGTAGCTGCTAATAACATCGTTGATACCGTAGCTGCTAATAACATCGTTGATACCGTAGCTGTTAACACATCTGATACCATCTTTTGATAAACGTCTTTGATATCGTCTGATTTGTTGTGGGACATCTATTGTTTGTTCTGGAACATCTCTGTATAAATATCTGAATGTGCTTGTGCCGTTAATTTGTGCAAACGGAATTGAAGTATCTGTCTGTGTGTCGAACTGTCTGTTCGTCAACATCTGTGTAACATGTAAATATCCGGAAAGCTAGAAGTCCGAGTGTCGGAGCTGTCTTAGAGTTGTAAAACGTCCGGGTCGACATCTAGGGTAGTGAGGAACCGTTGGTTCTGGTAGATGTTGTATGCTGTCTGAACGTATAACTGTGGTGGATCCGTGTAGGGAAACGTCCGATAATAGTATTGGTCAACCCTCGGTTCTCGGGGAAACTGGGAGACGATTCAACTGTTGCTGAATCGTGCGGTTATACAGTGGAGACACATAGGTGTATTGAAATTGTAATATAATTTAATACATTGTTGTATTTGCATGCTTATGTCAGATCGCAATAATATTTCAAGTGATCACATAGATATCAATAAAAGCTAGCAACTTGATTGAATACAAGTATATGATCGTGCTAGTTATCGCAATCCATCGTGCGATAGATAGTTTGTCGTTTGTGTTTATTTTTTTCGTAAATCATACTTGCATTTATTTAACTTTCGTAAAGGATTCTTGGATCTGTGTATAATCCAAGAGATCCCTTTACATTTGTGATTCCTTTTGTATTGTTATTTAATTTGTTCATGTATTGTGAATGGTTGTGAGTTTAATTGTGGGTTGAGTGCATGAATTATTGTGTTGTTACATCTGTATTTTTTTTCATTTATAATTTATTACATAAATTTATATTTTCTTTCACTAATTGTGTTTGTATTGTTCATTTAATCCACCCTCCTCTCGGTAACAATTCTGTTACAATGGTGTCAGAAGTGGGATCGCTGGATTAAGTGAACTGTCAGTCATTTTTGTGAAGGTATACATTTAATGTTTATATTTGAGCGTGACCTTCTGTTAAGATAATACTCTAGTTGGAGTTTATTTTTGTTTAGTTTACCTAGGTCCGTGAGTCCAGTATAAACGTGTTCAAAGTATTGGTTTGGTTATATATCTATATTCATATTACAATTGTCATGTCATCCCTTAAGGACTTGGTTGCCTTAGGCAAAGAATTTGGTTATGAAGGTGAAAGTCTAAGGAAATTTATTCAGGAAGAACAAGCCCGGGAAAGGGAAGAAAGGGTAAGAGCAAGGGAATTAGAAAGGGAATCCGATGAAAGGAAATGGGCCTTTGAGAGGGAAAAGATAGAATTAGAGAAAGGGAAGATAGAATTAGAGAAGCAGGCCGAAAAGGATAGGATAGGATGGGAAATGGAAGCGGAGCAAAAGCGAATAGAGTTAGATAAACTAGCTAAAGTAGAAATGTTAGAGTTAGAAGAAAGAGCAAAACAACGGGATCATGAGCGTAAGGTAGAGTTAGCAACATCTGGAAGAGAACACGATTCTGCCACTAACAAATTAAGGGGCCCCAAATTACCTCCCTTTGACGATGAAAAAGATAACATAGATAGTTATCTTCATCGGTTTGAGCGGTATGCCGAAAACCAGAAGTGGAGTCAAAATGACTGGGCGCTGCATCTGAGTGCTTTATTAAAAGGTAAAGCACTGGATGTATACTCGCGACTTCCTAGGGACGATGTGTTTAAGTACGACGTCCTAAAGGAAGCACTTCTCAAAAGGTACGAGCTCACTGAACAAGGTTTTCGAAAAAAGTTCAGGTATAGCAAGCCCGATAAGGGAGAAACCTTTGGTCAGTTCACCGTCAGAATTGCGAACTATTTTGAGCGGTGGATTGAATGCGGCAAAGCGGTGAAAACGTTTGAAGGGTTGACTGATTTCTTGCTCAGAGATCAATTATTTAATACAGTTGGGCGAGAATTAGATCAATTTCTGAAGGAGAAAGTCTTCACAAACGTAAAAGATATGGCTAAGCAAGCCGATTTATTTGCCGAAGCTCATGGGGGAACCCAGAACGTGGTTTTAAAAGATTTTAAGTCTGGAAACCAGTCTGTAAGACCTATGCCTAGGGAGCCTGTAAAATCAGCTGAGGTAAAAAGGTCAGTTGGGAATCCAGTTTTTCAGCGTGTGCGGTGTTTCTTGTGTAATGCATTGGGACATGTTCAAAAAGACTGTCCTAAAAGAAAGGCACTTATACATAAGGTAGCAGTGGCTATACAAAGTAAAGGTATAACTGATAACATCGTACAGGTAGAACCTTGTATTCATTCGCTTGGCAAGTGTTTATTTCCTGAAGCGCGCGTACCAACCGCGAGAGGGTTTGTCAACGGTCGAGAAGTCGTGGTATTGCGTGACACTGGTTGTACGGGCGTAGTGATCAAACGTAGTCTCGTGCAGGATAACCAAATGCTCGGGTGGGAATCCCCATGTATGTTACTTGATCAGACGATGGGTCGCATTCCCGTAGCAAGGATCACAGTAAAAACACCTTTCTTAACGGGAACTGTTGATGCCCTTTGTATGGACAATCCTATTTACGATCTGACGATCGGTAATGTTGAAGGTTCCCGTCTTCCAACCATGGCCGATTTTAAAATACCTTTGGCCCAGGCAGTCGAAACGCGAGCGCAAACACGGCGAGAGAAATCCGCGTTTCATAAATTAATAGTCCCTGAATCGATCTCAGGAATTTCCCGTGATGATTTCAAACAAGAGCAAGAACGTGATGAATCCATCAGAACAATTGTTGAGAAAATCACGTCCGGCGCGATTAAACATTGCAAGCGTGGGGGTAGCTCTAGATTCGTACGCAAGAACGGATTAATTCATAGGGAGTTTAGCGCTCGGGAGGGTAAGAAGTATTGGCAAGTGGTCGTACCCCAGAGATATAGATCTCAAGTACTTAGGGTGGCGCATGAGTCAAGCATGGCAGGACACCTAGGTAAGGCTAAGACCACTAGCAGGGTAGTCGCTGAATTCTACTGGCCCGGTGTTAATGGCGATGTCACACGGTTCTGTAGGTCGTGCGACGTATGTCAGAAAACCGTTTGTAAGGGAAGGGTCACAAGGGTGCCCTTAGGACAAATGCCATTAATAGATACGCCGTTTAAAAGAGTGGCAGTAGATATTGTAGGACCAATACACCCGGTAACCGAAAGAAAGAATCGGTACATACTTACTCTGGTTGATTACGCAACCAGATACCCCGAAGCCGTAGCGTTACCAACTATTGAAATGGAAAGGGTAGCTGAAGCATTAGTTGATATCTTCAGTAGGGTAGGGGTGCCAGAGGAAATCCTCACTGATTGTGGTGCCCAATTCACCTCTGACCTCATGGGTGAAATAAGTAGGCTGTTATCCATCAAACAGCTAAACACTACCCCATACCATCCGATGTGCAATGGACTGGTAGAGAAGTTTAATGGTACCCTGAAAAGCATGCTGAGGAAGATGTGCGCGGAACGTCCGCAAGACTGGGACCGTTATTTAAACGCTGTTCTGTTCGCGTACCGTGAAGTACCGCAGGAAAGTTTAGGGTTCTCGCCCTTTGAACTGTTGTATGGTAGAACAGTTCGAGGCCCGATGCGGATACTACGCGAACTATGGACTGGTGATGTCGCGAATGAGGAAATAAAAACAACTTACCAGTACGTTTTAGATTTAAGAAACAAACTTGAGAGTACATGCCAGATGGCACGTGACGAATTGATTAAATCGGGGCGCAGATATGCCAAGTATTACAACCGTAGAGCGCGTAATAGGAAATTTCTTGTGGGAGATCTGGTGCTATTGCTTCTTCCAACGAGTTCGAATAAGTTATTAGTCCAGTGGAAAGGTCCATATGAAGTTAAAGAAGTAAAAGGTGACATGGACTATAAAATTGACATGGACGGTAATGTAAAGACATTCCATGCAAACATGCTCAAGTTATACATCAAGAGACAGAGCGACAATGTCAATAAGGGGAGTTGAAAATATAGGTGCAGACTACTTGAGTAGGGCATGATGGGAAATTTGTATGAATTTGCCCAGTAATAAAATCCAGTTTGTAGTATAACCAGTGTAAATGTTGTAAGATATCATCAGTAGTTATTTTTCTTCTATTCTGTGTTAGTTTTAAAAATGTGTACATTTTTATTCTTAGGGGGGAGGTATTGTCACAGAATTAGGCGAAAATTTGAACTGATTTTTGTTGTACTTGAATTGCAAACGAAACTCACCATTTTCTTGATTTCGTCGTACACGCATTACCTGGGGTGATTAAGTGGCGTGTAACGATTTGCATGTGCCAATTTGTAATTTACATGAAATCCGAAATACTCGTTTTACGTGGTGCACGGCAAGCTCGATGTGATTTATGTTCACCTATTGAGAGTATATAAGGCGAAGGATTTCTCATTATTATTTACGGGAACTAAAATATCTAATCGAAGGATAGATAACCTCGTCTTGCAAATCTCCAGCCAAAGGGGTGAGTGTTAAATTTACATTTCGTTGTATTGTGAATTTTATTCAGATTATCATTTCGTATAATGATGCCTTTATTGCAATTAAACGTGGAATATTTGGAATTACTAGTCACTTTTAGACTTTAAATACAATATCGTAATCTACGGCTTAGATTATTTTTGAGACAACTATTATTAGTCTGGTTTTGTTTATTATAGCTGATTCCGTCGTTGATTCCGTCGTTGATTCCGTCGTTGATACCGTAGAAGTACATCACTGATAGCGCATCTAATAACATCGTTGATACCGTCTCTGATACCGTAGCTGCTAACGTAGTTGTTACAATGTATCTGATACCGTAGCTGCTAATAACATCGTTGATACCGTAGCTGCTAATAACATCGTTGATACCGTAGCTGTTAACACATCTGATACCATCTTTTGATAAACGTCTTTGATATCGTCTGATTTGTTGTGGGACATCTATTGTTTGTTCTGGAACATCTCTGTATAAATATCTGAATGTGCTTGTGCCGTTAATTTGTGCAAACGGAATTGAAGTATCTGTCTGTGTGTCGAACTGTCTGTTCGTCAACATCTGTGTAACATGTAAATATCCGGAAAGCTAGAAGTCCGAGTGTCGGAGCTGTCTTAGAGTTGTAAAACGTCCGGGTCGACATCTAGGGTAGTGAGGAACCGTTGGTTCTGGTAGATGTTGTATGCTGTCTGAACGTATAACTGTGGTGGATCCGTGTAGGGAAACGTCCGATAATAGTATTGGTCAACCCTCGGTTCTCGGGGAAACTGGGAGACGATTCAACTGTTGCTGAATCGTGCGGTTATACAGGGGAGACACATAGGTGTATTGAAATTGTAATATAATTTAATACATTGTTGTATTTGCATGCTTATGTCAGATCGCAATAATATTTCAAGTGATCACATAGATATCAATAAAAGCTAGCAACTTGATTGAATACAAGTATATGATCGTGCTAGTTATCGCAATCCATCGTGCGATAGATAGTTTGTCGTTTGTGTTTATTTTTTTCGTAAATCATACTTGCATTTATTTAACTTTCGTAAAAGATTCTTGGATCTGTGTATAATCCAAGAGATCCCTTTACATTTGTGATTCCTTTTGTATTGTTATTTAATTTGTTCATGTATTGTGAATGGTTGTGAGTTTAATTGTGGGTTGAGTGCATGAATTATTGTGTTGTTACATCTGTATTTTTTTTCATTTATAATTTATTACATAAATTTATATTTTCTTTCACAAATTGTGTTTGTATTGTTCATTTAATCCACCCTCCTCTCGGTAACAATTCTGTTACAAATGTATTTAATGTCTGTTATTACGGTTTGACCGATAATAATAATAATAATAATAATAATAAAAATAATAATAATAATAATGACTTTGTATTGCGCCTAATCTTTAGAACTGTAAGCGCTTTACAAGATTTAAAAATGATACGATTGCAAAAATAAAACAAACACCAACATGCTGAAAATATGTAAGGCAGGAAACATTATTAGGTCTTTAAGCTTGTTCTTGCAGTCGCAAAGGCTGAGGTTTAAGAGCAATCTTAAAAGGGATAACTGTGTCTTTGTTTCTAATTCCAATGGGCAATTCAATGGGCAATTCGTTCCACGTTGCTGCGCCCTGGTATGCAAAAGAACGTTATCCACATGAGTTCATTTACCTAGTTTGAGTAATGGGTATACGATTGTCAGTAGAGGATCATCAGTGTCATGCTGGTGTGTGTGTGTGAGGCCGTATAGGTATGTTGGACTGGAAATGTAGCAGATGGAATAAATTAGATATTGAGACAAACCAGACATAAATGAGTTACAATAATGTGGTTTTGAAAGTACTAATGAACACACAAGCGTTTTATTGGCTTCAGCTGAACGATATGTACGATTGGATATCTGCTCAAGATATGCAGCCTTGCATATGTTCGTGATATGGTGGTGCAATGTGAGAGTACTGTCTAGAGTAACACCTAGGTTTCGTACTGACTGTGTGAATTTAATATTGGTGTTGCTGATATGTATCCTTTGAGGCAAAGGATGTGAATGAGAAAGTCTTTGTATTGCGATCCGAACGGTTTCAGTTTGATCATCATTCATCTGCAGCTTGTTACATGTGATCCATAATTTCACATCCGAGATGCACCTCTCTACTCCTCGAATGGTATCATCAACTTCAGATGGGTGGCTAGACTTGTATATTTGTTTGTTTAATAACATTTTTGCATATAATGTGACTAGCACGTATCATCATCAGCAACAGGAGAAAAAACATCACAACGTCATAGAGTAATAATATCTGTGGAGTTGTTTGCTTTCCGTAACAAATTATATTGGTACCCCTATAATAGTTATTGCACGCATTTCCCTGAAATCAGGAATCTAATTTAAAAACAAACATTTGCTCGCATTTCAAACTTTCTATTACGCTCTATTCGCAAACTCGAATGTTAAATTTCCAGAAGCTCCGTTTTCGGTTGTGTTTTATTGTTGATGAGCCTAAATAAAGCAATGAAGGTATTAAAATATTAAATGAAGGACACGTGAAGTACAAGCATCTCTAATTTCTCCGCAATATGACAATAATCGATGTCCCAGCTTACTTAGTAACCGATTGGGATTTTAACTCAGGGAATTCATACGATGCACATGTCTCTAGATGGAATAAAAAAGACAAAGTATATATGTTTTCTTCTTCGTATGCTTTATTCTTTACGTTAATACCTAATTATAGTGAATTCCTGAATGTCAAAACAAAATATAAATACTTCTGCAAAATAATGAGAAACATATAACAATGTACAAGATCATCTAATTTGTCTTGATTTGACCATGCTTTTGTCGTACCTAATTGTGATGAGATATCTTCATGAAATGAATAATAAATTTACTTTTTGCATTAATATGAGTTTCAATTTTAGTTGTGAATATTCCTTTTCGTCATTGGACGACGA
Source organism: Unio delphinus (assembly GCA_029339505.1). Classification (NCBI taxonomy): domain Eukaryota; kingdom Metazoa; phylum Mollusca; class Bivalvia; order Unionida; family Unionidae; genus Unio; species Unio delphinus. The sequence continues at coordinate 13,162,297 of JAQISU010000323.1, forward strand.
TCGCCAGATGATGTACGTTTGTTTACTGTTTAGCCTTGACAAAATAATGCACTATGGCCGTAATAAAAGAATACATTTTCAAATTGCGCGACGTGAGTAAATTTGTTTCGTAGAATTTTAACATCAATGTATAAACTATAATATTTTCATGATCTAGTGATTATTCTTGTATTGCTGTACGAACCCACGTCATGGCCGAAAATAATATTATTTCGAAAGTTTAGAGCACATTAAAGTACACAATTTCCTCTGCGTAAATTTACCTGTTCACCATACCGACGAAAAAAATTAAAAGAACGCACAAATTAGGGAGTCTTATCATTATTGTATAATTGTATCCAACTCTGAAACTGAAAGTAAATATTAGTTCAGATGAGCAAACTGACCGCAATCTGATAAGGTATTTACAGGATTTAAATGTTAAAATATGAATTTAACAGTGTTTCCTTATATTGGGCGTGATATAATACTTTTATATTATAGTTGTTGTACATAGTTACAGCTTTATTCTTGTTGATGTCTTCATGTAATCCTCATATAATGGAATATGCGCTTTCAGAATATTGCTAAGTTAGACGGCATTGATTTTACATCTCGCAATAAGTAGTATAATAGTTTTCATCTACCAACAAAACATGCACATATCAGAGAGAAATATAGCACATAAACATGTACCAAACTGGAATTACCTTATCCTGCTCGCAAACTGTCAAACTTAACTAGAAAGAGAAGCAATCGGCCTCTTTTTATAGAAATTTCTGCACAACACGATTGGCGGTAACGAATTCACCAATGATATCTCCGCGGATATGTCCAGCCTTCTTGGTCACATGACAGAAGCAGCGAATAAATGCAAATGTTCTATTTTGGATATTAGAGAAGTCTGATGCAGAAATATTTTTCTTTCTTAACCGCAAGCATATTTACACATACACATATTAAACTGATGCCCTTCTTTCGAAAAGTTGTTCTTTCTTGCCAGGAAATAAGTAGATTATTATATGTAAAAAGAAGTACATGTTTTACATAAGACATTATCACATGCTTTTCTTCGCCATTACATTTCAACATGGCCTCCCATGACCCATACCCACTTCAAATAAAAAATCCTTCCGACGTTTCACAACAATATATTAAACTGGAATCAATTTTCCAAAAGACCATGCTAAACCAATGAACACAGAGTACATATAATCATGATCAGGCACTATTTAATCACTCCAATTTAGACACTCAGACTAGATTCTGATATAATTTTCATTAATCAATCAATCTGTCACTCTTCGCACTTCTTGAAACTTGCATGTCCACTTATGTTTTGCCACTCGACTAATTGCGCTTACATAATAGCGTCTTAGACTCATCTTACTTTCTTCTTATTCACATTTGCAGTCAATCGATCCAGATCGTAATTTTTGTCTCTAATTGGCTTACGTATTAAGTGTGCACATTGTTCCTTAACAACACCATAGCAACCAAGATATTTGACCAGGTAATCCACTATTTGCGAATATTACTCAATTACCTATTACATTCGTACGATACTGCTGTTGTTGATGGCGAATCGAATCTTCCTGCCACTTTAGTAAAACAGTTGGTGGATATTTATATCAAGTCTGTGTCCCCGTTTCTTGTAGACTTAAGCTTGGATGGAATCTAAACCAGGTATTTTTTGTCACTGGAGAACAGACGTATGGCTTTATGAATCTCCAGCATCGTTGGAGTGTCATCCAGCGCTTCGGTGATGGTTAATTGGGTTGAACCGACTAATGGATGCATCATTTATTGGTGAAGGGTAATTCTGGATGCTGTCACTGTGTTCAACCCATCGTTGAAGAATCCTCTTTGCCAGTCTTCATGTGTTCCCGTCTGCGTTGAGAAGGGGTGGGTGGGTGAATAATCCACAGGATGTACGTCCATACACTTCTTTCAGGGCATTGTAAAAGTTCTTCATGTCAGTATGGTCTGCTTAGCACTGAATCACATCAGCTTTGTTGCTCAGCCGTGTGTATTGCATCTTACAGAGGTTCTGCTGTACAAGTATGCACATGTTGTTGAAGGCATCTTTCCTAGAGATGGACTCTGTGCTGTTGAAGTAAGTTTGAAGGAGGCGACGTTTCCCATCCAGCAACTGCTTGATCTCGTCGCAGTTCTCATCAAACCAATGTTAATTCTATCTGGTTGAGGATCGTAGGATTTCGGAAGCTGTGCTGTTGACCAGCTGTCGGAAAGCCGTCTAGTCGGTCTCCACATTCGGACTGTCACAAAGGGTAGATTTCAGACGTTATTTCAAGGCATTCACGAGAGGAGAGTCTGTTTGGTACTTGAGCATTTCAGCTTGGTGATGTTCACTCTCTTAGGAGCCGTCTTAGACTGTAGGCTTTTTTGTAATGATTGATTGGTGATAATGTGGCGGCCGTTTGTTTAACAGTAAGCGCCGCACAGGGTGTTGGTCACTCGCACATCTTGCCTGTTGTCCCACTTCCTGACAGTAACGATGTCGATGAAGTGTCAGTGCGTATAGTGCATATATGACGAATGGCTAAGATAGGTAGTTAGAAGACTAAATTGGTGAGCAGCATGTCAGCTGATGTTACAGTGACCCACTCTGTGCATTCATAGAACTGCATTCCATGCAACGTGATCTTAGCCTATTCTTACATGGAAGTTGCGAAGAATAACGAACTTATCTGTCATTGGAACATCAGAAGTGAATACGTTAAAATACTCAGAACTTGACCTTCACTTTATATTGGTTGTTCATGGTCGGAACATAGCAACTGATGATGGTCAGGCGCTTTCTTCTAGACAAGAGGAGGAGAGTAGTTTCATGGTCATGAGTCTTTCGTTTCTCCCTTGGAAGGTCCAGAAAAATTGCCAATCAGTGCTGTCAACACTGCAAAGCCGATACCAGTCTCAAGGCTCTCTTCAGTTCATCGACCGCTTCAAAAGAAATTGTATTTAGAGCCCCGTTTACAGACTTCGCCTTATCTTACTAGCCGCGTCTCGTTAGAAGCTGCAACGTCAACGTTGTATCTGAATAGTTTCTTTCTTATAAAGGCGGTTCTCCTCTGGGGTCTTTCTACATTATTGTGGTACGCACATCGAGAAATAATCCTCGTTTTGTTTTGTATTTTGACCGCTGATGTACGGTTACGGTTGAAGGCTAAGTATGTTTAGAGTTGTTAAAGTTATGGGCTCCTTTTCTTGACCCCTCCGCATACTAAGGAGGTGAGTATTGCATTTCTGAATAGGGCTGCTTAGTAACTGAGGGAGCCGCCACTCAATGATAGTCGCAACTACCATAATGGCCTGGCCGACCGTGTGGTGGATTCCACAGCACGACAACGTTGAGACGGCTGGAGACAAGAGTTAAGTGCAGTGGATGACAAGGACGTATTACGTGTCTCGTCCTGCTCTTAGCGCTCCACTGTTATCGGCTACCATCAGCATGGTTTAGACGGCTAGTCGATGCCGTTTGCTGGGATGTGGCCGCTGCGCATGCCACAAGGTTTTGAACCTATATGTGAGCGCTTATGCTTATGATGCTGCATATAAAAGTAAAGACCTTCAGCAACGACTTATCACTTATGTGAAATTGATTCACGAGTTAAATTGTATCACCAATAAAACATTCAAAGAAAAATTTACTAGTTGGGTAATAAAATCCGCGATGTAAGGTAAATTATTATTGGGAAGTGGTATTTAGTTATATGGAATCAATATATTCTTATCCAACCGGATATTGGAAAGATAACGCAGCGATTAGTAAACTCGCCAACGCGGCAAAAGTCAAAAGTATTACCGCGGCAGATTGGGTATCCTGGCAAGCAATATGGCAAATTTATTTACCGCCTCCTAAGAAAATTTATTTTGCATCCTTTGATATCAGCGTCCCTAATGTAGTTCACCAGGCTGGTATTCTATTCTGCCGCATGATACTGTCAATACACGTACTTACACATACGCGTTAACCATAGTTGATATTACGAGTTGATAGAAAGAAGCAGAGCCGCTATCGACGAAGACTTCAGCTGAAGTAGCCTCTGCGTTTAGACGAATTTATCGAAGAGGACCTCTACGGTAACGAAAGCTATTACAGGTTGATCCCGGTAAAGAATTTCGAGGTGAGGTATCATCAAAAACAACATAGTCCCGCTATCAGACGAGGACACACTACAATTTACGGCAATCAGGTAATTGTCGAGCAATTTTATCGAACACTTGCAGTTCGGTTATTTGGATATCTGTACGCGAGAGAATTTATCGACGACAAACGATCAAGAGAATGGGCTGCAAGATTACCGAGTGTGATAACCGCGTTGAATAATGAAATTTTATTATATATTTCTCGATTTAAATCGTGAGCTCGCTCGTGTTTTTAGACCACTACCCGCTATTAAATTTGCGGCAATATTTCTCTGCGAGTCACTTTCTTGATTTTTCAACGAAGCCCTTTTTTGATCTGCAGCTTGATTTATAATCTTACTAACACTCGCTGGCATAAACTCCGTAGACGGTAGTTTTACCGGTGGTGGTTGTTTCGTCGTCGAATCAAGGTTACTAATCTTTATTTAGCCGCATTAAACGCTTTACCGGCGACATCAGCAACAGCGCTAATACCCTTATTACGAACAACACCGATTGCTTTCATCGATAATTCTTTTGCAATTGCTGCTATTTTTGGGGCCATTCTTGTGAATAATCCTTGAACAATATCACCAAGACTGTCACAATAATATACCTTATAAACAGGCATTCGTGAACTTACTTCGTAAGTCATAGTTGGCGTATGATGATTATAGTGTATGATCATCTTATTTAATTATAATTTATCTAATCGCGTGACTAATCGTCAAAGACGATCAATTGCTGTGATAACCATCAACGAGTTCATCAATTAACTCTCTATATACACCGATATCCATGATACCACTTTGAAATAACCGTCTACATATATCAACGGCTTCATTAATTATTTCTGATGAATTATTTCCAGATCGTTTACCCGATATGAGAATTTATAATCGTGCTATATCGGAGAGAAGATTGTTAGGATAGGTAACATGACCGCTACCATGAGATAATGCTCATCCATTAATAGCAGGTGCATCATCAGATTCTTCCATTCTAAGAGATTTTAATTTTTCCGGTAGTTGAAGAGATTCTTCATACGACGCCGGAGAAGGTCGCGAACTACGTTGAACCTCAAGGTGAACCACCTTCTCGTGATTTTTTTATATTAAGTCTTCGTATCATTTAAAGATCTCAGGATAATTTGAAGCCTTATCATAATCATATTTTATTCGAAAAATACATTTATTCCACAAATCTTTATTAACTACATATTTAAGATGTTCAGGTTTTAAATATGTTTTCTACGATTATAATTTTCAAAAGCAAACTTAGCCAAATCACTTATAAGTTTTTTTTGGATAGAATCAGCAACGACTGACTCTGGTTGAAGTTGAGGTTGAGGTTAAGGTTGTGCAGCAACTATGTCAGCTGTAAGATCTAATACAATCTTTTTTGTTTGCTTGGTTCTCTTAGTTATTTTTTCAAGCTCAGAAAGAATAGCTTTTTCCTATATCCTCGTCCTTAATATCTCCCAATATAGCTCTTTCTATAGTAGTTTCAACTTTCTCAGCAGCTGTTGTAGTAAGTTTAAATATTTATTTGTTCAGCGTCTGTGACAAATTAACATGAGATTCCTGTCGATGTTGTAATTTTTTTTCTGACAGAATCTCACCGGAATAAATTTTTTAATCGTGGCTAATCTTTCAAGAGTTAGTCTAGTTGCTAACGATTCTCCTATCATTACTGTCATAACGACGATTTAATTAATATTAGCAAATTAATGCGTGATGAAATGCAATTAGATTTTGAATTTATTTCAATTTCGAAACCATTGTTTTCTTAAACATATAAGCTTATAACAATTACTTTGAAACCACCCCCCCCCATCCCCCGCTGCATATCCTTCTTACATCCGGCCATACAACCTGGGATCGGTGTACATATTATTGCCGCTAATTTTTCGATTTCCACAATCAGGTATAATCTTGATCAAATAAATATATCTTGCTCCATTATTATCCTTTAAAACTAATTTAGTGAGGCAAAATATGTTTGTATATTTTAACAGTAAACCTTAACATGCTATGGACAAAGTAATATATATTTTAGGAGCAATATATGTGTATTTTATTTCGCACATTATCAATACCCATTTTCCACTAATATTCAGAGCGTATAAGATGGATATCTTCAGTTTTTTTTATCTGCAGGAACAGCAATACTGTAATGTCTCTTCTGAATCGGTCATACCTGTTTATATTTTTTTGTATAGTTTAGCTATTACACCGAAGTACATGTGACATACTGAAGACTAATATTAAATAATTCTTTTTGTCAGGTTATCTCTAATGTAATCATACAGATGGGAAAACTCATAAAAAAGAAATGATACAATATAAAATTATATGTTAGTATTTAAACTCAAGTGCTATTTTAAAAACACTTTCCAATACAAACAAAACAATTACTTTAGTTACGTATATTAGAAACTCCTACCAGAATATTCGTATTTGTCTCTCATACCAATCGTCCTATTCAATTTTTACATACAGTGGTGGAAAATTTAACTCTATGAACTATGAATGAAAGCAAATACTTCATCTTATAAAATATTATAATAGTGAGAAGTACTTTATCATATCAGACTTTTCATCTGTATAGGTTGTGCCAAATCAAATTATGTATGTATCCGTATCAAAATGAATCATTTTCTTATTATGAACATGTTGAGAGAAAAACAAATGAAACTTGAAAGGCAAGGGATAATCATCAACTGTACGAGCATCATCATCCAAACATTTTACATGGACTTTGGGTAGGTAATTCTTGACCTCAGAATGGATTGAATTATTGAATTCAACTAATATGAGTTGAATAAGTTCGTCATAATCTTTATCAATCTTATATAGACGTTTTCAGATTAATAAACCTCTGGCGATATGCCTCCGGTACCAACTCATAAGCAACCAAGATACATTCCTTGATCGCACAATCATGATCAACACACACACACACACACACACACATATATATATATATAATAGTAGTAGTGAAGTATATACGTCACTAGCCATATATATATATATATATATATATATATATATATATATATATATATATATATATATATATATATATATATATATATATATATATATATATATATATATATATATATATATATATATATATATATATATATATATATCTATATGATCATCGGTATCTTGGTCACTTTAAATTCTAAGCTATATATTTCCAAAATGTGAACAATATTGATCTACATCATGTTTTAAAAGTAAGTACTTTTTAATAGTTAGTCTCGTTAGAAACGGAACAGTAATGAGGTGAGTGTTGTTTGCTTTACACCTAATGTTGTAAATTTAATTTGATGAATCGCGTGCCTTTCCTGTATGTCTATCTCTTCTCTTTCATGTGTACCTTAAGGAAACGAGAAAGAGTTATTTGCATTAAAGGACTAATGGGGTTATTTAATGCGGTTCCGTGTAGTATCCTCAAAGAAAATTAAGTAGATAAATTGAATTGAGAAACTTTGCAAAACTATTACAAAGTAGTGAAATTAACTGCAAGGCTAATGGTCCTGTATAAAATACTAAACAATGAAGGTTCCTCGTATTGTACCGAATCTGCATATGTAACCTTCTGATATCGATATTTGTAACAACAGTTGGCGTAGGTGAAATGAATAAATAAAGTAAGAAAATATAGTTACTTGGACTGTTTGCCATGTAGAATGAAATGAATCAGATGTTGTTTTCACTTTCTATGGAAACAAAAAGAAACAGCGTAGGACATCTGTGTATATTTATTTTGTGGCATGAACACAAGATTGCAGTTTCAACAAACCTTGGTTCAGTTTAAACAGTAAAAATAAAATGTGTCGCAGAATGACTTTTAACATTGACATTGCAGTAACCTACTTAGTATTCCTTTAAAACATGACGCACAACAAAATGAGCAACTCAGTTATGATTTATAAATACTTGTTTTTAACAATTAGTCCAGAAGTAAGGAAAATGCATAAATGTATTTGCAGTTTATATTCTACTTATAGTCTACTTCTGGTTATCCATATCGGAGGTACAAAATAGTGACTACAATTATGACTTCGCACGATCTTTAAACATTGTTATTTCACTATCATCTGATTGAGTCATCCCTTGAAACGTTGAATATTATTGAACCTGTCGAAGTTACGAGAAGAGTCGCGAATGTGAAAATTGAAAAGACAAATAGCAATTGTAACAGGTTTTCTGCACTTTGCAATAAAATCTAACAACCATCAATGTAATCTTCATAACAATATACGTAAGATCTTTGACGATTGAGAATATACAGGTTATATGGCTTCCTGCAAATTAATAAGAAGTAGAATGGTTTAATACTCTATATATGAGACATAAATACAATATAAATTACAATCATCCTAGAGATATCCTAGGAAGCCGACAAGTTAATGTGGTCAACACATATTTAGTACTATGCAAGGTAGGAGACGCAACTATTACCCCTGACTAAGAAGACAAGCAACAACCCTCTATTTATTGAAAATGATGCAATAATTGATTTTTTTTCTGTTTAGCTTAGCCGTCGTCAACACAACATTTAAACAACGAATAAATGAAATATACCTTTTCTGTATGCGATGGATCTCAGAAGAATAAAACTTGTTTCAACGTCTTCCCTCCAGTCATGGCAATAATATACAAGACTTTGAAGTAGGAAAACTATAATGAAGTAAGCAGACGCGCTCTTAACAGGAAGTTTTATATTTAAATAAAATCACTACCGTTTTAATCGCTGAGAGCCATTTTATCTTAAATCGACCAAACCCTCTTTATTATATATATATATATATATATATATATATATATATATATATATATATATATATATATATATATATATATATATATATATATAGAGAGAGAGAGAGAGAGAGAGAGAGAGAGAGAGAGAGAGAGAGAGAATGATGGAGGGAGATATGTGTATGCATGTAAACGTGATGCTTTGTATTTATTTATGAAAAGTGTTGATGTATCAGTCACATATGACATCAAACCAGAAAATGTAGAGAAGATAATGCATGGAATTGTGAGAATGGTTTTCTATAATCTCTATATCAATATTAAAACATAAATTTATAAATATATGTGGTGTCCTTGGAGGGTGTAACACCTCTAGCTGGCGTTGACACGCGTTGACACACGTTGACACACAACACATAAACATATACACACACAGATCATCAAGGTGAATATTATCGCTGTTTGTTAGTTATATAGTAGTCAGGATTTCAAGCACTAAAGTAACGCCAAATGAGGAACAAGGTAAACATCGGACTGACGTGGACATCATATATATATATGTGGTGTCCTTGGAGGGTGTAACACCTCTAGCGTTGACACACGTTGACACACAACACATACACATATACACACAGAGATCATCAAGGTGAATATTATCGCTGTTTGTTAGTTATATAGAAGTCAGGATTTCAAGCACTAAAGTAACGCCATGTATGTATAAATTGTTTGTGCATTCATCTTGCAATATCATTATTAACATTATTGTTCAGTAGCCATTTTCACTGCATAATGGATAAGAAACATATGAACTGAAAATTATTATGTAAACAGAAACTAAACGAAAAGCACAAGAACTTTATTATTTTCCGTTTTTGTACTCCTCCATATCGTTATCGTAGTCTAGACCCTCGACTGGTGTTGCATGATAATTCAGACACAGACTATCTAACGGAGTGATAAACATGTTTGAATCAATTGTTTAGTAGAAGCTTTATCTTTATTTCGCTATCTTTCACATCATGAAATCCGCAAGCAAATAATAAAGAACAGATATATATATATATATATATATATATATATATATATATATATATATATATATATATATATATATATATATATATATATATATATATATATATATATATATTCGGTTATCTAGTAATCATGTCTTCGACCTCAATTACCTTATCTCTTTACTTTCTTTCTATACATAAAGATTAATCGCTCCGGTATGTGAAAACTAGGTAATGAAACAAATATGCTAAATTTAAAAACATCAGTCTGCGGAACTTCTAAATTATGAGACTTATTTTCAGAAATTCATATAGGAAATTAAATTGTAGCACTTGTCATATTATTCACCCATTTGCTAATTTATGAAATAATTTTATCTTGGAAGCATGACATGCTCCACTGTATACAAATTCAATTAATTTGTTTTCGTGATTGAGAACTATATCTAATGCATGACCTGTTCATTATTTATTAAATCTTGATTATAGTTTTGCTATAATTAAATCAATGCAATTTCCATGCATCCATAATGACATAGACTAAACGATTTTGTTGTCATTTTGGAAGGTAGTGCGGATTAATAACATTTTTGCATATAATGTGACTAGCACGTATCATGATCAGCAACAGCATAAAAACATCACAACGTCATAGAGTATTATTATCAATGGAGTTGTTTGCTCTCCGCAACAAATTATATTGGTACCCCTATAATAGTTATTGCACGCATTTCCCTGAAATCAGGAATCTAATTTAAAAACAAACATTTGCTCGCATTTCAAACTTTCTATTACGCTCTATTCGCAAACTCGAATGTTATATTTCCAGAAGCACCGTTTACGGTTGTGTTTTCTTGTTGATGAGCCTAAATAAAGCAATGAAGGTATTAAAATATTAAATGAAGGACACGTGAAGTACAAGCATCTCTAATTTCTCCGCAACCTGACAATAATCGATGTCAAAGCTTACTTAGTAACCGATTGTGATCCTAACTCTGGTAATTCATACGATGCACACGTCTCTAGATGGAATAAGAAAGACAAAGTATATATGTTTTCTTCTTCGTATGCTTTATTTTTCACGTTAATACCTAATTATAGTGAATTCCTGAATGTTAAAATAAAATATAAATACTTCTGCAAAATAATGAGAAACATATAACAATGTACAAGATCATCTAATTTGTCTTGATTTGACCATGTGTTTGTCGTACTTAGTTTTGGTGATATATCTTCATGAAATGAATAATAAATTTACTTTTTGCATTAATATGAGTTTCAATTTTAGTTGAGAATATTCCTTTTCGTCATTGGACGACGATCGCCAGATGTTGTACTTTTGTTTACTGTTTAGCCGTGACAAAATAATGCACTATGGCCCTACTAAAAGAATACATTTTCAATTTGTCCGACGTGAGGAAATTTGTTTCGTAGAATTTTGACATCAATGTAAAAACTATAATATTTTCATGATCTAGTGATTATTCTTGTATTGCTGTACGAACCATACCGACGACAAAAATTAAAAGAACGCACAAATTAAGGAGTATTAACATTATTGTATAATTGTATCCTACTCTGCAACTGAAAGTAAATATTAGTTCAGATGAACAAACGGACGGCAATCTGATAAGGTATTTACAGGATTTAAATGTTAAAATATGAATTTAACAGTGTTTCCTTATATTGGGCGTGATATAATACTTTTATATTATAGTTGGTGTACATAGTTACAGCTTTATTCATGTTGATGTCTCCATGTAATCCTCATATAATGGAATATGCGCTTTCAGAATATTGCTAAGTTAGACGGCATTGATTTTACATCTCGCAATAAGTAGTATAATAGTTTTCATCTACCAACAAAACATGCACATATCAGAGAGAAATATAACACATAAACATGTACCAAACTGGACTTACCTTATCCTGCTCGCACACTGTCAAACTTAATTAGGAAGAGAAGCAATCGGCCACTTTTTATAGAAATTTCTGCACGACACGATTGGCGGTAACGAATTAATCAATGAAATATCCGCGGATATGTCCCGCCTTCTTGGTCACATGACAGAAGCAGCGAATAAATGCAAATGTTCTATTTTGGGTATTAGAGAAGTCTGATGCGGAAATATTTTTCTCTTTCTTAACCGCAAGCATATTTACACATACACATATTAAACTGATGCACTTCTTTCGTAAAGTTGTTCTTTCTTGCCAAGAAGTAAGTAGCTTATTGCATGTAAAAACAAGTACATGTTTTACATAAGACATTATCACATGCTCTTCTTTTCGCCATCACATTTCAACATGGCCTCCCATGACCCATACCCACTTCAAATAAAAAAATCCTTTCGACGTTTCACAACAATATATTAAACTGGAATATATTTTCCAAAAGACCATGCTAAACCAATTAGCACAGAGTACATATAATCATGATCAGGCACTCCAATTAACACAAAGTACATATAATCATGATCAGGCACTCCTATTTAGACACTCAGACTAGGTTATGATATAATTTTCAGTTATCAATCTGTCACTCTTCGCACTTATTGAAACTTGCATGTTCACTTATGTTTTGCCACTCGACTATCTGCGCTTACATAATAGCCTCTTAGACTCATTTTACTTTCTCCTAATTTAAATTCGCAGTCAATCGATCCAAATCGTAATTTTTGTCTCTAATTGGCTTACGTATTAAGTGTGCACATTGTTCCTTAAAAACACCATAGCAATCAAGTTACTTGACCAGGTAATCCACTATTTGCGAATATTACTCAATTACCTATTACATTCGTACGATTACTGCTGTTGTTGATGGCGAATCGAATGTTCCTGCCACTTCAGTAAAACAGTTGGTGGATATTTATATCAAGGCTGTGCCCCCGTTTCTTGTAGACTTCAGCTGGGATGGAGTCTGAACCAGGTATTGTTTGTCACTGGAGAACAGACGTATGGCTTGATGAATCTCCAGCATCGTTGGAGTGTCATCCAGCGCTTCGGTGATGGTTAATTGGGTTGAACCGACTAATGGATTCATCATTTATGGGTGAAGGGCGATTCTGGACGCTGTCACTGTGTTCAACCCATCGTTGAAGAATCCTCTTTGCCAGTCTTCGTGTGTTCCCATTTGCGTTGAGAAGGGGTTGGTGGGTGGGTGAATAATCCACAGGATGTACTTCTATACACTTCTTTCAGGGCATTGTAAAAGTTCTTCATGTCAGTATGGTCTGCTTAGCACTGAATCACATCAGCTTTGTTGCTCAGCCGTGTGTATTGCATCTTACAGAGGTTCTGCTGTACAAGTATGCACATGTTGTTGAAGGCATCTTTCCTAGAGATGGACTCTGTGCTGTTGAAGTAAGTTTGAAGGAGGCGACGTTTCCCATCCAGCAACTGCTTGATTTAGTCGCAGTTCTCATAAAACCAATGTTGAATCTATCTGGTTGAGGATCGTATGATTTAGGAAGCTGTGCTGTTGACCAGCTGTCGGAAAGCCGTCTAGTCGGTCGCCACATTCGGATTGTCACAAAGGGTAGATTTCAGACTTAATTTCAAGGCATTCACGAGAGGAGAGTCTGTTTGGTACTTGAGCATTTCAGCTTGGTGATGTACACTCTCTTAGGAGCCGTCTTAGACTGTAGGCGTTATTTGTAATGAATGATTGGTGATAATGTGGCGGCCGTTTGTTTAGCAGTAAGCGCCGCACAGGGTGTTGGTCACTCGCACATCTTGCCTGTTGTCCCTCTTCCTGACAGTAATGATGTCGTTGAAGTGTCAGTGCATATAGTGCATATATGACGAAAGGCCAAGATAGGTAGGTAGAAGACTAAATTGGTGAGCAGCAGGACAGTTGATGTTACAGTGACCCACTCTGTGCGTTCATAGAACTCCATTCCATGCATCGTGATCATAGCCTATTCTTGCATGGAAGTTTTGAAGAATAACGAGCTTATCTTTAATCGGAACATCAGAAATGATGAAGTTAAAATACTCATAGAACTTGACCTTCACTTTATATGGGTTGTTCATGGTCAGAACATAGCAACTGATGATGGTAAGGCTCTTTCTTCTAGACAAGAGGGGGAGAGTAGTTTCATGGTCAGTCTTTCGTTTCTCCCTTGGGAGGTCCAGAAAAATTGCCAATCAGTGATGTCAACACTGCAAAGCCGATACCAGTCTCAAGGCTCTCATCAGTTCATCGACCGCTTCAAAAGAAATTGTATTTAGAGCCCCGTTTACAGACTTCGCCTTATCTTACTAGCCGCGTCTCGTTAGAAGCTGCAACGTCAACGTTGTATCTGAATAGTTTCTTTCTTATAAAGGCGGTTCTCCTCTGGAGTCTTTCTACATTATTGTGATACGCACATCGAGAAATAATCCTCATTCTGTTTTGTATTTTGACCGCTGATGTACGGTTACGGTTGAAGGCTAAGTATGTTTAGAGTTGTTAAAGTTATGGGCTCCTTTTCTTGACCCCTCCGCATACTAAGGAGGTGAGTATTGCATTTCTGAATAAGGCTGCTCAGTAACTGAGGGAGCTGCCACTCAATGATAGTCACAACTACCATAATGGCCTGGCCGCCCGTGTGGTGGATTCCACAGCACGACAACGTTGAGACGGCTGGAGATAAGAGTTAAGTGCAGTGGATGACAAGGACGTATTACATGTCTCGTCCTGCTCTTAGCGCTCCACTGTTATCGGCTACCATCAGCATGGTTTAGACGACTAGTCGATGCCGTTTGCTGGGATGTGGCCGCTGCGCATGCCACAAGGTTTTGAAGCTATATGTGAGCGCTTAGTGCCAAGTAGGGACCAAAGGTGAGAGAGATACCCCAGAAGGAGTACGAGAGGCTAGCCAGTTATAGGTGTTACCGCCTCCCAGGACACTTCGTACACCCCATACATTCCTTGCGTAATAATCATATCGAGTTAAGCATTATCACAATTGCATGCAATACGTTTCAGATCCTTTGTTCAGACACTTAAATGTATGTTGTAGGTGTCAACATTAAGGTGAAATAAAATGTGATAAACTCAGCAGACTGTATATAAATGATTTATATATTTTGCAGATAACTGAATGATATTAATGATATTACGACTTTATGCTGGGTTAGTGGTGGGGCTTTAGCATAGCAGAAATTATAAATGTTTTATTTAACGTCTATAAATCTCCAACGTATAAAGACCACTGATTTAACGATGATGTTAAATAAGTATTATATTCAGATACGTTGCTCCTTCCGATTTTTTTTATTATGATTTAATTGACTGAAAGATGAATTGCAGTATAAAAAGCTTTACGAACGTTAATGTAACTTTAGAATAAACAAAAGTTGAAAAAGTAGACAGCTGACATATAAATGGACACTTGGACTTGATGTTTGTAGCATCAGTACTAGCCATATATTTACTGTGGGCTCATTTTGGGAAAATATATACATGAAATTAACGAGTATCAGTAATAAGTGTATGCGAACGCAGTGATAGGTCAATATTGTTCTCGATCACAGAAAAATGTTACTTTCTTAACAATAGTCCCAACTGAAAATAGTTGCATCGCAGTCAGCCGTCGAAAAGATACATGTTTTGCGCAATATAAATATACTTTTAATCTTTATTGGTCACTAAATGTGCTCTACAATTATAACTGAAGTAAATATGTAATTCTATTAAAGCCAAAAACATCTTTCAGATCAAATAAATACAAAAGCGACACGTTTGCAAGCATACACATGGTAATTATCTTATCTCTCTCCATCATTCTCTCTCTCTCTCTCTCTCTCTCTCTCTCTCTCTCTCTCTCTCTATATATATATATATATATATATATATATGTATATATGTATATATATATATATATATATATATATATGTATATATATATATATATATATATATATATATATATATATATATATATATATATATATATATATATACATATATATATAGGTATGTATGTAGATGCTACTTGTTACTTGAATTGTTATTTATTTTCCTACTTCAAACATGTCTGCAGGGAAGACATTAAAAATGTATTTCCTCTCACAACCATCGCATACGCAAAGGTTATGTTTTATGTATTCGATGCTTTAATGATGTAATCACGACGGCTAAGTTAAACAGAAAAAAATCATTGATCAGTTTGGTACCGACCGTCAATTATTGCATCAGTTTCAATAAATATAGGGATGCTTGTCTTCTTAGTCAGGGTTAATAGTGTCGGAGCATGCCACTGTAAGTCTGCGTCTCCTACATAACATATTATTGACAACATTGACCTGTCGGCTTAATAGGATATCTCTAGGATGTTTTCAATTTATATTGTATTTATCTCTCCTATATATGCATGTTTTCGCATCACTGTATCAAACCATTCTACGTTTTATTAATTTGAAAGAAACCTCACGACGGGTTTATAGTCAATAATCAAGGACCTTTACCGATATTTCTTTGAAGATTACCATGATGGATGTTAGATTTTATTGCCAAGTGCATGCAACATGTTAGCATTTTGGTCTTTAATATTCACATTCACAACTCCTCTCGTAGTTTCGGTATGTTAAATAATGTTAAACTGTTTAAAAAAGGATCTCTATCATATGATATAGAAATAACAATTTAAAAAGATCGCGCTAGATCATAATTGCAGTTTGTTTTTGTTCCTCCCTTATAGATGATCAAAAGTACTATATAAACTACAATTACTATTATGCTGGTTCCTTTATTTTGGACTGGCTGTTTACAAAAGTAATTTTAAATCATAATTGAGCTCTCAATACGACGTATGTTACTCCAAGATCAATGCTACAAGCCATTATGCGATACTTCTTCTACAGTTTAAAGTAAGCCAAGACTTGTTGAAACTGCAATATTGTGTTCATGCCAGAAAATAAATATACACAGATGTCCTACAATGTTTCTTTGTTTTCCCTACAAAGTTAAAAACATCAGCTGATTCAATCCAATCTACATATCAAACAGTCCAGGCAACTATATGTTCTTACTTTATTTATTCATGTCACCTTCGGCAACTTATGTTAAAGGGATCGATATCAACATGTTAGAGATGCAGATTTGGTACAAGAAGGGTGGTCTGTATTGCTCAGTATTTTTTACAGCCTTGGAGTAAATTGCACTATTTTGTCCATGTAGCGCAAGTTTTCCAATACAATTACACTACTTAATTAAATTTCTCTGGGGAAACTATAATGAACCGCATACACTAAAGTATTGAGTTCATTAATGCAAAATACCCATTTGTTCCGTTAGGAGAGACAAGTAAAAGAAGCGATACAAAGAAGGGAAAGGCAATGCTATGTTTCAATGAGACAAAACTATTAGCTAGTACTTTCTTTTAAAAAAATGAAGTAGGTCAATATTGTTCACATTTTGAAAAAAATTGCTGAGAATTCAAGATGGCAAGGAAATTACTGATCTTTTTATTATTGGCAATGCTTCTGAAGTATAGACCTCACTGTCCAAATGTACATGTGCTGATCATGATTTTATGGTTAAGGAATGAATTTTGGTGGCTTAAGAATTGGTACCTGATACAGATTGACAGAGATTTATTAATCGTACGATTATGACAAGCTTAGACAATTCATATTAGGTGAATAATTCAAGAATTATATCCATTCGGACGTCAATACTTACCTCCACGAATGCTAGCTAGAAATTTTGGATGATGATGTTTGTACAGCTGATGTCTTTGCCTCCGATTGTTTCATGTGTCAAAACGTTTTCCTCTCAAAAGGGTCCAGTTAAGATAATGAAGCAGATTCAGTTGCATACGAATACTTACTTATTTTGATTTGGCACAACTTATAAATGAATGAAACGTCTGACATGATCAAGTAATTCTTATTATAATAATGCTATTGAATTAGATGAAGTATCTGCGTTAATTTATTGAGTTAAGGTTGCTACCAACTGTAAGTATAAACAGAATAATACGATTTATATGAGAGGAAAATAAGAAAATTGTGGTAGGAGCTGATTATATATGTAACTAAATGTATTCTTTGTATATGTAAATAAATGTATTCTTTGTATTGCTCTCGAAAATGCTTTTAGATTAGAACCCGAGCTTAAATACTAACATAGAATTTTATATTGTGTCATTTTCTTATTTCTGAAATATTCTATCTTTATAATTACATTAGAGCTATCCTGCACACTAATTATTTAGTATTTCTCTTCAGTATGGCACATGTACTTCGGTGTAATAGCTAAAGCTATAAAACAAATATTATATAAAAAAAGACTGATTCAGAAGAGACAGACAATTATTGTTTTAGCTGCAGATATAAAATTTAAGAATGCCATATTATACGCTCCGAAAATGAGTGGAAAATATGTATTGATAATAAACAAAAATACCGCACAGAGGTTGCTCCTAAAATGTAGTTTAATTCAGCCAATTTAATGGTTACTTTTAACCAATACAAACATATTTTGCCACAAGTATTTTGTGCTCAATACAATACTGGAGCAAGACATATTTATTTGATTAGCATGATATCTGTATGATGGCGCGATGTTTTATTTTGTTATTTAATTCAGAGCAGCAGGATTGTTTTAGGAATGGAGGGTGATACACGTCGTTTACAAAATTTCACATGTAAGAAACGTGTGCTCGCTTGTTTTGTTTTATATTTTAAAACTGTTGACTGTGCAGTTCTTTGATAAATTTGAAAATTTGAACAATTGATTTATTACCCTAGCATACAAAGTGAGAATATCAAAGGTATTAAAGTACTGTTAGATACACCCCAGCGCATAATACTATATTAAATTAATTTAAACATGATTTTGCAGATGTGTCAGTAGCCTTGGATGTACGACTGTGCCAACAGTCATGATGTATCACATGCTATAATGAAAAATTCCTATGAAACGATGAACACACATTCAAGAAATCGTGATTTTGTCCTTAATACAATGAGTTCTTTGTAATTCTAAAGAACAATTTTAATTTGTAAATCGTCTTAAATTATATCTGAACACAAGTGATGGTATATTCCGCTAAAATATTTTGAAATTGGAATAAATATGATGATCATATCATTTATATAAAAACCGAAGATGCAAAAGCATGAACAAGATATGGGTCACTTTCCCTTCAAACTCGTAAAGAAGTAAATTCTAGAACAATCTAAATTTCTATCAAGAAAAACAGACATTAGACGCAAAGATTAGTAAAAAAAAATATACATATAGATCCTACAAACAAGCAGGTATAACCTCTATTGAACCTTCCAACCTAGTAAAAGGCCATGTCAAGATATGTACATTGTGTATATAATTAAAAAGCTAGAGATATCGTATGTTATTTGAAAATGACCTATACAATCTACAATCATTTACAAAAGGTAAGCTCACATATAACCAAAAAAAAAGCGGTTCACAAATGGTATGCATGCTACAGTTTAAGTAAAGCAAACGTCTTTCTATTGAATATTTCCTGTGTAAATCTCCTCTATTTTATACGTAATAGTAGTAGACCAATCGTCTTAGAAACAGTTTTGTTCTCTCGTGTAGACTAATGATCTTTAGTTTGACTATATGGTACTTATGTGGCTAAGTAGTGCCAAGAATGATTATTTTGAAAACAATATACTTGTGCTCAGGTGTCATTAAAAAGATGGAATTTAAATTTCTTGAAACGTCTCATAAAAATCATGTAACGGAATAATATTTATTGACTGATTACAGCAGGTAAACATTTCGTATTGAAATGATGGAACTAAGGATTCATTTTGATCGTCTGAGGACGTTGTTGTAACTGTTGGTTGTGGGGAGTAGTACAATTTTCAAACAGTGAGCAGAAGCCCTAATAGACTAGATTTAGATTAAAGATTACAGGTAAACCAGACAATAATGCAGGTAAAAACGTCTTGTTTTAGAAAGGAGTATGGACTAAAAGTATCTGATGAACGTCATCTACTACGCTGTTGAACATATATCTGGAGAATATTGATGTAGGTGGGTGCGTGGTGGGATCGGATCAATACAAGTTTGTCCCGAAATGGATGCAAATAAAAAAAAACAGAAATCCGCAAAATTGCTGTTTTAGTAATGTTTATTTATATTTCTCGTTCTCAAGGCGTGGTTGGCGATCATATGTTGTTATGTGTGTATAGATGGATAAATGTGGATTAAATAATGTATCGATGGATGAATGCATGAATTGACCGAGGGATATAAAATAAAAATTGGATGTTCACATATACATTTGTGTATGTTGGCGGATTATACATTCTGCATGCATATGTATTTCTTTTGATTTTATTGTAACTTCTTTCTACCTTAACCTTTTACTTTGATTTCTTCTTTTTGAGGTGAATGTCGTCTATATCTGCAAACTAATGCAAAGTTGGTCATGTAGATAAGGATTTTGGTCTTAAATTTGTTTTCTCGCTCTCATGGATACTGTTTAAGTTGATTGTATGGTTCTCCATTTAGCCAATCTTCTGTAACTTTACCTGAAGCCTTGTCGGGTTTTTAGGCACAACGAATTGACCTTTATTGTATCACATTGCCTATGTTTGTCATAACATAATTTGTTTATGATTGTTTTGACCTGCCAAGTACTGAGAAAAACTGAATATAGGTTTTAGAAACAAACTTGATTCACATGTTAAAATGGCAGGGTAATTATGAAAGATGAATTTATGAAATTAACATAGGCACGTAAAATGCAAAATCTTTACATAATTTTCAAATATGAAGCAAAATATATCTCATGGAAGAAAAACTATTGGTATCAAACTAAACAATACAAAAAATATTGAAACAATGTAACTAAAGGTTCGATTGTTCTGTTGACAGAAAATCAAAGCTTCGTCGTTGGTTTTCAATTTAAAAATATTAAGGAAGCCAAATTAGTGCAGTAATGACAAAATTACATAAGGGCGGGTGATATTGCAAAGAGATAGATCATTTCCTTATTGACATGAATAATGAAAAGCACAAGTCGGTATTATTGGTGATCAACGTTTTATCAGAAGTATATTAACTAACTAGTTATTTTTTGTTACTAATGACATATTTTGAGTAAACAATAGTTTACATTATATTTCAAAAGAAATAAATATAACTGAAAATATTATATTGAATAATCAAGAAATATATTTTAATGACTTTATGTTGAAATACTAAACATTACAATAAAGATAATAACTTTAGTTACGTGTATCAGGACCGCCTGATCTAAACCATGCAAAAAAGAGATCATAAAACAAGCAAGGATATAGGTGTTTGAATGCAGTTACATTTTAACGTGCAAACTGATATAAAACTCTTAAGGCGAAGGCGGCTATAATAATGGACTCCGCATGATGAATTAAATCACGTAACTATATTGGGGTTATTTATTTATGTTGTTGAAATGGCTGGCTCTTGAAACGCATGGAAGGTTTATTTTGAAGTAGTATTAAATAAATTAATTACTGTTAATTCATATAATATATTCAGTTAAAACATACATGTATATTGTCTTTTCTTTCTCTACATTTTACATATTTTCTATTTGTAACATCAGGGCGTTAGTAAGGACAAACCGTATTCAGAGTTGACGGCAAGACAATGCGTTTCTAGTAACATGAAAAGTGTTTCTGTTTTTTATTCATGGAAGATGTCCCTCTTGATTCTACTTGATTTTATTTGGTGAGTTGGAGTATTTCAGCAGCCGAATTTAATAGATTCCTTGGGATGACGTATTCTTTGTACTCAATTCAGACGAATCATCAAATCTTGTAAAGTTTGACCCATTTTTATTTCTTTTGGTAATAAATTATTTTGATCGAATCGGCTCATATAAAAATCTGTAATTCATTTGTTTGTGCTTCCTTTCAGCTATTTTCTTCTAAACATCACGCATGATTTCATTTTGTAAGAGTTGAGTTTGATAATTGAAACGTTGCCACTTCAGATCTTTCGAGTGAGAAGAAAACGTGGAGCTTCATAAGGTTGATATCAGCAATAGATCTATCATTCTAAGAAAGAAAAGACATATCCCGATAGAGACAAAAGTAAAGAAAAACGATCTCATGTCAAGACGAATGATATTGGTCTTCTAACTGTCCATGATGTCAATATGAAGAATGCAGACTGACTAACGATATATGATGTGCTTAGGGTTCTCTTACCATATATTGTACCGGCCATCTTGCAATATAGTATGAAAGGGTACACTCATTGCATTTCACAATGAACCTGTGGGGATTGAAGATCACAAGAGATCAAAATTCTTGCAAGAAATGTACGGAGTCAAACAAAATACACTTACAAAAAGACTTCCGTACAAACAGCAGAATTTCACGAGACAATGATGAAGATACACGTTATTTCTACTTAGTCAAAACATCTTGAGCAAGAGAATGTCCAAAGTAATTTTTAAAAAACCCGAACCATCAATAGAAAAGAATGAGATAGAAGAAAAAACAGAGGACGAACTCTTTAAAGCAAAGAAATTCCAAGCATGGCAGGAATATATGATAGGTTAGTAAATGGCTATAGTTTTCTTCGCTACTTTTGTCACTAAGGTAACCAAATAGACTAAGTATCAAAAGGTCTACAATACAGTTTCTTTGTTTAAATCATCGAATTACATTCTCAAATTGAATGTATTTTCTTCTGTAGAAAAAAGTGTATCAAAAGGAGATGATCGATACAAATGAAACAATTGGAATGATGCTTTAGACCAGTTTGATCTTGGTCACATTTTAGATGACGAAGTGTACAAGTTTTGTAAAACAATAGTTACCTTCACTTTATTGTAGATGGTTGATATTTTGGGGTGAATATTTGGCAAAATGTAGACCGTCATGTATCAAAATCAATGTCAATGTACCACGCAGTACACGAGAAAAATAATGTTGTTTTGTGAATCTGCTGAAATTTATACTATTTAAAAAGTCATTAGCTTTGACAACTAATGATACTATCTTCAGTATAAATACTTGACGGAAATGATGGTGAATTTGGAACACCAGATAACATAAGCTTAAGATCAAACTGAAAGTAATAGTAAACCAACCCATAATAAAATTCAAAATATAGAAGACTAAACATTGTAATAAAATTAAGACGTTTTTAATATAAAAGACTGAAACATCAAACTAAACATAAAATTAGAATGACCTTACCAATAAAACGTTCTAAACACCAAAAGTTTTTATCCGGATTTTAGCAGTGATTAGAAAGTTCTGGGAAAATGATGAAATATAAAAATACTTTGATCCATACTAAATATATTTATATATAAATATATTTATATACGTTTTAAGCTAGTAACTTCAGGATGATTCATCTAATTTAATGATACTGTCACACATGTATATGAAGAACCAGAAGCTTAGCGACGACGATATCATTTGTCACCCAACACTATCCAGGTGTTAGCAGAAATTCACGCAAGCCATTTTTAAAGAAGGTATTAAAGGCTCACGGTACTAATCGTTTTCGATCGATCGATCGATCGATAGAGATTAAATCTTAATTGATAAACTTAGACCTTTAGACCTGAAACTTATGAAAAAATTACTCATATTGATAAATTATTTAAATATTCTGCAAATGATTCAAATTATTCGTCTGATGTGTTATCACGACATCAAAACTGGATGAGGATGATTATCGTTGGATGATCTTTCGAATTTGTCATAATGAGAGTGGTATTAGTAGGGATGATCCAGACTTTTTAAAAGGTTTTTGCAAAAATAGATCAAACCAAAAACAATGATGCACCTGGTGCTACTGGAAGTGTTTTTTTTTATACAGGAAGTGGTTTTATTGCCTGCCCTATTAAAACTTAAAACTTATTAAAACATGATTAGACGTTTTGATAGGAGGAGCACCTGCTGGAAATAATTCTGTGGAAATAATTCATGAAGCCGCTGATATCTGGCGACGATTATTTCAAGGTGGTATCATGGAAATCGGCGTATACCGGGAATTTATCGACAAAATCGTTGATGGTTATCTTAGTGACTAATTGTAAATAGAGAATAATTGTCAACATGATTAAATCTATATATAACAAAGAAGATGATCATACACCAACAACACCGTTGACCTGTAATGGTCCGAGTAACGAATATACGAGTACCAGATGATAGAGAAACTTGTTATGATGGTCTTGGTAATGTTATTCAAGGGTTAACTGCAAAAATGGCTCCCGAAATAGCTCCAATCGAAAAACAATTATCAGTGAAAGCTATGAATGTTGTTGCTGAAAAAGATCCTCGTGTTATTGGTAATGTTGCTAGTAAGGCTTTTACTGCAGCCAAAGAAACTGCAGATAAAAAGTAATAGAGTTGATGAATGAAGTACAAAGAAATATTACTGCACGTTTAATAGCAGGAAGTGGTTTGACAAGGCCAGCGAGATCACGAATTAGATCGAGAAATATTTAATAAAATGTTCAAACGTACACCTGATACAGCATTTAATATGGATGCAACGGTTATCGATGATGAATCTCTCAATGATTATCAATTTTATTCTTATAACGCAATACAACCAAATCAACGGGAAAGAATTGAACTTCTAATTAAGGATAAAGGTAAATATTTCCTATTCGTTCAAGCATTTATTGAAGTAGAATGAGCACTTCTAACACATGATAATTTGCGTATTGGTTTTGGATAAGAAATAGATTATGGCTTTTTAATATATATGTATATATATATATATATATATATATATATATATATATATATATATATATATATATATATATATATATATATATATATATATATATGATTGCTTGATTGATTGAAGAGTAAGTGAATCAATTCAGAGGGATGTTGACTTTGCTACAACATTGCAAGGTATAGCGAAATATTCTGATAATTATACAAGATCTGCCAGTCCATCAATAATGTTTGCAAAAATTATTACTGATAATGCTGACCATGTCCAGTATGTTAAATTACGGACAGTACGAAATGCTGCATCTGATCCACAACCAGTCGATTTTGAACATGAAGATATACCTGCCGATCCTTGTGATAGAATGAAAGGTATTAAGATTTGCAACACGTGCAGCAATGTGGCAAGGAGGACATGTGCGATTTTCGTGTGCAGTTTCACTGTTGGAACTTACCGGAATGTTAGAAAGGTTATCTTTGGAGATATACACGCAATAGTGCTCATAAGAAAAGGTGATGATGCAATATGGCGAGGTGCTGGTGTTGGGGATGCTGGTAAAGTAGTATTATCAAACCTCTCATTGTGGTTTCCAGTAATGACTCCATCAATCACTGAAAAGGATAAATCATTGTCATTTATGGATAGAGGTGGTAAATCATTACTATCATGGATAACAATAACAAATAGCATTCAGAGTAATATTGACGGTATATTTACATGGCATTTAGCATCACAACAAAACGTGTCTGCTCCTCGACATATATTTGATGCGCTATATGATCAAATACGATTAAATTATCAAGAGCGTAGTCATATGATATTTTACAAACTCGGTTTGTCTGAAGTCTCACTAAGAATAAACGGTCAACAAGAACCAACTGAAGATACTTTACATAATTTTGGACAAAACCAAATAATACGTACATATCATCACAATTAGAGTTTACAAAAACGTATCCTATGTATTACTTTTTGTTGGAACATTGTGCTTTAACACGACATACTCTCTTTGATATACACTTCCGAGCTTGTGTAACTCTTCCGGTTGCTCCAGACCCCCCTATCCCTAATTATCGAGCAATGGATGTTATAGTCAGTGAAAAATCGATGCTACTTGAAGGTGCTGGTGGACGAATGCGAGTCGTTGACGAACCAAGCAGCAGAGAGGGTGAATCCTACAACATTTTTTGTTTTTATTTTTGATTATACCCCCTCCAAATAACACTAGACCCTTCTCGCGAAAAAAATGAGTCTGAAAACATGGGATTCGCATTCGCGAATCATAAAATGTCGCAACGTCGTTGTCACTCACCCTCTCTGCTGCTATGGGTTAACCGAATATTTTATCAAGTCCGATACGATATCGTGTCCTAGGGTCTGCTAAATTTATTGTCACAAATCCGTGTGGTTTTGACTGAGCGTGACTAAAGAAATTTCTAAATTGATTATGATTCATATCACCGCTGCACCAGGTCTGATGAATATTTCGTAGCGTATGAGTATCAACGCCGTTAAATACACACAACACATTGCAGTTATCTCTGATCACTTTTGGTATTTGTGTGTACAGTTGAGTGACATAGATCACATCAGTGTTTTTATGCCTGCCTCGGGAAAATATTCTAGCAGGATTTTTTTGATTATCTAACATGATATCATCGTATACCACTAAATTGTTAATGCTTCCATCGATGTCTTCCACGGAAGGGGCTTCCTCTATATCAGTAATGAACTCAATAAAATCTTCATCGATTTGAAATTCTTTTGCTTTCTCGTTAAAATCCTTTAGTACTTCATAGCATCGCTGATCGTCTACACTCGGGGCTATTACATACAATTTGTTCCATTTCATCCATCTCGTTATCAAATTAAGTAGCAGTTGTGTCTTTCCGCTTCCAGATGGTCCGATTATAATCATTCTAATTGAATTCGGCAACATTTCATGATGTTTAATAGGTTCCCGTCGTCGGGTAGCTGAATAATCAATTATATTCATGCCGTTATATATAAATTATGGATCTATATTGTGTGAAGTGTAAAAAACGTACTGGCACAGATGACTTGACGACGATTACAACTAAAAATAACCGATCAGCGCTTTCTGGTAAATGCGTACAATGTAGTACAAAGAAATGTAGATTTGTTTCTAAACCCAAGGAACTCAAGGAACCTTAAAAAAAAAAACGAGGAGGTGATATCGCAGCCAAGCTAACTAAACTCCCTGGAACCCCATGGGCAAAATACCCTGGAGAAAAGCACCTTCCAGGATATAGCTACTGTGGACCGGGAACAAGACTTGATATCAGACTCAATGATCAAAATCAGCCCCGACCCGGTGAGGAACCAATAAACGCTATTGATAAGGCCTGTCACCTTCATGATGTATCTTATAAAAGCAGTAATCTGCAGCACTGGCATCTAGCAGATGTGAAATTAATTCATGCGTTAAATGCTATTTCTGATAAATCTTTCAAAGAAAAATTGGCTTCCTTTTTGATAAAATCGGCTATGAAAAGTAAATTGATGTTAGGTGCTGGTAATTAATAACAACATGGAATCTATTTATTATTCCCCAAGAGGATACTGGAGGGGTAAATCAGCAATCCATAAACTCGCTAGCGCTGCAAAAGTGAAAAAACCACTGCGGCTCATTGGTTATCCAAACAGGCACTATGGCAAATTTATCTACCACCGCCTAAACAAATTCAATTCTCGCATTTTGATGTGACAGTTCCTAATGAAGTTCATCAGGCTGATCTATTATTTCTGCCACATGATCGTGGTTACAAATACGCATTAACCGTAGTTGATATTGCAAGTCGATACAAAGAAGCAGAACCGTTAAAAACAAAATCAGCCACTGAAGTGGCTTCTGCATTTGAAAGGATTTATCGAAGGAGTCCTCTGCACTGGCCAAATCTATTACAAATTGATCCGGGCAAGGAATTTCAGGGTGCAGTGTTATCAATAATGAAAAATCATAAAGTCACTATCAGACGAGGACATACTGCGCTACATCGTGATCAGGCCATTGTAGAACGGTTTAATAAAACCCTTGCTGAGCGGTTATTTGGATATCAATACGCAAAAGAATTCATCCAAGAAAAAAGATCCCGTGAATGGGTTAAAAGGTTACCAGCTGTGATTACTGCACTGAATAACGAGATTACTAGAACCATCAACATGAAACCTATCAATGCGATTAAAAAGAAGTCAATACCTGAAATGGAAATTCAAAAAGATTTTAGCGTTTCCCAACCAATTCTTGGTAGTAATGTCATTGTGAGGTACTTATACGAACCAGGAGAGCTTGAGGGTGGCACAAAAAGGGCTACTGATCCTATTTGGAGCGTCACTACGCATAAGATATCTAGTATAACACGATCTACGGGTAGACTTCCAATCTATAAACTGGATTCAACTGCCCCTCAACGGGGTTTTACTAGACAACAATTACAAGTGATACCTGAGGATACTCAATTACTACCGCATGGGCTTAACTAGCACCCTTGCGTCTATTGCACTCAAGACAAGTCAACATCACATTATTTCTGACATGACCGAGATTGTTATTTTTTCTGTCAACGGTGAATTGGCGAGGATCCTTATCCGAATACTGCCAACGCATTATACAATTGCAACTCGCGCAGTGATTATTCTGTTGTTGCTTCAGAGTAATTATTAATTCAGCATCAATATCAAATTCTCGTTGTTTTTTTTTGTCTTGTTGTTTGTAACCGGAGAGTTTTTTTATCAATAATATCATTATCATCGCCAATGATTTCATCATCGCCACCAATGATTTCATCATCGCTTGACTCTGTCAGGACAATTCTTCGAAGTTGATTTATTTTTCGTACTCTAGACACTGCGAGATAGACTAAATTTGACCATTCTATGCGATTATCTACCATCCAAACAATTGTATCCGATATAGTCAATCCCTGTGAAGAGTGTATTGTTGCTGCATAACCTAGCGTCCATGGGGATTTATTAGCACGCAATGCATCTTCAACGACATTGATATCAACCAGCACAATATCATTTAATACGAGAATCTGCTTTTCACGCCCTGACTCTGTCAGGCCTGGAATATCAACTTCGATGTTCTGTTTTCGTGTATCCGATGGCCTATAACATAACGGTACTGGAAGTGTTGCAAATTTTTGTTTATGCAATTCAAATAACTTCATTTGAAGTGTGTCCCTGACTATTTTTCTACTTGCAATGATTAAATCATTTGGTCTCCACGCTTCCCAAAACTCATTCATGGGAGTTTCCGAAATTATTTCACGGGCTATTTCACACTGTATTTTATCCGGTTGTAATCTAATTAGTTTCTTAAATTCTTTTAATTCATTATCAAGTGATCTATGATCGGTATCAATTTCTTCATAATAGTCTACAAAACCCTTTAGCCATTCATGGGGAGATGCACCGACAAATGGTGGTGGTTGCCCGTGATCACCGCACATGACGATTTTTGTATTCTTCAATAACAACCACTCAAGAAATATTTTTAAGACATCTTCGGACACTGTGTCTATTTCATCCCAAAACATGATTTCAGGAATAAATTTCTCTCCCATGCGCTCAGGAGTCCATTTATCTCCCTTCCATCGGAAAAAGCTGTGATAAGTGCAGGCATTTACCCCTCTCTGTATCATTTCTCTTGCAAGTCTATGAGTTGGTGTTAGCACAATCATGTTTGATTTCCCACGATATAACTCAATTGCCCGGGTTGTTTTTCCTGACCCGCCAGAACCGTTTAAATAAACTGTTTTATATCTACAGATTGGATCCGAAATCGGTGGTGCACTAGAAAATTCTGAACATTGATTGCTTTCTAAGTAATTATTTTCAATGGTAACATCTGCTGATGGAATATAATCATGAAGCATTTCCTTCTTAATTCTCCATGACCCCCAATTCTCGTTGCCAGTAGCCTTAAAATCAGCCATTTTGCTATTTATGTAAAATGAGTCAGTAGCAACTCTAACTGCGGTGGTAGGAAATCTATTGATCATTGAAAACAGATTGATAGAAGCATAACCAAGCATAGAAGCTCTCAAATGTGTGTACTGCGGATGGTATCCATCAGTGTAAGTAACAATTGTACCCAATTTGGTTCCATCGGACATAAATGCGTCCTTACGATTGACATATAGGCCCCTATTCGTTAAATCTTTGATTACAAAATCGTATTCAGCATTGTCTATAATCAATCGTGAAGAATATCTCGTATTATCATCTTTGCCACCTTGGGTAAATTTACCGATTATTCTTCGTCCAAGATCTTTTGCTTCATTGTTTCTGATTTCAAATAACTGTCTGGACCAGTCCATGATTTGTTGTTCATTAAAATCAGGAAACAGTTTTCGCTCTTCGCTAATTATTTTTTCTAGATCAGGTTGTGGTAACCAGACTGATTTCTGTGCTCGATAGGATATAATTGCTTCACTGACAATTAATGATTTTAACATCTTACAATCAAGCATATACCGTAATAACACTATTGGCATCCAGTGTTTTTCAGACAT
Source organism: Unio delphinus (assembly GCA_029339505.1). Taxonomy (NCBI): domain Eukaryota; kingdom Metazoa; phylum Mollusca; class Bivalvia; order Unionida; family Unionidae; genus Unio; species Unio delphinus. The sequence continues at coordinate 13,192,433 of JAQISU010000323.1, forward strand.
GTGTTTACCAATCCAAAGATAACTACACGGATGAAGCCCTTCAGCCATTTCAAATGATGCTACACAAGCGAATCCGGTTAAATCGAAATGTGGCAGTGGTCCATTAATAGCAACATGGGTCATTTCGTGTGTAGGGTGTCCAAATCGTTTGAAATATTTCTCACACTCTCCATACCCAAGAAAACTTCCTGGATAACATGCAATCATATCAACTGAAATAACGGTATCAGCGGTGTATTTTGTGTTCCCTAATCCTCCATGGCTGTATTCAAGACAGGACAATTTGACATCTGATAAGAACTCACTTCGGGTTGGTTTCCACGCGTTTTTCTTTCTAGCAAAATGTGCTGCAACTGATGGTACTGTAAAACAGTTTGCTAATAATTGATCGTTGTCTTCCCCCAGAGAACTCTGGGGAGAAAATTCACTAGCTAGTTGTTTCATTTGATTATGCAGCTCTTCAGTACGGTACAATTCTCCGTTGGGCCTTACAAACTGATCAAATCTACATTCTTCGTCTGAAGTACTATGAAATAGCCACACTGACACAGAATCGTTTTTACTCAAATGGTAAATAGCATCAAATAATTTCTGCTCTGAAAAAAACTCTTCGGTTCCAAACAGAGTTTGGGATAGATATTTTACGGTTCTATCCCGTGGGAATATTGTTACTGCAGATGACCACGCGTGTTCGTTATGATCAATAATCTGTATTGGGGTTCCATTTTTATTATATTTCGATTCGTATAATACTTCTCCGGTGATTGTCCTTACCGATATTGGAAATCTCAATGATGTTTCTAATTTGGCTATATCTTGAATTGTTGCCCCATGCTGTTTCACTGTCAGTTCCCATTCGGTTATTTTTTTTCGTCTTAGATCAGTTAGTTTATTTCCCCGGGACGCATTTGTGAAGTGTTCCATTATTCGTGTTGCTACACAATTGAGCCCTGTCGAATATTTCATGGGTGCTAGTTTTGAAATATCAGGTTTTTCATTGAGCGGATAGATCCCGTAAACAACTGCTGTGACAGGATAAGATCTTTCGTAGTAGGGTTTGTCAATTCCAGTCAAAATTCCTGGCTTTGAATCCTGAGTCACAGTGACAGTTTTTTTGTCCTTAAGAATAGGCTCGTATTTGTCCCTAATGATCCATTTTCCATTATCACGGATAAGAAATTTTATTCGAAAAAAATTTCTTTCTTCCCCAAGACGTGAGATTATCACTGCTGCTTTTTCATCATTCATGGTAGCGTCAACAACACCATCAATTCGAAATGTTGACCAACAATGAGCTGCCCCATCACGCTTGAATTCATTAAAACAGTCTCTGATTTTACTAATCAAGGTTCTATCAAGAATTTTATTCTTTGGTGTATCAGAAACTCTATTAAGATTGAATTGAACACTTTTCCAAGGCTTAATTTTCGATAATCTCTCGAACTCCTCCATACTATAATTAAAACAAGTATTTAAATGAAAGATTTAAGTATAATGAATCATTGCAAATGGCTTATGATTGGATCAGTGACACCGTGTAACAAATCATGCAGAAATGAATTCTGTTGGTATCATATGCAAAGCTTTCGTCGTGGAAGCCTTGGTCCGTTACCCTGTATTCGATGTGGGGTTGGGGTTAGGGGAAGGTCGCAATTATGTGTTATGTGTGGCGGCAAACGATACAGGGAACTAAAACGCTATTATGATAAAAGAATAAAAAATACTGTCATTGACCCCAACGATGACAAAATAGTAAAGACTCCTCAAGATTATATACAGAGACTTATAATTAAACCAAACAATGAATTAGAAAAATAGTGTTATTATACAAATGAACCAAGAATTCAGACCTCACCCGTGCTTGTTAATTATGAAGCATTCCGTAATGGTATTATCAGAAACCGCAGATTGAAGAATCCAGTTGGATTTGTGGTATTTGATCAGTCAGATAGATAGATTAATATGTGAACATTTAATGTTCTCTGTAGGTGTTGAATGATAACTTAATTCTTGAATAATAGAATCAAGGATGGTTATATTGATTCCGATTCTCAGAATAATTCTTTACCATTTCAAAAGAGACAGGACAAAAAATTCGATTTTCGTATGTCTATAACACCAAGGGAGACAACTCTTAAATATAACCAATGGATATAACCAAGGGAGTTATCATTGTGATTTAGCGGCTGGGTATTTTTTTATAGGAAAAGAAATATTTTCTTTTTTTTTAGTGTTTAAGTCAAATATTCTGTCTCACGTGCGATTAATGCGTATTTCATAAACATAGGATGTGATCCGGAGATGCAGGCGTTACAGGATAACACACGTGTATACTTTCTCCCTTAGATTGTGTTAACTTGTTTTATGGGTTATTGTGATTCAGCGGTGGGCATTGTATTGTAAGAAAAGAAATGTTTTCAAACAATTATATTCTTTGTTTTAGTGTTTAAGTCAAATATGCTGTCTCATTTAAATACTGTGAAACACCATTAATAAGTAATTCAAGAAAATAAAATAGCATACCTTGCGGATTGCTGTATTAATTCCCTTTATATACTCTCTCCCTTAGATGGTGTCGAGTTGATAAGGGAGGGAATAACAACCCCTCCCACCTACTCATATATGTTTCTACTATTATGTGTAAATAAAAGTGTTTTTAAATGTCTGTATGTAGTGAGTGTGGTGAAAATGTGTGTATGAATGACGGGTGCTGGGGGGGGAGGGTTTTGACTATCATTTGTATAATTTAATATGTAAATATTGAATAAAGATTTAAAAAAAAAAGAGGATGCCGACATGGCACCTATAAAAGATGTACAAATGCCCCTAGAGAGCGGCTACATCTATAAAAATTACATTACAGTATGGCGTGGGTTATTTCCCCCTAAATTGTGATTCAGCGGCTTGGGCTATAATTAGTTAGAAAAGAAATCAAATATAAAATGTTTTCAAACGATTATATTCTTTTTTTTAGTGCTTTATGCAAATATTCTGTCTCATTTAAATACTGTGAAGCACCATTAACAAGTAATTCAAGAAAATAAAATAACACACTCTGTGGATTGACGCTGCTGTATTAGTCACCTTATATACTAAATGAAAGGTTTAAAGCTGGGGCTTTCAAGGCCAATTCGACCAGTCAAAAAATAACCCACGCCATTGACACGTGTGCGTGGTTGACTTTTACTCAATCATGCAACCGGGTTTAATTTCATGGGTTGCTTTGATTGGTCGAATTGGCCTTTGAAAATCAGCCCCGTCGTTTCATGTTTGTGATGTCTGTGCCGTCCCATCATCATTACATCATCATTGAATTATAATCCATCCTTAATTAAGTTAATTAAGTATATGTATACCTACAATCTGAATGGAGATATATACGGTATTTGTGCTGTCCTTAATTAAGTTAATTAAGTATATGTATACCTACAATTTGCCACAACACTCGAGTGGAAATATATACGGTATTTGTGCTGTCCTTAATTAAGTATATGTTGTGACGTCACCCCAAGCATATCTTCTGGGCGGTCTAAGATGGCGTTTGCCACGTGAGGCCTCCCTTCCGGAGATGTATGTTTCGGGTTTCCTTTGGGCTTACTTGGATGTGAAGGCAACCAAGGAGTTCCAAATATGTGTTGTCGTATATATGTAACCTCTAGGTCATTTCACGTAAACATACCCTCTTGTGATTCTAACCCGTTATTTGACGAGTTAGATTCACTCTTAGGGGAATATGTTTCCGGTGAATGTAAATATAAATGACCTAAAATAAATAACATCCATGGATGTAATTAGCTCTCCGTCACATTTGGGTAGCCCCGTATGGTGTTCAAAAATGAATTACCGGCCAAATAGTGTCAAATCGAGATCGAAGAAATCTCAGAAAAAAAATGGAAATACACATAGAAAGAACCCTATGAAAGACACAGTGGCCTATATCAAGGGGGCCAAATGACTGATAAACGCTCATCATGGTTGTTATTTATTTTTGTCTGCATTTATATTTATATATACAGACTGAATTTTAAAAAAGATAGTTATATATACAGACTGAATTTTTAAAAAAGATATTTATATATACAGACTGAATTTTTAAAATATTAACGGCTCTTTTATTTTTGAAAAATGAATTAGAAATATGTATTATCATATATGAATTCTGAAAATATGAATAGCATCATAGTTGAAATTGGAAAATTGAAAAATCAGGATATTAAATTGTCAGATGGGTTAAATCCTGATCAAATCAAGTCGGATTTTCAGGATATAGAATACGGAGTTAGCACTAACAAGTATATGTTACCAAAGAAATATGCACTCATCAAAAAAATTCAAAATTCTATTCGAGACTCTCTTGCATTTTCCAGTGAAGTAGATGTGTTTGTTCCGTTATATACTATCGTGGAAGGAATACGAAAAGAATTGGGTAACGAATATGAATTGAAAAAGGAAGTTAATTCTAAAATTAGAAACTTACGAGCGTTAATTCAAGAAAATGAACTATTTTGATTGACCGACCCTCAAAAGATTTTGTCAGACAGTAAAATCTCCTTGAGATTTTCATTTTTTTTGTCATTTTTTGATTGAATCAGTGAAAATATTTCACACTGCGAAAATAAAATAGAATCCTAACTTTTAAGAACTTTTTCCCATGTAAAATCGACTACTTGACCCTACGAGGTTTTTTGATGAAAATCGATGAAAAATGACCAAACATCACTGAAAACAGGCAAAAATTGATGAAAAATGGCTAAAAATCATCAAAAATGAGTTTTAACAGCTTTTCCTTATGGAAAATCCCATGTAAAATCGACTACTTGACTGTAAAATCTCTTTGAGATTTTCAACTGAAAACCACCAAAACTGTCAAAAACAGGCAAAATCAATGGATAAAAAATAAAAATATTTCACAGCAATAAAAAATTGGACCGTTAAGGATGGAATCATCGATGGGGAAAATTGTTTTGCAATTGAAAAATGGTTTCTGATTTCAAATAATGGTCAATGAAGCATTAACGACCCGATTGGCTCGTGAGCGACTAGATGCAATTAAGAAATTTATACCAACTCTGTCAGGAATAAACTGCAAGAACGACAGAGTCTTCAGACTGATTTTGCTGCAGGATCTGAAGAGTTGTTTAAACCAATAACTACAACAACGAAACAGATAGTGTCAACACTCTCTGAGCAAGGAAAAAAACAAGAAGAGACTTTTCTCCCTGTGTTAGAAAAAATAGCAAAAAGAACTAAACAAACAAAAAAATCATTAAAAACACTTCCAGTGGATATAGTAGCTACTTCACGGCAACAACAAAAAAAAGAGCAAGTACTAGAAGAACTAGGTGCTATTGCAAGAAAACAAGAAGAGGAAGAAGACGTTACTATATCAAAAATGTATTCACCGCAAAGTATATTTACAAACTATTCATACAACATAATTAAAAGTTTTAAAAATGACAATAATTTAATTAAATTTACCGTGTGGAATTTTCCACTCGATCAAAGAGAAATAGCTGTAAACAAAGAGTATAAAGAGTATATAAAAAACGACGAGAATTGGATAAAAAAAATATACTTGGCAAACCGTGGTAGATTTAAAATCACAGAAGGTAACCGCAATGATTTTGAGAGTTTTAAAGACAAAGTATTGAGTAGAATAAATCAAATGAATATAGTAGTTAAAGAGGATGAAGAGGAGTCAACTGAAGATAAGTATTTAGGTAGCGGAATAGTTGAAAACACTAGCGTTACTTGTCCTGGTAACATTCTCAGTGATATATCACGGTTAGAAGTCCTCATCGGAGGGAAACGAGCCGGAAATAACTCACCGGAAATAATTAATGAAGCAGCTGATATCTGTAGACGATTATTTGCCGGTGGTATCATGGACATTAATGTATATCGAAAACTCATTGCTGAGTTAGTTGAAAATCACAAAGATGCCCATGGTTATTACAGCGATTGATCACTAATTAAAAAACTACTAGTTTTATAACAAGATGATTATACACTACAATCATGATAAACCAACCTTCGTCTATGTAGTTAATTCACGGTTTCCAGTTTATAGAGCATACTACGGAGATGGCCTCGGCAAGACCATTTTAGGATTCTTTTCAAGAACGGCCCCAAAAGTGATGCCGTTAGCTAAACAACTAGGAATGAAAGCCATTGATGTTATTCGTGATAAGGGTATTAGTACTGTTGGAGATCTTGCCGGGAAAGCGTTTTCAACTGCGAAGAATAAAATAACATCATTAGTGAGACGAAAAGAGAAACAGGTACCATTGCCATCTACAGCAGAGATGCCTGCAAGTGTTAGTAAAATTATAAATAACGCAGTAGATGAAAAACTAGCGTCGATGGTAAATCAAGAGGACCAAAATAACATGACAGCAAACATGATAGCAGGAAGTGGCTGTAAAAAACCACGACGAAAACGCTAGCGTTTTTCACGATGAAATGGAAAATCCGATTTAGACTCTGATAAATAGAATAAAATGTTCAAAAGGTCATCTGATCCAGCATTTGATATGGATGCCCCAGTGCGTAAAGATGATTCTGTACGCGATTTTCAATTTTATTCTTATCACGCAGTACAACCAGATCTCCGATCACGAATTGAACTTCAAGTTCATGATACCAGTAAATACTTTTTGCCTTGTGAAGCGTTTATTGAAGTAGAAGGAGAACTTGTAACAAATGATGCTGCACATAATGATCCACCATATGACATTAGCACAACTACCCGAGTTGGTTTTGTTAATAACGGTATCATGGCGTTATTTGAAAGCGCTAGATATCTCATTGATGGAAAAGAAATTGAATCCATTGACCGTGAAGTTGATGTGGCTACAACAATCATAGGGTTAGCAAGATATTCTGATGATTATACAAGATCAGCGGGTCCATCTATGATGTTTGCAAAGGATATTACTGATCACCCTGAACACAACCAGTATTCTAGAGTCAAGGCAACACGAGTTACATCAGTTGATCCAGCACCAGCCGGATATACAAGACCAGCTGGTGATTTTGATGTCATAAATACTATTACTACTTACAATCTAGGATTTGCAACACGTGTAGCAACATTACAAGGACAGCGTCGACAATTTTCATGTGCAATTCCACTGCATCATATATTCGGATTCTGTAGAAACGTCCGAAAAGTTATTTATGGAGCTAAACACACAGTAGCGCTTGTACGAAAGGGTACTGATAATGATGCAATATGGCGTGATGCTGCTGTTCCTGATGGTAAAGTCGTTTTAACAAAACTATCATTGTGGATGCCAGTGTTAACTCCATCAATTACCGCAGAAGGAAAATTGTTATCATTTATGGACCAAGGAGGAAAGTCGTTATTGAGTTGGTTATCAGTGACTACGGATACTAAACAAGACAATGTTGATGGTACATTCACATGGCACCTGGCATCAAAACAAGGGGTTTCAGCTCCACGTCATATATTTATTGCATTACAGAATAATGCACGAGTTGGTAATCAACAACGAAGTCATATGATATTTGATCAGTTAGGTGTTAATGAAGTCTCGCTGAGAATAAACGGACAGCAGGAACCATCTGAAGATGTGCAACTTGATTACGGTCAGAATCATATTGCACGTGTCTATCATAACCTGTTGTCATTTATGGCACGTGATCAAAATGTGGATACCGGTTTGCAAATATCACAATGGGATTTTAAAAGCCTCTATCCGATTTATTACTTTTCATTGGAACATCTTGATTTGATGAGACAATCTATCGTTGATATACACTTTAGAGCCCGTGTAACCCGTCCTGTTGGTGCTGGTGCTATTGCTAATTATAGAGCGGTTGCTGTCATTCTCAGTGATAAATCAATGCTACTTGAAGGTGTTGGTGGACGAATGAGAGTGGTAGATGCCCCAGTAGAAAATCTTTGATTGAAATTGTAAACGATTTAGAATCAATCAATTATGTATAACATGTCATATAGTGTTATTAGTGTTGCGTTAACTCCTGGTCAAATCAAAAAATTGCAATCAAAATCCGCTAAACAATGTGGAACCACAATCACGTTGAAACCTAATCAAATGAATGGCGGGGCAAATAAATTGCCACTGACAACTCGTCAAGTGAAACATTTCAATGATGCTTTCAAGGATAAAAAAGGAGTTCAGATCACACTCTCTTCGGCTGCTATCAAAAATATGATAAAAACAGGTGGTATATTTCCGTTGTTTGCTGCAATACCAGCATTGGTTGCGGCAGCAGCCCCAGCAGTAGCAAAAGCGGCCGCATTGGGGGTAGTTGGAGGCTTGGGAACAAAAGCGGTACAGAGCATTGCTGAATCATATGAACCGAAGAAAGGTCAAGGGTATAAAAAAAGGGAAAGGGTCTAAGACTACCAGGAACCCCGTATTCATGGTACAGCGGAAAGGGTCTAAGACTACCAGGAACCCCGTATTCATGGTACAGCGGAAAGGGTCTAAGACTACCAGGAACCCCGTATTCATGGTACAGCGGGAGATTTGTTCACGGATCAGGCCTGAGACTACCAGGAACGGTTTATTAATTGAGGAATCTATGGTTCCAATGTCCAATTTTGATTTAATGGATGCTGCTAAAAAACTAGTGATTAAAAATTTCAGAGGTGTTTTTATGAAAGATCAATTACCACATCAACCAAACAAAACTGAAACAGGTATTATTAATCTCGATAACAGCACCGGACCTGGAACTCACTGGGTTGCATACGCTATTGATCCACGTGGGATTGTCTATTTTGATTCATATGGATTAGCCCCACCAAAAGAGTTTATGCGTTATATAAAAACCCTTCCAATGAAGACTTGGTATTCTACGCTACCAACACAACAAATCAATGACCCACCAATATGCGGCAGTGAAGTATTAAATGTCCTTGACGCTATTTCAGCATCTAGAAAACCACCTCATATTGTCGTTAATGAATACACCAGCAATCGCTTTTTAGAGAATGGTGTATAAAATATCATGATCGATATTTGGGGAAGACTTCTGAAACCCAAACCCGATGACACTGCAACCGGTGATGTAAAAAAACTAATCAAAGATGAAATCGCTGAGACGTTAAATTTAGTAAATGTTGACCCGAACGAAATAGTTGTATTTCAAGACAAACAGGGTAAATTGAAAAGCAGTGATGTGTCATTGGATGATATTTTAGTTAAACAACGAAACGCAATCGAGAATACTATCGCGTTATTTTCCGATCAGGGTAAACTCAAACCGGGTATACTTATGTCTACAATTACAGATCGATTTACAAACCACGATAAAGAATTTGAAGATCATTTAAGAAACTACAATAGTTTCCGTAGAAATGTCGTTCAAAAGTTCTTTGGATCCCCAATTGTAGTTACACCATCTATCGCTGAAATTAAAACGTTTATAGATGATCAAAAAGTCATCAATGGCCGCAATAATGATTTGTACCTGCTTAATTTAAGATTTTTCAGCGATGAAAATTTAAGACCACTTAACCTCCTTGAAACGATATACACATTAAAAACTATCGAACAATCGTTTGTAGAACTTCGAGATGCCCGCAAAGTAAAAATCCCGAATCACAACGATGAAGTTAAAAATGTTGTGAACACGATAGCCAGTGGAATTTTCGATTGGGTTAAAGACGGACCATCGCTCAGTTACATATTTGGTGGTTTGAATTACATTGAGGGAATTTATCGATTTACAATCATAGCTAACGAACATTTTAATATAACATGTGTCGATTTAACCGATAAAATTTTAGGAACAGGTGTTAACACGGTAATGTTTAAATCTAATCCAGTTGAAGTACTTTTTAAAATAAGTGTGGTTAGAGGTAGATCAGTTAGATTAACGATGCCGTGGGTGATAGAATATGTAGCAGAAGTACCTGGCGATAAATAATTCTGCAATTCAATGATGAACATTTAAAATAAAAAATGATTTCATCATCGCAATATCGCTATGATCAGATCAGAGAGTATCAAACTAGACTCAAAACCTTGTCTGAGGAGTATGGAATGAAAATTAAAAAATATCGCAGGAGAATTACCGCAATTGATGTTACTGTGTACGCTGTGAGTGGTGTAATCACCGGAGCTGGTATTATACTGTCTTCAGTGACAATGATGGCTCCGATAGCTGTTCCAATTTGCATTTCTGCGGCAACAACAATCGCTGGAATAATTTCAATAATCACAAAAAAAATATCATAATGCAGCCAACGGAAACTACAAGACTACATAATTCAATTTCATGTTGTGTCTACTGCATACTCGCAATTATCCTCATTGATATCGTCATCTCTCGATGATACAATTATATCAGAGAGTGAGTTTTCAGCGATGGTAGATATATATGATTCTGCGATGTCAAAATTAGAAATACATCATGAGTATAATAACAATGACAACACAGATGGAATTACTTCAACAAATAGTGGAGAACACATACCCAGTACAAACCAGCATGATCTCAATAACCTCAACGAATCCAGAATTCAGTGTGAATTTCCCCTCTCCGGTCCCAGTGAAGGAAATCGCGCTAGCAAAATTACGAGTATACCATAGTTGGCCAAATATCAGATCAAAATCATTTGGTGGTCAACAACCGAATAATTCCCTGGTATTTGCAAATAAGAATAAAGACGACGGTACCCCAGACTGGAACGTTGTTTCCATACCAACCGGATCATACCAAATTGAACAAATCAATAACGAATTGCAACGTAGAATAAAATCGATTACTGGAAAAGAATCAAAAATAGCTATAACAGTTCATGAGCCAACACTATCATCTGCCATTGAAATAAGCACAGAGGGTTACGTCGTAGATATCTATCAAAGTTCTATTAGAACCGTACTAGGATGGCCTGAAATCCCACCCGGTGGAAAAACCGTTAAATTACCAGAACCACAAAAAACTGATTATATCACCGACAGAATAAAACCCAATAATCCAGTAAAAAGTTATAAAGATCACCAAATCACTACAGATTTTTTTAATGTCCTTCACAATATAATAAATAAGGGAGAGAGATTTCTTACTGCTCACGATCTTAAAATCAATGACAATTTCAAGGCAATGAATAATGATTTTTCGCTGTTGTTAATATCTCTTAAATCCGGCTTTCTCACCCGAGATGAATTTATCAGCGTCGTAGAAACATGCAACAAAATTATCGACGATATGGAAACATTTAATTTAAAAATTATTCAGGATATATTAGATGAAGATAATCCCATATCGAGAGACGGATTTGCATCAGATTATAAAATCCGCGTTGAAGATATCCCCACATTCAAACTACCAGGATATAACGTACCAGAACTAAAAAGACTTCTCAGTGATGCCATCGATGTTGGTTTTAAAATAATTCATGATGCGTGGAAAAAAACATCACCGGAAATAAAAACCCTCAAACACAATAATGACCCAGATGGTGGTGGCAGGCATATTGCTCCGTTCAACGTGAATATTTCATCGGTGATTGCGCTCAATTTAGTATGCGATGTGATCGAAGGAAGCTATCAAATTAATCTAGAACGATCAAATCAAGCTCAGCAAGGATATATTTTGTATTCATTTGCACCAACAGCTCCTCCAGGGTTTTTAATAATTGAGTCCCCGGTGAATCCAGTCTATATGCGATGTCATAATAATTCATTAACCAGAATTAATTTCAAACTCACTGACCAGTCTAATAATCTGATTGATTTACAAGAGGAGGTTTTACAAATTAGTCTATTTGTGAAATCCTGAAAGGATTTTCGTCGTAGTAAGGACTTGATAAAATATTCGGTTAACCCATAGCAGCAGAGAGGGTGAGTGACAACGACGTTGCGACATTTTATGATTCGCGAATGCGAATCCCATGCTTTCAGACTCATTTTTTTCGCGAGAAGGGTCTAGTGTTATTTGGAGGGGGTATAATCAAAAATAAAAACAAAAAATGTTGTAGGATTCACCCTCTCTGCTGCTAACCATTAGAAAATTGGTAACACAATTAGATCACTCTTAATATTTTAAATAACATGTAATCATGTAAATGTTACTCTGACTCCAGATTAAAAAAATACAAACCACATCAGTGAAAATATCAGGAACTAACATGACACTAAAACAGAGTCAGATTACTGGCGGTGAAAATAAGCTGTCACTGACAGAACGCCAGGAAAAAAAATTGTAATGATGATAAATATGACAAAACCCGAATCCCGCTTGCTGTATTTTCGAGTGTTATTTCAGATATAACTAAACCATTTGATATATCTCAATTTCTCGCAGCTATACCAGCATTAATCGGAGCAGCTGCCGCTGTTGTCGCAAAAGCTGCTGAAATCAGGGCTGTCTGTACAGCGCCGTGAGTGGCACCAAAGAATGCAAAGGGAAATGGATTTTAAAAAGAGTCTGAGGTTTCCAGGGGGTCATTTCACGTTCGGAAAAGAGGCCTGAGATTAGTAGGTAGTCGTTACTCGTAAGGAAAACGTCTGAGACTACCAGGGACGATTTAATAACGCTGATGTCAAATTTTGATTTAATCGAGGCTGCCGAAAAACAAAAAATAAGAAAATTTAGAGATCCTTGTATATGTGAGTTTTTCCTTTGTGCATGATTGCAGATTGTATGGGCCACTTTTAAATAATATACGATATCTCTCGCTGTTTAATGATATAGACAGGAAGGTTCTATATCATGTATACTTGCTTGTTTGTAAGATATAAATATGTTTACTAATGCTTGATTTTAATAATGTATGTTCTTCGTCTATAGAAATTTATATTGTTCTAGAAGTTACATGATTAAGCGTTTGATGAGAAAATGACTCCTAACCTAACCTGGTCATGCTTTTGCATCCTCGGTTTTTATAAATGATATGATCAGCATACTTATTGATATTTATTGTTAAATATGTATAACGGAAAAAAGTTCGAAATCGAATTGCTACTGGGGTGCCATCACGTACTAATTGGCTGCTTTGAAATAACCAAATATTTAATCAAGTCCAATTCGATATCTTGTTCGAGGATCATGTAAATGTATTGTTACAAATCCATGAGGGGTTTTTGGAGCAGCGCTACATTTGCTTATATCCATGTCACCGCTGCTCCTGGTCTGATGAATATTTCTTAACGTGTGAGTATCAACTCCATTAAACACAGCAAAACTATTACAATTACCTCTGATCACCTTAGGGATTTGGGTATACCGTTGAGTAGCATAATTTACATCGGTGTTTTTGTGTCGACCGCGTGTAAATACCCTGGCGTAGTTTCCTGTTTGTCCAACATCACATCATTGTACATTACAAAATTGTTAATACTCCCATCACTATATTCAACACTCGGAGCTTCATGGATATCGGTGATAAATTCAACAACGTCATCATCATTTAACGATTTCGCATTCTCGTTAAAATCATTTAACACCTCATAACATCGTTGATCGTCTACACTCGAAGCTAACATATATAGTTTATCCCATTTCATCCATCTCATTATCAAATTAAGTAACAATTGTGTCTTACCACTTCTAAGTTTGCATCCTAATTGATATTGGTAGCGCTGCATAATGTTTAACAGGTTTTCGTCGTTTTGTTCCTGAAAAATCAATTATATTCATAATATTTATACATAAATATGCATTTATATTGTTTGAAATGTAGAAACTTGTGCGCCAACAAGTGACCCAACTGCCGTTAAAACAAAACAAAAATAGAGATTCGATCAAGTATACGATGTGGAAAACTATTTAGATTTGTTAGTATAAGAAAGGGAGGTGATATTGCTTCCAAGTTAGTTAAACGCCCCGGATCTCCGTGGGCTAGCTATCCAGGGGAAGACATCTTCCAGGATATAATTAATGCGGCCCTGGAACTCGACTCGATCTCCGATTTGATAGTCAAGATCTGCCTAAACCGGGTGAATATCCGGTAAACAATATTGATAAAGCATGTCATGCTTATGATGTTGCATATAAAAGTAAAGACCTTCAGCAACGACATATCACTTATGTGAAATTGATTCACGAGTTAAATTGTATCACCGATAAAACATTCAAAGAAAAATTTACTAGTTGGGTAATAAAATCCGCGATGTAAGGTAAATTAGTATTGGGAAGTGGTAATTAGTTACATGGAATCAATATATTATTATCCAACCGGATATTGGAAAGATAACGCAGCGTTTAGTAAACTCGCCAACGCGGCAAAAGTCAAAAGTACTACCGATGCAGATTGGGTATCCTGGCAAGCAATATGGCAAATTTATTTACCGCCTCCTAAGAAAATTTATTTTGCATCCTTTGATGTCAGCGTCCCTAATGTAGTTCACCAGGCTGGTATCCTATTCTGCCGCATGATACTGTCAATACACGTACTTACACATACGCGTTGACCATAGTTCATATTGCGAGTAGATAGAAAGAAGCAGAGCCGCTATGGACGAAGACTTCAACTGAAGTAGCCTCTGCGTTTAGAAGAATTTATCGAAGAGGACCTCTACGGTGGCCAAAGCCATTACAGGTTGATCCCGGTAAAGAATTTCGAGGTGAGGTATCATCAAAAACAACATAGTCCCGCTATCAGACGAGGACACACTGCAATTTACGGCAATTAGGTAATTGTCGAGCAATTTTATCGAACACTTGCAGTTCGGTTATTTGGATATCAGTACGCGAGAGAATTTATCGACGACAATAGAAGAATGGGCTGCAAGATTACCGAGTGTGATAACCGCGTTGAATAATGAAATTACTCGAATGATCAATGAAACCTGTTACCGCGATTACAAGAAAGACTATAAATATACAACGGACTGATTTTTCAATACAACCGGTATTAGGTAATGTCACTATGAGGTATTTACAATAACCTGGTGAACTTGAAGGTGATAAGGTCAACCTATCCTATCTGGAGTGTAATCAAGCATACTATATCTAGTGTTTTTATATCTAAAGGTAGACCAGAAATCTATAGACAAGATTCAACTGCTCCTCAACGTGAATTTACATGTGAACAATTACATGTAATTCCCGATGATACTCAATTATCACCACAGGATCTTCACTGGCACCAAGACGTCGATTACACTCAAGGCATGTCAACATTACATTTTCTTGGGTGTGACCACGATTACTATCTTTGATATCTACGATAAATTGTTGTGGATCCTTACCTGACCATAGCATTATACAATTACAGCTCGAGCAATGGTTATCTTGTTGTTGTTTTAAATTCAAGATGAATTCAACTTCCAGATCAAATTCACTATTATTTTCCTTGTCACTGTGTTTATACCCGGCGAGTTTTTTTCTTATCGTGGTATCGTTGATAATATCGTTAATGATATTATTATTGTTGAAATTTGCAACAACTCTTTCGAGTTGATTTATTCTTCTTACTCGAGATACCGCTAAGTAAACTAAGTTCGACCATTCTATGTAATTATCGATGATCCAAACGTTTGTATCAGAAATAGTTAAACCTTGAGATGAGTGAATCGTCATTGAGTATTATAGCTTCCATGAAGATTTTTCAGCGTTTATTGCATCTCTCACAACAGCGATGTCAACCAATATCATTTAATATGAGTGTCTGATTTTGTTTGATTTTCTGTTTTTCCCGGGAATATCACCATTGATGTTCCCACGTCGTGTATCAATCTGTCAATAACGTAATGGACCTTGCCACGTTGGAAACATTTCTTCATGAACGTAAATAATTTCATCTGAAGTATATCTCTGACTCTTTCTACTCGCGATTATGAAATTACGTGTTATTTCGCCTTGGATTTTATTCGATTGTATTCTTATTGATGCTTTTAATGATTTTTACAATTCATTAAGTGATCTTTAATCGGTATTAATTTCTTCATAATAATCTGCAGTTTTTTCCAGCCATTCATGAGGTGATACTCCTGTAAATGGTGGTGGTTGACCGTGATCACTGTACGTTATCACAGCGGTATTTTATGTTAGCAGCCATTCCAGAAACGTTTTTAATATTGTCAACTATACTGTAATATTTCATTCCACATTATAATCCCGCGAATATATTTTGTTTCCATTCGATCAGGAGTCCAAGCGTCATCTTTCCACCGAAAGAAGCTGTGATAGGTATAAGAATTTACTGCGCGAATTGTCATCTCCCTGGCAAGTCTGTGCTCGGATTTTAACACAATCACGTCAGAATTCTTTACAAATAATTCGATAACGAGAGTTATCTTACTGCATCCTCCTGGTCCGTGCAAGTAAACGGTTTTATTTCTAGATATTGGATCATATACAGACGATCACAACGACAATTCTAATATCGTTTCTCCGCGATATTATCCTCGATGGTAACGTCTGCTGATTCACAATATTCGTGCAATGTTGACTACTTTATTCTCCATAATCCCCATTCGTTACCGGTTGTAGTAAACGCTTTGAGAGATTTAATATGTTCCCGGTTAAAATAAAACGAAATTGTCACGACTCTGACGGCGATGTTAGAAAATCTGTATATCATCGATAATAAATTTTTTTGAAACATAAGCTTGCATTGAAGATCTTAAATGTCCTTATTATCGTGATTCACCGTCAAAATATTCAATGATGGTTCCTATTTTTCCCCATTTGACAAATAAGCATTTTGTCGAGATGTAAATATATTATTGTTCGTTGTGTCTTCGAGTATTAAATCACGCTCAGCATCATTATGAATCAATCGTGTACAACGTCGTTTGTTACCGCATGATTCGCCTTATGTAACTTTACCAATTATTCTCCTGCAGAGATCTTTCACAATTCTTTCCTCGTCGATGTTTGTACTCCATTCTCCAGGAATCATTTTAGGTGTCGGTAACCAAAATGAAGTTTGTTTCCGATATGATGTAATCGCGTCACTGACAATCAACGATGTCAGCATCATGCGATCAAGCATAAACCTTGATAATACTATCGGTGCCCATTTATTCGTTGATAAATGTTTACCAAACCAGGCATAACAGATTGGATGAAGGTTTTCAGTGAGTTTAAATGATGTGACGCGAGCAAATCCTGTCAAATCAGAATCGGGTAAAGGTAAGTTTATGGCAACTTTGGTCATTTTATGATAAAGATGGCCAAACCGCGTAAAATATTTCTTACACTCACCATACCCAAGGAAACTTCCGGGGTAACACGCAATCGTGTCAACGAAAATAGCACTCTTGTAATCATACTTTGAATTCCACAGTCCACCATGGCCGTTCGTGACACAACTCGATTGTACATCAATTACATTCAAGTCGGGTTGGTGCCCATAAATTCATTTTCTGACCAAAATGAGCTGCAACAGATGGAATGGTAAAACAATTACTCAATAATTACGTTGTATATCTGAAATATCTCATTGCGGGTTTACTCATCTTAGGTTGAAGTGATTCTGTACGGTATAGTTCACTACTGGATCTTAAGGATCTTCGGAGCTTTTAAATAACTATACTGATACTCGATCAGTTTTACCTTTCTCGTAAACGAAATCAAATATATCACCGGAGTAATATTTTAGAACTCGATCTTGTGGAAATATATGGCGTAGTTTGTCCACGCGTGTGAATTATGATCGATGATTTTAATCGGAGTTCCACTCTTTTTATGTTTTGATTCGTATAATAGTTTTCTTGTGATCGTTTTAACGATTATTGGGAACATTTTTTCTTTCTAATTCGGCAACATCCTTTATTGAAGCTGCGCTATCTTGTACAGAATCCACCCATTTATTTTTTTAACGTCTCAGATCAGTTAACCCGTTTCCGCGTTTCACATTCTTGAAATGGTCGATAACATAATTCAGCAACGATGAAAATCTCATCGGGTGAGGGGGGAGTTTAATTATATCCGATGTTTTTATCAAAACATTCCGTAGATCGCTACGATTAGCGGATATGCATGATCATAGTATGCTCAATCAATCCCAGTTAACATTCCCGGTTTAATTTTATCATCGATGATCATTTGCATCTCTTTTGTTATCCGTACGCGTTCACGTTTATTATAAACCTACCATTGATATTTCGACATGTTACTGAATTTCACTTGAATATAGTGTCGCCGTGATTGGCGGTTTATCCTGGATAATATTTCGGAGGCTCGATCATCGGTCATAATATTATTTTTGCGCGTTGTCCTATATGTCGACCATACATATTCAGTTCCATATGCTACAAAGTAATATTTTACTTGATTGATGCTATTTTGTGTTTTTGATCTCCACGTCCGCTGTCGTATTATATCATCCATATAATAAGGCTAAAAACCTTCCACGGACGATACGGTGTTATGTCAGTAATCTTGGAAATATCTTCCATATATCTATTGGGCAAATTATATAGTCAATAAAATTTATCGATATTATTTGGATAGCAATGGAGAAAATTCTTTGCAAATGGATTTTAAACGGAACAAATATTGTGTGTTCAAAAACATGCGTAGGAGAATACTGCGCTTATCGTTGATAAGTTACTTTACAACTTCAATTGAAACTCCGTCAGTTGTATTTCTCCCCCCCCCCCTCTCTCTCTCTCTCTCTCTCTCTCTCTCTCTCTCTCTCTCTCACTTAAAAAAGTTATTACTGGTATATTTATGAAAGATTTTATGAGGCGGTGCGGTTGATGTTGATATAGCTCTAAGGACCTTAATAACCTCTTAACAGCATATCGGAGGATCGGTCATCGTTTGTGTTGGCAACGCCGAATACCAAATATTTACTTGTTGAGGAGATTTTAATTGGTTTATATAATTAAAAATTCTTAAGGTGGCGCTAGCCCGTAGGAATCAAAATAAATAATTCCTCGCGGATCAATCGCACATGTGACCCAGTGAGTTCCTGGTCCAGTGTTATTATCTAGATTAATAATACCGATTTCAGTATTAGCTGGCTGTTGTGGTAATTTATCTCGCATAAAAACACCTCTGAAATTTTTATATTATATTTTTTGCAGCTTCGATTAAATTAAAATTTAAGAGCGGAGTTACGAATAAACGCTTCCTGGGAGTCTCAAGCCGGCTCCCTATCTCGTGAAACGACTGCCTGGTAGTCTTAGACCTTTCCCCTATTTTTATACCCCTTTCCAGTAGCTTTCTTTAGTGCCATTCCAACATCGCTTCCAACAGCACCTAGCGCAGCAGCTTTGGCGACTGCGGCTGTGGTTGCGGCGAGGAGAGGAAATATTCCACCTGATTTAATCCAATCTTTAACCGCAGACGGAGCTGATTAAGCTGAACACTGGTTTCGCTTTTAGCGCTTTATTGAAATGCTTAAGTTGAGTTTTGGTCAGCGATTTTTTATTTGGTTCACCGCTAGAAATCTGATTTTGTTTTAAGGTTATTGTTGTTCCACATGTACTCGCGTTCTTTGATTGTAATTTCTTCGCCTGACCTAGAGTCAAGGTGACTTTAACACGATTGTATGACATTTTATTTAATATGAGGTTGATCTAATTGTCTACATGTTTTCTTCTGGCGCGTCAACTACTTTCATTCGTCCAGCAGCACCTTCGAGTAACATCTATTTATCGCTGAGAATGACAGAAATTGCTTTATAGGGACCATCACCACCTCCAACAGCAGTAGAAAGTTGTTCTACGAGCTTGGAAATGTATTTCAGCGACATTCTGTCTGGTTAAATCGAGGTTTGCAACGAAAAGTCATAAATCGGATATGAATTTTCAAAATCAAATTTTGGTACTTGCAGACCGGTATCAACACTTTGATCGCGTCCCATAAACGATGATATATTCGTGCTATTTGATTATCGGTGTAATGAAGCAAAATATCTTCAGATGGTTCTTGTGGACAGTTTATTCTTAACGAGATTTCATTAACTTCCACTTTATCGAATAGCATATGGCAACGTTCTTGTTTATCAGTCGGATCTACTCGCGCCTTATTCTGTAACGCAACGAATACATGCCTGGAAGAAGAAACACTCTGTGTTGATGCTATATGCCATGTAAATGCACCAGTAAGAGAATTCGTCATCGCATCCGTCGAAACCGCCAACCATGATATTAATGATTTATTGCCCTTGTCAATAAACGATATAAAGTTTTCCTACATGGTGATCAATGGAGTATTAACCGGCATCTACAATGAGAGTTGATAGAATTACTTTACCATCATAAACACAAGCAGCACGCCAGATTGCATCATTGTCATTACTTTTTCGCGTGCGAACTTCGGTATGCTTTGCTCCAAAGATAACCTTTCTAACATTTCTAGATAATCCAAAAAATATGAGATAGTGGAATCGCGTAGAAAAACCATAGGTTGTAATTAGGATTAGTATTAATAACAACACTTTCAACATAAGAGTTAGCATCAGCAGCACAAACTTTTTGGGATCCCTTTTATACACTGCTTATGATCAGCGTGATCGGTAATATCCTTAGCGAACATCATCGACGGACCAGCCGATCTTGTATAACCGACTGAATATGTAGCTAAACCTACTATAGTTGTGGCAACATCAACATTGTGCGCGATAGATTGGATTTCTGTCAATCATATATCTAGCACTACTAAACAGCTCCATAATATACCATCATTGACAAAACCAACTCTGATATTTGCAAGATTATCATATCTTGTATTAGCTACAACATTTGTTACGAGTTGACCTTCTACTTCGATGAAAGCTTCACAGGGTAAGAAATATTTACTTGTATCGTGAACCTGAAGTTCATTTCTAGATCTGGAATAAGGTTGTATCACGGGATAAGTATAACATTGATAATCGCGTACAGAATAAAGCTCTGAGAACCGGTACGTCTACACTGAAAGCTACATCGGGTGAGGATTTGAACATTTTATTATATATTTCTCGATCAAAATTGTGATCTCGCTCGTGTGTTTAGACCACTACTCGCTATTAAATTTGCGGCAATATTTCTTTGCGCGTCACCACCTTGATTTATCAACGAAGCTAATATTTGATCTGCAGCTTGATTTATAATCTTACTAACACTCGCTGACATAATCTCCGTAGACGGTAGTTTTACCGGTGGTGGTTGTTTCGTCGTCGAATCAAGGTTACTAATCTTTATTTAGCCGCATTAAACGCTTTACCGGCGACATCAGCAACAGCGCTAATACACTTATCACGAATAACACCGATTGCTTTCATCAATAATTCTTTAGCAATTGGTGCTATTTTTGGGGCCATTCTTGTGAATAATCATTGAACAATATCACCAAGACTGTCACAATAATATACTTTATAAACAGGCAACCGTGAATTTACTAGGTAATTCATAGTTGGCGTATGATGATGATAGTGTATGATCATCTTATCTAATTATAATTTATCTAATCGCGTGACTAATATTCAAAGACAATCAATTGTTGTGATAACCATCAACGAGTTCATCAATAAATTCACGATATACTCTAATGTCCATGATACCACTTTGAAATAATCGTCTATAAATATCAGCGGCTTCGTTAATTATTTTCGGTGAGTCATTTCCAGCTCGTTTACCGATATGAGAATTTATAATCGTGCTATATCGGAGAGAAGATTGTTAGGATAGGTAACAAGACCACTACCATGAGATAATCCTCTGCCAGTAATACCAGGTGCATCATCAGATTCTTCGATTCTAAGAGATTTTAATTTTTCCGGTAGCTGAAGAGATTCTTCATATGACGGCGGAAAACGTCGCGAACTACGTTGACGCTCAAGCTGAACCACCTTCTCATGATTATTTTGTATTAAGTCCTAGTATAATTTAAATAACTCACGATCATTTGAAGACTTATCATAATCATATCTTATTCGAAATATACATTTATTCCACGTATCTTTATTAACTACAGATTTAAGATGTTCAGGTTTTAAATACGATTATAATTATAATTTTCAAAAGCAAAACTTAGCCAAATAACTTATAACACTTTCTTTAATCTTAATAATCATACTATCAGTAAACTTTTGAGATTTTTTTCAGAATTTTTTTTATAGAATCTTCAGCGACTGCCTCTGGTTGAAGTTGAGGTTGAGGTTAAGGTTGTGCAGCGACTATATCAGCTGTATGATCTAATACAGTCTTTTTTGTTTGTTTGGTTCTCTTAGCTATTTTTAAAGCTCAGGAAGAATAGCTTTTTCCTATATCCTCGTCCTTAATATCTTCCAATATAGCTCTTTCAGTAGTAGTTTCAGCTTTCTAAGTAGCTGTTGTAATAAGTTTAAATATATAATAGTTCAGCGTCTGAGACAAAATTAACATGAGATTCTTGTCGCTGTTGCAATTTTTTCTGACGGAATCTCTCACCGGAATAAATCTTTTAATCGTGGCTAATCGTTCAAGAGTTAGTGTAGTTATTAACGATTCTCCTACCATTCTTGTTAAAACGACTATTTAATTAATAGCAGCCAATTAATGCGTGATGACACCCCTGTATCAATTCAATTTCGAATTTATTTCATGTTCGAAAGTATAGTTTTCTTAAACATATTAGCTTATAACAGTTACTTGGGAAACCCCCACCACCCATTACCCGCTGATTAGCCTTCTTACATCCGGCCATAAAACCTGTGATCGGTGTACATATTATTGCCGCTAAGGTTTCGATTTCCAAAATCAGGTATAATTTTGATCAAATAAATATATCATGCTCCATTATTATCTTTTAAAACTAATTTAGTGAGGCAAACTATGTTTGTATATTTTAACAGTAAACCTTAACATGCAATGGCCGAACTAATATACATTTTAGGAGCAATACATGTGCATTTTGTTTCGCACATTATCAATACCCATTTTCCACTAATATTCAGAGCGAATAACATGGATTTCTTCAGTTTTTTATCTGCAGGAACAGCAATACTGTTATGTCTCTTTTGAATCGGTCATACCTGTTTATATTATTTTATATGGTTTAGTTATTACACCGAAGTACATGTGACATAATGAAGACTAATATTACATAATTCTTTTTGTCAGGTTATCTCTAATGTAATTATACAGATGGGAGATGTCATAAAAAAGAAATGATACAATATAAAATTATATGTTAGTATTTAAACTCAAGTGCTATTTTAAAAACACTTTCCAGTACAAACAAAACAGTCACTTTTGTTACGTATATTAGAAACTCCTTCCAGAATATTCGTATTTGCCTCTCATACCTATCGTCCTATTCTATTTTTACTTACAGTGGTGGTAACTTTAACTCAAAGAATAAAAGCATATACTTCATCTAATAAAATATTATAATAATGAAAAGTACTTTATCATATCAGACGTTTCATCTGTATAGGTTCCGCCAAATCAAATTATGTATGTATTCGTATCAAAATAAATCAGTTTCGAATTATGAACCTGTTGAGAGAAAAAGATATTGACAAATGAAACTTGAAAGCCAGGGATATACATCAACTGTACGAGCATCATCATCCAAACATTTTACATGGACTTTGGGTAGGTAATTCTTGACCTCAAAATGGATTGAATTCTTGAATTCTTCAACTAATATTAGTTGTATAAGTTTGTCATAATCTTTATCAATCTTATATAAACGTTTTCAGATTAATAAACCTCTGGCAATATGCCTCAGGTACCAACTCATAAAACACAACGATAAATTTCTTGACCGGATAATCATGATCAACACACACACACACACACACACACACACACACATATATATATATATATATATATATATATATATATATATATATATATATATATATATATATATATATATATATATATATATATATATATATATATATATATATATATATATATATATATATATAGCTAGTGACGTATCTACTTCAGGAGCATTGTCAATAATAAAATGATCATTGGTATCTTGGTCACTTTAAATTCTCAGCTATTTTTTTCCAAAATGTGAACTGTATTGTTCTACATAACGTGTGTCTTAAGGGAATGAGAAAGAGGTATTTGCATTATAGGACTCATGGCTTTATTTAATGCGGTTCCATGTAGTATCCTCGAAGAAAATTAAGTAGATAAATTGAATTGACAAACTTTGCAAAACTGTTACAAAGTAGTGAAATTTACTACAAAGCTAATGGTCCTGTATAAAATACTAAGCAATGAAAGTTTCTCGTCTTGTACCGAATCTGCATATGTAACCTTCTGGTATAGATACTTGTAACAACAGTTGCCGTAGGTGAAATGAATAAATAAGGTAAGAAAATATAGTTACTTGGACTGTTTGCCATGTAGAATGAAATGAATCCGATGTTGTTTTCACTTTCTATGGAAACAAAAAGAAACAGCGTAGGACATCTGCGTATTTGTTTTTGTGGCATGAACATAAAATTGCAGTTTCAACAAACCTTGGTTCAATTTAAAAAGTTAAAAAGAAGAGTCGCAGAATGACTGTTAACATTGACATTGCAGTAACGTACTTAATATTCCTTTACAACATGACGCACAACAAAATGCGCAACTCAGTTATGATTGATAAATACTTGTTTTTAACAATTAGTCCAGAAGTAAGGAAAATGCATAAATGTATTTGCAGTTTATATTCTACTTATATTCTACTTCTGGTCATCCATATCGGAGATATAATTTAGTGACTGCAATTATGACTTCGCACGATCTTTAAACATTGTTATTTCACTATCGTATCATTGAGTCATCCCTTGAAACGCTGAACATGAATGAACTTATCGAAGCTACGAGAAGAGTGGCGAATGTGAAAATTGAAAAGACAAATAGCAATGGTAACAGGTTTTCTGCACTTTGCAATAAAATCTAACAACCATCACTGTAATCTTCATAACAATATACGTAAGATCTTTGACGATTGAGAATATACAGGTTATATGGCTTCCTGCAAATTAATAAGAAGTAGAATGGTTTAATACTCTATATATGAGACATAAATACAATATAAGTTACAATCATCCTAGGGATATCCTATGAAGCCGACAAGTTAATGTGGTCAACACATATTTAGTACTATGCAAGGTAGGAGACGCAGACTTACAGTGGCATGCTCCGAAACTATTACCCCTGGAAAGAAGAGAAGCAACCCTATATTTATTGAAAATGATGCAATAATTGACGGCTGGTACCAAACGGATCAATCATATTTTCTGTTTAGCTTAGCCGTCGTGAACGCAACATTTAAACATCGAATAAATGAAATATAACCTTTCTGTATGCGATGGATCTGAGATGAATAAAACTTGTTTCAAGGTCTTCCTTGAGAACATGGCAATAATATACAAGAGTTTGAAATAGGAAACTATATTGAAGTAACAAGAAGCGCTCTTAACAGGAAGTTTTATATTTAAATAAAATAACTACCGTTTAATGCCTAAGAGGCAAGTTATCTTAAATCGACCAATCCGTCTTTATTATATATATATATATATATATATATATATATATATATATATATATATATATATATATATATATATATATATATATATATATATATATATATATATATATATATATATAATATATAGTGAATGATTAAGAGAGATATGTGCATGCATGTAAACGTGATGCTTTGTATTTATTTATGACAAGTGTTAATGTATCAGTCACATGAATGTATGTGGTGTCCTTGGAGGGCGTAACACCTCTAGCTGGCGTTGACACACAACACATAAACACATACACATACAGATCATCAAGGTAAATATTACCGCTGTTTGTTAGTTATATAGTGGTCAGGATTTCAAGCACTAAAATAACGCCAAATGAGGAACAAGGCAAAGATCGGACTGACGTGAATATCATATATACACATAATAAAACATATGTTTCAGAGCGAAAACTAAGTTCCTCTTGCCTATGGTTATTAAGGCGAGACATACGGAAGTAATTATCATTTGGCAGTTAAAATCATACATACATACATACATACCTACATTTATACATACATACATACATACATACATACATACATACATACATACATACATACATACATACATACATACATAAATTTAAATTTGAATAAATGTTGTATGGTTGAATTTATATTATGTGTCAAAAGGTATTTTATAAAAACAATTTAATTATTTTCTAGATCATGCATCCATATGTGAGCAGAATTCACATTGGTCGTCAGATATAATTCGACAGAAATTATTTACTAATATTATTCATTGAATTTGATCACTATACATCGCTTTTGAATTAAAACATTCCTTCGTATGTGTTCGGAAAGTTCTGCTCTGCATCATCGCGAGGGAAGTGTTTTATTTAAAGCTATTTATGTTCAGTACATTATCAAGAAAGTAGTTTAGTCATTGCACCACCGGAACTGTTTAAAATACCCTATTTTCAGAGTCGTGATGTAACATTTAGGATTATTTAGGATTGAATTCAAAATACTAAAAGTTCCATTTCACATTTTCCAATTTTGGTAAATATACGTAAATTATTTCATGAATTTTTTAAACTTGATGGACTTAGCTATTCTGAGCATTTGACTAAGACCATAGATTCTTGAAAATAAATATCTTTATTGAACATCACAGTTCCGATGCATGTGACCTGTTTTAAATTGTTCATACACATAGATATCTTTAAAATCTATTGCATTTTATATCCGGCATCTAACAATTAGTGACATCCGATAAAAACAAGAAGATATAAGTGACTGAATGAATGATGCTAGTACAAATATTATTAATTTGTTGTGGAAAATAACTGATATCACTAACAGTTTATCGAAACTAAAAGATTTAAATGAATTAACAAAACAGCAGAGTCCATTATAACGAAACAATTATAACAGCTTGATTATAGTTATTATATTGATCTGTCATCATTACTTTATTATATTTTGAAACGATCCGAGTAATGAAATATATTGGCTTCAAGTATTTTGACAAGACGACAATCTGATATAGAACAATGAGAAATAGGTGCAAAATTATGTTATTCGCCAACTCAATCATGATACAACGTATGTATCATATTGCAAGACTGATTATTTAAACAAAATGGTTAAAAAAGTAAATAAGGTGGCACAACGTTTACAACAAGACATAAAAACGTTTTAATCATTGGTAACATTTGTATAACTTACATCAAAGTATAAAACATATGCAAAAATTTTGTACTACCACACTCTGCCGTTACTGACACTTTAGACCTGACCTGGTTGGGCCGGGCCCCCATAGCACGGGTGATCCCAGGCCATAGGATGTGCGTGGCCCATGACATCATGCAAGGGTCCAATGCAGCAAGCGATGAGCGTGGGGCCCCAATGAAAATAAAAGCAAAATAAAATTGCATTTCCTGAAAGCATGTAGCCCAAGGTGGTTTTCTCGTTCGCCTTACCCAAAGGTCGTCCCTGATTGTGCCTGCATCCACGGTGGTCATGCCACTGTCTTCATTAAGAGCGGCCTATTCATCTTCTGGAAGTTTGACTATGATTATATATGCCGGTCCAAATGTTTGACTTGTATTTTATGGAGTTGAAAGTAATAATAATAATAATAATAATAATAATAATAATAATAATAATAATAATAATAATATTCATAATATACGCAACAGAAATGTTGTACACGATATATGTGTGCCTTATGGAAACGAGAAAGAGGTATTTGCATTATAGGACTCATGGCTTTATTTAATGCGGTTCCATGTAGTATCCTCAAAGAAAATTAAGTAGATAAATTGAATTGACAAACTTTGCAAAACTGTTACAAAGTAGTGAAATTTACTACAAAGCTAATGGTCCTGTATAAAATACTAAGCAATGAAAGTTTCTCGTCTTGTACCGAATCTGCATATGTAACCTTCTGGTATAGATACTTGTAACAACAGTTGCCGTAGGTGAAATGAATAAATAAGGTAAGAAAATATAGTTACTTGGACTGTTTGCCATGTAGAATGAAATGAATCCGATGTTGTTTTCACTTTCTATGGAAACAAAAAGAAACAGCGTAGGACATCTGCGTATTTGTTTTTGTGGCATGAACATAAAATTGCAGTTTCAACAAACCTTGGTTCAATTTAAAAAGTTAAAAAGAAGAGTCGCAGAATGACTGTTAACATTGACATTGCAGTAACGTACTTAATATTCCTTTACAACATGACGCACAACAAAATGCGCAACTCAGTTATGATTGATAAATACTTGTTTTTAACAATTAGTCCAGAAGTAAGGAAAATGCATAAATGTATTTGCAGTTTATATTCTACTTATATTCTACTTCTGGTCATCCATATCGGAGATATAAATTAGTGACTGCAATTCTGACTTCGCACGATCTTTAAACATTGTTATTTCACTATCGTATCATTGAGTCATCCCTTGAAACGTTGAACATTAATGAACCTATCGAAGCTACGAGAAGAGTTGCGAATGTGAAAATTAAAAAGACAAATAGCGATGGTAACAGGTTTTCTGCACTTTGCAATAAAATCTAACAACCATCAATGTAATCTTCATAACAATATACGTAAGATCTTTGAAGATTGAGAATATACAGGTTATATGGCTTCCTGCAAATTAATAAGAAGTAGAATGGTTTAATACTCTATATATGAGAGATAAATACAATATAAATTACAAACATCCTAGGGATATCCTATGAAGCCGACAAGTTAATGTGGTCAACACATATTTAGTACTATGCAAGGTAGGAGACGCAGACTTACAGTGGCATGCTCCGAAACTATTACCCCTGGAAAGATGAGAAGCAACCCTATATTTATTGAAAATGATGCAATAATTGACGGCTGGTACCAAACGGACCAATCATATTTTCTGTTTAGCTTAGCCGTCGTGAACGCAACATTTAAACATCGAATAAATGAAATATAACCTTTCTGTATGCTATGGATCTGAGATGAATAAAACTTGTTTCAAGGTCTTCCTTGAGAACATGGCAATAATATACAAGAGTTTGAAATAGGAAACTATATTGAAGTAACAACAAGCGCTCTTAACAGGAAGTTTTATATTTAAATAAAATAACTACCGTTTAATGCCTAAGAGGCAAGTTATCTTAAATCGACCAATCCGTCTTTATTATATATATATATATATATTCCTTGAGAACATGGCAATAATATACAAGAGTTTGAAATAGGAAACTATATTGAAGTAACAAGAAGCGCTCTTAACAGGAAGTTTTATATTTAAATAAAATAACTACCGTTTAATGCCTAAGAGGCAAGTTATCTTAAATCGACCAATCCGTCTTTATTATATATATATATATATATATATATATATATATATATATATATATATATATATATATATATATATATATATATATATAATATAGTGAATGATTAAGAGAGATATGTGCATGCATGTAAACGTGATGCTTTGTATTTATTTATGACAAGTGTTAATGTATCAGTCACATATGACATCAAACCAAAAAATGTAGAGAATATCTAGATAAAGCACGGAATTGTGAGAATAGCTTTCTATACTCTCTATATCAATATTACGACATAAATATATGGAATGTAAGTGGTGTCCTTGGAGGGCGTAACACCTCTAGCTGGCGTTGACACACGTAGACACACAACACATAAACACATACACATACAGATCATCAAGGTAAATATTACCGCTGTTTGTTAGTTATATAGTAGTCAAGATTTCAAGCACTAAAATAACGCCAAATGAGGAACAAGGCAAAGATCGGACTGACGTGAATATCATATATACACATAATAAAACAAATGTTTCAGAGCGAAAACTAAGTTCCTCTTGCCTATGGTTATTAAGGCGAGACACACGGAAGTAATTATCATTTGGCAGTTAAAATCATACATACATACATACATACATACATACATACATACATACATACATACATACATACATACATATATACATACATACATACATTTAAATTTGAATAAATGTTGTATGGTTGAATTTATATTATGTGTCAAAAGGTATTTTATAAAAACAATTTAATTATTTTCTAGATCATGCATCCATATGTGAGCAGAATTCACATTGGTCGTCAGATATAATTCGACAGAAATTATTTACTAATATTATTCATTGAATTTGATCACTATACATCGCTTTTGAATTAAAACATTCCTTCGTATGTGTTCGGAAAGTTCTGCTCTGCATCATCGCGAGGGAAGTGTTTAATTTAAAGCTATTTATGTTCAGTACATTATCAAGAAAGTAGTTTAGTCATTGCACCACCGGAACTGTTTAAAATACCCTATTTTTAGAGTCGTGATGTAACATTTAGGATTATTTAGGATTGAATTCAAAATACTAAAAGTTCCATTTCACATTTTCCAATTTTGGTAAATATACGTAAATTATTTCCTGAATTTTTTAAGCTTGATGGACTTAGCTTTTTCTGAGCATTTGACTAAGACCATAGATTCTTGAAAATAAATATCTTTATTGAACATCACAGTTCCGATGCATGTGACTTGTTTTAAATTGTTCTGACATATAGATATCTTTACAACCTATTGCAGTTTATATCCGGCATCTAACAATTAGTGACATCCGATAAAAACAAGAAGATATAAGTGACTGAATGAATGATCCTAGTACATATATTATTAACTTGTTGAGGACAATAACTGCTATCACTAACAGATTTTCGAAACTGAAAGATTTAAATGAATTAACAAAACAGCAGAGTCCATTATAACTAAACAATTATAACAGCTTGATTATAGTTATTATATTGATGTGTCATCATTACTTTATTATATTTTGAAAAGATCCGAGTAATGAAACATATTGGCTTCAAGTATTTTGACAAGACGATATTCTGATATAGAACAATGAGAAATAGGTGCAAAATTATATGTTATTCGCCAGCTCAATGATGATACAACTTATGTATTATATTGCAAGACTGAATATTTATACAAAATGGTTAAAAAAAGTAAATAAGGTGAAACAACGTTTGCAACAAGACATAAACACGTTTTAATCATTGGTAACATTTATATAACTAACATCAATGTATGAAACATATATGCAAACATTTTGTACTACCACAGTCCGCCGTTACTGACACTTTAGACCTGACCTAGTTGGGCCGGGCCCCCACATCACGGTTGATCCCAGGCCATATGATGTGCGTGGCCCATGACAGCATGCAGGGTCCAATGCAGCAAGTGATGAGCGTGGGGCCCCAATGAAAATAAGAGCAAAATAAAATTGCTTTGCCTGAAAGCATGTAGCCCTCGTTCGCCTTACCCAAAGGACATCCCTTATTGTACCTGCGTCCACGGTGGTTACGCCACTGTTTTGATTAAGAGCTGCATTTTCAACGTCTGGAAGTTTGACTAAGATTATATATGCCGGTCCAAATGTTTGACTTATATTTTATGGAGTAGAAAGTAAGTTTCACAAGAACAACACTCCTTTTGATTTTTCTGGATTTGTATTTTTCTGGATTTGTATTTTTCTGGATTTGTATTTGTCATATTATGTATTAATGCTCTTCTCCATTACATCATTGTATGCCGTTATCACCTCAGTTGTTTCAACTATTTATAGTATATGTTGACAAAAATATTTTTTCTTGTGGTCTACGAATTATTAAGAACGATATAATAATAATAATAATAATAATAATAATAATAATAATAATAATAATAATAATAAAAATAATAATAATAATAATATACGCAACCGAAATGTTGTACACGATATTTGATACTCACGCCTACGAGTAAGCAGCAGATGCAAGCTGCCATTTACAATTTGAATCAAAGACGATTGGAATCTACATGCATTGATTGTGGCGATAGTTTCCCCTTCATACACGCCAGCAAGGTATCGTGCCTTGACATTAGTTTGTTAGTTATCTCAAAGAGCTCTTTGCAGCTGGAACTCTCCGTGATCTTAGTGCTGTAGTGGGATAATATGGCTAAATGGAATATGTTTGTGACGTTCTTCTTAGCGGCTTCATATATTTGTTTATAAATTGTGAGTCCGGTGGAAAGCCAAAGCATGTCTACTTTTCGACCATGTCTTTTAGCAGTGCGAAGCTGGTCCCTAACACCGCTATACCATAGATAACACATTTTTATTGATAATCTGAATTTGGTGGCTGGGGCATGTTTTTCTATCAATGAACGCAGGCAGTTATCAAGTTGTTCCACTGTATGATGTAAATACGTTGTTATGAATTTTTGGATGTCATCCATGAATTTGGTTCTATTTATCATACGGAGGTTTCTCTTAATGGCAAATAACGTTAGAGGGTTAGGGTCTGATACGTCAAGATGGCACATAATGCAGAGGTGATCTGATGCATGTTCTTGGGATACAAGTGTGGATTGGAGAATATTATCATCATGTCTATAAAGAAAACACTGTAAAATGTAACCAAGTTTATGGGTGGGTTGGTTAACTGACTGTTTAAGATTGAAAACATGAATGAAATATAGGAGTTTTGACATGTATGGGTTTCCAGGACAGTCAAAGTAAAAGTTGAAATCTCCAAGAATAATTATTTTGCCACCTATCAAATTTCCATACTCCAGAAGATTTGGAAACTGCTCCAAAAAGTGCGATTCAGTCAGCTTGTTTTTCCTACTAGAGGGAGAGCGGTAGAGACATACAAAATGGACTGACCTTTGTTCCAGTGTGAGTGTTGTTTGGACTAGTTCAAACGATGTGAGGCAGACATTGAAGATTGTGTTGTACTTAAGGTATTTTATCATGGAAATCTTTGGAATGACATCAATTCCACCTCCGCGAGAGTTGCGAGGTTACAACTTGATGGAGTAATCGATGGTGTTAAATCCGCACACTTTGGTTCATCGCCTGATGATTTTGACCATATTCCTGTCAGGAAGAAGACATCAATATTCTGGTCATTGATAAAAGTAACTATTTCTGTGCGCTTTTCCGGTGATCCTACTGATTGAGAATTGAATAATGCAATACGTAGTGGTATCCCTGGGACAGTTGACACAACGGTTGATGATTTCAGAGGAGTTTGAACCAGGTATTCAGAATTAATGGCAAAAGTTTTAAATTGTTTGTTTGTTATGGACGAAAGGGAGATAACTCAAATTCGTTTACTTGTTCTACTTTAGCCAGCGTTGAAACAACGTTTCTTCTTCTGCTTACGTTTACATTTAAGTAATGAAGAATGTAGTTCGTTAAGTCTTTAGCACAATGTAGTATCAAGAGCCAAGGTATAGTCATTTAAAACAATTATTGAGGGTCGATCATTGCGTAAGCGGATTGACTGGTGATCACGTGATGGCGGTTTATTCAAAAACAAATGACGTCTTAACAGTAGAATAAAACAGCTGAGAGAAATTCAATTTGTTCTCGTTTCGAAAACAAGTAGATGAATTAACACGTACGAACTGAACAGCCAATGCTTGATGAAACACAATAATATACACGAAGATAGACATCAAGCACATATATCATGAAAAATAGCACAAAAACGGAAGAGCCTAACTCAAGCAGTTAGGTGATGGCGGCCATCTTTCCGGAAGTCTTTTGAATGTATATATGTAGTTTTTCACTCTTCTTGCGACTTTAAAGCCATAAAAGACGCGTGATAAAATTCAATCGAGCAGAGATTTTTCGTCGCCGTTGTACTAATTGTGTTCATTTATATATCCGATAAAGGCATTTCATGTTTTCAGAGATTTTGCCGTATTTTATTGATAACACGTCATACTCCTGTGCCCAGAGTTACACAATTTATTATATCAGGGATATTAATACACTAATAATTATTTACAATTAGTGATCAAGAAATGTTTAAGAAATTGATTTCAGGTCCTCATGCCGTGATGGAGCAAGGCTTTATTCATGGTGGGGTGGGGGGATATATCTGCATATCATTACATCTTGAGGTAAAGATTCCGAACATGTCTTTCAAATACTTTGCACAATCATAATACCTTAGGAAACTAAGCCATCGCAAAAAAAGCCAGTAACTTTGTCAGTTTTGGAAACAGTTGAAAGTATTACATGTATTTGATAGTCAATGGTCACCTGATATCGGAATTGTGGACCAGGCAGACGCTGTAGAGGAATGATAGCACAATATTGATGGGGGTTTGTGGAAAATGTCTTCAGTCCAACCCTGAAAGGCTGGGTTCCATTATCATAGTAAAACCTAATAACGACGAAGGAAATCAAGAACCAGTGTTCGTCATGTTTGGATAACGGTAGTGAAGCCGATTTCTCCTGTGCTGCCTGCTAAGTAGCTAGTCAAAAAATGTCAATGTTGGCGACTCATTACACCAGGAACACGTTATGAGTTAGATACGCTACGTCCATGATGTTCCCAATTGGAGGCTTCCTTTGTGTGGCAAAGACTTGCAGCTCATCAGCCTTATTTTAGAACCAAGAGCATTGTTGGTATATATCCATATTGGTCTCAATCTTGTTATTGTTGTTGTTGTCTGGTCAATCCTGCAAACTAGTTCTGATTTGGAGCCCTCATTTGTGATAATTGATCCCATGTACTTGAAGCTTGTGACTCTTTCAAGCTTTAGTCCATTGATCTTTATTTCTTCACTGATGCTGTTGGTGTTGTTTGTCAACAGGTTTTTGTGTGTGCTTATCTTGATCGCATATGCTGTGGAGGTAAATTTCTCTGCTTGAGGCTTTAGTCTGTTGAGAATTATCTTCAGTATGACTTTGCTTGGGTGACTGATCAGACTGATGGTTCTGTTGTTTTAGCATAGCTTTGGGTTTCCTTTCTTAGAGAGCACAATGACCGAGACCATGTGGATAGTTAATTTGTCAGCCTGGTATATCTGTTTGCAGATTGTTTTCAGGACTGTGACTATCTCTTCACCTCCTGCTCGAATGATCTCCGCTGGTAGAACTGTCTTCTATTTGACGGTTTTAATATGCTTTCTTCCCCATCCTGGATTATCTCTTTCACTGGCTCTGCTGATGCAATGCTAAGATAAATCATGAGTCATGTATTTATATAATTCATTAAGTTATATATAAATTTAATTATTGTATTATATATCAGAGATCACGTTGCAAATATTGTATTCAACTTAATAGTTGCAGATGCCTTAATCGTTTTGGTCAAATTAAATATAAGTTTAGTTATTCCTAATTTACCTGTGTTCAATCATATCATGCATCAAGGCAAGAGAGTAGTGTCTACTTAAATCAAATTGATTCCTGCAAAGCATAGAGCCATACATGCCTAATGTAATGTATGATTTATCTTTGTTAAAATGATCTTACCTGTTCTTTTTATTCGCTGTGAAAGTATTATGAATGTACATCTAATGTTGAGAGTTTCTCGAGTAATGAAAGGGAGTTAACTCCTATTTTATTTACATACACTATGTGGGATACTGTTTATGACATCATCTCTGTGTACATTTTATTTTGATTTTTTTAAATCATTTAATCTTGCTACATTATGATTTTAATACAGTGTGTATATTACATGCATACAGTAGTTATAGTTCACAATGTGTGTATTACATGAAGTACAGTAGTTATACTTCAGACTGTGTATTTACATGGAATACAGTAGTTACAGTTGACAGTGTTTGTATTACATGGTATACATTAGTTATTGTTCACAAGGTATGTATCTATGGAGTACAGTAGGTATAATTTATTGTACGTATTACATGTGTGCAGTAATTATAGTATACTGTGTGAAATACATGGAATACATTAATTATAGTTTACTGTGTGTGTATGACATGGAATATATTCCTTTATTTCACCGTGTATATTAAATGTAATACAGTAGTTATATTCACTATGTGCATAGTACATGAAATATATTGTTATATTTCACGGTGTATATTACATGTAATACAGTATTTATACTTCACTATGTGCATATTACATGAAATATATTGTTAAATTTCACGGTGAATATTGCATGGAATACAGTTGTTCGAGTTCACTGGGTTTTTATTGCATATAATACAGTACCTATATTCTATTAAAACGGACATTAACGTTCCTACTGGTTTAATAATTTAGCCTACAACTTTTATATAATTATGGTTTTGAATTATGCCCTAACGTCCACACAAGGTTCTTTTTTGTGTTGATTTACATCCTCGTCCACTTGATATAATACGTTGGACAAAGGTTAAACACAACGTACTAAAAAGAAATAAATTGACAAAAGATAGAATTTGAACTATTGTAATCCAAACAAGAATAATTAAAAGTATGAAAGTAACTTTGCATATTCACTTTGTTCTAGACTATACCATAGTAAGACCTTTGTTCCTGGGTATACCAAACTAGTACATTTTTGGTTCAAGGGTATACCAAACTAGTACATTTTTGGTTCGAGGGTATACGAAACTAGTACATTTTTGGTTCAAGGGTATACCAAACTAGTACATTTTTGGTTCAAGGGTATACCAAACTAGTACATTTTTGGTTCGAGGGTATACCTAACTAGTACCTTTTGATCTATAAGTTACCAAGCTATGAACATTTGTTCCAGGATATAGCAAAATAATAACATTCTTCCACGCTATACCTAACTAGTAAGTTTGTTCAGGTGGATAATAAACACTATCGTTTTCTCAAGGGTACACCAAACTAGATGCTTTTGTTCAAGGGTATACTAAAACTAGTACGAGGTTTAATTAAACAATATCATTGCAAAGTAGAAACATTTTAGTCAAAGGTATACCATACTAGTAACTTTTTTTTTAAAGGCATACTAAATTAGCAACTTTGTTTTAGGGTTTATATACCAAACTAGTACCTTTTATTCAAGAGTATACCAAACTATAAACATTTGTTCTAGGGTTTACCAAAGTATTAATTTTTGTTCAAGGCAATATATACCAAACTATTAACTGTTAGTCAAGAGTATACCAAACAAGCAAGTTATGTTCAATAGTATACCAAAGTATTAATTTTGTTTTAAGGCAGTACCAATTTTGTTCATTTGATCAAGGCTATAACAAACTAGTAACTTTTGTTCCAGGCTATTCCTAACTAGTAACGTTTTGTTCAAGGGTATACCAAACTAGTATCTTTTTGTTCAAGGGTATACCAAACTAGTAACCTTTGTTCAAGGGTTTACCAAACTAGTAACCTTTGTTCAACGGGACACCAAAATAGTAAATTTTGTTATACGGTATACTGAATAAGTAACATTTGTTCTAAGGTATATATAACAACTAACTTTGTTCAAACGTATACCACATTAGAAACTTGTGTCCAACGCTATTTTCCAAGCTCGTATCTTTTGTCAAACGGGATTTTTCACTTCATAAACTTAATATCTGAACTGTAATATAAATGCTCCTCGTTATTTCTTCTTCTTCTTCTTCTTCTTCTTCTTCTTCTTCTTCTTCTACTTCTTCTTCTTCTTCTTCGTATTAGTATTATTGTTGTTATAGTTGCTGATGTTGTTGCTGTTCTCAAACACTGAGTCTATGGATTTTATTATTCCTGACCTTTTGTCAAGTCCCATGGTAGGGCCATAAGGTCAATAGTTAAGACACCATTTGTTTAAAGTTTTAATACTATTATATTTTTATGAACTTTTGATCCTATTCTTTAAAAAATTGGAAATAAAATATGATCCTAAAAAGATAAAAAATATTTGTTTAAATTTCAGACTGCTTACTCTCTACATCTAAATTAAAATATGAAAATATAATAAAATTATTTTAAACAATATAAAAATGATATATATCGTTGTACAAAAATACGTACACATCTAAATTCATGAACAGTCTGGCCTTGACACTTATGATATTTTGTATGACATTTGAACCAATGTCATAGTTCCACAGAGATTTCAATATACACTCTTGCGTTAAATCCGTTTTGTCATCATTGAGCACATCTACTTTTTCATCATTTCAAAACTGAATAAAATGTTAGTTTATAGACATGTTAGAAGGACTGTTCCATATTGGAAAGTGTTGAAGAAATTGAACCAATAACCTCTTTTCTTTTTATACATTCACTAAAGTTTGTCCACAGAGGAGCACAATGCACTTAATTCACTGAATAAAATATCATCCCATACTTATCTCCCTGTACAAATGTTGACCAAAGGTTATGTCCCTTAGTAAGGCTGTAACATCAAGAAGTAGAACTTTTTATTATGATAATTTTAACTATGATTTTGTTATCATTCATGTTTCAGTATAGCCTTATCTGTTTGCACGCATGTGAATTTTTTTCATCTAATGATGAAATTTGTCAAGTCTCTTTTGGGCAAATAAATGTGAAATTGAAATAAGCCTGCATTATATTGTGTTAAACATAAAACTGAATTCCCCCAAGGATCATTATTTTCACTCTTGCAAATGACTGGCTTTTGTATGATCATAAAACTGAAGTATCTAGTACTGTATAGTTCAAATGCAAGTACGTGTTCCTTGATGTATCTGTGCAGACTGTGGACAGCTTTTGTTAAATCTTCTATCAGCACTTTTATTGCAGAATTATCTTGCACAGATTACTTAATCATTTGAATCATCACATACTGCCCAACTCTAATTACTTGACCACTTCTGCACATATCATCTGCTCCTTATTAGGGCCATGAGATCAAGACAGATACTGCAGACTTATTTTTCCACATATCTAATCCAATTCAGTTTATATTCTGAATATAACATCGTCACATAATACAGTTGTCAGTACTATTCCTGATCATAGGTTCTTTTTTTAGGGGGCATGGGGTCAGACAGTTCATGTTTAAATATGTTTTGTAAAGTGGTTTATGTTTTGTTCCACACCAAGCCAGAAGACCAAGTGAACATGAATGGTATGGGCATACACTTCATGAATCACTGGTCATGTGTCATATATCGTGGATGTACAATCGTGTAAACATTAAGGCGGTTATGTGTTTTATCTAACTTTATTTGTAAGATGGATGTATGCCGTCAAAAACTTATTTAAGTTTGATAGTAACTGAGTTACATGTATAAATGATGGGATGATTTTTAATATGATTGAGCTGAGCTTGTTACAATTCTGGAAACCACCCATCTGATCTAACTTTGATCCAATGTGAAATATGGGTTTGCAGTCATCAAGCTCTCATACAGTTTAGAAAATGCATGCATTGCACTAGTATTAATGAGATGGTGATGCATTTGTTTGGCTTCTGTTTTATCTGTAATACAGG
This sequence comes from Unio delphinus, assembly GCA_029339505.1. NCBI lineage: Eukaryota > Metazoa > Mollusca > Bivalvia > Unionida > Unionidae > Unio > Unio delphinus. Next base: position 13,231,545 of record JAQISU010000323.1, read on the forward strand.
AATGCAACTTATATTCGACAGGCAATAAAATGCAATAAAGGAACTTTCATTTGAAGAGTTGTAATTAACTTGTTTATTTTAAAGAGAAGCAACTAGGATTTGTGGATAATATTAAGAACATTTCATGGTGAAGAATTCTTTAAAATTACATGTTGTTAAAACCAATATAGCAAGAACTGCAAAATGAAGATAACGTCCTACGTTCACGCTTAATTTCTATTTTATATTAAAAATTCAAAACTATAAGAAAATATTGCATGTATCACAATATTCAATTTCATTTGATGAAACGGCTTGAATGGGTAATATCAAATGAAGTACATCGGCTCAGGGAATAGTTACCTTCATGTTCAATTTCTGCATATTTGATCTCAGGTCCTCATGCAGTGATGGAGCAAGGTTTTATCCATCGCGGGGTTGGGGCATGTCTGCATATCATTACGTCTTGAGTTAAAATTTAAGGACATGCCTTTCCTCAAAAACGCTACACAATCATAATATCTTAGGAAACATGTAACTATCCCCAAAACACCAGTATATTTGTCAGATTTCGGAAACAGTTGAAAGTATTATTTGCTAGTCAATGATCACCTGATATCGGAATTATACACCAGGCAGACGCTTTAGAGGACTGATGACATTATTTTGATGTTGGTGGGTGGAAAACGTCTTCGGTCCTGAAGTATAGGAATTTACAATCTACCTAAGTGTACAAGGCACGAAGAAACGAATAATTTTGGCGTAAACGTGGTCACTTAGAATCAGTATGGTACTTAAATGGTACATGGGACAAGGTGGATAGTGTCTTATTTACGGTGGTGTTAGGTTATGAGTGACTAAATATGCAGGTAATATCGAACAAGTAAAATGAAACCATCGCGTTGTCAGAATTTGATTTGCGAGAATTGGCTACGTTCATGCTTGGAGGAGAGTGTTACCATTAGTTCCTTCAGAATCTAATGGCCGTGGTATATATCAAGACCTAGTCCCAGTTACGTAACGAGGATTTGTTGTATAACGCAAAGTGCTTACCTAATTTTTTAAAAAGCATACATTTAATTTTTTTGAATGTGTGAATAAACACGGAAGATGTAATAAGTAAAAAAATACATACAGTGTTTGTTCCGAGTTGAGGGAAGGAACACTGTTGACACCGCATAATATCACGGCCTTAACATCCCTACGTAATGTTTGACTAGTTCATTCCGGCCACTAAGAAGAACAACACATATCTAGTTAAGTGCAGCATTGCAGTAAACTCTCCGAATAGTATTGTTTACAATGGAGGGGATTTTATTTCTTCATATTTTACGGGTAAGTACCACAGTAATTGTTCTTTCTTTAGACACGTTTGTTAGTCAAAGAAAAAAAGAGGAGAGACCTTACATTGCAAACTGAATTTTACGGTCCTATTTTCTAACAGACGGATATTCCCGTCCGGAATTTATTATAGGGTAAGCCGTTTATGGTTACCTTTTATCCAGGAATATAAACATCAAATCGAGTAATAGGTTTTCAAAAATTACCCTTCCCCCAAAACAATTAACAAAATAATTTACAAAAAAGTAAACTAAAACAATGAGGGGTCCCTCACGCTGAAAGTAATTAGATACATTATAATAATATCTGTCTAATTTTGCCAGTACATAGGTAACATTGGGTTTAGGAACTATCCCAATGACCATCTCAGAGTTCACTATTTGTGCACGTTACGTTACAATAAAACGAGTTAGCACCAGTACAGGGTGAGAGAAAGAGAGAGAAAAGGCTAAAATGAAGGAATATTTCTGGTAAACTTTTCTACACGTACACAAACATACACACAAAAATCAAGTTTATTGTTTTACCTGAACTGAAATCATTGATTCATTTTGTTTAGTTTGTAAATAGCTAATAAATAGCGAATATATTCTTTATGTGCATTGGTTTATGATGAGGTTCATTATTTATATACGTAAATATATTTCGTTAGGACTGGGTCCAGGGTGTTTGGATTCCCCTACAGTTTTCTTATTGTACATGTCATTGTCCAGGTTCTCGATGGTAATTTCAGCAATAGACTTTCTAATAATGACTAACATTTTATAATGTAAAAGCTAAGAACGTTCGGAAAGTTTATTTTTCATTTTGCATTAGTCAATGTTTTATTTTGTACAAACGTTTAACTGTGGCCTGATGTCAGACAGAGGAACATATAATCTTGTCATTGGAAAGATTATTTGTTCGTGCTTAAAATTAAGCAGATTCCAATTGTACTATTGTGTTGGTCACTAGTTCGTTTTTTGTTGGAATTTATTTCTTTAAGTTCTTTACTTCTGTGATTATTCTCTTAGAAAACGCAGAGAACTTGTAAAAAGGTAATATTCTTGGAATGAGACATACAATGCATTATCTATTCTCTGGAAATACAGAGTGCTCATAAAGAAATATTCCTCGACAGAAATATTCACTACGATTCATAGTTAAACCCGACCTTTACATATATTACTGTATTTTAACAAAAAAATGTTGCTACAAGAACACAATATGAAGTTTGTTAGAAGAAAAAAAAAACGGATGGATCTGAGCATGCCTTGAAACTATTAATCTATAAATCGTTTTAATGACTAAGTAATCTTCATGCAAAAAAAAAATTCTTCACCCAGTGCATGCTCACAACACTAGAATTTACAACTTTAATATTAAAACTAATGCATGTAGGAATTTTAAACAAATCCTGCGCTTATCTACAGTCAATTTATATTGTAAATCAATATATACTGCAAAATGTATCAGTTCAGAATGTATTATTAGCATTTCTAAACTTTATCATAGATGTGATTGTGGTCAACGTAAAAACCACCATCTATATTTGTCATGTTAGTTGTTAAAAGCTCTTTCAGTTTAGGTTTAGAGGTGACACGTAATTTCACCGAAATGAGTTTTAATGCATGTATAAACATTTGTATGCCATTTCAAAACTTCCTACAAAATAACGCTTTACATACAACGTTCCATTTGACTATATCTTTTCAACCACACCACACAGATGTACGAAAAGGTTGTCTTTAGGTGTTGGGTTTGGTAAACCCTAGGTGAGTAGTTTTGGACAGTACTAAGTTTTGCACAACTTCAATTTTTCCATGTGGACAAGGTGATCTTTAGGAAACAATAGAACACTAATACATATGATTTGCAAGAATCAATGCCAATGGCTCCACGTGGGAAAGACAACTTAATGTGGCTGCGAACTAAGATACCCTGGTATAAACCATCCAAACTGTTATGCATATAATATTGTCTCATTGTACTTGATAATACATTTCTTGTCGACATAACCTTACATGAGGAGCATCAACATCGCGTTCATGAACCTGTCATAACACGCAACATAATCCTTGTGTATAGAGTCTGCATTGAAGTCAATGGCTTTCCTTACAAAGTATCAATTTAGTACAAATATAAACTAATAAGCATTACAGAAACTGAACTCGGATGCTTATATCACCTTGGTTGTAGCCTCACTTTGATCGAGTGACCCTGCCTTGATGTACGCTCAGTAGTATTTAATAACAGTCCAGAACATTTCATGACTATCTTGAAATATTCTGGCTGAGGAGTACATCAGTCAGCCTCGCACAATACATACGGATGGTCGGATAATCTGAAGGAATAAGTTATATTTCTAAATCCGACTGTCTCACATTTAGTCTCCCTTAAACTAATATCCTTAAGCAAATACACTGCCAATATATATATATATATATATATATATATATATATATATATATATATATATATATATATATATATATATATATATATATATATATATATATATATAAACGGAGGGGTGAACACCCTTCCCATACAATGTGTTTTTTGTTTTAAATATTTATTTTGAAATAGTTTTCCTTAGAGAAATCAACTTCATATGCTAGTTTAAGTTACCCGCACGTAATTATTCGTTAGTGGCACAACCACTGATGTCCCTCTTGTGTGGAGAGCGATATTGAAAGATCTAGCGACGCTCGGATAGAATAGTTTGATGCATTACTGAGGCAAACAGTCAAGCTTAGGTAAGCTGCATAAATAAACTGATGTCTACTGTGGTGAGTACTATTTGGGAAACGTTTTTCATCTGATGATGTATATTATTCGGGCAATACGTTAATTGAAATACTAGCATCGCAATATTAACAACTTATTAGGACATCAATTTATTTCAGACTCAGTGGTTATTGAAAGACACCAAAACGATCAGCAAATTAGCAAATCGAGCTAGGGATGATGACAAGTTGACAAAGATTGGCAATCGCGACAAGCATTATGGCATATTTATTTACTGCCACTAAAGAACACTCTATGTGGATGGTTTGTCGTCAAAACACCTAACGAGATTTATCAGGATTATATTTTGTTTCTACCAGACGAAGACGCATAAACAAGCGCTGACCGTCGTCAATATAGCCAGTACATACAAGCGGGTTGATTCGTTGGCATGCCAAACATCCGCCGAGGCCTCAAAATTATTCGGGCGCATATACTCGCATGGAACATTAAGTTGCCTAAATTATTTGCATGTTGATCTAGACCGAGAATGTCTCGAAGGAGTAACTGTATTGATAAAACTTAACGGGTTTTACATTCACACAGTGTTGATTGTGATCAATCCATTATTGAACAATTTAACCGTACTCTCGATGAGCACATTTTGGACATGTTGGTGATATTGCAAGTTTCAAGGTAACGTGTGAAGTATTACAAGCAAATGTTATGTTTAGTCATTCATTCGATTGCTAAATAAATCTTTGACACAGCCCTCTTTGCTGCTTCGGATAAATATGCGTTGTATGTACATCAACGTCGTATGATGGTTACTACATCTTTCATCAGGTTACCCGAAGGTCAGATGCTGCCACAGATAAGACAACAACAACTTCACCAGCTCGTCCTATCGAGAATTGGAGCACTGAAGAGCTCACCGCTTGGCGTAAAGAAAATAATCTTTCAGGGCAAGTTTATATGTTTTTTTAGAGAAAATACATACATACATACATACATACATACATACATACATACATACATACATACATACATACAGACAGACAGACAGACAGACAGACAGACAGACAGACATACAGACAGACAGACAGACAGACGCACGCACGCACACACACATGCATACTATAAAATGAAATTAAAATAATTACAAAAACTTACAGTACGTATGAGTGTCTATAATACACTAAATGTACTATCAATTGCATAGTTATCCAGAAATGCTACAAAGGAATTCCGAATGAAAGTTACAATGAAAGATACATGCGGAATCACTGCGGAAGAATCACGGTTCTAATATCCAAAATGTTTTGCATGAAGTTATGTCGAATGAATTTTGAATGTCACAAATGTATTCAATGATTCACAGTAATCCAACAAAATTAAATGGTCCTTAATAATCCATGAAAGTACTGTCTTCTTAGAATCAATGTTCTTGCTCCGCAATTTCAAGGAACAATACATAAATTAATGTATGTCCTCAAATTATTCACACGACTGCTACGTGATGCTTTAATTCTTTACATTAATCAGATAATGTGCATAACAATATCTGAATGACAAGAAATATTCCGGAACATTTAAATTAGTATGTTTTGCAAAATGTTTTAACAGAGAACATTGGAATTTATATATATATAATTTAGCCATTAAGCAGTTGATTCAGTCATGATATATATATATATATATATATATATATATATATATATATATATATATATATATATATATATATATATATATATATATATATATATTTCAATTACAGTGAGATGTTAAAGAACATGACCCAGCAGCAGTTTGCTTATCACGTTAACATGAGCAAAAGGGTAAGATATGAATTATGACACACATGGTTAATACATGTATTTTTAATTGGATTGTATAATGCAGATCGAGTTATTCAGCAATCCATGTGCTTTTCGCAATTGATAAATTCCTTTATCCAGGCCACGTTGCTACATTAGACGATTACATTATAAGGTATGCAGTAGAAGCGAAAATGTGCTGCAACACGACGATGTATTTACTAAAAATGAATTTCATAGCTTAGCAACGCGTCTGTGAATGAATTTAAGATATAGAAGCAGACCCATTCGTATCAGGTACTGTCTAGGTCTTACAATAAAGAAATGAAAGCAGCAAGTTATCCCTATTAAATATTGAAGGACACAGGACCTTCTCATTATTTTACCTTGCCTATATCTGAGAATATTTCTTCTAGTGAAAGTGTTTTTTTGCAGGGAGTATAGTACGGTTTTGTTAATCTTAATCATTATTGTTTAATGTCATCATAATTTGTTAAGTATTTTGCACTGACCTATCTGGAGATAATTTTGTTTTGAATCCATATGTAGTTGAGAAGATATATTAGTTCTGAATTTCGATCCTATTAGAAAGTAATCCTTGATTTATACATTGCTTGTTCAGTTACTAGCGCTGTGACAAAGAAAATTATATTTATCAGCAAATTACACCTTTAGCTGACAAATATATTGGACAGTCTTTGTTCTCAGGTCACGTTTGCTTCTGGTATACATCAATCAAACTGTTGATAACAGGTCTCATCTTTTTACGACTCCTTCTCTTTATTCTAATCCGGGTAACCAAAGATAATCCATCATTGTCGAACGTCGAACATGAACAAGATCCTGCAATCTCCTAATTCTTTCATATGGCTATTAACGCATCTCATGCCAGTGAAGTACGTATCTGTTATTTGTTTAAAATGGGGTCCTAATGAGGGCATTTAAACTACCAAATTGTTATTACTAAGTTGTATGTACCATAACCTATTAGTCTAACCTATTAAACCCTTAAAGTATCACACTATATTGAATACTTGCTATTTGCCGAAACATATCTCATGTTGTTCAATACTTTTGGATCCTGTTCGACCTATTACTGCATTTGACCAACCATACAGGAAAATAATGTAATGCAGTGCCAATGCTTTATTTAAGACCAAATCTAATTGTTAACCATAATATTTGCTTTAACAATATTTTCTTAGTCATATAATTTATGGATTATGAAAACAAAACAATTGTTCAAACTTTGATAAAATTGTTTTTACACCTTGTAGTGTTTTTAAATCTGAATAGATGTGATCAATTGTCTAATTATATTTTAGAAAGTTTCAGAATGTTCTGCATGAATTAGACATTCAACATTGAATTCTTGTTCCTATCACGCACCATACATGCATTGGAAAGATGTAGTCAGTATTTGAAGAATATGATTCAGTTAGATTGATGCAATACAGGAAACAATACAATGAAACTTATCATTTTATCTTGTCTGCTTTAAGGATTCATTCGGGTAACACCTTTTAAAATCATAATGAAACAATCAAGTGTAACACCATTGAAATCATTAGGTGTAAAACCATTTGAACTAGGTGTTGAATCTTGACCTCCATGGCTCATTGAAGGTATTCAAAGAGATCTTTCAAAACACGTATCCAAAATTAATCTTCTTGACTATGTCTCTGATTTCAAATATAAGTTGTCACAGGCTTGTGAAGTAACAAGAATTAAGCTTCACTCTACCCAGTTAAATATGAAATTAAAATTCAACCACAAAAAAGTATTTAATTTGGTGATAGGAACCTGGAACAATTACCTCAAAGTCACCATCAGGCTATGCAATAATATTTAATAGTAAATTCTATTAACACCCGATGGTAGATGAAGGAAAGTAAACGTTGTCAGGTAACTATGTTTAAGAATTATTTTGGTAGAGATAACCCTATCAGTTATACAAATAATTTAGATATACCTGTCTACCATAATGGAGATTTAAACGATGGAAAGCAATTAAACTGTTTTTTATCTTTCCGTATAACCAGTCTTTGGAGTTCAGAATTATTATACAGTCTGAACAAGAAACTTTCACTTATACAGTCGCATAAATTTAAGTTCGAACACGTGTTTATAGATGTTTCAACACGAACTAATAGCACGTACAATAACATTGAAATGTTCGATTATATACATGTGAAGAACCATCATAACAGAAAGAAACGCAATATTTGATAACGATTGATTTAAAAGAACTTAGAAGTAATATTGGAGTTCGCCATATTTTCCTGTGACTAAACCAGATGGTATTAGCTGTATGTATATTGTCTATTAAAAGTCAACAGTGTGTCGAAAACGGAATGTTTCCAGTGCTAAGAATAGATGACCACAGTGGCCAAGTAGGAAATACAAGATATGTCACCAAGTGAGACTGGCAAATGTCATTATTTCCAAGTGGAAAGTGAAGTCATCAATATAAAGTGAAATCATTTGGTATGAAAATGTCTCCATCAAATTCCTGACTTTAAGAATATGAAAAACATCTGGTCTTGATAATTGTGACGCCTAAAATGAGCACGAATTAATTTACACCGATGCTTGGATACGCACTTGGAAACGGTTTGGACATATTTGATCGCCTCATTGGTGCAAAACTTACAATTAATTTAGATAAAGGGAAAATTGGACGTGCTTGTGTTAGATTTTACTAATCGGTTTAAACAAAATGTTTGCATGGATTTGATTTCAGGACATTCCTTTGGATAATCAATGTTTTACCTTCTTTGTGACATGTTCATAAGTTATAAATGAATTATCTACTTATATTTACATATATTTGAGTTTAAGGTGTACTTTCGACATCATGTGACCCAAATCTTAATTGAGTTTGATAAAGTTTTGAAATGAATAACATCGTTTTTTTCTTATTTTAATATCAATTTTTCTGCAATTAGATTTGTGTTCAGATATATTTTGAAATGGATTGTTTAAATTCAAATTATATTTTTAAATTACCAAGTACTCATTGAAACACAATTTTGGAATTATGGTAAAGTCAATGAAACAAATTTTTATTATATTAATGTCATACATCAAAACTGTTGGTTTATCAACACTTTCAAGCATACTGGTATGTTCGCACAAACTTCTTGAATTCGTTTAGAATATACTATACCTTATACTTTTGATAGTACATTTACTATAATATGAGACTTATTTCACGATAGCGAAAGTGGTTCTTGCTTAACGTAGAGAAATAATTTTTTTGTCGATTTAACTAAAGTTGTTACATTTATTGTTTTTTTTTTGTTACTTAGTTGAAGACATTGATTAGCCACAATATGTATGTATGTATGTATGTATGTATGTATGTATGTATGTATGTATGTATGTATGTATGTATGTATGTATGTATGTATGTATGCATGCATGCATGCATGCATGCATGCATGCATGCATGCATGTATGTATGTTTGTGTTTGTGTGTGTGTGTGTGTGTGTGTGTGTGTGTGTGTGCGCGTGCGTGCACATGGGACAGTAACAATAATACATGGGTAACTAATCACATTTTGAAGTACATTTAACCTATTTTCATTATTTTACTATGAGACATATGTGCCATAATTTGATGCAATTCCAGCTTCTAGTTATGAAGATGAAAGTGATTTCGTTCAAGTAATAAATGTGTATTTCACTTTTCTTTGGGTATGTTTCTACTTTTAAGATCTACCTGTACCAAGTAGTTTCATTTGAAAGATTTGTTTGTAAATGGATGATAGTACAAATGGTAGAGATTTTTTAAGAGTCGACGTCACATTGTATACTTATAAATATAACCCATGAACTTTCGAGTCATCTGGGCATAGAGTTTTGTGTCCTTGAAAATTTAAGAAGTCAAAAATATACTGCATATTTTAAGAATTCTAACACTGTTCAGAACCAATAGATAATCGACATGACTTCGTTTATCTAAAGCTGCTTTCGTCATTATTCATACATAATTAAAGTACTTGTACTATTTAAATTTGTAAAAAGTCCTTGAGTGGAAAAGAACTGTTGTTAGCTGTAAAGTGGAATACGCTTTAAAGGATATGTTGTTTAATATATTTTTTCATAACTGAATCAATAAGTAAAACTATTATTTATATGATTTTAAAATAGAATATACTATTTACTCTATTATATTCTAAAGAAAACCCGTAGTGTACCAAAAGGATAAAGTGCTTTTGTAGACAATAATCAATGAAACAATCATTTGTGCTATACCAAACCCTGCATGTTCTAAGTATATGTAATTATCTTGCTAATTGATAATGTTGATAAATTTACGAACTCTGGAGTTTATGTATTACATTTTCCTGCGTGATGCTAAGAGCTTCTCCTTAGTTTAAAATACATAATTATTATGCCATAACCAATTTGTGTCCGTGGGTTACAATGTTCCAGATTAAAATTCGAATCTTTCCAATTCATGAAGAAAAACCGAATATATTCAAATGCAAAATATACAATACCAGTCGTACATATATGCAAACGTTTAATGCAGAGTCAGATATCATGAACTCGTTTGAATATTGCTGGAATAACTCAAGGCAATTGCAGGAAAGATGAGAATTTTCAGTTTTTGCAGAACGATTTCGGAATTGCACTTACACACACACACACACACACACACACACACACACACACACAAACAAAAATCAGTATATATGTATCATTGTGTTATGCTTGTGTGGCTACGTAACGTTTATTTAAAACTAAGATTTTGTACATTATGCATTTTTTTAGGGATACAAGTTATTAGTGAACTTATGTTATGGTTTAACATTATAGGCTCCTGCATTCTTCTACCGGACCCTGGATAAGGATCTTAACATTACAGATCGCGAACTAAAGGCCAACTATACAGCTGCTGTAGATAACGTATTGACAAGGTAAATAAACTATTTGACAAAATGGATATATCATTACTCTTCCATAAAAATGTAAGTGTAAAAGATTAGTGTACGTACTATGCATGAAGAATATATTATGCTGCTTTCGTACTTATATTGCAAAGAACGTAATGTACTAAATATAAAGGTATTCAATTGAAGTCTGGTGACTTAATTGGGAACCCTATGACGAATTGCGACTTAGGCGAAATATCACACTTATAGACAAAGGGAAGCTATATCAGTGTAATGGTTTCTGGTACTAGGCTGGAATATTTGGTCGTATGGAACGCAGACTTTGGATTTCCAGATAGTATCATCATCTAAATGCTGATGCTGAGATGTGACTGGAAACAAAATATGCGTACCTAATTCTTTAACGCGTGTTAATTGTCTTTATAACTATGTTGTTACTTTTGTCATTGTATTTGTAGTCAGCATATGCTTATACGTATATTTGCTTTAATTGAATATTTTGGAATCCTAAGGAAATTATTAATCATGGTGGGACATTATTTTACATTTTTAATCATGATGGGACATTATTTTACATTGACTCTTATAATTTCCACATAGATATTTATCACTTATATCAATAAATAGTGCTTACAAATCTCGATGCAGCATATGAACGAAAATGTGCACGCTATGAAATGCCGAGCAAAGCGTTACTACTCGAGGTTTGTTTGTTTAATTTTGTAACCTTAGCATGTTGAAAATATTGAATTCTGTTCACAGCCTGTAACACGCACAACGTGTCAGCAGGAAGAAATCAGATTAAAGATTGATTAATTACGTAGCGAACTCACATATACTACTAACAATGGCTAGACGGTAAAAGTATATTTTATTTGATTTTAATGAACATTTGTTTATTTACTTCATAGAGAGTGTTTTGTTGTGTGAAATATTGTTTTACGTGATTATTTTATTTCACTTCATGTTGTTGTTCATTCTGATCATTAAACTTCATTCTGTTATTGATCTACTGATTAGGACGACTTTGCAATGTTGTTAGGACCTTGATGTTTTGATTAGTGTTGATAAATGTTGATGTATTCAGAAAAACCGGTTTAGTTATGTTCTTTATTATAAATGTTATAAGCGTTGATTAAAATAGATAGGCAATGACGCGTCTTCTTACGGACATTGGATGGTGGGTTTGAATCTGCATCAATTTGTTTCTAGTTCACAATCCAATTTATTACTAGTTCAAAGTGAGGGATACGACCAAGAAAGTGGTTGAGATATTTTAAAATCTTTGTAAAGATAATACGTTGAGATATTTTAAAATCTTTGTAAAGATAATACGTACAAATATTGATATCCGTTACATTCAAGTTGAAGGGTCAAATCAACAAAAATCACTTTTGTTATATTAGTACTGAAGATGACTCGAACATAATATTAACGAATGAAGAATACATGTTTTCACCAGTCAGCAGAAGACAGAATGTCACCTCCTAACCCGGGGTTTAACACAGTCTATCAGTTTCTGAGAGCTATCAAAATGCCCCCAGGATTTCCTTCGTTTCTGGAGATTAGCAAACACTCAAAGACGAAGTTGGTTTTGCGATGTGGAATGAAAACGTTAATCATTTTAAGGAACACACCCTACCCTGCATTACAAAAGAGACATAATAGTCAATATCAAACAGAACAATATTTTCTGTTGCTGAAAACGCTCTTCAGAGAAACTGTTTTGAAACGCTTACGGAATTCATGGAAATGCTTACCCTGCTGAATCAATTATGCAGACATTTAGAAAGAAAATAAAATCTACACGACCATTGCTTAATATAAATGTCGTCTAGAGGAATTCGTGCAGAAAACAGCTGACAAATACATGTTAAGAACGGATGATCAAATGTAGGAATGGATTAGATTGTAAACTGTTACAATTTACATCAAGGCGCAAATTCGACTTGGTTAAATATATTGTGCTGTGTTGTTCAACGAAGAGCAAACGATGAGATTTATCATTATTTGATGAAGTCTCCGAAATGTATTTTTACAAAAGTACGAAATCCAACAATAATTTTTTTAAAACCTGTATTCTATTTACTTTTTGTGAATAAATCTTTGCAGGAGAATCCGGTAAGATCTCTACTCTTTCTGTCCTACATTATCCTATCGTTAAATTTGTTTATTTTAAAACTTATGATTGAATGTCTCAATAGTTTCCTCGTACTGTCATTGTCACATTCAACAGTGTCTTGCACGAGCCGTGTTAAAAGTCTGGGTCAGCTCGATAGGACTTCATACTATAGGGTCTCAGTCTCTGATCTCCATAGCAATGTCACTCTGATCATGTAGTGTTTCTACAAAAGTTTGTCACTTCATTTACGCAGTCTAAATATTTCACTGTTATTGCTTTCTATCCACACAAATATTAACTATTATCCGTTTTTGTATAATTTAAAGTCTTTATATTCTATGTTCCAAACAGCTATGACTCCTCATCATGCCCTTGCTCCCAAACGTCCGCGTTTAGTTCTGTTATTTTAATTCCTCAAAACCAATGTTGTATCAAAGAGGAATAGGATGTGGGATTAAGATCTGGCTGAAGAGAATTACAGAAGAAACGGGATTTCATTTTCGTTATTAAATTTACGACGTTTTTATTTTAGCAAAATATCAGATTAAGGTCTGGCTGAAGAGAATTACAGAATAAACAGGATTTAATTTTCTTTATTAAATTTACGACGTTTTGATTTTAGCAAAATATGTAGGTTTCATCATTTCGAGAAAGATTAAGAAGAATGAGTAACTTCAGAAGCGTGTAACTGGCTAGATACACAGATTTTTAAATATTCGTCACAACAATTCCAGAAGATACTGTGTCTGTTTTAGGCTTTATACAATTTACTACATAATTGCATCAAGTTAATTAATTATCGCTTTCTCTCTTTTGGCAGAGATATAATATATCAACAAGAGGATGAGGCAGTCAAAACTCTACAGAAGACGAAATGGAAATACGACTCGATAGATTGGATTTTTGCTATCAGTGCAAACATAATGACCATTTTATACTTGAAACCCAAGATAGCATCATTAATGAAAAGAAAATAAGACCATTCAAACTTTGATATGATTTACCATGTCAAATTAGCTGATCTGACTTCCAATATGGCCACCATAATGGTCATCTTGAGTATCTTGTTGCTACTTCCAGATGACTAGTCATATCGATATTGTTATTTCACCAAAAGACTTGTAATGTTTTGCTTGTCCTAAGTGTAAATGGTGCCAACCTGTTTTCCAATATTGCAATCATGGCAGCCATCTTGAAAATCTCTTCATTACTCCAAAAGAAAAGTAAGTCATGTCATCTTGAGGTTTCCACCAGAAGACTTCCTTTCATGTCTTGTTGGTCCTAAATGAACAGCTAGTTTGAAAATCTTATTGCTGAAAATATTAGAGATGACTTAAATGCTCGGCAATTAAAATTATTTTGAAAGGTTCTTAACTTAAATTCCTGGAAATTCTTTTTGGCCAGTTGAATGTCAGTCCCTGACAAACGCGTTTTTCATATGGAAAACATAACACTGAACTCTTGACCATTTTCTTATGTAGGTAGATACGGAGTGCATGACTTTGCTATTTTTTCACACTGGAATAAAATGTGTCAAGTGGATTTGCAATTCAGTATGGGCAGAAATCAGAATTTACACCTGAAGGAGACTCCATTATACACATTTTGTGAAATTTGATCATTAAAGCAAACAAGTACATATATACAGTAGTCCCCCTGTTATAAGGCCACCCCTATTGCAGCAGGAAAGTGGCTTTATAATGAGGGTGGCCTTTCTAGAGGGGGTGGGGTGACAAATGTGAATAGCATTTACATGAATCCCCTTTCTCGTACCCGCGACCTTGCTGACAACAGTCTACAAAAAAAACCATCTTCTCACAATTAAATATATCCTTGCTGTCATATCTCTTGCATATATCATTCAATCTTTTGTTCCAATCTTCGACAAATTCATTCTTAACATTAACTGATTCTCCACTAAGGACAGAACTCTTAATATTGCGTCAGACTTGAAATTTATGCAACCATCCGTTACTTGCGGTAAAGTCGTCATATCCCATTACAACTGACAAAATTATCGCTTTTTCTTGGATCATTCGACCGGTGCAAAACCATTCAAAAACCTTGTCATTCAAATCAGGATACAAACTTCTGGCTCTAACAATCTTGCGTTCTCCGCCCATTCCACCTTTCCATTTCCGAGAGGGGACAAAACATTTTTGTGGGTGTTGAAGGTTCAATATGAAAATATAAATATGACACTGAATACGAAATATAGATGTATCGAACGAATGCTATCGATTTGTTATTATGCCTAATATTTTGTCAGATAAAAACTGTAATAATTGCTTACATGGTTAGAGATTTTACACTAAATGTAAATTCTCGAAATATACAAAAAAAAGTCTGCTCTCAGACTTAAATTTGTTTCGTTGTAGTGATACTACATTGCTATGATTAGAAGTTTGAAGACATGCTTTTGTTCAACATTATGTTAGTCAAAAAATGCACTGCCAGTGAACAAGTAATAGATCTACTTTTTACAAAAGTGATGATGATTATCATAATGATTGTCATGACAATGAAAGTGATGATAATCTTCATCACAGTAATGTATTGTTGTTGTCTACGAGGAAACAGTCGAAAATTAGTCGAAGTAGTCGAATCATCAGGAAATTAGTCGAGTTAGTCGAATCATCAGGAAATTAGTCGAGTTAGTCGAATCATCAGGACATTAATCGAAGTAATCGAATCATCGGGAATTTAATCGAGGTAGTCAAATGATCAGAAATTTAATCGAGGGAGTCACTTCATCAGGTAATTAGTCGAGGTAGTCGTTGTTGTTGTTGTTGTTGTTGTTGTTGTTGTTGTAGGGATTAAAGCAATTGTTCAGCACACGATAAACTATACATGACGGCCAGTATTAATGGTGGAGGAAGAACCCGGAAAAACCCAATAAAGAACCACCAACCTACGAGAAACCACTGGGAAACTTTCTCACATACCCATATTGGCCGAATCTGAGACTCGAAACCACGCAGACACAGGTGAGAAAGCAGTGATCCGTAACGGAGAGCGCTGTAAACCGCCCTGTCTACTAGGGGCCCCAAGGTATCAAACGGTGTTTGTAGTGAATACATGGCACAATTTATTAAAAGCTGTATTTGACGAATAAGAAGACCATGAAAAAAGTTGAGATATTTATTGAGATCATTAAAAACAGTTTTGGAGACATGTACTCTGGGCAATACCGGAACGGAAAGAGGAAACTCGAAAATCAAATACCGCGGTTTTTAAAATATTTTCCACTGATAATGTTCCATTAATACAGATAATATAATTAAGCCAGAATTGAAGTAATTGTATACCGTTTGAAATTACAAAACGAAATACCTGATGCGACTTTCTTTCGAAAAACAATTCGATAATTTACAAAGTTTCAACGTCATGGGATGATGCAGTCATGGTTCATTTGGCTCGTAACAAGATTTAAAAGCAAGATTATAAAATGATGAACATGCTAAAATAAACCTCGCTGAAGTTTCTTTAGAACGCCGTTCTGAGGGAACTAACACAACTATCCATCAAACGTGTATACTAGTATTAAATTTAAAAAATTGAGTAGTGAAGAGTTAATAGCCGGACAAAACATTGTACAAATGATAGATTGTTGATCTCTTTTAATTATAAATTAATTCATAGAAAAATGTTCACGGATAATAACAACAAATAACATATTAGAGGACGATAACTTAACTTTCTGTAAGGATCAGAACGAAACGTTTACACATCTGTTCTACGATTGAAATATTACTTCAGATGTTTGTACCGTTTGACTGAATATGTTGCACCTTATTGTACATTTGTCCAAAACAAAATATTTAAAAGCAATGTTAAGATTTGGTCATTTTGTGCAATCTCTGGCTTTAATACTATACTGAAAATTGCAAATTCAATTTATAATTTTTCAATTTGTGATTTCAAGCAAATAGTTGAAAAAGCATGACAACAACAAATAATGTACGTCTAAAATACATGAAAAGTTTACCAATTTATTCAATAACGGTCCATTGTCATCAACATATAACTTGTGCAATTCTTTAAATAGGACCAAATCCAATACTGTAATATCGCAAAGTCTATGCCACCCATACGGTCTATACAAAAGCATTCCGCTTGGGTTGTGCTATTAAAGGTACCTTGGCGGAACATAAATATCGACAGTCTCATCTTTTGCTGGTGCAGAGGCAAATTGTAATGGTAAAAAGCCGCATATACTTGTGTAACTTAAGAGTTGGTAACTTTTGCAGTCTACCGAATGGGTTTCTAAAGAGATTGCGCGTTATTTTTACGTGTGTGTTCGTTTCCTTGTCCGTGTAACTCAGTTTCCATAGATTATCTGATAAGCACAAGTGTTTAATTGTTAGAAGGAATCGCCATTGTGTTCACTGACTATATTGTTAGTATATTACAGGACAAAAGAAAAAGAAAAACAGAGGCAGAAAGAAAACTGTTTTCTGAATCTTGTTATCACATTTACAAATAATGCCGATACAATAAGTTTGGTGAGAAAGAGAAATATTTGACAAGTTTCCTCTCGGTTAATAACATTAGAACTAGTCACTGTTGCGTCGATTTCTGCAGAAGATAGATGCAGAGCTTGTAACTTACTATACTAACACGGCTGATTTAATGTTAAAAGAAACTTTAATAAACAGCTTACAAAGAAAAAGAAAAAAAAAAGAGAAGAGACAGCTACTAAAGTACAAATACCGGATGTTAAATAGCGTGTGTTTGATTTGGATTTTCACGTAGCTTTAACAATTTTTCAGTCATATTGCTATGATGTCTCCAGTGTAGTTAATAGTGATGCCAAGCACTGGGGCATCTGTCGCAGACATGTCGCATGATGTCCCACCCAGTCACATTATCATGACACCATTCCTACCAGTCCTAACATTAACCTCTTAATGCTGAGAGCCTAGCGAGGCAGCTGTTAGTACCATTTTTGCTTGTCTTTGGTATGACTCGGCTGGGGATCGAGTCCACGATCTCCCTCATCCGAGTCGGATACTTTAACCTCTAAGTCATACCTATCCCTGCATGACAGAACTCAGATTTTCAACATTTGCGTTGCTATCTTAAATATCATATCATATATATATATATATATATATATCAGGATTGGATAGCTAATTAATGATGATCTTAGAGTCAAAAGATCGAAGGTCAGAGTTAGTCTTGCTCGAATAAAAATTGATTTTGCAGAATTACTGTTCATTTCTAGAGTGGGTTTCTTACCCAAACTGATTTGTGTTTGCATTTAGATTTGTGGTTTTTGAAGGTCGGAGGTTGCAGTCATGGTGAGTTTAATAAGAAAGCAATGGAACATGTAAAGTAAGTTTAGATTCACACCACATATCTTGACCTTTTAATAGCATTTGTGTCGGCAATGGTAGCAACGGCTTTGAAACGTTTAGTAACAGCGCTGTCAGGTTCTGATTTGTTTCATGATGATAAATCTTTATAAAGATGTTTGGACGGGCAGAACATAATGTGTCCTTTCCTGTATTTATCCCAGATTAATACTACTTGTAGCGATGCTTGTTCATAACAATGTATACTTCTACTGCATTAGCCTTGGCTCGACATTTTAAGGAAAGTAATACAGGCTAATTGTATCTTGTCAACCTTGGAGTGAATGCAACTAGATTGTGATTACTGCAATGTTTATTTCTTTGAGAGGATCTGTTCAAACATCGTTATCAATCGTTACATCTCGGGATATCCCAGAAAATATGCAATCGAAACGACCTGTCTGTTTCGTCAAGTCGTCTAAAATATTAAACTTTAAAAAAAAAATATGATATTTGTGATATCTGTAATATATGGAGTACGTGAACATTTTATTTTGTATTTTTCACTGTTACAGAAACCGCGGTAGTTCAGTTCGAAGAACGTGTGACTCGTATTCCAAGGCTCGCGTCTATGCCAGCCGAGCTGGGTTGTCTCGGTGTGTATTTTGCGAAAACCACATAAGTTATATTTCCTCGTGCACACTATACTCAGTAATATGTAAGATATGCAATCTAAAACCCACAAAAACAAACACACATTGTATAATATTTTTCATGACTCATTTAAATGGTCGGTATTGGTATATGTTTCTGGTAGTAGTACAAATTTTCATATGACAAATTGATAATGATTTGGAATGTGTTTTGATATAATGATCTTAGAAAGTTCATTAGGAGAAGTAGGTGGGCATGTAGGTGTCTATGTAGGTAAGTAAGCGGGAATGTAAGTATAAATTTAGAAAAAGAAAACTATATATAAATTGCCAAACAATTCATTAAATGACGTTGGGTGTCACTATTCCCCATTCCTGGATGAAAATGTCTTGCGACTAATATCTGCGACAGATAGAATTTTACAGGTTAGTTAAACTGGGCTGGTGAAACTGGAAAAATACCGAACCCATATTGAAACTTTCATTTTTCACACGTCACACAAAATATCTTGCTCAGAATACTGCAAACGCTATTGTTTGCTGCTAATGCAGCTGTAGAGTTATTATTACTTACACTTTATAGTTCTCCCAATAATACCGTGATGGTGCTGATGGTAATGGCAACACCATCACTGCTACTAGCACAATTACTGCTACAATTACTAACACTACAACTACTGTTACTAACAGTCGCATGCACTCAATGGGCCTCTATTAGGTTTTTACTTGTATTTTTATTAAAATCTATTATTCCTCATTAAAATATCTTGTATGAACCCTAATTTCTAGTTTTGTTCAATTATAATGCCTTTAATAGAGACTGTGTACATAATTAAGATGAGGTAATTTTTGAAAGACTAAGGATGAACGAAAATTTTCCATGGATTCTTGCACAAAAATAACTGCCGGTTATGAGAGTTGCGGGGTTTAATCTAGAAGTTGCCGAGACAAAGAACGAGTGAAAACGCGATCTGTGAAACCGGAAACCCGTTGTAGTGTAATATAGGTGCAGCCTGTCATCGTTAGTTTAGTCATAGATTATAACAATTCGTACTCTAGTCGTAACACCATTGTCTTTTGTTTAAGATTGAATAGCTGTTATTGTTAAGATAGTTGTGGTTATAACGCATAAGTGTTAAGCTATATTATTTTCGCGGAGAAATACCAATATCACCGTATATACCGCCAGTTATATTACTATTAGCTCTTTACTTCATGACGCTGCCACAAATATAATACAAAGAATCTACGCCTTGTATACGCCTGATTCTTTATTAAACTACATTGACCGAGTGCTTCTGTCTTTCGTGAATGTAACAGTCTCTTCTGGTTTAAAATTGCATGTATTATTATATAAACGGTTTCAGGGCCCGCGCTTCCGGTAGGCGAACTAGGCAGTCGCCTAGGGCGCTGTGCTAAGGATTTATTTCATGATGGGCGAGTGGTGGAGGGCGTGAATGGAAGGGAAGCCCCGGATATCTGATCTTGCCTAGGGCACGAAAATGCCTTGCACCGGCACTGAACGGTTTCTTGTGTTGGTATCACGGTACCAATTGTTTTTCCATAGACCTCAATGCTAATATTTGGAGAGATAACTATATTTTCTATCCTAATTTAGCATGCATCTCACACACTGTTATAGAGAACAATGTTAGATTGTCAATTTGACAATGAAAAAACCAGGTACTCCATTGCATTTAAGAGAGATAACTCTGCTGGAACTAGACAGGGGTATGAGTTATCTAGTCACAACATACCTATTTTCAGTCATGTGTATTACATTTTCAAAAAATCATAAAAAATACAAAATATGATCTATATAGGAATTAACATAAATTCACATGTTGCCAAGAGGCTAAACTATTTTTTAAGCCTAACAGAAAGTACAACTCTTACATAATCCACCAATCAAAGCTCGTGTTGTTGTTTACTTTGGACTGCAATGGACCCTACACCTTATGCACCGCCCACCTGGTCATGCGCAATTGGTACCGTTATACCTGTTGTGCAGGCATGCCGTAAAACATAAACACTGCTGTACATATAACCGGAATTTTGCCACAATTCGAATGAACTTAAAGAATGGTATTATGTATCAATGCAAGTTAGTTTTAAAGTCTGCCTTAATTCTTGTTGTCTTTAAGTGTAACTATTAACACGCAAATAGATTATTTAAGTATTTCAGGCTAAATGAAGAAAAAAAAAACTCACAAGGACGTACTTATTCAGCGAAAGACATACTATTTACATTGCATCATATTTTCTATGTGCATGCACATCGGTACAGCTGATTGCCAATGCAAAGAAAATGAAAGCGGATACAGATTAGGCTGTAAGAATATAAGTATAATAAAAGATCTTTGGACTTTTGATCTAATCACTGATATTTGTCGAGGCCAAAATCATTTACCCCACCTATGATGTTTTCCAAATTAAGGATTTCGAGTGTGCACGCAAATGCTTGTGGAGCATGGGCCTTATGATAACACGCGGATAGGCTTACGGGTTATCATGTGATGTGAGGACAAATTGATATTGGGGTAGATGACAGTTATCTAGTTCAATAAGCAAACAATCTACTATTTTCATACTGATCACAGTAACATAACCCACGGGTTGATGTGACAAATACATACACGAGTAAATGAGAGGGTAAATAACAGGAATGATGCACAAGTACAGGTACTCAACAACTTCCATGTACTTTTACGTCAATGCTCACGATCTGTCAACGCCAGCATGATAAACAAAAAGAACACCATTATTGGAATTGTAGAATGATGCACGTGAGTGTAGTCACACTAGTGACAGACCGATTAATATTAATGTCAAGATCCACCAGATAACGCCGTGTTACGTGCTACTGATCAGTGCTGAAGCTTGTTTGAAGTTGTGTTAGATCAAAATAACTTTTTTATGCGTACCTTTCAGTTCTAAAAAATAAATAGTAATCTATTTACCTATCTAATAAATGTAACATTCTGCATTGACTCGTTTGATGTTGCATATTTAATCCGCCGTAATTGACACGGAATACACACACTCATGAACGTTGTAAGACATTCGTGTATAACCCATGACAATTAATTGCATGCTTAGCAAACTTTAAACAATACTGTTTGCCTAGCACAATCCGAGCGAAAACGGATTAATTTTGTATAAAATAATTGCAAAATGTTCACAGTTAAATGCGTATGGTAATGAAATTAATGAGGTAATGAAATTAATGTGGTAATGAAATTAATGTGGTAATGAAATTAATGATGTAATGAAATTAATGTGGTAATGAAATTAATGATGTGATGAAATTAATGATGTAATGAAATTAATGATGTAATGAAATTAATGTGGTAATGAAATTAATGATGTAATGAAATTAATGATGTAATGAAATTAATGATGTAATGAAATTAATGATGTAATGAAATTAATGTGGTAATGAAATTAATGATGTGATGAAATTAATGATGTAATGAAATTAATGATGTAATGAAATTAATGTGGTAATGAAATTAATGATGTAATGAAATTAATGATGTGATGAAATTAATGATGTAATGAAATTAATGATGTAATGAAATTAATGTGGTAATGAAATTAATGTGGTAATGAAATTAATGATGTAAAGAAATTAATGATGTAATGAAATTAATGTGGTAATGAAATAAATGATGTGATGAAATTAATGATGTAATGAAATTAATGATGTAATGAAATTAATGTGGTAATGAAATAAATGTGGTAATGAAATTAATGTGGTAATGAAATTAATGTGGTAATGAAATTAATGTGGTAATAAAATTAATGATGTGATGAAATTAATGATGTAATGAAATTAATGGTTTAATGAAATTAATGTGGTAATGAAATTAATGATGTAATGAAATTAATGTGGTAATGAAATTAATGAGGTAATGAAATTAATGATGTAATGAAATTAATGTGGTAATGAAATTAATGTGGTAATAAAATTAATGATGTGATGAAATTAATGATGTAATGAAATTAATGGTTTAATGAAATTAATGTGGTAATGAAATAAATGTGGTAATGAAATTAATGTGGTAATGAAATTAATGTGGTAATGGAATTAATGTGGTAATGAAATTAATGATTTAATGAAATTAATGTGATAATGAAATTAATGTGGTAATGAAATTAATGTGGTAATAAAATTAATGATGTAATGAAATTAATGTGGTAATGAAATTAATGATGTAATGAAATTAATGTGATAATGAAATTAATGTGGTAATGAAATTAATGTGGTAATGGAATTAATGTCATGAAATTAATGTGGTAATGAAATTAATGATGTAATGAAATTAATGTGATAATGAAATTAATGTGGTAATGAAATTAATGTGGTAATGGAATTAATGTCATGAAATTAATGTGGTAATGAAATTAATGATGTAATGAAATTAATGTGATAATGAAATTAATGTGGTAATGAAATTAATGTGGTAATGGAATTAATGTCATGAAATTAATGTTGTAATTAAATTAATGATGCCATGAAATTAATGTTGTAATGAAATTCATGTGGTAATGAAATTAATGTGGTAATGAAATTAACACCATCCAATGGCTTGTTGATAAAGTTACAACAATGATTAAATAGCTATGTTTCTTTAATGTGTCATATATGATTGTGAAAAGGTACTCCGAACAAAAATGATTTTTCAAATACATATCCGGAGAGTCTTAATAAATCAATCGATTCAGGATTTATATTGGAAGCACAACGATGTATGCATTACCAACAAATACAACCAAATGTGTAGAAAATTAGTCCTTAATATTTTGAAAGACATTTTAAGGTCATTGACTACAACAGACTCGTCAGTGACTAAAATTAGCTATAAAAACAACGTATACAGTGATGATAACAGTGAATATAGGAATTCTAAAAAATACTTAGACATGAATATAACAATGGCATCATCCCTTACTAAACAGCGATATAGATTTAGTAACCACTTTCTATAGAAAAACCATATCCGAATTATACAAGGAATCATAAAAGATATAATTATTAGATAAAATCTACGAATGGAAGTATGCCGGCTAGTGCAACAATTAATGACGGATTAATTGAACCCATGTGGGTCGAAACCGTCTTAAGGCACACTTACGTAGCTTTCCTGATTTGTTTATAACAGTCCATTCAGATTAGTTACAAGACGGTTTCCTATAATTTTGGATTCCCATAAATTAAGACCTCAATCTGCACGGTACTGTGTTTAAGCAAAATATGTGAAATGGTTAGTTGAATTATGGACAATTATTAGAACAGTTCATGTAATCGTCCATGGAAAAAATGAACTCGTCGGCAGAAAATACTGTAAGGAATACTGTATATCTCATTTGAACCCGTTAGGTGCTGACTTTGGTGCTGACTTAGGTGCTCGGATATTGGAGAAAAGCGCATAATTAGCTGTGTCGTCCACGCGAATCTGGTCACGTGTATTATCGCGCACACAGGCAAAGACTCACTAACACTATTGTTTTCATATCTATGATTTTAGATACATCCGACTGTACCATATCCATCGCGAATTATACATAAGACAGTGAAATAATATCCAAGATTAAACCGACTGAAGTTTCTGATCCGGGTGCATAAAGTAGATTCTACAATGTTTAATATAAAACTATAGGATGGATTCCATTATAAAAATAGTATACGGACTGTTGATTCAGATCAAGCAATTTACGCGAGGGTATAGAATAAGGCTTTCAAACTGTATCAGAAAAGCTGACATATTTGTAATGCTAGGACTTTGACAAGGGCTTCTTTGTTCTCATTAAAGCATCTTCGCGAAATAACAGCGCTGTATCATACCAAGGTGCCTACATGAGCAACGCGTTCTGAAATAGCACAGGTGGGTGGTGATGTACAGAGGTGTAATCGTTGTGTCTCAGCTGTTATTGACAATGAAGCTCTCGACAAAATTATGACAGCTCAAGTTTCCGAGTTTGAGTTATAAGATTATCGGTTCGTCATCTGTACACGGGATGAAATTTATTTTAAAGATGCGTCCATAAATCGAATCGTTGGTATGGCACCTAGTGAGTCTAAGCAGAAATTGCCCGTGGAGTATATTTGACAGTGTCGCCATATTTTAAGTCAATGACAAGAAAGGATTATAAATCGCACACCAGTGGATTCATGGTAGTCCATGAAGACTAGATCCGAAAGCGCTTCCAATTGCATAATAACTAAGTATGCAGGCGATCGACATTCCCCGGGATAAAGCAGGTGTAACAGTTGGTTATATTGTCGCCATCAATCCGAGATCAACTTTTCGGTTACTATAGTATAGCCTCTGCAAGTAAAACTAAGAAGCAAAACGATTTTAGAAAGATCATAAATTAATCTGCAAATCAACGATTGCACGAATTTGCTTGTGATAATGCATTACTTTCCCTATTATGAAACAAACAAGCAGCACCAGAAACCCAAAATATACCTTTAACATCGAATTGCAGATAGCCAGTTACCCTGATAGTAGTTTAGACAAACAAGAACAGTATAAAAAATATGTGCAAGGTTATATCTTATCCTGTATCGGAATAGGTCAAGATTAAGTCTGAATAGGTCAAGATTAAGTCTGAATAGGTCAAGATTAAGTCTGAATAGGTCAAGATTAAGTCTGAATAGGTCAAGATTAAGTCTGAATAGGTCAAGATTAAGTCTGAATAGGTCAAGATTAAGTCTGAATAGGTCAAGATTAAGTCAATCAATATTATTCTTATGATGCTCGTGTTCCAAACGATGTAGAGTTAGAGTTCAAGATACACGTAGATAGGTCTTGCCGCCGAGACATTCTCTGAAGTGGAAGGAACACTTGTAAAAACAGATGGTAAGTCATACGTGGTAGGAGAACGAGGTAATTGTATTAGAAACGACACAATGTCTAATTTTAACAACTCCACATAAATTAATAGAAAACAAAAATTGCGTCCTTGGACAACACTGTTGCTGATAACAATTCTTGGATTAGCACAATTACTGTTAGTGTTATTTCTCAAAGATAGTGCATTAAGCAGACACGGGAGCTCTATCAGACGTTTTTTCAGATGGTGGGGCGGGCCAACATGTAGTGGTCATCTATTAAGTTTTACCGACGTAGGAGACACATTATTAGAGGGTGCCGATATGCAGGTGATAGACAATTTATTAAGGTACAAACTGCACGAGACACAGCTGTTGCTGCATATCCGCTTGGAGTAATACCACGAGCTGGTGCCGATAGGTAGAATAGGTAGAAGATCTACAGAAACACCGTTTCATGTAAATTCCCTTGGGTTCATACGGACGTTTGTAATATGTATAAGTGCATAATGCGTACATCAATTTTGTTCAAATATTTATTGTTTCATGATTAGCTGTAGACCATTCCAGTATGGTGCCATTTGAATGTTTTATATTCGCTCTATTTGTGTCTTCCAGTTGCCTGCATATACATGTTATATCGTGCGTCTTTTGTTTGTTTCTCGATTTATAACTATATTCTTTGATAGAATATATTTATTTCATTAGATTTTCCTTCTATTACCGGAGACAATGGCCGTAGACTGGTTTATTTGTGCTCTGAAGGTTGCACGACAATATCTTCGGAGTGTATGCTCTTGAAAGGTTAAATATATGGGCCTTATTTCATACGGGATTGCCCTCATCATTATCTGACATATTTAAAAGAAGCATATACATCGAAAATGTTCATTTTACAGTTGAAAGAATGCTCCTATCTACACCCAAACAAATCATGAAATGTATAGTGCATGTATGATAGATTATATGCGTATTTCTGTCCTAAGGTAGGTGTTTGTTGTCTCTAATTCATTGTTGTTTAATACGTATGTATACGAACAGTGATTGTTGACCGGAAAGAAAATCTCAAGTGCATAACCGTAACGTAACACTTCGTGACACATTTTCATACTTTGACTAAAGCTCTCACGATAGATCGATTGAAACCTAAATATTTCTTAATTGTCGTGATACTTAAGTTAGTTGATTTACTGCGGAGAATGAGCTCAATCAGTCATTCTCGCATACATACATATATATGTGTATTCCATATAATGATACACTCACTTAAAATGTTACCAAACTACAAAGGTACTGTTTTTCGATCAATCTATACGATTGTCGACAGTCACATATTTCACATTTTCGTGGTTCTTATAGAAGACATTGTTTCACGTGATGAAATATTGTATTCAGTAAATGTACTTCGCTACGCCATTTTGACGATCCTTTGTTTTGTTATTGACTTATCGAAGCATGTTATATGTCCAAAAACACAGAAGCAGTTGACGTGGCTAATATAAATAAAATGGATATGGATACAGTTATACGGATATATGTATTCTATGTCACATCTTTATGCACTTTTTGGATTATATTTATTAACAACATGTCGCATGGATTAAGAAAACAAATTAACCATTAGTATTCTCCTATTAGTCATTTGATATTATTCTCTTATTAGTCATTTGATATTACTCTCTTATTAGTCATTTGATATTACTCTCTTATTAGTCATTTGATATATTATCTTAATAGTCATTTGATATTATTCTCTTATTAGACATTCGATATTATTATCTGAATAGTCATTTGATATTACTCTATTATTAGTCATTTGATATTACTCTCTTATTAGTCATTTGATATTACTCTCTTCTTAGTCATTCGATATTACTCTCTTCTTAGTTATTCGATATATTATCTTAATAGTCATTTGATATTATTCTCTTATTAGTCATTTGATATTACTCTCTTATTAGTCATTCGATATATTATCTTAATAGTCATTTGATATTACTCTCTTATTAGTCATTTGATATTACTCTCTTATTAGTCATTTGATATTACTCTCTTATTAGTCATTTGATATTATTTATGATTATTCATTTGATATTACTCTCTTATTAGTCATTTGATATTACTCTCTTATTAGTCATTTGATATTACTCTCTTATTAGTCATTTGATATTACTCTCTTATTAGTCATTTGATATTATTTATGATTGTTCATTTGATATTATTCTCTTATTAGTCATTTGATATTACTCTCTTATTAGTCATTTGATATTACTCTCTTATTAGTCATTTGATATTACTCTCTTACTAGTCATTCGATATTACTCTCTTCTTAGTCATTCGATATATTATCTTAATAGTCATTTGATATTACTCTCTTATTAGTCATTTGATATTACTCTCTTCTTAGTCATTCGATATTACTCTCTTCTTAGTCATTCGATATATTATCTTAATAGTCATTTGATATTATTCTCTTATTAGTCATTTGATATTACTCTCTTATTAGTCATTCGATATTACTCTCTTATTAGTCATTCGATATTACTCTCTTATTAGTCATTTGATATTATTTATGATTATTCATTTGATATTACCATCTGATTAGTCTTTTGATATTATTATCTTAATAGTCATTTGATATTATTCTCTGAGTAGTCATTTGATATTATTCTCTTATTAGTCATTTGATATTACTTTCTTATTAGTCTTTGATATTACACTGATTTTGTCATTTTATATTACCTTCAGATTAGTCATTTAATATTACTCTCTTATTAGTCATTTTATATTACTCTCTGAATAGTACTTTGATAGTACTTTCTGATTAGTCACTTAACATTACTCTACTCTCTTAGTGGTCATTTTATATTACTTGTTAAGGACAGAAACGTTTCATTCTCAAGGGGCCATTTGTTTGAAACACTGTTTTTGTTAGCTAAATAGATCTATACCGGATATGGAATGAACTCCTTTGGTTGTGGATAGTATGGCCGACATGTTGGTTTGATTACTTAGATCATGTTTTGTTTGTTTGGTCAAGTTACCCATCCTTTATAAAACTAATTCGATTTTGATTGACTACCAGCAACTAAAAAGTGAATCTAAATGATTACTTTTCCACGAGTTTCATTCCAATAAGTTTCAATGAGTGTCCTGTTTAAAACAAGATCTTAATTTAGCACGAAATATTTTTTTAACTGTAGCAATTAACACGTATCTGATAATCAAGATATACATGTTGGTTACCTTATATGGAGAAGACAATGCGCATGCTCAGTATCCATGGTAAGGTGTTGAAAAAATATTAAAGTGTCTTAGAATGGAATTTTTTTTTTTTATCTCTAAATATTTGAATGTCAGTAATACCCAGAATGTTATGATTATTGATCATTTTAACGCTCCTATCCATTCAGATAAAGCACCAAAATGATACAAAACAATTTATATTCTTAAACCCGAAATAAGCTTCACCCCGTATATCCAAATTTAGATCCCCTCCACCACATATGTCCCTCGCAAGAACTAAACCCTAGATGATTAGATATGTAAGTGTAAAAGACCAGTGTTGTAGTATTCAATTGGGAAATAATTATTCGTGAATAATTGTTGTAAGTTAAAATTCTCCATCAAACAGAGGACAGGTGTCCTTGATACAACAGTGAGAAAAAGTGTAACAAACAAGTGAAGCTAGACATCGTTTCAAACGAATTGTAACCAGGTTAAGCGTTATGTTACTCCTCCCCAGGGGAACTTGCAGAATTAGTGGGAGGAGAAAAACATGTGGTTTTCAGTTATTAAATTTTACGGATCAAGTTCAAAACATGTTTAGAACTAAAGTGCCCCCTTCCCCTAAGTGTGAGCGCCCACTCTCTCTCTCTCTCTCTCTCTCTCTCTCTCTCTCTCTCTCTCTCTCTCTCTCTCTCTCTCTATATATATATATATATATATATATATATATATTATATTTATATATATATATATATATATATATATATATATATATATACATACATATATATATATATATATATATATATATATATATATATATATATATATATATATATATATATATATATATATATATAGTACGTAACGACAGCTAAAGTTATACATTTGTGTCTTCCTTCAGATCTATCGGTTTGTAGAAGATCGTTGTTGGTAACATCCACCATCTGCCAGCAAGACCACTTCCGGTACATTTGTGGACAACATCTGTTCATTCCCTTGATATACCTTTGCAAAACCATCCTTGTTAAAATGACATTATTAGTTTTCGTAAGTTCCTTTTCTCTGTCTATCTGCCCTCTCCTTGTGGCCCAGTGTGGCAGAGTGGTTCAAAAGCGCCCACATTTACAATCAAGGAAATATCACCACCGTCCACGTTGGTTCGAGTCTCGGGCTTGGTTTATATGGATATATGGTGAAAACTGCAAGTAGATTTCAGTGTGTCGGTGATCCATACCGGGTGTTCCCTTGTTCTTTCTCCCACTTCAACACTTACTATATATATATATATATATATATATATATATATATATATATATATATATATATATATATATATATATATATATATATATATATATATATATATATATATATATATATATATAAGTGTGTGTGTGTGTGTGTGTGTGTGTGTTTAATTTCGCGCACAAGAACAAATATGCGTAATAGTTTAAAAATTATTATTTGTAGGTCCTCGTTGATAATGTAAACTTTTCGTGAATAATGCATTTCAAGAAAGTAATATCTGTACTTATTAGCAAATATTGAGCAAACAATCTTTGCAGCTTTGCTCTCTAAAGAGTCAAGGAAATCGACCATTTTATTTACGTTGTGGGGAGTTTATTTCGAACTGAGATATTTGATTTTCATTTACATTAAATATATAATTTGTTAACTTCTATAATCGGTATATTAGGCTCCTTTAATGAGTGGACACATCAGATTTTACTCTGGATTTGGACTGTAGGTTAAATGAAAGTGACTTCCTCACAGTTCTAATGGCTTTTCATTTCGTCCAATCATCATCATCAGTCTCTTGACCTAGTATGGTTGTTGCGGCACTGTGCTGCTGAACATATCAACAGTTTGCCCCACTTGTCTGGGCTCTGCCAGACTACGTTTGCCCAAGACACACTGATAATGCTGATTTCGTCCAATACATGGGTTTAAATGGTTCAAGATTAATTCATGGAATTGTTTTGTTATGTATTTGTTGTTATTTTTTAAAATAATTATTTATACACTAAGACGTAATATAATTTTCATTACTTTATAGTTTATTGGCATCTTGACAGGAACAGCAATGTAGCATACGAATTGACAATTAAGTTCCATGTTCCTTGTTGCGACATCCTTTCTCATTATATCTCAATAGCCTGCATCCGTTTTACACATTGTGATACACTCGTGTTTCCTTATTTTGTTTCAATATGCCGACTCAAGAAAGAAACTGAAATCGTCAAGATTTTGGTTCATAGTTATAAGCAGCTGTTGTTCCGTTTAGGTCTTATGTTAATAAAGGACAATTTTGCTATACATGTATACGTTTTTTAAAGGCATTAGAGAAGGACAAAACAACACTTTATGGATTAATAAAGCGGTAACTCTGTTGAATGAATTAGACTTATTCGAAAGTCACTAGTTCGATGGAGTCAGATATAGGTTACGATATAAGACAGTACAACAAAATTTGATTACATTGGGATACAATGCCAAAGCGAAACAAAATAAACTAAATAAACAAATACATCAGACATTCGAAGTACAAACAACCCGAATGAGTTGATATTTTCAAATTTTCTCAATAATTGCTTGCTATATTATTAAGTTAGGCAAGTTAACTTAATAATTAACTTGTATTCCACAAGTGCATTTAGATGGTGCTTTCTAGGCTAATATGTTAACTGATTATATCACAAAGGTGTAAAAACACTTTCTGGCAGTAACTCTGCACAACATGTCAAACGCGTGTTTAATTTAACAATTTACACAAGATCTTGTTTAATTTTAATCTGACTGTACATGAAATTGGAATTATTAATAATATAATGTCTTAAATATTTATAATTCAGTGATTTATTTTAGATCAATGATTGGCAAATGATCTAAATCAGCAGATACTGATCAGACATGATATAATGAATCCTCACGATATTAGAGTATTTTATAATTAAACCGGCTCAACCTTAATCATGATCCATTACATAAATAACACTCTACTCTGGACGTTATTTCCAGCAGTTTCAGGAAAAATCTTAACAATGAATTTGATTAAAGGGTAAATCTTTCATTGTTAGAATGGTGTTCGCTTTTGAGAAAATTGAGGATTAAAACGCTCGGAAAAATTCAAGACTGAATCCATAATTTTCGTAATCTGTAACTTGGATGAAATAAAGACCAGAATGC
This sequence comes from Unio delphinus, assembly GCA_029339505.1. NCBI lineage: Eukaryota > Metazoa > Mollusca > Bivalvia > Unionida > Unionidae > Unio > Unio delphinus. The sequence continues at coordinate 13,263,628 of JAQISU010000323.1, forward strand.
CTGAATGATAACATGCCGTTCGAGTGCATATTGTTAGATAAATATATGCCATAACTCGCTAAATATGATCAGAATTGACTGACTATCGAATTATCTAGTACATCGATTTGGGTGCAAGCAATAAAAAGATTCGAGCATTGGACACGTATACACAAGACATTTGGTTGTCGATTTGATGCTGTTGAAATACCCTAACTGTACAAAACTAAGGGTCAATTTGTTCTCTATTAATTTCCTTGGGCTGTAGTAACATGATGATTTTAATAACAAACAAACTATTCGGACGCTGTAGGGTTTGTGTTCCTGGACGGACGTAGGACGTATGAGCTTAAGAAAGAGCTGAGTAACTTGCTTTTGCAAGGAGATGCGGATTAAATGCGAACGAACGTCAGGTAAACATGGCTTAAGCATAATTGGTTTACGTGATGAAACGTGCATTGGAAAATAAATTTCAGGTCTTGAGAAAAATTAACGTTTTCAATAATGATATGATCTTTATGACTCTTTTTAATACTGTCTGCTTGTCTGCATTTGTCTGACTGTATGTCTTTATATACATTATACTTTATGTAAAGTGGAATGACCTTTGTATTTTCACGTGTCAATTGCCTTTTTGAGAAGTGGAAGTATTTCTACAACTCATCACCAATAATATAAAAAGAACTAATTCTTTGTTAAAATATACCAAGCCTTAGTTAAGTGATGCTATTTAATTTAATTGTGTTCATAGTAAATAAATAATATTGTTGTCTGTATCAGAATCAAATGTGTTTTAGTATAATTTTTGCATGATTGAGTTTCGTGCACATTGTTAAATTCTGCTTTAAAGAGTGTTTTAGTTGCCACAATTTTCTTTTGGATTTTTAACTAAATATACACACACGTACACACATCTGTCTATCTATCTCCTTGCCTACCTACCTACCTATATATATATATATATATATATATATATATATATATATATATATATATATATATATATATATAACGAAGCCAAGTATATATAAGTGCGTTATTTGGATTCTTGAAAAGTGTATATATTTGAAATAGTTTTCAATGCTGCCGAATGATACCGAATACACGATAATTTATAACCAAATACCTATATCTATTATTATCAGGAAGTTTAGACAAATATAGAAACCTTGTTTTACCAAAACCAACTCAAAATAATTATTGCAATGTTACCTATATTTTACTCCAGCCAAATATAGCATCTGAGCTGTCAAAGCACCATTTTATATCATTTAGTGTTTACTTATTGGCAGCAGAGTTCACTTTTGTTTTCGGGACAGTATGATAGCTCCAAAACAAAATATTTCTGATTGAAAATGGAGAAAAGATAATAAGTGCTTCAAGAAACAATTCGCTTCGATCATATATATTGTAACCTCAAGGGGTCTGGAAAATTATTCCGGGGTTTGTGCTATCATTTTCAGACCTTGAAGCTACAAGGGATCGTCTGACTCTAACATTAGATATAAAACAACAATATAGAAAGATTAAAAAAATTCAGGACATATTTATTCAATCATTTATTACATCCTTTTTACCAGATTACATATTCAAATTGTACGTAGTGAAATATATCAGTAAATATAACCATAGCGGACATATCTCGATTATCTAAAATCAAGACTGAGTGTTAAAAATTATTTAGTGGACATATTATATTCTTTTAAATTTATAACATCTGAATTTCAGAATATTACTTTGGGTTCTGAAATTCGGGTGTAGAAATTTCGTCTGCTTATGAGAACTTGCACTTAAAAATCTAAGTTCCAAATTTCTTTTCTAAATTTCATACAATAAATCTTTTCTCTTTAAACAGTTACCTCTCTCGTTTTTCTCTCTTGATTTATTCATCCTTATTCTAGCTATCAAGCTTCACCATTCCTTTTTCTACCTGTTTTTTGCCTTTTTCTTTCTACTCCTATCTGCCCTAATCCTATCTGGTACCGATTTGGAGCAGCGGCGCTCCTTATATACAAGTTTGGCACGTGTAAACATTCTGGTAAACAAAGCATGGTATGGTGGGTATTGCAATCAATCGGCCAATCCAAGTCGACTATGCGGGCGGGACATGACATCACGACAGAAGTACACACAACTCCGTGTTTGAATTCTCCTAATTTAACTTAATGTAAGACGATATAATCAGTCATGACAAAGCTAAATTATTCTCAACTTCGAATGTTTATGCAGGTACTTTAATATTAAAATCTTGTATTGTTGTACAAATTACGCGAATGGGTAACGAGCATATCGATGTACGAGGGAACATCTCAAAATGGCTACGCTCAATCACAACAACGTGCAGTCGCTAGATTCAGCTGATCGAAAGATACATGGAGTAACGGCATAGCAATATATATATATATATGAATGAGGAGAATCACCACTCATGGGAAGCTAATAGCAGGCTTTATCACACTTGCAGAGCTTTAGATTTAAATCCACTTGGACAGAAGTAGGATGTCAATAAATTAGAGACGGGCGCCAAACTCCGAAACCGTACAAGCCTATTTCATTTTTTGATTTTAGCGATTAAAGCATAGATTGACGTACACAACATGTAAAAATGTTTCACATGCAATTTATTATTATTTCTGTTCTCCCTTGATGTACAGGGCACATTAATTCTGATTCATACCACATGCTAGTATGAATTTAAAGTGAGCTGTCATCTTTACGCTACCTCGCCACGTATTTAACTTCAACGACTTGGTAACGTAAGATAAGATATCAACGTGAATTATCATTCGGCTCCTTGAGCTAGTGCTGTAATATGGAATAAAGAAGAAGTAGTTATATGTGTCACTTAGGGTCAAAGTATAATATTTGGAAGCAATACGGAAAATTCTATGTAAAAGTGGTCCATAAGTTTAATATGGAAATGGGTTTATGCAGCAGAATGTTTATGAGAAGGAAGGGTTTACGGTGGAGAAGGGTTTATGGGACTTGGGGCTGTTAACACTAGTTAATATTGTATGAGTAAAATCTATCTTATCTTGTAGTTGACTGATCTCTGCGATACGTTTGTTATCCAGGTTTTTGCTGTACGAATAAATAAGACGATCACAACGGACTGATTAATTTATTTCGTACTATACCCATCTTATTTCCAGCAAGCACCAATCCTTATAGCATTTCAACAATGCACACCTCACCAAATGTGATGCGACAAAGTTCCCGGTATAGGCGGAGTTTATCGGTAATGGTCGAAATGAGATAGGTGCGTGCACTATGGGAATGGGTTTATGCAGCAGAATGTTTATGAGAAGGATGGGTTTACGGTGGAGAAGGGTTTATGGGATTTGGGGCTGTTAACACTAGTTATAGCCTGAAATCGGTGACAGTGTTACAGGTGCCTGACATTCCATTTTGGATTAGGTGTATGGATATTGGATGGTATAAGTGGTGTGTTGGATAGTACGATAGTGCGATAGTAATCTCCTTTCTTTAAACATAATCAGTTATTCAGTTTACAATGATGACATACAAGCTTAATTCTCAATATTCAAGTTTATTTACAAACAATAAATGTATCTCCATCAGTGGTATATTTGTTAGACTTATTTCCTGAAGTTTGATGTACGTCCATTTTTATCACTTGAATGGCACACTATTTGCTTAGGTGATGCCTAATGTTTTCCATAATTTTTATTTGTTTTACTGTTTAACATATTTGTACATGCAGGGAAATTATAATATTGTACGAGTAAAATCTAAAAAATTTGCATTCATAAGAACGGAGTTCGAATTTGTAATTGTTTCGTAAAGCGACCACGAAACTATGCTTCAAATAACACATCTATTTATTTAATCTTTTATTGCAACATTTTGATATAATGGTCTAAACTTTATTGTTCATCAATTATCCCGTTCTTGAAGAGGGTTAAAATTTTGATTGCGTTGAAAAGAAATATATATAGAACATTACAATTTCAGAGATGAAATAAAAAGTGATTTATTTTCTGAGCATATAGAATATTTTGATCAAGGAATACATAATTTCTAGCCCCGCTATTTATAAAACACAAATCGTACTAGGTTATGACGCAACTCTATTCGAAGCACAAATGTGTACTCTTCTGGTCAAGCTTCGTCCAATCTTGAACTTCAATATATGAAACAGCATATTATATGTAAAATGTACCATTGCGAATGATGTTATAAAGAATTCACGCACTCAAGGTAGTTTCTCTTTCTTAAATGCTGGAACGAATAAAAGTAATGCAGGTGTAGTTTTCCACGCCCAAGGGCGGACCATCAACAAAGCCAGACCAGCGGAAACAGTGAACCAAAATGCAGTTCTCTTTTTCTTCTTTTCGATCATGGATTCAAGCATTTTGCGTTCGTCTATCTTATCTTGTAGTTGACTGATCCCTGCGGGACGTTTGTTATCCAGGCTTTTGCTGTACAAATAAATAAGACGATCACAACGGACTGATTAATTTATTTCGTACTATACTAGATTCGAACCCAGATCCGCTAGATACGATACCCATCTTATTTCCAGCAAGCACCAATCCTTATAGCATTTCAACAATGCACACCTCACCAAAAGTGATGCGACAAAGTTGCCGGTATAGGCGGAGTTTATCGGTGATGGTCGAAATGGGATAGGTGCGTGCAGTTAAGGCGTTGGGGCCCGTGACTTGAAGAACTGAGTGTATATTCTTTGCATTTTATAGGAGAATATCACCAGTGTTTCAAAAACGTAGTATATAGATATGGTTCATGTGGAACATAATTATCGGCAGTTGATAATCTCTATCGCTGCTCTAGGTGAAATAATATGTGTGTAATTGTTCTTTGTCGTAAAATAATTCAGCATATATTAAAACCTTACAGTTGAGAAACTCGAGTTGCCGTCCTGTAGTTTACAGACGTATTTTACGTACGAATGTTTATTTTAAAATATTTGCTTTATGGAGCACATCTACGTGTCATGTAAGCCCTCGAATTAATCGATTCATTTATATGATTAAGGAAAACATATCAAATTAAATGTGGTAAATCGTATGTCTAATCGTTCATAATAATATTTAGGTCAAATATTGACACACGTCCTGTCGATTTAATATTGAAACACAAACATATCCATTGAAGAAGGCTAGATGCTTCCTTTCTATAAACTTTGGTTAGAAGCTAGTGTTACGACTTACTTGGCATGCATATTCTTGGGACATTCAAATGTTGCTCCTAAACGGCTAAATCCTGTAAAGAGGGACATAAATTTAGATGTATATCACGCAATTATGTATTTCAATGCATGTTTTTATGCAGATCAATTGCCTAACTTATACTGCGAGTACAAAAAAATACAAAGAACAACGCGCATTAAAATGTACGAATGGCAACATATCGCAATATTGTATTTATCGCAATATTGTACTTATCCCAATATTGTAATTATCACAATATTGTTGTTATCGCAATGTTGTACTTATAGCAGTATTGTACATATTACAATATTGTAATTATCGCAATATCATAATTATCGCAATATTGTACTTATCGCAATGTTGTACATGTATTAGTCTGTAGCTGAATTGCTGACGAATTTAGAAGTTTCACTTTTACAAGCTAAAACAACCGATAAATTGCTTACATGAAAATATAATATGACACGGATCAGCATGAAGATTAATGCTGTTGTTAATATATATGAAAATGTATAGAAGATTGTTTGATTTCTAGACAGTGTTGAAGATTTTCTTAGCTTGCAATGGATTGAATTGTTGTAAAACCAACGTATAAGATTGATATTCATGTCAACATGTTTCTGACCAGTCCCACATATTTTACAAGTATTTTCTTTCGAGTGGCACTCAAGACTACTTATAAATTTGATCATTACTATAATAACATCATGACTAGGATACTGTGTATATGAGGGCTTGTCGATTACTCTCTCTCTCTCTCTCTCTCTCTCTCTCTCTCTCTCTCTATATATATATATATATATATATATATATATATATATATATAATGTATATATATATATATATATATATATATATATATATATATATATATATATATATATATATATATATATATATATATATATCCCTCTTTTCCTAGAATGTATCAATTTATATTCAAATTTGCATGTAAATATTAGTCTTTGATTGTGCAACCTTTGTGAATATTGCTCATGTCAATATTGGATATTTCTGAAAGCCAGTTACACAGACGTTATATATTCAGTGCCCCCCCCCCCCATAAATGGTATTCTCAACCAGATATGGTTTATTCAGTTATTCCCAGTAAGATACGTTATATTCAGTTATTCCTAACTAGATATGTTTTATTCAATTATTCCCAACAATATATGTTTTATTCAGTTTTTCGCAACCGGATATGTTTTATTCAGTTATTCCTAACAATATATCCTTTATTCAGTTATTCCCAGCCATATATGTTTTATTCAGTTATTCCCAACCAGATATGTTTTATTCAGTAATTCCAAACAATATATTTTTTATTCAGTTATTCGAAACCGGATATGTTTTATTAAGTTATTTCCAACAAGATATGATTTATTTAGTTATTCGAAACCGGATATGTTTTATTAGGTTATTCCCAACAAGATATGATTTATTTAGTTATTCCCAGCCATATTTTTTTTTATTCAGTTATTCCTAACCAGATATGTTTTATTAAGTTATTCCCAACAAGATATGTTTTATTCAGTTATTCCGAGCCATATATGTTTTATTCAGTTATTCCCAGCCATATATGTTTTATTCAGTTAACATACTAGCTGTTTCAAAAACAATAATGGGTTAGAAATAAGGTTGAATCTTATCATTAGACTAAGATTTTGGGAAAAGGCGAGATGATATGTATAGTTTCAGTATACATACATGCATACATACAAATATACATACATGCATACATACAAAGATAGATACACACACACACACACACACAGCCAGCCAGTCATCCATCCATCCATACATCCATACATACATACATACACACAGAGACAAACAGATAGACACACATACATACATACATACATACATACATACATACATACATACATACATACATACATGCATGCATGCATGTATGTATGTATGTATGTATGTATGTATGTATGTATGTATGTATGTATATATATATATGTGTGTGTGTGTGTGTGTGTTTTTGTAATCTGTGCATCCCTGTATAAATCATAAATGTTTAGTATCCTGTTTGTTAACCTAAAACAAGTATTCTTTGGTAAATACACGGTTTCTAAATAGGAATCATCATAAAGTTTACGTTGAGAGTCAGTCCTAATGGTCGATTTAAATCATTGGTTCGTCATTTTGTTTATCGGAATCACATGAGTGGGTGGGTGGGATCTTGGTGGTGCTATTTTGACGGTGTAAGGTTTTGCTAAAGATACAATTTCACATCAAATAATCAAGAAACATGAAACCAAAAGTAGTCCGCAGAAATTATCAAAGTTTAAAAAATTCCAGATCTGTATCACGTGACCGTTTACATCCATATATATATATATATATATATATATATATATATATATATATATATATATATATATATATATATATATATATATATATATATATATATATATATATCTGACAGGATTAAAAGATACAGGAGTCGCTAATGAAAACTGAATCAGTAAAATTATAAAATAGGGAAAGTCACATATAACTATATTTCTAAAACAGATAATTAACATTTTATACAATTTTATATAATGCCTTGGTATTATTAACCCCATTAGGATACAAAGTATTGACCATATGAATCTCATAGCTTTCTTTCATCAGTCTATTCATGTCTCCATGCAAAATATGTATTGGCTTGAAAGAAAAATCGAATAGAGACTGATTATTTGTATTAAAATGTATTGAAATATTAGAGAATAAATTAGGATCCCTACAAATGTTTAAATGAAAGCGACGATTATTTATTTTGATAGAAACTTCTTGAAGTGTTTGTCCAACGTATTGCATATTACATTTTTTAGAGGTTATCAAAATATCACAACAGTTAATACGCAGCTAGTGTTATAAAGTTGAAAAAAATACTTATTTGATTTGGCGCTACTAAAACAATTACTTTATCTTATATTTGTACATTAAGAATACCGATGTCTGTGACACTGAGATGACCACAATTATCTTTTTTTTTGTTTTCTGTATGTTTAATTGTAATTTAAAACTCTTGCAGATCCTTGGGTCTTCTGTACAGGAATATTGGTTTATATTTTATAAAGTGTGCTTCCGACTTTTGTATCTGATTCATTTATAAATCTTCACTATTATGTATTATATTATATATTATATTTGGTAATATTAACTTGTATTGTGACAGGAGTTATATTTTTTATATTGTACATGCTGCTGTGTTTAAAGCATCATATTGAGTTAGAATACGGAAATATGATTTTAATTTTTGAACGCATTTTGTAACTGACATTCATCTGAAATAATGCGTTGGTATATTTTGGCCTGGCTATATGTTATACCATTTTTAAATGAACTAAATAATATGTCACACATTGGCGGATTTTAGTTTCGTTGTCATGAACATGTGTAATGATATTATTGCCAAAATTTTGTTGTTACATTTACAATTAAAAAAAACAAACATGTGTACTAGATACAGTTTCAGTAATATTTATTCTTGGGTCAAAATGGTTTAGACAATCAATGAATTTTTTAGTTGTTCCTCTGAATGGTTCCATATCATATGGATGTAATCTAAATCTAAACCAAACATATAGATTAATCTTTTCGTTTTGAATAAAACCTTTTTTGCTAATAATCTATGAAGGAGCCATAGTTCTACCCATTGCAGTAACCATTATTTAGATGTAATTTTGATTATTAAATTGGCAAAAATTATTTTGAAATAATAGCTTTTTTATTTTACAAATATCTTCACTAGATAGTGTGCTATTATTAGGATTGTCATCACGAAGATATATTACACCAGTTTACTTATACTGCATCTAGGACGCATGTATAAGACGTTTGACTAGACGCGTAACATTAAAAATTAAAAGCATATTTGTATGATGCAACAATTCCGATATAATTGCTTATGTGCTGTACAAAATCCGTAATTTTACTAATCAGCATAAGGCTTTTAACACAGCAACATGTACAACAGAGTATTACGAGTCCATGCACTTAAAATAATTAATAAAAAAGATTTAACAACACTTTGTAAACTGTAACATATTTATTACCCTAGAATCCGAAGTAAAAAGGGCTTCTCTCTCTCTCTCTCTCTCTCTCTCTCTCTCTCTCTCTCTCTCTCTCTCTCTCTCTCTATATATATATATATATATATATATATATATATATATATATATATATATATATATATATACCTCTTTTCCCAGAATGTATCAATTTATATCCAAATTTGCATGTAAATATTAATATTTGTTTGTGCACCCTTTGTGAAAATTGCTCATGTCAATATTGGATATTTCTGAAGGCCAATTACAGACGTTATATATTCAGTGCCCCCCCCCCCCCCCAAAATGGTATTCTCAACCAGATATGTTTTATTCAGTTATTCTCAACCAGATATGTTTTATTCAGTTATTTCCAACCAGATATGTTTTATTCGGTTATTCCCAACAAGATATGTTTTATTCAGTTATTCCCAACAATATATGCTTTATACAGTTATTCGCAACCGGATATGTTTTATTCACTTATTCCTAACCAGATATGTTTTATTCAGTTAACATACTAGCTGTTTCAAAAAAATAATGGGTTAGAAATAAGGTTGAATCTTATCATTAGACTAAGATTTTGGGAAAAGGCGAGATGATATGTATAGTTTCAGTATACATACATACATGCATAGATACAAAGATACATACATGCATACACATACACATACACATACACACACACACACACACACACACACACGCCACAGATCAATGACGTTTTGAAACAGATACTAGACTTCAACGCAAAGGATGTTGTACAGGCCTCCAATCTGCGCACAAGTTCCACAAAACTTGTCTGAGCCAGTTCAAGCTGTTTTACAACCGCTCCGGTGGCCTAGTGGTTACAGCGTCCGCCTCGGAAACGGGAGGTCATGGGTTCGATCTCCGGCTGAGTCATACCAAAGACTTATAAAATATTTACTAACAGCTGCCTCACTTAGCGCGCTGCATTTAGAGGTTAGTGTTTGGACTGGTCGGCCTGGAGTCAGGATAATGTGAGAGACATCATTCTATATGTCTAAAGCATGATGACCCAATGCTAGACATCACTATAAACTACCTCACTGCAGACATAGTAAGCTACGTTAAAAAACCTAGTCAATCAAACAAACAAAATCGAACTGGTTTAGCCCGTGTGGAGACAATTAAACAGGATATCCCTTGATAACGTTCAAAACTGTACCTGGCTGAACCAGAAACAGTTTTAAAAAAACAACAACATATTAATTGATAGTAAATGTAAGACTACGGGAGGTTATGAAAATGTATGACAATAGCCAGGACTCTAATTATTTTTTTCAAATAAGGAAATTGGTTGATTCGACTATAACTTCCAACATGATTTTAGACGTATTCTTATTTTCATAAAACTGTAAATCTGTCACCGTTTCCTCTCATTTCAGAATTATTTAATAGGCATGATTTTGCTATCAGGACAAAACAATCAAAACCCTTGTTTATTTGCAGTGTTAACGGGCTTGTCTCTATTGCCTCAAAAAGTCTATACAAATGGAAAAAGATATGGATCAGCTGACTTTGCATTCCAATCAATACCTGTTTTAAAAATTAATTTATATCATTGACTCGTTCTATGCTGAATTACCTAAACAAATATTCAACCTAAAATAAACCCAATGAATGCAGTATAAATGACATAAATTTCTCTTCATAAAAAGGATTCATTTTCAGGTAATCATTATCTCTCAAATTTCACAGATAATAAGAACCAAAACACGGGTACTGCATGTATTTTATTTTCCCGCCCTTCACCACCTATCTTACTCCGGACCCCACCCACCAACCCTAACCCCAAAACATTATAATATAGCATGGTTAGCCGTGAAAATAATTAAGAAAATTTTGCTATTTTTGAAAAAAAAAAAACAATATAGCATGAAAAGTCAAACAAAATCAGAGAGAGAGAGAGAGAGAGAGAGAGAGAGAGAGAGAGAGAGAGAGAGAGAGAGAGAGAGAATTTACTTACCAATTTGATCTATTATCGGTTTTTTCTCCTCATACAATTTGGACAGGAATAATTAAGGCGTAAAATTGAAGCTCTTTTAACTTTGTAAATGAAGTAGTAAAGTTGAAAACTTAACCTGATACATTGCAATCTATATAGTCTGCCACGTTTATTTCAAAAGTTTTTCTCGGTTCATAAGTTTACATTGTCTTCATCATTGTCGACAATATCTTAAACGTCGTGTCTTATACTGTGACTATTGTGTTGTACAATGTCAAAATCGATTGGCCATTGTTCCGTTAGAATGGGTCTCTCTCTCTCTCTCTCTCTCTCTCTCTCTCTCTCTCTCTCTGTCTCTGTCTGTCTGTCTCTCTCTCTCTCTCACACACACACACACACACACACACACACACACACACACACACACACACACAGACAGACATGTAAACACGTAAAAGTTACAATTCTAGAAAATTATCATTACATTACTGCATACACACTTAATCCTATATTATATGTCTGAATCTGGAGTGCATTATCCTCAGGTGAAAAACTTCAGTTTAAAAGCTGTTTAGCATTTCGCATACTATTAACTTGTAATGTGACAGGAATTATATTTTTTATATTGTACATGTTGCTTTGTTTAAAGCATCCTATTGAGTTAGAATACGGAAATATGGTTTAATGTATTCAACGAATTTTGTAATTGACATTCATCTGAAATAATGCGTTGGTATATTTTGGCCTGGCTATATGTTATACCATTTTTAATTGAATGAAATAATATGTCACACATTGGCTGATTTTATTTTCGTTGTCATGAACATGCGTACTAATATTATTGCCAAAATTGGCGTTGTTACATTTACAATTAAAAAAAACCACATGTGTACTGGATACAGTTTCAGTAATATTTATTCTTCGGTCAAAATGGTTTAGACAGTCAATTAATTTTTTAGTTGTTCCTCTGAATGATTCCATATCATATGCATGTAATCTGAAAATCTAAACCAAACATATAGATTAATCTTTTAGTTTTGAAGAAAACCTTTATGCTAATAATCTATGAAGAAGCCATACCCATTGCAGTAACCATTATTTAGATGTAATTTTGATTAATAAATTTTCAAAATTATTTTGAAATAATAGCTTTCTTTATTTTACAAATATCTTCACTAGATAGTGTGCTATTATTAGGATTGTCATCACGAAGATATATTACGCCAGTTTACTTATATTGCATCTAGGACGCATGTATATGAGAATAAGATTAAAATAGATGAACACAATTTTCGTTTGTCTTGACGCGTAACATTAAAAATTAAAAGCATATTTGTATGATGCAACAGTTCAGATATAATTGCTTACAAAGTCCGTAATGTTACTCATCAGCATAAGGCTTTTAACACAGCAGCATGTACAACAGAGTATTACGAGTCCATGCTCTTAAAATAAGTAATAGAAAAAGATTGAACAACACTTTGTAAACTGTAACAAATTTATTACCCTAGAATCCAAAGTAAAAATGATAAAACACAACTTTCAGTATCGCGAATCACAAGTCAACATAATTCAAGAATTACAGACTCAAGTCCTAGTAATTTAAAGTCCTAAATAAACATCAGTAAGAGTCCAGGTAAAATCACAACACTGAAGCCGATGACGTGTCTGTGATAGCTTATGAAGTGCTGATGTGTCAATGATATTTTGTCTGATTCACAGTAACATAATTACAGGTCTGAATTCAGTATAAATTCTATGAATTTATCTAAACAAGAATTTTTTCAGAGTTTTTTTGTATTTCCAGAAAAAATATTTGGACGAATAATTAAATTCAGCCCAAACTGGTCTCAACATAATACGACTTGAATGTGCTAGATGATAAAGCACCGATGACCATATCCTCACAATTTCAGTATTCAATATTCAATACATAAAAATAAATCTCTACTTGGCCTCAGCCCACACTGAGCATTTCCTTTACAATATACTATGAGCTAATGGAAAATAACGTTCTAGAATGATCCTGATGTTTACAAAAGAAAAATCATAATTGTATAATTCACTTAGGAAAGTCCACAAACCTGACCCAAAAAGGATATCTCCTTCTTGTATTAATACTTCTTATGATAATAAGTTCATAAACATAGATGATTGTATAATTCACTTAGGAAAGTCCACAAACCTGACCCAAAATGGATATCTCCTGCTTGTATTAATACTGCTTATGATAATAAGTTGATAAACATAGATAATAATTTAGCTATATATTAGTTGTTGACATTAAATGAAATCAAAAGGTCATGCAGGTCAAGCATAAATTAAATCAATTTTGAACAAGATCAAGTCCAGTATTCAAGGTTACATTAAAATAGCATGTAATGAAATATGAAAAACAAATTAAAGATAACAAACACACAAACAATTAAATAAAATATACATAACAATATAAAAATATAAATCCTTTCACAATACAATATAATTCTTCATTACCAAATATAAGCCTTTTAGTTTATGCTAAGCAGTAAATTATTTGATTTTCTAATTAAAATAATTCTGATATTTCGCTGCAGTGACATTTTTAGGTCAGAACATACATGCCTCCCAACTTATTTTTTTCAGTGAATTACGTGTACTTGTGGTTGTTTTCTTATTAATAATCACTATAAATTATCCTTGAAACGTGTAGTTTTTTAATTCTGGAAATATCAGTTAATTTTTATCAATCTGATGTGGAACTAATGTTTTGCATTATATATATATATATATATATATATATATATATATATATATATATATATATAAAATGCAAAAAAATAGTTCTACATCAAATATATATATATATATATATATATATATATATATATATATATATATATATATATATATATATATATATATATATATATATATATTCTTTTTGCCCTTATTTGAAGCCTTATTTCCTATATATATTTGCAAACCTAATTTATTTTTATTTGATTTATCGTCCCTTTTTTTTGCCACTTTTCATGTTTGGTTAATTTGTATGATTTTACTTTGTATGGGACGGTCTTATCAAATGTTGTGAGAACTTGTAGCGAAACCGCTTTTGCATCATTTAGCAAATAAAACAAGTATCAACCAATAAAAAATCTTCAATTATTCGATAAATATCCTCAAACTGAAATTATGATGTATCAGTAACATTGGTTTATATGAGAAAAATATCCTCCCATGGTCTCATAACTTGATATTAAATAGTTGTAGTGATTCAGGGGATGTAATAAAGAAGCGATGATATACCTGTATTTTTTTCTCCACATTGCAGCAAATATACTCAGGATATTGATAAACTCTGTGACATTAGCCCTTAAACATTTCTGGCGAGTACAGTTTAGCTTGTGATTCAAGTGTTCGGTATAAGCACACTCAGAGATATAATACCTATTTAAATCTAACGGAAGTCAGTGAGTATAATGAATAGTTGCTGTATTATAGCAGCAGAGAGGGTGAACAGACCACGTTTTCAAGCAAAAATAAGGCTTCCTACGAATCTCATTTTAACCAAAAAAAAAATAAGTCTCCATTTAGCAAACGGAGACTATACGATTTTGGTCGCAACGATGTGGTCATCACCCTCTCTGCTGCTGAAATTTTCAGTTCTGGTTAACAAAAATAATAAATGATTTCAACCGAATATTTGATCGAGTCCGATACGATATCGTGTCCGAGGATCATGTAAATTTATTGTTATAAATCCGTGCGGGGTTGACTGAGCGTTACTAAAGAAATTTTTAAATTGATTATGATCCATATCATCGCAGCACCATGTCTGCCAAATATTTCGTAACGTATGTGTATCAACGCCGTTAAATACACACAATAAATTGCAGTTATCTCTGATCACTTTTGGAATAGCGTTGAGTGACATATATCACGTCTGTGCTTTTATGCCTGCCTCGGGAAAATATTCTAGCTGGGTTTGTTTGTTTATCTAACATCACATCGTCGAATACGACTAAATTGTTAATACTTCTATCGAGATCTTCTACTGATGGTGCCTCGTCAATATCGGTTATAAATTCAATAATATCCTCGGCGGCAATCTCTGAAGCGTTTTCATCAAAATCTTTTAACACTTCATAGCATCGTTGATCATCTACGCTAGGGGCAATTAAATACAACTTATCCCACTTCATCCATCTCATTATTAAATTGAGCAATAATTGCGTCTTGCCGGATCCAGATGGCCCGATTATAATCATCCGGATAGAGTTTGGTAGCGCTGCATGATGCTTAACTGGTTCTCTTGTTTTAGTCGCTGAAAAATCAATTATATCCATATCTCTATACATAAATTATGGATCTATATTGTGTGAAGTGTAAAACGCGTACTGGCACAAATGTTGTGACGACGATTACAACTAGGAATAATAGATCAGCACTAACTGGTAGATGTGCAACATGTGGTATAAAAAAGTTTAGATTTGTTTCTACAAAATCAAAGATTTTACAATTCGGAGATGTTTTAAAAAAAAACGAGGAGGTGATATCGCAGCTAAATTGGCAAAGCTCCCTGGAACCCCATGGGCAAAATACCCCGGAGAAAAACACCTTCCAGGGTATAGCTACTGTGGCCCCGGAACACGATTAGATATCAGACTTGATGATCAAAATCAACCTCGACGTGGTGAAGAACCGATAAACGCTATTGATAAGGCGTGTCATGCTCATGATGTTGCATATAGGAGCAGCGATTTGCAGCAAAGACATCTAGCAGATGTGAAATTAATTCATGCATTAAATGCTATTCCTGATAAATCTTTCAAAGAAAAATTAGCTTCATGGTTAATAAAATCGTCTATGAAAAGCAAATTGATGTTAGGTGCCGGTAATTAATAACAACATGGAATCTATTTATTATTCTCCAAAAGGATACTGGCGGGGTAACGCTGCAATCAATAAACTCGCTAGCGCCGCAAAAGTGAAAAAGGCCACTGCGGCTAATTGGTTATCCAAACAAGCTATATGGCAAATTTATCTACCAGCGCCTAAACAAATTAATTACTCGCATTTTGATGTGACTGTCCCTAATGAAGTTCATCAGGCTGATATATTATATTTGCCACATGATCGTGGTTACAAATACGCGCTAACCGTAGTTGATGTTGCGAGTCGATACAAACAAGCAGAACCGCTGAAAACAAAATCATCAACTGAAGTAGCTTCTGCATTTGAAAGGATTTATCGACAAGGCCCACTACGCTGGCCAAATCTATTGCAGGTTGATCCTGGCAAGGAATTTCAAGGCGCTGTTTTATTAGCGATGAAACATCATAATGTCACCATACGACGAGGGCATACTGCGTTACATCGCGATCAGGCAATTGTAGAACGATTTAATCGGACTCTTGCAGAGCGGTTATTTGGATATCAATACGCGAAGGAGTTTATTCAGGATAAAAGATCCCGTTAATGGGTTAAGAGATTACCAGCTGTGATTACCGCACTGAATAACGAGATTACTCGAACAATTAACATGAAACCTATCAACGCGATTAGGAAAGCGTCTATACCAGAAATGGAAATCCATGGGATTTCACAAAAAAGATTTCAAAGAACCAATTCTTGGTAGTAATATCACTGTTAGGTATTTATATGAACCAGGAGAGCTGGAAGGTGGCACAAAAAGGGCTACTGATCCTATTTGGAGTGTTACTGCACACAAGATATCTACTATAACACGATCAACTGGTAGACCTCCAATCTATAAATTGGATTCAACTGCCCCTCAGCGCGGTTTTACACGCGAACAACTCCAAGTGATTCCTGACGATACTCAATTACCACCACAGGGTCTTAACTAGCGCCGTTGCGTCTATTGCACTCAAGACAAGTCAACATCACATTGTTTCTGACATGACCGAGACTGTTATTTTTTCTGTCTACGGTAAATTTGCGAGGATCCTTATCCGAATACTGCCAACGCATTATACAATTGCAACTTGCGCAGTGATTATTCTGTTGTTTCTTCAAAGTGATTATTAATCCAGCATCAATGTCAAATTCTCGTTGTTTTTTTTTTGTCTTGTTGTTTGTAACCGAAGAGTTTTTTATCAATAATTTTAACATCAATATCATCCATTGTTGTGTCATTATCATCGCCACCAATGATTTCATCATCGAAAACAATTCTTCGAAGTTGATTTATTTTTCGTACTCTGGATACTGCAAGATAGACTAAATTTGACCATTCGATGCGATTATCTACCATCCAAACAATTGTATCCGATATAGTCAATCCCTGTGAAGAATGTATCGTCGCTGCGTATCCTAGCGTCCACGGGGATTTATTAGCACGCAATGCATCTTCAACGACGCTGATATCAACCAGCACAATATCATTTAATACGAGAATTTGTTTTTCACGCTGTCCTGGAATATCAACTTCGATATTCTGTTTTCGTGTATCCGAAGGCCTATAACAAAGAGGTACTGGAAGTACGGCAAATTTTTCTTTATGCAATTCAAATAACTTCATCTGAAGTGTGTCTCTGACAATTTTTCTACTTGCAATTATCAAATCGTTTGTTCTCCATGTTTCCCAAAAATCATTCATTGGAGTCTCTGAAATCACTTCACGCGCTATTTCACATTGGATTTTATCCGGTTGTAATCTAATTAGCGCTTTGAATTCTCGTAATCGTTCATCAATTGATCTATAATCAGTGTTAATTTCTTCATTATAGTCTACAAAACCCTTTAGCCATTCATGTGGGGATGCACCGACAAATGGTGGTGGTTGGTCGTGATCACCGCACATGACGACTTTTGTGTTTTTGTTTAACAACCACTCGAGAAATGTTTGTAATACATCTAATGACACTGTGCATATTTCATCCCAAATTATAATTTCAGGAATGAATTTATCACCCATTCGATCAGGAGTCCATTTGTCACCCTTCCATCGAAAGAAACTGTGATAGGTACAGGCATTTACCCCTCGTTGTTTCATCTCTCTGGCGAGTCTGTGAGTTGGTGTTAGCACAATCATGTTTGACCGACGAAATAATTCGATTGCACGAGTTGTCTTTCCTGACCCACCACAGCCGTTTAAATAAACTGTCCTGTATCTACAGATTGGATCAGATACCGGTGGTGCATTAGAGAATTCTGATTGAATTTCAATACGGTTATAACAAAGATATTTATCATCCATGGCAACGTCTGCGGATTCACAATACTCATTTAGTGTTTCCTTTTTAAATCTCCAACGTCTCCAATTTTTTCGGGATCTGTGAAAGCCGCTACAGCTGATTTGTATTCACTGTGGATATACATCGAATCAGTGGCTACTCTAACCGCGGTATCTGGAAATCTATTTATCATCGAAAATAGATTAATACAAGCATAGGCTAAAATAGATGATCTCAAATGTGTGTACTGGGAATTATATCCATCACAGTAGGTAACAACCGTACCTAATTTCTCACCATTGGATAGAAAAGCATCCTTACGGGATACAAGTTTTCCCTGTTTCGTTAAATCCGTTACAATAAAATCGTATTCAGCGACGTCTATGATCAACTGCGAAGAGTATTTTGCATTGTCGTATCTTCCACCTTGGGTAAATTTACCAATTATTCTTCGTCCAAAATCTTTTGCTTGTTCTTTTTTAATTTCAAATAACTGCATAGACAAATTCATGATTTGTTCTTCATTGAAATCAGGAAATTGTTTTCGCTGTTCGCTAATTATTCTATCTAGATCGGGTTGTGGTAGCCAAACTTCTTTCTGAGCTCGATAGGATATAATCGCTTCACTGACAATTAACGATATTAGCATACCACAATCGATCATATATCTCAATAACACTATTGGCATCCAGGCCTTTTCAGATAGGTGTCTACCAAGCCAAACATAACTACACGGATGTAACCCTGTAGCTAATTCGAATGATATTACACGAGCGAATCCAGTTAAATCAAAATCAGGCAATGGACCATTAATCGCAACACGAGTCATTTCATGCGTGGGGTGTCCAAATCGTTTAAAATAGTTACTACATTCCCCATACCCGAGAAAACTTCCAGGATAACACGCGGATATATCAATTGAAATCATACCATCACGTGAGTATTTTGTATTCCACAGTCCTCCATGACCAAATTTGACGCAACTCAATTTAACGTCCTCGAGAAAATCACTTCGTGTTGGACGCCATGAGTTTTTTTCTCTTGCAAAGTGAGCTACCACTGATGGAATAGTAAAACTATCCGTTAATAGTTTTTCATGGAAACTCTCCGGTGAAAAATCATTTGCAATTTTTCTCATTCTAATATCTAACTCTTCAACGCGATATAATTCACCATTTGGTCTTACAAATTGATCGAATCCTATTTCGGGATCTTCATCACTTCTAAGTAACCACACTGACACAGGATCATCCTTACACAGCGTGTGAATAGCATCGAATAATTTCTCATTATAAAAAACATCCCCGACGAACTCCTTGGGGATATATTTCACGGTTCTATCTCGTGGAAATATTGTTACTGCAGGTGTCCACGCGTGTTCGTTATGATCAATAATTTCAATTGGCGCTCCTCGCGATTGATATTTCGGTTCGTATAATACTTCTCCGGTTATTGTCGTTACTGATATTGGGAATTTTAATGATGCTTCTAATTTAGCTATATGAGAAATCTTTGCACCGTGCTGTTTCACTGTTAGTTCCCATTCGGTTATTTTCTTACGTCGCAGATCAGTTAGTTTATTTCCTCGTGATGCATTTGTGAAGTGTTCCATTATCTGTGTTGCTACACAATTGAGCCTTGACGAAGTCAACGGTGAATATTTCATAGGAGCTAGTTTTGCAATATTGGGTTTATCATTTAGTGGGTATATTCCATAAACAACTGCTGTTACAGGATAAGATCTCTCGTAGTATGGTTTGTCGATTCCAGTTAGAATTCCTGGTTTGGAATCTCTACTCAGTGTAATCGTTTTTTATTCCTGAGGATTGGTTCAAATTTATCCTTGATAATCCATTTGCCTTCGACTTCGATAATGAATTTTATCCTGAAAAAATACTTCTGTTGAGAATTGCTTTGCAATGATTTCCAACCCGCTGGCTCGCCAAGGTGTGAAATCACCTCAACTGCTCTTTCATCGTTCATAGTAGCATCGATGATGGGTACATTGACATCTTCATCAATAATTCGAAATGTCGACCAACAATGTGCTGCACCGTCTCGGTAGAATTCATTAAAACACTCCCTGATTTTACCCAGTATAGTTCTATCACCGATTAGACGTTTTGATGTATCAGAGACTTTATCGAGATTGAATTTAGCATTTTTCCAGGGCTTAATTTTCGATAATCTCTTGAACTCCTTATCGAGATTCAATTTAGCATTTTTCCAGGGTTTAAATTTTAATAATCTCTTGAACTCCTTCATGTTACCGTCCACTAGACGTTTTTTGGTTTATCGTTACGGTCCACTAGACGTTTTTTGGTTTATCGAGATTAAATCTAGGACTAATTTTTAATAATCTCTTAAACTCTTTCATGTTACCGTCCACTAGACGTTTTTTTGGTTTATCGAGATTAAATCTAGGACTAATTTTTAATAATCTCTTAAACTCTTTCATGTTACCATCCACTAGACGTTTATTTGGTTTATCGAGATTAAATCTAGGACTAATTTTTAATAATCTCTTAAACTCCTTATCAGGATTGAATTGAGCATTTTTCCAAGGCTTAATTTTCGATAATCTCTCAAACTTTTTCATACTATAATTAAAACAAGCATTTAAATGAAAGATTTATATATAATGAATCACTGCAAATGGCTCATGATTGGATCAACGACTCCGTGTAACAAATCATGCAGAAAGGAATTCTGTGGGTATCATATGCAAAGCTTTCTTCGTGAAAGCCTTGGTCCATTACCCTGCATACGATGTGGGGTTGGGGTCAGGGGGGAATCGCAGTTATGTCTGAGTTGTGGTGGTAAACGATATAGGGAATTGAAGCGTTATTATGACAAAAGAATAAAAAATGGACAATCAATCAGAAATTATGACCCTGAAAAAGTCCTTGACTCTGACAACGTCAAGGATAAAGTCATAAGAACCCCCCAAGACTACATCGAAAGATTTTCCAAAGATGCAATCATTAGACCAAACAATGAATTAGACAAATAGTATTAGTATATAAATGAACCAAGAATTCAGACCCCACCCTCTGATTACAAATTATGAAGCATCCAGTGATGTTACTGTCAGAAACCGCAGACTGAAGAAACCAGTTGGTACTGTGAATAATCAGGGGTATTTGATATTTTCTGTTATGGGGGAAAGAAAATAAAACTTATCTCAATCATCGTTTCGTGTTTGAATGTTTCCAGGGATTGATCAAGGATGATTCTGTTATTGATCATAAGGATTCTAATCCAAAGAATAATTCTTTATAAAATCTGCAAGCTGTTACACAAAGTGAGAATACCAAACGAGGAAAGACTGGTACTTGCTCAAAAAAAGCGAGACCCGTAAAATCTTTGAATACAACAACTAACGAAGAAAAAATATTTCAATCGATATATGAAGCCAGTGGGTACTTCGATATTTGTAGAGCCTCAGTACGATTTGTTGCAGAGGGGGTTTATCGATCTGCCATTTCAAAAAAGAACGGACAGAAAATTAAATTTAGTTATGTCTGATGCGTCATATTTTTCATTTAGAAATATATAATTGTTATAGAATAATGAATTCTGAAAAAATGAATAGCATTATTGATGAAATTTCAAAATTGAAAAGTCAGGATATCAAACTATCAGATGGTTTAAATCCTGATCAAATCATGTTAGATTTTCAAGATATAGAATACGGAGTTAACACTAACAAATATATGCTGCCCAAGAAATACGCGCTAATCAAGAGAATTCAGAATTCTATTCGAGACTCTCTTTCATTTTCCAGTGACGTAAGTGCGTTCGTTCCGTTATTTACTATCGTAGAGGGAATACGAAAAGAATTAGGTAGGGAATACGAATTGAAAAAAGAGGTTAATTCTAAAGTTAGAAACCTACGAGCGTTAATTCAAGAAAATGAACAATTTTCACCGTGACCGACCCTCAAAGAGATTTTGTCATTTTTTGATTGTGACCGACCCTCAAAGAGATTTTGTCATTTTTTTAGCATTGTTTGATTGAAAACAACAAAATCAGTGAATAAAAAATATTTCACACACACTGAATAAAAAATCGATAGGCCGTTAATGGATGTTTTAGTCGATATGATGGTTCCGATTGATCAAATGTCAAATGGCGCAAGTGTGATATTAATTATTTTATATACAATTTCCACACTTGCGCCATCACTGATAACGCCCTTAAAACGCTTCCATGATCGTGTTAAAAATCATCCGAAGTGTCGAATTAACTGAAAATTGTTTTGCAATTGAAAAATTGTTTGCGATTTCAAATAATGGTCAATGAAGCATTAACGACCCGATTGGCTCGTGAACGACTAGATGCAATCAAGAGATTTATACCAATTCGCGACTCTGTCAGGAATAAACTGCAAGCTAGACAGAGTCTTCAGACTGACTTTTCTACTGATACAAAACAGTTATTTAAACCGTTAATTAGCGCAACTGAGGATGTAACAGTAGAAATTTCTAAACAAGGAAAACAACAAAAAGAGTCTTTTCTCCCTGTGTTAGAAAAAATAGCAAAGAGAACTAAACAAACAAAAAAAAACTTGAAAACACTTCCTCAGGATATATCAACCGCTTCAGAACAACAACGAGAACTTCAAGAAGATATCCCCCCACCTGAATTTCAAGAAGAAGGGGAGGATACTACTAGTGGACGAGTTACATTTAATGAAAAATTTCTTCCCGGTAAATTAGATGAATTGAAAAAAAAAAAATTTGATTCTATGGAAGAATTAGCCGTATTTGTCACTAGGAGTTTTCATCAGAGAAGAAAATATATCCACGGTGATTATAATCTCCCTCCTAAAAAAGATTGGTATAAGGGGTTATATCGTATACTATCAGATTCATCTCAAGCAAGAGAAGATGATAACACATTTCAGGAGTATATAACAGCAATAAAAAAAGCTGAATCATCTATAGGGGAGCAATCAGATACCGGATTTCTTAGACTACCAGAACAATCAAAATTTATTGATATAACACAATCCCCCAACAGATGAAAATAACGAGAGAAGCTGATCTTGAAAAGGGTGCAACCGGTATCACTAAAAAACACAAGGAATTTTCAAAAACAGGCAGTGGTTTAGTTGGAAATTCTTCGGGTTTCTGTCCTGGTAGTGTTCTCAGTGATATATCACGATTAGAAGTTCTTGTAGGAGGTTTCCGAACTGGAAATAACTCACCGGAAATAATTAATGAAGCAGCTGATATCTGTAGACGATTATTTCAAGGCGGTATCATAGATATCAGCACATATCGAGATTTCATTGGCGAGTTAGTGGAAGATTATCACAGTGATTAATCACCGAGACTGAATAAAAACGCTAGCGTTTCCAATTGATAAATTGTTTTGCAATTGAAAAATGGTTTTTGATTTCAAATAATGATCATACACTACAATCATGATAAACCAACCCCCGTCTATGTAGTTAATTCACGGTTTCCAGTTTATAGAGCATACTATGGTGATGGTTTAGGTAATACCATTGCTGGGTTATTTGCAAGAATGGCTCCAAAAGTGATGCCGTTAGCTAAACAATTATCAATGAAAGCAATTGATGTTATTCGTGATAAGGGTATCAGTGCTGTTGGAGATCTTGCCGGAAAAGCGTTTTCAGCCGCAAAGGATAAAATAACATCATTGGTGCGACGAAAAAAGAAACCGTTACCGTCTACCGCGGAAATGCCTGCACGGGTTAGTAAAATTATAAATAACGCAGTAGACGAAAAACTAGCGTCGTTGATAACTCCCGACCAAAGCAATATTGCAAATATGATAGCAGGGAGTGGTTTTAAAAAACTACGTCGATGAAAATCGTTTACGATTTCACGATTTAGACTCTGATAAATAGAATAAAATGTTCAAAAGGTCACCTGATCCAGCGTTTGATATAGACGCCCCAGTTGGCAAGGATGATTCTGTACGCGATTATCAATATTACGCCTATCATGCAATAGACTCAAATAGTCGATCGCGAATTGAACTTCAAGTCCATGATACTAGTAAATACTTTCAACCCGCTGAAGCGTTTATTGAAATCGAAGGTGAAATTGTAATAGACGATGCAGCTCATAATGATCCAACATATCCACTTGATACTCAAGTCGGGTTTGTCAATAATGGTATCATGGCGCTATTTGAGAGTGCTAGGTATCTCATTGATGGAAAAGAAATTGAGTCGATAGATCGTGATGTTGATGTGGCTACAATAACAATCGGGTTAGCGAGATATTCTGATGATTATACAAGATCAGCAGGACCTTCTATGATGTTTGCAAAGGATAATAAAAATACCGCTGGAGGAAATCAATTTGTTGTAAGACGACCAAAGAATAATGCTGACACCGCTAATATTGATGCCGAAGATATGATTATAAACAACGATGTTAATTTCAATCTAGGAGCTGCAACACGTATTTCAATGTTGCAAGGAGCGCGTAAATCATTTTCATGCGCTATTCCACTGCATCATATTTTTGGATTCTGTAGAAATGTACGAAAAGTTATCTACGGGGCGAAGCATACAGTAGCACTCGTGCGAAAGGGTGATGATAATGACGCAATCTGGAGGATTTCAGCGGATGTTGCGAATCCAAATGCTGATGCCGGTAAAGTCAAATTAACAAAAATATCATTGTGGATGCCAATGTTGACTCCATCAATCACCGCAGAAGGACGATTACTATCATTTATGGATCAAGGAGGAAAATCATTACTAAGTTGGTTAACCGTGAGTACAGATGTTAAACAATCAAATCTGAACGGGTTATTCACTTGGAACCTAGCATCAAAACAAGGCGTTTCTGCGCCACGTCATATATTTGTAGTGTTACAGGATAACACACGAGTTGGCGATCAACGTTTCAGTCATATGATATTTGATCAATTAGGTGTTAAGGACGTCTCACTGAGAATAAACGGCCAGCAGGAACCATCCGAGGATGTACAACTCGATTACGGTCAGAATCATATTGCTCGCGTGTATCATCGTCTGTTGTCGTTTATGGCACGTGATCAAAATGTCGATACTGGTCTGCAAATATCACAATACGACTTTAAAAATCTGTATCCGATCTATTACTTCTCTCTGGAACATCTCGATTTGATGAGACAATCCGTCGTTGATATACACTTTAGGGCTAATATAACCCGTCCTGGTGCTATTGCTAATTACAGAGCGGTTGCTGTCATTCTCAGCGACAAATCAATGCTACTTGAAGGTGTTGGAGGAAGAATGAGAGTGGTAGATGCACCAGTAGAAAATCTATGATTGAAAATCCTTCGGATTTTTCCAAAAACATGTAATCAAATTAGATCAATCTGTTATGTATAATGTCGTATAGTAATATCAATGTGTCGTTGACACCTGGTCAATTAAAAAAATTGCAATCCAAATCAACTAAGCAAAGTGGAACCACAATTACGCTAAAACCCAATCAAATGACTGGCGGGGCGAATAAATTATCGCTGACAACTCGTCAAGTAAAACATTTCAATGATGCACTTGTAGCAAAAAAAGGTGTTCAGGTTACTCTTTCTGCAAGCGCGATTAAAAACATGGAAAAGACTGGTGG
This sequence comes from Unio delphinus, assembly GCA_029339505.1. Lineage (NCBI taxonomy): Eukaryota > Metazoa > Mollusca > Bivalvia > Unionida > Unionidae > Unio > Unio delphinus. The sequence goes on from JAQISU010000323.1 coordinate 13,289,608, forward strand.
TATATTCCCGCTGTTAGGGTTGATTCCAGGGTTGATTGCCGCAGCGGCCCCAGCGGTAGCTAAAGTGGCAGCGTTAGGGGCTATTGGTACCGCGGCAGGAATGGCACTAAAGAAAGCAACGGGGAAGGGGTATAAAAAAAGGGAAAGGGTCTAAGACTACCAGGAACCCCGTATTCGTGGTACAGCGGAAAAGGTCTAAGACTAGGACCGGTTTATTAACTCGGGAACCGATGGTTCTGGAATCTTTGATTCCTATGTCCAATTTTGATTTAATTGATGCTGCTAAAAAACTCGCCATAAAAAACTTCAGAGGTGTTTTTATGAAGGATCAATTACCGACACAACCCAACAGCGTTGAAACCGGTATCATTAATCTCGATAACAGCACCGGACCTGGTACTCACTGTGTTGCATACGCTATTGATCCACGTGGGATTGTCTATTTTGATTCATATGGATTAGCACCGCCGAAGAAATTCATGCGTTATATAAAAACTTTTCCAATGAAGACTTGGTATTCTACGCTACCAACACAACATATGAATGATCCACCAATATGCGGCAGCGAAGTATTAAATGTTCTTGATGCTATTTCTAACTCCTTGGGTAACCCAAGGAGGAAACCACCTCATGTTGTCGTAAATGAATACACCAGCAATCGCTGGAAATCGAAACGATTTTAGAGAGAGAGAGAGTTTTACAATAACATGATTGATATTTGGGGAAGACCTCTGAAACCTAAACCCTATGACACTGCAACCGATGATTCTATCAAGGATATAAAAAAAAATTAAAGATGAAATCGCTGAGACGTTAAATTTAACAAATGTTGATCCCAATGAAATAGTGGTATTTCAAGATCTCCAGGGTAAATTGAAAAGTAGTAATGTGTCGTTGGATGATATTTTGGTTAAACAACGAGACGCAATCGAGGATACTATCGTGTTATTTTCCGATCAGGGTAAATTGAAAACCAGTAATATATCCGCGGACGACATTTTGATACGACAACACGACGCCGCTGAAAACTCTATTGCGCTGTATTCCAGCGGCGGACGACTTAAACCAGGCGCACTTGTGTCTACGATCACCGACGCAATTGCCGCCCACGGCCTTGATCTGGATGATTATATACGAGGTTATAATACTTTTCGCAAAAATGTCATACATAAATTCTTTGGAACCCCGCTTGTGGTTGGCATGACTCTCGCTGAAATTAAAAATTTTCTATCGCTATTCTTTTTTAACAAGGACGCGGGGAGGGTGATGAATGAAAATGAAATCAAGGCAAATTATCTTGATATGTACAATGATATTTCTAAACTAATAGAAAATTTTGAAAAGGTACAAAAACCCACTAACGACGTCGTTGTTAAGTTTTTTGGAACCCCGCTTGTGGCAGGCATGACTCTCGCTGAAATCAACGAGTTTATTGGCAAGGATACTCACAATGCCTACATCGCTAATAGTTTCTTTGGTGTCCCGGCTACATCTACAATGACTCTCAAAGATATTAATATGTTTATGGTGAGACAAACAACATTTAATACCATCGTTGATAAATTTTTAGGGAGAACACCTGTTTCTGAAACCACATCGTTGACAGGCCCGACTCTCGCTGAAGTTAAAAAAGCTATTGACGAACAAAAATGCATCAGCGAAATGGCTAAAAATTTCTTTGAGGGCTCTGAAAGCTACAATATCACGACGACATATTCTCAACTCAACGGGAATTATCTAACCTCAACGGGCATTGGAGCCAACCTCCTTTTGATTTCATTTTTTAAACGCCGCGATGAAACGATGATGAAATATACCGAAATAAAAAAAAACTATCTCGACGTTTACGACGATATTCTTAAACTAAAAGAAAAATCTGAAAGGGTAAAGCATGGGGTCTTTGATTGGGTAAAAAACTCTAATGCTAAATTGAAAGTCAATATCGAGAAGTGGCCCCATGGTATCTACAGGATGACGTTAATCTCTAACAAGCAATTTGATATCATCGTGAGCGGTAAAACCTACTTTGGTGGCACCGCGACAGTAATTATCGCGGGGAGAGAAGAAGAATTTGAGATTGTCGCGGTTGATAACACCATTAGAAAAGAAATAACCTGGTGCTTAGAATTTATATGCGAAGTAAATAACTAAATTGAAAGGAAAATCCTTTGGATTTCACAATTGAAAACACTAGCGTTTTTAAAATAAAAATGATTTCATCAACGCAATGTCGCTATTATCAGGTCGGAGAATTTCAAACTAGACTCAAAACCCTCGCCGAGGAGTATCAAATAAAAATTAAAAAATACCGACGAAGAATCACCGCAATTGATATTACTATGTAGTCGGTGTCAAGCGTTCTCGCTGGCGCCGGAATAATACTTGCATCGGTTACAATGATTGCCCCGGTCGTAGTTCCAATTTGCATTTCTGCGGTGGCTACAATCGCGGGTATATCAACCGGGATCATAAAAAAGATATCATCATGCAGCCAGAGTAAACTGCAAGATTACTTAATTCAATTTAATGTTGTATCAACCGCGTACTCGCAATTATCCTCGATGATATCGTCGTCACTCGATAATACAATTATATCAGATAGTGAGTTCTCAGCGATGCTCAGTATTTTTGATTCCGCGATATCGAAATTAGAGCGACAACAACAGTATAATAATAATGACAACACCGATGGAATTGAAGAACACAAACCCAAAAACCAGAATGATCTCAATAACCTCAACGATATCAGATACTGAGTTCTCAGTGATGGTCAGTATTTATGATTCCGAGATATCAAAATTAGAGCGACAACATGAGTATAGCAACGATGACAACACCGATGGAATTACTTCAACGAATAGTGGAGAACACGAACCCAGTACAAACAAGTATGATATCAATAACATCCACGAAACCCGAGTTTAGTGTGAATTTCCCTAGCCCAGTCCCCGTGAAGGAGATAGCGCTAGCAAAACTACGAGTGTATCACAGTTGGCCTAATATTAGATCAAAATCATTTGGCGGTCAACAACCGAATAATTCACTGGTGTTCGCGAATAAGAATAAACCAGACGGGACTCCAGACTGGAACGTCGTTTCAATACCAACAGGGTCATATCAAATTGAACAAATCAATGATGAATTCGCTCGTAGAATAAAATCCATTACTGGAAAAGAATCAAAAATCGCTATAACGGTTCATGAACCGACGCTATCGTCTGCCATTGAAATAAGCACAGAAGGATACGTCGTAGATATCTACCAGAGTTCTATTAGAACCGTACTAGGATGGCCTGAATTACCACCCGGGGGAAAAACCGCTGATATACCCGAACCACAAAAAACTGATTATGTCACCGACAGGATAAAACCTGATAATCCAATAAAAAGTTATAGAGATCACCGAGTCACTATAGATTTTTTTGGTCTCGGATACCAAGCAACTGGGGAAGAGAAGGAAGGGGAAAGAATAGAGGGACATCATTTTATTGACAAACCTAAAATCGTTAAAAATTTCACAGCAATGAATAATGATTTTTCACTGTTGTTAATATCTCTTAAATCTGGCTCTCTCACCCGAGATGAATTTATCAGCGTCGTAGAAACATGCAATAAAATTATCGACGATATGGAAACATTTAATTTGAAAATTATTCAGGATATATTAGATGACGATAACCCCCTATCGAGAACAACATTTGCATCAAACCTTAGTATCCCCGTCAAGGATATTCCAACAGTCAAACTACCAGGATATAACGTACCAGAACTAAAAAAACTTCTCAGTGACACCATCGATGTTGGTTTTAAAATAATTCATGATGCATGGAGAAAAACAGCATCATCGGAAATAAAAATCCTCAAACATAATAATGACCCAGACGGTGGCGGCAGAGATATCGCTCCGTTCAACGTGAATATATCCTCAGTGATTGCGCTCAATTTAGTATGCGATGTTATCGAAGGAAGCTATCAAATTAATCTCGAACGATCAAATCAAGCTCAGCAAGGATACATTCTATACTCATTTGCACCAATAGCCCCTCCAGGATTTTTAATAATTGAGTCTCCGGTTAATCCAGTCTATATGCGGTGTCATAATGATTCGCTAACCAGAATTAATTTCAAACTCACTGACCAGTCCAATAATCTGATTGATCTACAAGAGGAGGTGTTAGCGATTAGTTTGTTTGTGAAGTCCTAAAAGGATTTCCGTCCTGTAACACGATATCGTATCGGACTCGATCAAATATTCGGTTGAAATCATTTATTATTTTTGTTAACCAGAACTGAAAATTTCAGCAGCAGAGAGGGTGATGACCACATCGTTGCGACCAAAATCGTATAGTCTCCGTTTGCTAAATGGAGACTTATTTTTTTTGGGTTAAAATGAGATTCGTAGGAAGCCTTATTTTTGCTTGAAAACGTGGTCTGTTCACCCTCTCTGCTGCTATTATACTCACTGGACTTCCGTTAGTTTTGAATAGGTATATATACATATATTCACATCAATTACTCAACTCACAATCTAGCTTTAGCCACTTCATTATTGGTCCAGAAATTTTTCAAACTCCATTAAATTGAAAAGTAAAAGTTTTTAAATTTGCGAATCGTCATGATCAAGCCTAAATTTATCAGTAAAAGACACATACTTCATGTCAGTGTCCATTTATAAATGCACAACCTGTTTTTTCCCCAATGGAATTGTTTTATTTTTATTTATTTTATTATTTTATTTTTTTCCCCAATGGAATTGTTTTATTTGAGGGCAATAATTTGTGAGACGTTCCCATTCACAGTTATTTAATGTATTTTCCTTAAATGCAAGTCCGTCTTGTTCACAAAGTAATGTGACTACGGAAAGCTACACAACACATTAAGGCATCACACAGAACATGTAATATCCAACATGCAACAATTTGCTCATCTCCGTCAACAGAACTGAATAATTGTTAAGGCTTCCACAACATACGTGTCACAGTAAAAGTCAAGAAATAATTCGATTACGCCTTAGAACGATTTGGCCATGTTTTGTTTATAATGTCATAACGTGAAATGATGTCTCTACTACTAGGCAGATTTGAAACGTTGCGAACTTTTGAATTGTTACAAGTTGCTAATAAGGGTAAAGCTTAGTAGAATGTATCTATAGATTTAATTATGTACCTGCTTTTATGACCAGTTTGGTTTCATTGTATATGTCTCTAAGTATATATATAAGTATGTATGTGCGCATGGTGGATCCGTGAAGGGTGGGCGTGGCCAAGACATGTGGGCTAACCTCATTCAGGAAAACTGTCTGCTGTCTGTACGTATGTGTATGCTGGTATTGTTGATCCATGAAGGGTGTGAGCGTCCGATACAAGTGTGGGCCAATCAAAGAAATCTGGATAACTGTGTGGTATGTCAGTGGAAACATTTGTATTGTTTTTAACATATATACATATTCATGTACCATACTGCTGTACATTATCGAGTCGCATTTTTGTTCCATTTGATTGTTTCATTTGAGTACAATATGAGTCATTGAGATTACATGAGATTATTTTAATCTTTTTTCATTCCAGAACATTATTTGAATCTCACTTTCATTGTACGAAATAACATGAGATTATTTGAATCTTACCGTCATACATTTGAATATATGAATCACTTTTGTTTTCATATTTGTGAATGTTTTGATGGTGTAATATAATGAGATGTATGCTTCTAGCGAGCATGAAAAAATCACTGTATATGTAGAATATACATCGTTTTATTAATCCATACCATAAATTTACATCTTTCATCCCATTGTGCTGAATTGTCATTTTATGTAAGTATTCCTTCAGGTCTATAATGTTACATTCTTGAAAATTTAAGTTTGGGCTCTCAATTTTATCAATAATTAATTTTGAATAATTTAACTGTGTTTTCGAGAACGATATTTTTTAGCAGGAAAATATATCACACCTTTTGTATACCATTCAGTTATCTCCCTTACACCATATGTGAAATTGCAATAGCTATAACTCGGTTTCAGGTTTACTGCGAAGTATAAATCTTAATGCAAATTTAAGTAGTGATTTCTCAGAATAAATTGTACAAGTTTTAAAAATTGTTGTAGTGATTATTGTCTGTGGGATTTTTTAATTGGGCCATGATCGTTCATTTTGTGTAGGACTAATTGAAACAATAATTGTGTTAATTTTATGTGTAGAACTAATTGAACAGATATAGATCCAGATACTGATACACCTGATGGTTTGGTGCTTGTAAGGGATGATCTAAAGAAAGTGTATTAGGACTGTCCTTGAACATATGGAGCAGCGCTTCAACAGATTGTCACACGTAAGTTGATAAATTGCTCTTCTCATTTTTCGCTATTCTGCCTTTAGCAGCAGGGCGGACGAACAGACGAACTTGTGTAAGGTCCCATTTGCTAAACTAAGGCTTTTTACAAAAAATAAAAAATAAACAAATAACGTCAATAGCACTAAACTAAAGGCTCTAACTTTCCGAGAGTTTCTCTAATTGGGTTAGTTATTTTTGTGACTATCGTTTTAATATTTTTCTAAATGTATGTAGGCGCTGTTTACTCCAATGACCTCTTATTCCTCCCTGCCGTTGTGAATTAAATCATTGTTATATATCACTCTCGTATCTAAAACGTTTATCAAGACCAATTCTGGAGGCCCTGAGTGACCGAGTGGTGTAAAGCGCTGTCCGTTATGGATCACTGCCATCTCACCTCTGTCTGCGTGAGTTCGAGTCTAAGATTCGGCTAATGTAGTTCTGTGAGAAAGTTTGCCAGTAGCTTCTCGTGGGTTGGTGGTTCTTTCCGGGGGTTTTCAGGGTTCTTCCTCCACCATTAATACTGGCCGCCAGGTATAGCCTATATTGTGCTGAAAAATGGCGTTAAACCATAAAAAACAGAAACAAATATCAAGACCAATTCCGTATCTCGAGCAGAGATCATGTATAAAAAAAATATAAATCACCATTGGGTTGACTGAGTCTGACTAATTTTCACTCACACTGGAACAATGGTCAGTCCACCGCCCTCCCCAAAGTAGAAAAAACAAGCTGACTGAATCTCTCTTTTTGGAGCAGATTCTGAATCTTCTTGAATATGGAAATTCGATAGGTGGCAATCTAATTATTTTTGGGATTTAAACTTTCACTGTCCTGGAAACTCACACACATCAAAACTCCATTCAAGTTTTCAACATTAAACAGTCAGCTAACCAGCCCAGCCATTAACCTTGTTACAATTTTGACTGGATTCTTCATAGACCTGATAATAATATTCCACAATCCACGCTTGTATCCCACTAATTTGCATCAGATTAAATCTGCATTACAATCCATCTCGACATATCAGTCCCTAACCCTCCACCTTAATTTGCTACTAACAGAAACATCCGTATGATAAATAGAACCAAACTAATTCATGACATCCAGGGAAATCTAACAACTTGATTACCTCATACAGCAGAACAACTCGATAACTGCCTGCGTTTATTGCTTGACAAACATACCCCAGCCACCAAGTGCAGAGTATCAATAACAAAAAGTGTTCTCCGTTGGTATAGCAGTGTTAGGGACTAGCTTCTCACTGCTTAAAGGCAAAGCCGTAAAACAGAGAGGCTTTGGGTTTCCACCAGGTTCACTATTCATAAACAAATATATGAAGCCGCTAAGAAGAACGTCACAAACAAAGTCCATGTAGATAAATGATCTCACTACAGTACTAAGATCAGGGAGAGTTCCAGCTGCAAAGAGCTCTTCGAGTTCACTAACAAACTAATGTCAAGGAACAGATCTACTCCACTTCCAACTATCTTTTCTCCAGTAGACGTTCTGGACCTATTTGCAAATTTCGTCAGAGACAAAGTACAAACCATTAGACAAACACTTGCCAACACATTTCCAATTGACTAGTTTTCACCATACAGTTACGATACAGAATTTCAACGACAGCCATTAGGAGTATTAGAACCTGTCTCTATTTGTATAGTACGGACAACCGTGATGAAGAGTGCACCAAAGTCATGAGAACTTAATCCAATTCCAACACCGCTGCTGATTGAGTACTTAGACAGAATATTTCCTTCAGTAACTGATGTTATTGCTCTCTCTCTCTCATTCTCTCTCTCTCTCTCTCTCTCTCTCTCTCTCTCTCTCTCTCTCTCTCTCTCTCTCTCTCTCTCTCTCTCTCATATGGGGAAATCCGATCATGCTTCAAAACTGCCTTCGTAAAACCACTGCTAAAGAAACCAGCACTTGAACATACTGATTTTAAGAACTACCGCCCATTTTCTAATTCTCCCGCTCATATCAAAATCATAGAAAAAGTTGTTCTAACCCAACTTGTATCTCATTTAAATTCAAACAGTCCTTTTAGAAATGTACAGTCTGCATATCGCCCTTGCCACATGACTAAAACTACTCTGTTGAAAGTATTTAATGATATTCTCTCTGCTTTGGATAGCGGAAAGATTACAGTCCTCAGCCTCCTTGAATTGTCTGCAGCATTTGGTACAATATACCATGATATATTACGTCACCGTCTACAATATATATTTTGCATTCAGAATACAGCCTTACAGTGGTTCAAGTCCTATTTAATCAACAGGACACAAGTTGTATATGTAAATGAAATAAACTGCAGCCCAGTTGATCTATGCTGGGATGTTCCACAGGGGTTTGCTCTTGGACCTGTTCTTTTCATTTTATAGACTCAGCCGCACTCAAGTGTAATAGATCATTACTCACTATCTCACAAATTGTACGCTGATGACACCCAAATATACAAGTCTAGTCACCCAACTGAAGTTGATGCTACCATCCATGGAGTAGAGAGGTGCATTTCTGATGTGAAATCATGGATGACTTGTAACAAGTTGCAGATGATTGGTGATAAAGATGAGGCCGTACTAATCACAGCACAAATACCTTCTCATTTACATCCTTTACCTCAAATTATAAATATCAGCAACACCAACATTCTATTAACACTGTCAGCACGAAACCTAGGTGTTACTCATGACAGTACTTTCACATTCCACCAACATGTTATGAACATATGCAAGGCTGCATATCTTGAGACGCATCAGTTCAATTCGCACATATCTTTCAGTTGATGCGACTAAAACACTTGTATGTTCATTAGTACTTTCAAGACTGGACTATTGTATCTTAATTATGTCTGGTTCGTCTCAATATTTACTCCAGAAACATTCAAAACACAGCTGCTCGGATCCTCTTTAGAGTACCTCGATCAGAGCACACCTGCTAACTGCTCTCTACACTACACTGGATTACAATTGGATACAGACTTAAACACTAAATTTGTTCTCTGTGTAACGTTGCACAGACGGACACCAGTCCCACATAACTATCCGGCCTCATACATGTGTACACACCAGCAAGATATTTACTCTCTTCTTCTTCCAATCGTATACTAATTGTTCCCACTCTGAAAACGAAGTCATATTTACAAAGTTCGTTTGCGTACCAGGGCCCAGCAATGTGGAACGAATTAGCCATTGAATACAGACACAATGACACCCTGATCCCTTTCAAGATTGCTCTTCAAACACACCTTTTTCGTCTGCAAGAGCAAATTTAAAGGCCTAATAACGTTTCGTACCCTAAGTATTTTAAGCATTTTGTATGTTTCTCAATTTCTTAGTTTTCGTGGTTTGTTTTTCTGTAGTCATATCATTATAGATGTTGTAAAGCGCTTAGAGTTTCTAAAGATTAGCGCTACACAAAGTCCTGATTATTATTATCATTATTTTTAATATTAAACAAATTTCTAAACTTAATTATATTAATATCCCCGCCGCACCAAGTTTGGTGAATATTTATAAGTGTATGGGTATCAATGCAGTTAAATACAGCTGAGATATTACAGTTATCCCTGACCATATTAGGTATTTGTGAATACCTCTGGGTTACATAAATTACATCAGTGTTCTGTGCCTACCTCGAGACAATATCCGAGCATGATTGGACTGTTTGTCAAGCATTACATCATCATACTCAACTAAATGTATTAATTTTCCGTCAAGGTCATCTACGGATGGCGCTTCATCAGTATCAGTAATAGACTCGATAACATCATCACCATCTTCATTTTTCATCTTTGAATTTTCATTAAAATCTTCTAACACTTTTTAGCAACGTTGATCGTCTACAGATGGTGCAATTAAATACAATCTATCCCACTTGAGCCACCTAATTATCAAATTAAGTAGCAGTTGCCTTTATCGACTTCCAGATGGACCTATTATGTCCATCCATCCATCCATCCATCCATCTATCCATCCATCCATCTATCTATCTATCTATCTATCTATCTATTTATCTATCTATCTATCTATCTATCTATCTATCTATCTATCTATCTATCTATCTATCTATCTATCTATCTATCTATCTATCTATCTATCTATGTCTGTCTGTGTGTCTGTGCCTGTGTTTGTATGTCTGTGTAAGTCTGTGTAAGTCTGTGTCTGTATGTCTATCTGTCTGTCTGTCCGTCCGTATGTATGTCTGTCTGTATGTCTGCCTGTATGTCTGTCCATGAATACATATATCTATCTATATGTCTGTCCGTCCATAAATATATCCATCCGTCCGACCCTATATCCGTCCGTCCAAAAATATATCCGTGTGTCCGTCCGTCCATTCGTCTGTCTATCTGTCCATCCGTATGTCCATATGTTCATCTGTCTGTCTGTCTATCCATCTGTTTTTCTGCCTGTATATCTGTCCATCCGTCTGTCTGTCAATATATCTGTCCATATGTCCATCCGTCCATCCGGCTGCCTCTCTATCTATCTGTCCATTTGTCCATCCATCCCTTCCGTCAATCCAATCCAATCGTATCTGTCTAATCTAATCTTATCCAATTAAATTATTCTTATTTACCTAATCTAATCTTATATGCATAATCTAATCTTATCTATCTAATCTTATCTATCTATTCTAATCTCTCTATTCTTATATCATCTTATCTATCGAATCTAATCTAGTCTGATCTATCAATCTAATTTAATCTTTTATCATCTATCTAAGCTAATCTTGTCTATCTAATATATCACAAACGATGTAAATAATCTGGTGTTGAAATGTATACTATCGAGTATGTTTTCTTTTGATAGGTTTCAATAGCAGACTAATTCGCCTATGGTCGTCATGAAAGTGGATGTAAACATTTATGTTTTTCAATATGGAACGAAAGATGAATACTATCTGAAGTTTCAAATAAGATTAAGGTAGGATAGTTTTCTGATGATATAGAGCCAAGCCAACGCTAACCTAGACAGTTGTCTTTAAGATCTCAGAAGTTATAAAAATCGAAATACACCTAGTCATCAATAAGTGCTACAATTTATCAAAGACTAATTTTCACAATGATATGGGGACGAGTGATATCACTTCCCGTGCTAGCGGATAATCATAGTGTATGTGTTAAAAAATATTGTCCTTTAACTCAAAAGATATGTGTACGTTGTAACGTTGAAGGTCACTCGATCTCCTATGACGATATATAACGTTACCAAACATGATGTACGGTAATTTTAATGTAAACATCTCCCACAGAGATTATGTTTTTCTAGGCATTCATTTAAGTTTTATCTCCGTTGTAATGTAATGCACTTTAAAAGACTATTGAAATTTCATTTGAATGGATGCACTGTCCTTTCTATATCTTTTTTTAGATCGTTCGTCAATGTTCTGATCTCTTTTCTATATCGATGTTCGGCTTGAAATGCTGTTATTTCTGATTGCCAATTTAGTAAGCTATTTAACCAAAGACCACTATCCCAAGTTTAAGTATAACAAGCTATTTCCAGAATAAAGACGTATTCGCCTCATATTTATAAATTTTGCTTTCTAGATATTTAGAGTAACTGTCGGCTTCAACAGCTCTAATAATCATTATCATCTAAACAGTTTTGTTGCCACATTGTATCTCCTACTCAAAGAATAATACAAAATTAATTTCTCGAACTGATTTCTTGAGTGTGATCTTCATCTCTCAGAATATTAATTGTTCTTGTTATAATTTCATCATCATCACCATCATCATCATCAACGTCGTCGTCTTCACCATCATCACCGTCACCATCATCATCATCGTCGTCGTCATCATCATCATCATCATCATCATCATCATCATCATCATCATCATCATCATCATCGCGAACAGAAATTTTATTTTTATTTCAGCGGTTGCATGTAAATTTGAAATAAAGCCACAGTCAATACTAGAGACATGACATAAAATGTTCTAGTTTGTTATATAATGATGTTATTTAGGTTTAGTTTTCTGTATTGATGAAAATCATGGTCTTAATTAATCTTAATAATGTATGTGTTGGATTTTTAACTTACTTAGTTTTAACAATTTTAGTACTAAGATCATGACTCCAGGTCGACCAGTTCTAACATTAATCTCTTACTGCTGAGTACCAAGCGAGGCAATTGCAAGTCATTGGTATGACTCGGCGGGGTTCAAACCGACGCAGACGCTCTAACCACTTAGATCGTTTTATCATAATAAGTACTCGTGCATACAAGAAAATGTATCATTGCAGTTTTTGATTGACTATTCTGCAAGATGTTTCTTTGATCAGACCTAAATATAATCTTGCATGGGGACCTGTTAGTAACTTCCACGGATTATACCTAATTTCTTCTCATTCATTTGATTTAGTGTAATTTGAGAACTAATTCATTTTGGGTAACACACATCAGTAACATAAGATTTAAATACTTTATTAACACAAAGAGGATAAGACAATATTGAGACTATTTTCAATATTTCAATCTGAATATGGAAACCTGCAAATCTTGAAGAAATATTGTACTTTAAATACAAACTACAACAAAAGTACAGCAATGCTTGGGATTTATCACAGAGACGAATCGCAGTCACAATATATAACCGGAATTATAAACAGCTTCCTGCATTTAAATAACGTAAGGACCACTAATTATTTATGTCTCAGAAGCAATTGTCTTCTTTGAAATGCTTGCTGATACATCGAGATCAATCAAGGGATACTACTAGTTTTTTGACCGTTTCTGACACATGACAGACTTATGTCCCCTGAATTATAATATACATGAGAGCTTCTTCAAATATTGCAGTGTCTGAAGAAATAATATGTTCAACCAGCAAATTCAAAATAAATTCATGAAAATATAAAATTTCAAAATGCCAAGTGTTGCATTAGATGAGAAATATATTCATCGATGATATTATGCATTTGAATTGATAGACATTAGTGCGAAACGAGGATAACAGTTTCTTTGTGAAGTAAACATACACCAATTATAAAGATGAAAATTAAATATCTGAAGGCAACAATCTACTCGCTCATAGGTTACATATAATTACTATTACACATGTTGTCTATTAGTAGACTTGAGTTCTAACAAGGCAGAGGTCACCCATGACACCTCATGTTTTAGCTGCGGTCCCGATTCCATTCACCTCGAAATACTTCAAGAGGAGATGGGACGATCCAACCAAGACCAAAGGAGTCAAACTCACAATGCACACACACCCACACCCACCCACACACACACACACACACACACACACACACACATATATATATATAAAAAACGATTAGATGCGACTAAGAAATTTATTCCACTTCGTGATTCCGTTCGAAATATGCTCCAAACGAGACAGAGTCTTCAGACCGACTTTGCGGCGGATACGGAACAGATATTCAAACCAGTAACCACTGCTACTAAAGACGTATCGACCACTGAAAGAGCCATATGGGGAGATGTCCCCAAGGAAGGAAAAAGAAAAGAAACGCCTCTTCTTCCTGTACTTGAAAAAATAGCAAAGAGATCCAAGCAAACAAAGAAATCTTTAAAAACACTTCCTAGCGATATATTAGCTACTGCACAAGAGGTTGATATTGAAGGAGGAGAAGACGAGGGTGATATTGAAGAAGAAGAAGAAGAAGAGGGTGATATTGAACAACAACAGGGTGATACTGTTGAAGTAAAAAATGGAAAAATGTCGAAAGTGAGGAGGGAATACACGCCTCAAGAGATATTTCCGAAAGAAGTGATAAATAAATTCAAAAATTACACGGATGATGAATTAGCTGAATTTTTTGTTGATTCATTTCCAAAAAAGATAAGGGACAAATATATAAACTATGGACTAGAAAAATCCATAAACTCGTACAAAATGCTGGTGCTGCTGGTACACCATATCCAAATGATGAAAATATCCGAGCTGTTTTTGTCAATAATGGTATCATGGCACTATTTGAGAGTGCTAGATACATGATTGATGGAAGAGAAATCGAGTCTATAGAGCGTGATGTTGACATTGCCACAACAATAATGGGGTTAGCAAGGTACTCTGATGATTATACAAGATCGGTGGGTCCGTCTATGATGTTTTCTAAAGATATTACTGATCACCCTGTACACTTTCAGTATTCTAGGGTAAAAGCAGCAGCAGCTACTGCAGTTAATCCAGCACCAGCCGGATATGTGGGACCAGTTGGTGATTTTGATGTCATAAATACTATTCACGATTACAACTTAAGGTTTGCAACACGCGTATCAATGTTGCAAGGACAGCGTAGACACTTTTCATGCGCGATTCCACTACATCATATTTTCGAATTTTGCAGAAATGGTAGAAAAGTTATCTATGGAGCGAAGCATACAGTAGCACTCGTGAGAAAGAGTAGTGATAATGATGCAATCTGGCGTAGTGATGATGCTGCTGAGGGTAGAGTCATTATATCAAAACTATCATTTTGGATGCCAGTAATGGCTCCATCAATCACCGTGGAATAAGAATTACTATCATTTATGAGTACAGGCGGCAAATCATTGCTAAGATGGCTAACAGTGACAACAGATACCATGGATTATAATATTGGTGGTACACTTACATGGCACCTGGCATCAAAACAATGTGTTTCAGCTCTGCGTCATATATTTATTGCGTTACAGGATAGTACGCGATTGGGTTCACAAACACGCAGCCATATGATATTTGATCAAATTGGGTGTAATGAAGTTTCGTTGAAGATAAACGGCCAACAAGAACCATCCGAGGATATGCAACTTGATTACGGAACCAACCAAATATCGTTTGTTGTCATATACTTCAGAGCTCATGTAACCCGTCCGACTAATGCAGCAGGTGCTGTAACTATCCCGAATTACAGAGCAGTTGCTGTTATTCTTAGTGATAAATCAATGCTACTCGAAGGTGTTGGTGGACGATTGAAAGTAATTGATGCAGCAATGGAAAATATGTAATATTTTTAAAAATATGTAATATGTAGCAATTAGATCAATCTGTTATTAATATAACGTCATTAAGTGTTGTTAGTGTTACGTTAACTCCTGGTCAAATTAAAAAATTGCAATCGGAATCAGCTAAAAAATGTGGAACCACAATATCGCTGAAGCACAGTCAGATATTTGGTGGTCAGAATAAAGTATCATTGACAACTCGTCAAATAAAACACTTCAATGACGCCATCAAAGATAAAAGGGGTGTTCAAGTTTCTCTCTCTCTGCGGAAGCGATCAAAGACATGATACAATCAGGTGGTATATTTCCACTTCTCGCTGCGATTGCAGCATTAATTGCAGCTCGTAAACTCGCCGCGTTAGGAGCTGCTGGAGCTCTTGATGCAAAAGCAGTACACAGCATTGCTCAATCATATGAACCAAATAAGGGGCGGGGAAACAAAAAAAAGGGAAAGAGTCTAAGATTACCAGGAACTCCGTATTCATGGTACAGCGGAAAGGGTCTGAGACTAGGAACAGTTTATTAACAACAATAGTTCCCATGTCAAATTTTGATTTACTCGATGCTGCTAAAAAAAACTAGCGATAAAAAACTTTAGAGGTGTCTTTATGAAAGATCAATTACCACAACAACCATACAACGTTGAAACCGGTATTAATCTCGATAACAGCACCGGACCCGGAACTCACTGGGTTGCATAAGCGATTGATCCGCGTGCAATTGTTTATTTCGATTCATATGGATTAACACCGCTTCAAGAATTTACGCGTTATATAAACCACTTAAAAACTCCTATCTGGTATTCTACGCTACCAACATAGAAAATGATTGACCCACCAATATGCGGCATAGAAGTATTAAATGTCCTCAACGCTGTTTCATAATCGGGAAAACCACCACATAAAAACGAACACAAATATACGAGTAATCGATTTTTAGAGAGAAATTATATAAAATAACATGATTGATATTTGGGGGAGATCTTTCTCAGGGTTGACAAAACCTACAGCGGAAATATCTGCAACCGGTGATTTAAAAAAAATAATCGAAGATGAAATAGCTGAGATGTTGAATTTAGCAAGTGTTGATCCCAATGAAATAGTTGTATTTCAAGATCGTCAGGGTAAATTGAAAACTAGTAATATTTCCCTTGATAATATTTTAGTTAAACAACGCGACGCTGTATAAGATACTATCGCGTTGTTTTCCGATCAGAGTAAACTCAAACCGGGTGTACTTGTTTCAACTATTGTGGATAGAATTAACAATTTAGAACCATTTAAAAATTACGCGATGAATACGACGACCATATAACTAAATTCGATCAGTTTTCTGAATTACAAAGAATTACAAAGAAATATAATTTACAATATTGACAAACCTCTATTAGATTTCCTTGAAATCCACCGGTGACAACACCGAAACTCAAGGAGATTAAAACCTCCATGGATAATATGTCAAAGTTGCGATCCGAGTATGACGCTCATGTATCTCGATTTACTACATTACGTAAAAACTTTAACAGGACTGATGACTCCATTGATAAATGTTTTGGTAAAAAAAAATCGAAACCCGATGATGTTAAAATAGATCTCGCTGATATTGTCACAAAACTCAATGAAATAACAGCGATTAATAGGCGAAAAGAAGTTATTCGGGAAGATATTAAAACGACAAACGATGTCATCAGGGATAATCTACCGAGGATGATAGAAAAACTTGAAAAACTAAAAATCCCTCACAAACAAAAGAATATCATAAATAACGTGTACGCGATCCAACACGGATCATTTGCGTGGACACCTACAAACAACAAATTAGATATCATCGCGGCCGTCAAGGGTATTTATCGATTAACACTAATATCAACGAGTCATTTAATATTTGATCAACGAGTTCATATGGGGTCAACAATATGATATCATCGATTATCGACAAAGGAACAACTGAACGATTCACAATAGCATCCACTGATAATAATTTGGCTAGGGTTTCAGTAACATGGTATGTGGAATTCGTAGCGGATTGAAGTAAAGAACTAAATTGAATTCTGTTGTAATAAATAAAATGTCATCACAGCAGTATCGCTATGATCAGGGCAGAGAATTTCAAACTAAACTCAAAACCCTCACTGAGGAGTATCAAGTTTAAAACAAAATATCGACGATGAATCACCGCACTTGATGTCACCGTGTACTCGGTATCAGGCGTAATCACCGGTGCTGGTATTATACTCTCCTCGGTGACAATGATTGCCCCGATAGCTGTTCCAACTTGTATATCAGCGGCGACAAAAATCGCGGGAATTATTTCGATTATAACAAAAAAATATCATCATGCAGCCAGCGTAAACTGCAAGATTACGTAGTTAAATTTCTTGTTGTGTCAACCGCATACTCCCAATTATTCTCGATGATATCGTCGTCAGTCGATGACACATTAATATCCGAAAGTGAGTTCTTAGCGATGGTACTTGTTTATGATTCTGCGATGTCAAAATTAGAGCGACAACACGAATATAATAACAATGGCGACATCGCAAGAACTACTTCAACGAATAGCGGAAAATACCACACCGGTGAAAACCAGCATGATCTCAATAACCTCAACGAATCCTGAATTCAGTGTAAATTTTCCTACTACGATTATCGTGAAGGAGATAGCGTTAGCAAAGTTACGAGTATACCATAGTTGGCCAAATATTAGATCACAGGCATTTGGCGGGCAATAACCGAATGATTCCCTGGTGTTTGCGAATAAGAATAAACCCGATGGTACTCCAGACTGGAACGTTGATTTGTTACCATCTGGGTCTTACCAAATCGAACAAATCAATAATGAATTACAACGCAGAATAAAAACAATTACTGGAAAAGAATCAAAAATCGCTATAACAGTTCATGAGCCGACGTTATCATCTGCGATTGAGACAAACTCATCCGGATATGTCGTAGATATCTATCAGAGTTCTATAAGAACCGTGATAGGATGGCAAGAAACCGTTAATTTACCACCTGAACCGAAAAAATCTGATTATACTTCAAATGAGGAATCATATCATGATGTAATAATATCGTACGATGGAAATTTTCGAGCTATGGGATTTTTTCGTGGGTGGAATGAACCAGGTGGTGGATGGTGTCAAGTAATTCCAAGTAGAATTACTGAACATTTCATAAAAATGAAAAATGAATTTGGAAAATATAGACATATTCTAAGAGAAAAACTTTCCAAAAAATCGCCCCTCCCCCCCCCCCCCCCGAGATGAAATCATCAAATACATAGAATTATGTAATCAAAGGATCAATATTTTCACTCTTGTAAATGACAGGCTTTTGTATGATCATAAAACTGAAGCATCTAGTACTGTATAGTTTAAATGCAAGTTCATGTTCCTTGATGTGTCTGTGCAGACTGTGGACAGCTTTTGTTAAATCTTCTATCAGCACTTTTATTGCAGTGTTTTCTTAAACAGATTACTTAATCATTTGAATCATCACATACTACCCAGCTCTAATTACTTGACCCCCCCCCCCCCCCTACACATATTATCTGCTCCTTGTTAGGGCCATGAGATCAATACAGATACTGCAGACTTATTTTTCCACATATCTAATCCAATTCAGTTTATATTCTGAATATAACATCGTCACATAATACAGTTGTCAGTACTATTCCTGATCATAGGTTCTTTTTTTAGGGGGCATGGGGTCACACAGTTCATGTTTAAATATGTTTTGTAAAGTGGTTTATGTTTTGTTCCACACCAAGCCAGAAGACCAAGTGAACATGAATGGTATGGGCATACACTTCATGAATCACTGGTCATGTGTCATATATCGTGGATGTACAATCATGTGTAAACATTAAGGCGGTTATGTGTTTTATCTAACTTTATTTGTAAGATGGATGTATGCCGTCAAAAACTTATTTAAGTTTGATAGTAACTGAGTTACATGTATAAATGATGGGATGATTTTTAATATGATTGATTGTGACAGATACATGTATAAATGATGGGATGATTTTTAATATGATTGATTGTGACTGAGATTCATATATAAATGATGGGATGATTTTTAATATGATTGATTGCGACTGAGATTCATGCATAAATGATGGGATGATTTTTAATATGACTGATTGTGACTGAGATACATGTATAAATGATGGGACGATTTTTGATATGATTGATTGTGTCTGAGATTCATGTGTAAATGATGGGATGACTTTTAATATGACTGATTGTGACTGAGATTCATGTATAAATGATGGGATGATTTTTAATATGATTTGGGATGATTTTTAATATGATTGAGCTGAGCTTGTTACAATTCTGGAAACCAACTATCTGATCTAACTTTGATCCAATGTGAAATATGGGTTTGCAGTCATCAAGCACTCATACAGTTTATAAAATGCATGAAATGCACTAGTATTAATGAGATGACGATGCATTTGTTTGGCTTCTGTTCTATCTTTAATAAAGGAATGCAAATTATATTCGACAGGCAATAAAATGCAATAAAGGAACTTTCATTTGAAGAGTTGTTCACTTAATTAACTTCTTTATTTTAAAGAGAAGCAACTTGGATTTTTGGATAATATTAAAAACATTTCATGGTGAAGAATTATTTAAAAGTTGTTAAACCAATATAGCAAGAACTGCAAAATAAAGATAACGTCCTACGTTCACACTTAATCTCTCTTTTTATATTAAAAAATCAAAACTGGATAAAAACATATTGCATTTATCACAGTATTCAATTTCATTTGATGAAACGGCTTGAATGGGTTATGTCAAATGAAGTACATCGGCTCAGGGAATAGTTACCTTCATGTTCCATTTCTGCGTATTTGATCTCAGGTCCTCATGCAGTGATGGAGCAAGGTTTTATTCATGGTTGGAGTGGGGCATATCTGCATATCATTACGTCTTGAGGTAAAATTTCTGGACATGCCTTTCCTCAAATACGCTACACAATCATAATACCTTAGGAGACATGTAACTATCCCCAAAACGCCCGTAACTTTGTCAGATTTCGGAAACAGTTGAAAGTATTATTTGCTAGTCAATGATCACATGATATCGGAATTGTAGACCAGGCAGACGCTGTAGAGGACAGATGACATTATTCTGATGTTGGTGGGTGGAAAACGTCTTAGGTCCAACCTTGAAAGGCTGGGTTTTATTCATTATAGTAAAATCTAATAACGACGAGGGAAATTAAGAATTAGTGTTCGTCGTGTTTGGATTACGGTAGTGAAGCCGATTTCTTATATGCTGCCTGCCAAGTAGCTAGTCGAAGAATGTCGAGGTTGGCGACACATTACACCAGGAACACGTTATGAGTTCGATACGCTACGTCCATGATGTATTTCTATTCCGTTCAGTCGTTGCTTTGTTGCAAATGCCATGCCCGTACACGTGCAATATATTATTCAAACAGATTATTTGGAAACTAAATGTATAAACTATGCTTCTCGAATGATCCTGAAAGAAACTAATATTAATTTTAAGTTTTAGTTTAATTATTCTTCTTTTCGGGTATTTATTGCTTATATACATAATACCCGATATTAGTTTTTACTACGAAGCTGACCTGAAGTATAGGAATGGACAGTCTGCCAAAGTGTACAAGGTACGAAGAAACGAATAATTTTTGCGTAAAAGTGGTCACTTAGTATCAGTATGGTACTTAAATGGTACATGGGGACAAGGTGGATAATGTCTTATTTACGGTGGTGTTAGGTTATGAGTGACTAAATATGCAGGTAATATCGAACAAATAAAATGAAACCATCGCGTTGTCAGAATTTAATTTGCGAGAATTGGCTACGTTGATGTTTGGAGGAGAGTGTTACCATTAGTTCCTTCATAATTTAATAGCCGTGGTATATCTCAAGACCTAGTCCTAATTATGTAACGAAGATTTGTTGTATAACGCCAAGTGCTTACCTAATTTTTAAAAAGCAAAGATTATTTTTTGTTTGTGTGAATAAACACGGAAGATGTAATAAGTTAACAAAATACGTACAGTGATTACATAATTTTTTAAAAAGCATACATTTAACTTTTTTTGGAATGTGTGAATAAACACGGAAGATGTCATAAGTAAAAAAAAACATACATACAATATTTGTTCCGAGTTGAGGGAAGTAACTCTTTTGACACTGCATAATATCATGGTCTTGACATTCCTACGTAATGCCTGACTAGTTCATTCCGGCCACTCAGAAGTACAACACATATCTAGTTAAGTGCAGCATTGCAGTAAACTCTCTGAATAGTATTGTTTACAATGGTGGGGATTTTATTAATTCACATTTTACGGGTAAGTGCCACAGTAGCTTATCTTTCTTTAGACAAGTTTGCTAGTCAAAGAAAAAAGAAAAGAGACCTTACAGTGCAAACTGAATTTTACGGTCCTTTTTTCTAACAGACGGATATTCCCGTCCTAAATTTATTATAGGGTAAGCCGTTTATGGTTACCTTTTATCCAGGAATATAAACACCAAATCGAGTAATAAGTTTTCAAAAATTACCCTTCCCCCAAAACAATTTAACAAAATAATTTACAAAAAAAGTGAAATAAAACAAAGAAGGGTCCCTCACGCTGAAAGTAATTAGTTAGATACATTATAATACTATCTTTTTTTTTGCCAGTACATAGGTAACAGTGGGTTTAGGAACTATCCCAATGACCATCTCAGAGTTCATTATTTGTGCACGTTACTTTACAATAAAACGAGTTAGCACCAGTATAGGGTGAGAGAAAGAGAGAGAAAAGGCTAAAATGAAGGAATATTTCTTGTAACCTTTTCTACAGGTACACAAACATACACACAAAAACCAAGTTTATTGTTTTACCTGAACTGAAATCATTGATTCATTTTGTTTAGTTTGTAAATAGCTAATAAATAGCGAAGATATTCTTTATGTGCATTGGTTAATGATCAGGTTCATTATTTATATACGTAAAAATATTTCGTTAGGACTGGGTCCAGGGTGTTAGACCCTACTGTTTTCTTGATGTACATGTCATTGTCCAGGTTCTCGATGGTAATTTCAGCAATAGACTTTCTAATAATGACTAACATTTTATAATGTAAAAGCTAAGAACGTTCGGAAAGTTAATTTTTTATTTTGCATTAGTCAATGTTTTACTTTGTACAAAAGTGTAACTGTGGCCTGATGTCAGACAGAGGACCATATAATCTTGTCATTGGAAAGATTATTTGTTCGTGCTTAAAATTAAGCAGATTCCAACTGTACTATTGTGTTGGTCAGTAGTTCGTTTGTGTTGGAATTTATTTCTTTAAGTTATTTACTTCTGTGATTATTCTCTTAGGAAATGCAGAGAACGTATAAAATGTAATATTCTTGGATTGAGACATACAATGCATTATCTATTCTCTGGAAATACAGAGTGCCCATAAAAGAAAACTTTTTGACAGAAATATTCACTACGAATCATAGTTAAACCCGACCTTTACCTATATTACTGTATTTTAACAAAACATTGTTGCTACAAGAACACAATATGAAGTTTGTTAGAAGAAAAAAAACCGGATGGATCTGAGCATGCCTTGAAACTATTAATCTATCAATCGTTTTAAATGACTAAGTTATCTTCATGCAAGAAAATTAAAATTATTCACCCAGTGCATGCTCACAACACTAGAATCAACAACTTTAATATTAAAACTATTAATATTAAAACTAATACATGTAGGAATTTTAAACAAATCCTGCGCTTATCTACAGTCATTATATATTGTAAATCAATATATACTGCAAAATGTTTCAGTTCAGGATGTATTATTAGCATTTCTAAACTTTATCATAGATGTGATTGTGGTCAACGTAAAAACCACCATCTATATTTGTCATGTTACTTGTTAAAAGCTCTTTCAGTTTAGGTTTAGAGGTGACACGTAATTTCACCGAAATGAGTTTTAATGCATGTATAAACATTCGTATGCCATATGAAAACTTCCTACAGAATAACGCTTTACATACAACGTTCCATTTGACTATATCGTTTCAACTACACCATGCAGATGTACGAATAGTTTGTCTGCAGGTCGGTTTGGAAAAGTTAGAAATATGCGAGTATTTTTCAATAGGCGGAGTTTAACGCTGATGGTTGACCTTTGGTAGGATAGGTGCGTGCAAGTCAGGCGTTGTGTCAGATCTTAATTTAGCACGAAATATTTTTTTTACTGAAGCAATTAACACGTATGTGATAATCAACATAAACATTCTGGTTACCTTATATGGAGAAGACAATGCGCTTGTTCAGTATCCATGGTAAGGTGTTGAAAAAATATTAAAGTGTCTTAGAATGGAATATTTTCATTCTTTCTCTAAATATTTGAATGTAAGTAATACCCAGAATATTATGATTATTGATCACTTTGACGTTAATATCCATTCAGATAAAGCACCAAAATGATATAAAATAGTTTATATTCTTAAACCCGAAATAAGTTTCACCCCGTCTATCCAAATTTAGATCCACTCCACCTCATATGTCCCTCTCAAGAACTTAACCCTAGATGATTAGATATGTAAGTGTAAAGGAGCAGTTTTGCAGTATTCCATAGGCATATAATTATTCGTGAATAATTGTTGAAAGTTGAAATTCTCCATCAAACAGAGGAGAGGTGTCCTTGATACAACATGAGAAAAAGTGTAACAAAGAAGTGAAGTTAGACATTCGTTTCAAACGAAATGTAACCAAGTTAAGCGTTATGTTACACCTCCCCAGGGGAACTTGCAGAACTAGTGGGAGGAGAAAAAACATCTGGTTTTCAGTTATTAAATTTTACAAATCATGTTCAAAACATGTTTAGGAGAAGGGGGCTCTTTAGCTACTATATATATATATATATATATATATATATATATATATATATATATATATATATATATATATATATATATATATATATATATATATATATATATATATATGTGTGTGTGTGTGTGTGTGTGTGTGTGTGTGTGTGTGTGTGATTTCGCGCACAAGAACAAATATGCGTAATAGCTAAAAATTATTGTTTGTAGGTCCTCGTTGATAACGTAAACGTTTCGTGAATAATGCATTTCAAGAAAGTAATATCTATCCTTATTAGCAAATGTTGAGCAAACAATCTTTGCAACTTTGCTCTCTAAAGAGTCAAGGGAATCAACCATTTTATTTACGCTGTGGGGAGTTTATTTCGAACTGAGACATTTGCTTTTCTTTTAAATTAAATAAATTTTTTAAACTTATATAATCGGTTTATTAGGCGCCTTTTATGAGTGGACAGATTATTCTCTGGATTTGGACTGTAGGTTAAATGAAAGTGACTGCCTCACAGTTCTAATGGTTTTTCATTTCGTCCAATCATCATCATCAGTCTCTTGCGGCACTGTGCTGCTGAACATATGAACAGTTCACCCCACTTGTCTGGGTTCTGCCAGACTACGTTTGCATAAGACACACTGATAATGCTGATTTCGTCCAATACATGGGTTTAAATGGTTCAAGATTAATTCATGGAATTGTTTGTTATGTATTTGTTATTTTTTTTTAAAATTATTTATACACTAAGACGTAATATCATTTTCATTACTTTATAGTTTATTGGCATCTTGACAGGAACAGCAATTTGGCATACGAATTGACATTCAAGTTTCATGTTCCTTGTGACGATATCCTTTCTCATTATATCTTAATAGCCTGAACGGTTTTACACATTGTCATACACTCGTGTTTCCTTTTTTTGTTTCATGATACCGACTCAAGAAAGGAATTGAAATCGACAAGATTTCGGTTGATAGTTAAAGCAGCTGTTGATCCGTTTAGATCTTATGGTAATACAGGACAATGTACACCCTTTTTAAAGGCATTACGGAAAGACAAAACAGCACATTATGCTTAATGAAGCGGAAACTCTGTTGAATGAATTAGACTTATTCGAAAATCAAGAGTTCCATGCGCTCAGATATAGGTTACGATATAAGACAGTACAACAAAATTTTGATTATATTGAGATACAATCCCAAAGCGAAACAAAATAAACTAAATAAACAAATACATCATACATTCGAAATACAAACAACCCGAATGAGTTGATATTTTCAAATTTCCTTAATGATTGTTTGCTATATATATAGACAAGTTAACTTAATAATTAACCTGTATTCGCAAGTGCATTTAGATGGTGTATCCTAGGTTAATATGTTAACTGATTATATCACAAAGGTGTAAAAACACTTTCTGGCAGTAACTCTGCAAAACATGTCAAACGCGTGCTTAATCTAACAATTTACAAAAGATCTTGTTTAATTTTAATCTAACTGTACACGAAATTGGAATTAATAATAATAATATAATGTCTTAAATATTTATAATTCAGTGATTTTTTTTTAGATCAATGATAGGCAAATGATCTAAATCAGCAGATAATCGCACTGATCAGACATGATATAAATGAATCCTCATGATATTAAAGTATTGTATAATTAAACCGGCTCAACCTTAATCATGATCCATTACATAAACAACACTCTACTCTGGACGTTATTTCCAGCAGTTTCAGGAAAGATCTTAACAATGAATTGGATTAAAGGGTAAAGCTTTCATTGTTAGAACGGTGTTTGCTTTTGAGAAAATTGAGGATTAAAACGCTCGGAAAAAATCAAGACTGAATCCATAATTTTCGTAATCTGTAACTTGGATGAAATAAAGACTAGAATGCCTGAATGATAACATGGTGTTCGAGTGTATATTGCTAGATAAATATATGCCATAACTCGCTAAACATGATCAGAATCGATTGACTATCGAATTATCTAAATCTTTGATTTGCGAAAGCTGTACATCGATTTGAGTGCACTTTTGTTTTCAGGACAGTATAATAGCTCCAAAACAAAATATTTCTGATTGAAAATGGAGAAAAGATAATAAGTTCATCAAGAAACTAAACCCACTTGGACAGAAATAGGATGTCAATAAATTATAGAGACGAGCACCATACTCCGAAACCGTACATGCCTATATCATTTTGTGATTTTATCGATTAAAGCATAGATTAACGTACACAACATGTAAAAATGTTTCACATGAAATGTATTATTATTTTGGTTCTCTCTTGATGTACAGGGTACATTCATTCTGATTCATACCACGTGCTAGTATGATTGTAAAGTGAGCTGTCATTTTTAAACTACCTCGCCACGTATTTTACTGCAAGGACTTGGTCAGATAAGATAACGTAAGATAAGTTATCAACGTGAATTATCATTCGCCTCCTTAAGCTAGTGCTGTAATAAGAAATAAAGAAGAAATATTTATATGTGCCACTTGGCGTCAAAGTATAATATTTGGAAGCAATACGAGAAATTCTATGTAAAAAAAGGTTAATAAGTTTAATATGGGAATGAGGTTTATGCAGCAGAATGTTTATGAGAAGGACGGGTTTACGGTGGGGAAGGGTTTATGGGACTTGGGCCTGTCAACACTAGTTATAGCCTGAAATCGGTGACAGTGTTACAGGTTCCTGACATTCCATTTTGGATTAGGTGTATGGATATTGGAAGGTATAAGTGATGTGTTGGATAGTATGATGGTGCAATAGTAATCTCCTTTCTTTAAACATAATCATTTATTCAGTTTACAATGATGACATACAAGCTTAATACTCAATATTCAAGTTTATTTACAAACAATAAATGTATCACCATCAGTGGTATATTTGTTAGACTTATTTCCTGATGTTTGATATAAGTCCAGGTTTATCACTTGAATGGCACACTATTTTTTTACGCAATGCCTAATGTTTTCCATAATTTTTATTTGTTTTACTGTTTAACATATTTGTACATGCAGTGAAATTATAATATTGTATGAGTAAGAAAGCAATCTAAAAAATGTTCATTCATAAGAATGGAGTTCGAATTTGTAATTGTTTCTTAAAGCGACCACCAAACCCTGCTTTCAATAAGACACCTATTTAGTTAATCTATTATTGCAACATTTTGATATAATGGTCTAAACGTTATTGTTCATCAATTATCCCGTTCTTGAAGAGGGTTGGAATTTTGACTGCGTTGAAAAGAAATATATATAGAACATTACAATTTCAGAGATGAAATGAAAAGTGATTTATTTTAGGAATGCTGAGCATATAGGTTATTTTGATCAAGAAATATATAATTTCTAGCTCCACTGTTCATAAAACACAAATCGTACTAGGTTATGACGCAACTCCATTCGAAGCACAAATGAATACTTTTCTTGTCAAGCTTTGTCCAATCTTGAACTTCAATATATGAAACAGCATAGATGTAAAATGTACCATTGCGAATGATGGTATAAAGAATTCACGCACTCAAAGTAGTTTCTCTTTCTTAAATGCTGGTACGAATAAAAGTAATGCAGGCGATGGTTTCCACGCCCAAGGGCGGACCATTAGCAAAGCCACACCAGCGAAAAAAGTGAACCAAAACGTAGTTCCTTTTTTCTTCTTTTCGATCATGGATTCAAGCATTTTGAGTTCATCTATTTTATCTTGTAGTTGACTGATCCCTGCGGGACGTTTGTTAGCCAGGTTTTTGCTGTACAAATAAATAAGACGATCATAACGGACTGATTAATTTATTTCGTACTATACTAGATTCGAACCCAGATCCGCTAGATACGATACCCATCTTATTTCCAGCAAGCACCAATTCTTATAGCATTTCAACGATGCACACCTCACCAAAAGTGATAGGACACAGTTCCCGGTATAGGCGGAGTTTATCGGTGATGGTCGAAATGGGATAGGATAGGTGTGTGCAGGTAAGACGTTGGGGCCCGTGACTTGAGGAACTGCGTGTATATTCTTTGCATTGTATAAGAGAATATCACCAGTGTTTCACAAAAGTAGTATATAGATATGGTAAATATCGCTGCTCTAGGTGAAATAATATGTGTTTAATTGTTCTTTGTCATAAAAGAATTCAGCATATATTGCAACCTTACAGTTGAGAAACTCGAGTTGCCGTCCTGTACTTTACAGACGTATTTTACGTACGAATGTTTATTTTAAAATATTTGCTTTATGGAGCACATCTACGTGTCATGTAAGCCCTCGAATTAGTCAATACATTTATTTGACTAAGGAAAACATATCAAATTAAATTTGGCAAATCGTTATGAATTTTGTTTACAAAAAGCAGTTTGATATTTGATATTTGAAGACACTTGCTAACGGATGTTCTGACTAGAACAAGGCTATGTCTAATCGTTCATAATAATATTTAGGTCCAATGTTGACAAACTTCCTGTCAATTTAATACTGAAACACAAACATATCCATTGAAGAAGGCTAGATGCTTTCTTTCTATAAACTTTGGTTAGAAGATAGTGTTACGACTTACTTGTCATGGGACATTCAAATGTTGCTTCTAAACGGCTAGATCCTGTAAAGAGGGACATAAATTTATATGTATATTACGCAATTATGTATTTCAATGCTTTTGTTTATGCAGATCAATTGCCTAATTTATACTGCGAGTAAAAAAAATACTAAGTAAAACGTGAATTAAAATGTACGAATGACAACATATCGCAATATTGTATTTATCGCAATATTGTAGTTATCCAAGTATTGTACGTATTACAATACTGTGCTTATCGCAATATCATGATATGGCAATGTTGTACTTATCGCAATGCTGTACATGTATTAGTCTGTAGCTGAATTGCTGACGAATTTAGAAGTTTCACTTTTACAAGCTATAACAATCGAATAATTGTTTACATGAAAATATAATATGACACGGATCAGCATGAAGATTAATGCTGTTGTTAATATATATGAAAATGTATAGAAGATTGTTTGATTTCTACATAGTGTTGCCGATTTTCTTAGCTTGCAATGGATTGAATTTGTGTAAAACCAACATATGAAATTGTTATTCATGTCAACATATTGCTGACCAGTCCCACATATTTTACAAGTATTCTCTTTCGAGTGGCGTTCAAAAGTACTTATAAACTTGATTATTACTATAATAACATCATGACTAGGATCCTGTGTAGATTAGGGCTTCTCTCTCTCTCCCTCTCTCTCTGTCTGTCTCTCTCTCTCTCTCTCTCTCTCTCTCTCTCTCTCTCTCTCTCTCTCTCTCTCTCTCTCTCTCTATATATATATATATATATATATATATATATATATATACCTCTTTTCCCAGAAAGTATCAATTTATATTAAAATTTGCATGTAAATATTAGTCTTTGATTGTGCACCCTTTGTGAATATTGCTCATGTCAATATTGGATATTTCTGAAAGCCAATTACACAGACGTTATATATTCAGTGCACCCCTCCCCCCAACATAAATTGTATTCTCAACCAGATATGCTTTATTCAGTTATTCCCAGCCATATATGTTTTATTCAGTTATTCCCAACCAGATATGTTGTATTCGGGTATTCCCAACAAGATATGTTTTATTCAGTTATTCCCAACAATATATGCTTCATTCAGTCATTCGCAACCGTATATGTTTAATTCACTTATTCCCAACCAGATATGTTTTATTCAGTTATTCCCAACAATATATGCTTTATTCAGTTATTCGAAACCGGATATATTTTATTCACTTATTCCCAACCAGATATGTTTTATTAAGTTATTCCAAGCCATATATGTTTTATTCAGTTATTCCTAACCAGATATGTTTTATTCAGTTAAAATACTAGCTGTTTCAAAATAATAATGGATTAGAAATAAAGTTGAATCTTATCATTACACTAAGATTTTGGGAAAAGGCGAGATGATATGTTTAGTTTCAGTATACATACATACATGCATACATACAAAGATACATACATGCATACACACAAACACACACACACACACACACACATACACATCCAGCCAGCCATCCAGCCAGCCAGCCAGCCAGCCATACATTCATACATCCATATATACATAGGACGCAAGTATATGAGAATAAAAGTAAAATAGATTAACACAAGTTTCGTTAGTCTAGACGCGTAACATTAAAAAATTAAAAGCATATTTGTAAGCAGCAGAATGGGTGAATCCTACAATCTTTTACAGGCGTCAATTTAGCAAACTGATGCTTCTCAAAATTGCTTATATAGACCTCAATTTAGCAAACTGAGGCTTCCTTGAAAATATTATAATTTTATTTTTAATAATTTGAGCAAAAAAATAAAATAAAAATATGAAAATTTTTAGCAAAAAAAAAAATGACGCCATTGTCGTTGGCGTTCACCCTCATTGCTACTATGCGTTAACAATTTTTTTACGATTTTTTCATGATTTCACAAATAGACTAATTTGCAAAACTTCACCTCGCAGATCAATCAAATTAGATTGGTCAGTGAGTTTGAAATTAATTCTCGTTAAAGAATTATTATGACATCGCATAAAAACTGGATTTGTTGGGTCTTCAATAATTAGAAATCCTGGAGGAGCTGTTAGTGCAAATGAATATAGAATATATCCCTGCTGAGCTTGATTTGATCGTTCGAGATTTATTTGATAGCTGCCTTCGATAACGTCACACACTAAATTCAATGCAATCACTGAGGATATATTTACATTTTGAGGAGCGATGTGTTTACCACCACCTTCTGGGTTGTTGTTATATTTGAGGATTGTTATTTGTTGTCGTGATATTTTTTTCCAATCATCGTGGATTGTTTTGAACCCAATATCGATGGCATCACTGAGAGATTTTTTTAATTCGTCGGGTTTATACCTAGGAATTTTAATTTTTGGGATATCTTCTACGCTGTCTCCGGGTTTTCCCCATATTGGCAATAATTTGAAACCGCCTTCTTGAATAATTTGCGCATGAAATGTTTCCATATCGTTGATGATTTTGTTACCTGTTTGTACTACACTAAAAAATTCATCTTGGGTGAGAGAGCCGGATTTATGGGATATTAACAATAATGAAAAATCATTATTCATTGCGCTGAAATTTTCTTCGATTAAACCAGCGTGAATAAATTCACCATAATCGCGGGATTCCATAAACTTGGGAGAATAATCTTGATAACTTTTCACTTCATTGATGAGTTTTATCCTGTCGGTGATATAATCACCTTTTACGGGTTCATCTGGTATAAGAATTTCTCGTCTAGGTGGTAGTTCAGGCCATCCTAACACCGATCTTATAGAAATTTGATAAATATCAACGACATACCCAGGGGAATTAATCTCAATGGCAGATGATAACGTCGACTCGTGAACCGTTATAGCGATTTTTGATTCTTTTCCAGTGATAGATTTTATTCTTCGTTGTAATTCGTTATTGATTTGTTCGATTTGATATGACCCAGTTGGTAACGAAACAACGTTCCAGTCTGGGGTTCCATCTTCACGATTTTTCCACGCGAACACCAAGGAATTATTTGGTTGTTTACCATCAAATGCTACCGATCTGATATTGGGCCAGCTATGATACACTCGTAATTTTGCTAGCGCGATCTCGCTCACTGGAACGGGGGTTGGGAAATTCACACTGAATTCAGGACGCGTTGAGGTTATTGATATCATGCTTGTTTTCACCGGTGTTGTATTTTCTACTATTTGTTGAAGTAGTTCTTGTGATGTCATTGTTATTATTATTATTCCGCTCTAATTTCAGCATTGTCGATTTAAACAATTGAGCCATCGTTGAGAATTCGCTATCTGATATTGTTGTGTCATCGAGTGACGATGATATCAACGATGATAATTGCGAGTAACCGGTAGATGCAATGTGAAATTTAATTACATAGTCGTTTAGTTTACTCTGGCTACACGATGATAGTTTTTTTGTGATCCCGGTTAATATACCCGCGATTGTAGCCACCGCGGAAATAGCGATTGGAACTACGACCGGAGCAATCATTGTAACCGAAGATAGTATTATTCCAGCAGCAGTGATTACGCCCGACACTGAATATACGGTGATATCAACCGCGGTTATTCTTCGTTTGTATTTTTTTATTTTTATTTGATACTCCTCACAGCGTGAGCTGAGTTTAGTTTGAAATTCTCTGACCTGATCATAGCGATACCGATACACTGAAGGGATTGTCATCTTATTTTAGCAGCGTTAGCGTTTTCAATTTAATTGTTTACTTAAATCCACTACGAATTCTATGTACCACGTTACTGAAACCCTGACTAAATTTCTATCTGCGGTCGTTATCGTGAACTGTTCAGATACATCCTTGTCGATGATCGTTGATATTGTATTATTGACTCCAGATGAACTACTTGATGATATATTGAATTGAGTCGGTGATACTATTGTTAATCGATAAATACCCTTGACTGCTGCGGTTACGTGTAAAATGTTGTTTGTGGGAGTCCACGCAAATGAACCGTGTTGAATCGTGTATACGATATTGTTGGTGCTCTTATGCGGAATTTTTATTTTTTCAATAACACCTATCATCCTCATTGTATCATCCTTCATTGCGTTGTTGAATGTTTTTAGATCATCGATGGATTTTTTAATATCAGGAAGGGTTATTTTAATTTTATCAAATGGGGTTCCAATAAACTTATCAATGATGTTTTTACGAAACATTGAAAACTGTTTCACGTGTTTTTCATATTCGGATTGAAGAGTTGCTAGTTCTAACATAGAATCTTTTATCGAGGTGAGTTTTGGTGCAGTCACTGGTGGATTTCCAAAAAATTCTAGTATGGGTTTATCAATTTTGTCAATTATATTTCCTTGTATTGCAGTAAACTGGTCAAATACAACTATATGATCGTCATACTTATCATTGAGCGATTTCAATGAATTCGCCGTGTTATCGAGTGTTGTTAATTTATCTGTGATCGTTGAAACAAGTACACCTGGTTTGAGTTTACCTTGATCGGAAAATAGCGCGATAGTATCCTCTGCTGCGTCTCGTCGTTTAACTAAAATATCATCGAGGGAGACATTACTAGTTTTCAATTTACCCTGACGATCGCCAAATACAACTATTTCACCAGGATCAACACTTGCTAGGTTCAACGTTTCGGCTATTTTATCTTCGATTAGTTTTTTTAACCTCTTTGATTTCAACTCCATCAGTATCCGGTTTCTTCAACGCTGATAAAGGTCTTCCCCAAATATCAATCATTGTTATCATAGAAATCTTTTCTCTGTTTAAAATCTAAAAGATTTTCAATCTAAAAGTGAAATTGCACAGCAATTTCCAATCAAAGATTTTTAATCCAACGACTGCTAGTATACTCATTCACTACTACATGGGGTGGTTTTTGTCCTCGTGAAATAGCATCAAGTACGTTTAATACTTCATTGTCACATATGGGTGGGTCAAGTAATGTTTGTGTTGGTAACGTGGAATACCAACGGGGTATTTTTAAGCGTGTTGATAAATCAAGGATATAGCGGTTAAATTCCTTCGGAGGCGCTAGTCCATATGAGTCAAAATAAATAATCCCACGTGGATCAATCGCGTATGCAACCCAGTGGGTTCCAGGTCCATCGCTGTTATCTAGATTAATAATACCGGTTTCAACATTATTTGGTTGTGCTGGTAACTGATCTTTCATAAAAACACCTCTGAAGTTTTTAATTGCGAGTTTTTAAGCAGCATCAATTAAATCAAAATTGGACATTGGAAGATTTTTCACTAGTAAACCGTTCCTGGGATTCTTAGACCCGATCCTTTGTACCACGTGTGTGGAGTTCCTGGTAGTCTTAGACCTTTCCATTTTTTTTATATCCCTTTCCTGTTGCTTTCTTTAGTGCCATTCCTGCCGCGGTACCAATAGCCCCTAACGCTGCCGCTTTAGCTACCGCTGGGGCCGCCGCGGCAATCAACCCTGGAATCAACCCTAACAGCGGGAATATACCACCAGTCTTTTCCATGTTTTTTTAACGCGCTTGAAGAAAGAGTAACCTGAACCCCTTTTTTTTCTTTAAGTGCTTTATTAAAATGATTAACTTGAGTTTTCGTCAGTGATAGTTTATTTTCCCCGCCATTCATTTGATTAGGTTTCAGAGTTATTGTGGTTCCACATTGCTTAGCTGATTTGGATTGTATTTTTTTTAACTGACCAGGTGTCAACGTCACATTGATATTATTATACGACATTATACAAAACAGATTGATTCTAAATCGCAGAGAGAGAGAGAGATGGAAAATATGTAATCAATCACAGATTTGCCACTGGTGCATCTACCACTCTCATTCGTCCACCAACACCTTCGAGTAGCATTGATTTATCACTGAGAATGACAGCAACCGCTCTATAATTCGGGATAAGGATAGTAGGTACCCCACCAACTATTGGACCAGTCGGACGGGTTACACGAGCTCGGAAGTGTATATCAACGACGGACGGTCTCATCAAGTCAAGATGTTCCAACGAAAAGTAATAAATCGGATACAGACTTTTAAAATCCAACTGTGATATTTGTAGACCAGTATCAACATTCTGATCGCGTCCCATATACGACAACAGGTTATGATAAATAAACTCATGCAATATGATTTTCTGTGTAATTTAGTTGTATATCCTCTGATGGTTCTTGCTGTCCGTTTATTTTCAGCGAGACTTCATTACACCCAATTTGATCAAATATCATATGGGAACGTTCTTGATTATTTAATCGCGCAGTATTCTGTAGCGCAATAAATATGTGACGTGGAGCTGAAATACCCTGTTTTGATGCTAGATGCCATGTAAGTGTACCATCCATATTATAAATCATGGTATCTGTGGACGTTGACAACCAACTCAACAATGTCTTTTCCCCCCCCCCCCCCCCGATCCAGAAATGATAACAATCGCGGTTCTGCTGACAACGACGGAGTCAACACTGGCATCTACAGTGTTAGTTTTGATAAAACAACTTTACCATCGGCAACGCCAGCACCGCGTCAGATTGCATTATCATCAGTACCTCTTCTCACTAGTGCTACCGTATGCTTTGCTCCATAGATAACTTTTCTGACGTTTCTACAAAATCCAAATATGTGATGCAACGGAATCGCACATAAAAACCGTCGACGCTGTCCTTGTAACGTTGATACTCGTGTTGCAAATCCGAGGTTGTAATTACCATTAACGCCTCCGAGAATGTCAAAATCAGCGCCTGGTCTGGCTCGACGTTCTGGATTAGCTGCTTCTTGCTTCTTGTTGATTAGCAGCTGCAGTATCTTGTCCTGTTAACACTTTTATGTATTGAAGGTGTTCAGCTTTATCAGTAATATCCGTCGTGAACATCATAGACGGACCTGCCGATCTTGTATAGTCATCGGAATATCTCGCTAACCCGATTATTCCCGTAGCAATATCAACCTCACGTTCAATAGATTCGATTTCTCTTCCATCAATGAGATATCTAGCACTTTCAAATAACGCCATGATGCCATTGTTAACAAAACCAACTCGGATAGTTTGGTTATCAGCATATGGTGTATCATCCGCTTGTAAACGTTCACCTTCGACTTCAATAAAGGCCTCACAAGGCAAAAAGTATTTACTGGTATCATGAACTTGAAGTTCAATTAGTGCTCTAAGATCAGGTTGTACTGCGGGATAGGCAAAAAATTGATAATCGCGTACAGAATCATCTTGAGTACTGGGGCGTCCATGTCAAATGCACTATCAGGGTTCTGTTTGAACATTTTTTATTATATATCCGCTGGTCTAAATTGAAGGTGAAATCGTGAAAATTCTTTGAAATTGCAAAGTAATTTCCATTCATGGAATTTTTCGTTTACGATTTCCAATGATTTTCATCGACGTCTTTGACTTTTGTAGAAATTCCTTGAATTTCCAAGACCACTTCCCGCTATCATATTTGCTGTGTTATTATCCTGGGTGGTCATCGATGATGAAATCATTGATTGTACTTTTTCATCTACTGCGTTATTTATTATTTTACTAACACTTGCAGGCATAACCGCAGTAGATGGCAGTGACGTCATTTGTGGTTTCCTTGAAAATCTTCCAGATTTACCGCGTCGAACTACCGCTGTTAGTTTATCCTTCGCGGCTGAAAACGCCTTCGTGGCAAGATCACCAACAGCGCTAATACCCTTATCCTTGATAACATCAATGGCTTTCATTGATAGTTGTTTTGCTAGCGGCGCTACTTTTGGAGCCATTCTTGAAAATAATCCCATTATAGTATTACCGAGACCATCTCCATAGCATGCTCGGTATTTTGGCAATCGTGAGTTTACCACGTAGACGTTAGTTGGTTTATCATGGTTGTAGTGTATGATCATTCTCTATTCAATTGCTATTTATCTAATCGCGATGATCATCAACGTGTTCCACTAACTCTTCAATAAAATCTCGATATATTGCAATATCCATGATACCACCTTGAAATAATCGCCTACAAATATCAGCAGCTTCATTGATTATTTCTGGTGAATTATTTCCAGCTCGATTTCCTCCTACGAGTACTTCTAATCGTGCTATATCACCAAGAATATTGCCAGGACATGTTACGCTAGAGTTTCCAACTAAACCACTGCCTTTTTTTCCAGTGATACCTGTTGCGCCTTCAGTTTGGGTGGGTTGGGTTATAAGGGGTCTAATGAGGATTATTGGGTTTTCTATTCGAGATACCAACTTTTTAATGTTTTTAAATTCTGTATCATTATGTGGTAGTGTAGACTTTTTAATTCTTGCTAAATACAATTTTTTTTCCCATTCATCCTTAGTGGTTAAAGTCTCTTCATATCCAGGATTCATATACTGTTCTCGTTGACCCTTTGGAAATGAATCGACGATAAATTTAGCAAATTGTTCATCAGTCATAGATTTTTTCTTAATATTATTTATCGTACTAATTTTAAATATTTTTTCCGGATTAAGATCTCTTCGTGCCTTTTTACTTTTTTGTGGTTGTTGTTCTTGTTCTTGAAATTCTTCTTGAAATTCTTCTTGAAATTCTTCGAATTTTCGTTCAGGTGGTGGTGAAGAAATATCAATATCACCTAATCGATCAATTTCTTCCTGAAGTTCTCGTTGTTGTTCTTCTTGTTGTCTTGCAGTAGTTATTATATCACCAGGAAGTGTTTGTAATGATTTTTTTGTTTGTTTAGTTCGTTTTGCTATTTTTTCTAACACAGGAAGAAAGGACTCTTCCTGCGTTTTTTCTTGTTTAGAAATTGCTGATTTTACAACCTCAGTTGCAGCAACAATCGGCTTAAAGAGTTCCTGTGTATCAGTAGAAAAATTAGTCTGAATTAACTGCCGCTGTTGAAGTTTCTTACGTATACGATCACGAATCGGTAATAGTTTATTAATATCGCTCAGTCGCTGTTTTGTGTTACGTGTGGTCAGCGATTGTCCAACCATTATTGAAAGAGTATCAGTATTGTTAAATTGTAAACAATTTCAATTAAAAATCGAAGATTTTCATTGCAATTCGCCAAGTAAAAAAAAAGAAATCACTAGATTATACACCAACCCATTATACTTCCCTGTTGTTGTACGGGACACATAATTTTACTTTGCACAGGTAGTGATATATATGTCATACAATTACCCGTTACCGGTTATACAACAAAGGAGGCTCTCTACGCGTGGGGCTCAGCTTGCTCCATTAACGTTTTTAGTTGTCTCACCTTACAATTAATAAGTTTTCTGCTTTCATACTCAGAACTTAATTGCTTACGTATATGTTCAATGATGCTACATAATGGTACAAAAACATTAACGTCTTCATGATAAACTAAACTCTCACGGATAAGTTTTTGTAAGCGCTTAATTAAAAAATATTTCTTAGCGAGTACATATTTTCCATTCTGCTCTGCAAATTGTATGTCCTCGAAATCGGTTATGATTTGATCACAATCTAACCCTGAACATAATTTTACATTTTGATATTTAACCTTGTTGATTTCAACAATAACACATTTCAGATTATCAGAATTCATATATATGAAAAAGTATATTTGTTGAATTGTTTGAAAAATATCAAAATGAATTCTGGACACGCTAAGGTGTTGGTCATCTTAGCATATCCAGAAGCTTAATGCGATTATAAGTGATTATGATTATATACAATTGATGACGACGGTACTTACAACCCCTGATCTAGTGTATAGGCGGTTGTATATATACACATAGGACGGCACATCAACCCCATGATCTAGTGTATAGGCGGTTGTATATATATATACATAGGACGGCACATCAACCCCATGATCTAGTGTATAGGCGGTTGTATACGATGTTACAACAATAGATTATATTATGGTATTTACAATGAATTGATTCAATTACAATGGTTATGAATGACGACGGCACAACAATAGATTATAATGATAATGGTATGTACAATGAATTGATTCAATGACAATGGATGACGGGGGTGGGTCTACATTCATACGTGATCATTACAACCTATATAAAACCTAGGTTGTATGAATACCAAAAGATATCCATACACCAGGAAGTGTATGGGCTGTAATGATCACATGTATGATTTTCGAACGCTTAAAACCCCCAATAGTATAAGACGATTTTATGGTATATAAGCCGCTGTTAGAGACTAACAGCACAGCGCGGTGTGGTGATTTTATTCCTTGTTGTGTTTAATAATAGTCACTGACAACGTTGAAGTACACATAATACTTGAAGCAGACACTAAAAAAATAAGAATTAAATACGACGAGTATATAAAACAGTTCTGTTAATACTTGAGAAAAGACAAAATTGATTATATTCTGTTGAAATTCATAATAGCGAAACCAACCAATCAAAAACCACCAAAACAACAACATTGTTTAAGATCCGTAACTGTGTCATTGGTGATTTATCACTAGCGCGTTACCTAAGGGAGTTATCCCCCTTGAACAATGCAAGATTATATAGTTACATATAAGTAAATTGAATTTTTTGTCCATTTTTTCTGGAAATCGCCGATTTTTGTACTCGTTCTGCAACAAATCGTACTGACGATATATAAATATCGAAATACTTACCAGCTGAATACAAAGATTGAAAAACTATTTCCGTGTTATTTTCAGTATTAAACGATCTTACGGGTCTAGCATTTTTCGAGTGTTTCCCACTCTTACCTCGTTTGGTGTTTTCACGTTGTGAAATAGCTTGTAGATTCGATAAAGAATTATTAGTCTTAATGCGATCATTATGATCAATAACAAACCCATCCTTGATCAATCCGTTAAATACTTCATATATGAAACGATGATTGAGATATATTTTTTCTCCAAATTTAAATATCAAATATCCTTGATTATTCAAAACACCAATTGGCTTCTTGAGTCTACAGTGTCTAACAACACCATCACGAGACGCTTCCTAATTTTCAATAACAGGATGTCTTTGAAATTCTTTGCTCATTTGTATACAATATACTTCTATTTGTCTAATTCATTATTTGGTTGAGATATAACATTGAGAAATCTTTATATGTAGTCCTGAGCAGTTTTTATGATTTTGCCGTTGGCAACGTCATTGACGTCATTGACAGAGTCAGGATTTTTGATTCTTCGCTTGTCATAATAACGCTTCAACTCTCTATAACGCCTACCCCCGCAATTGATACATAATTGTGAATTGCCTCTAACACCTACCCCACAATACAGGCACGGAAGAGGACCTTTTGAACCGTTTCTCACGCTTTGCATATGATACCCACAGAATTCATTTCTACATGATTTGTTACATGGAGTCTTTGATCCAATCATAACCATTTGCAATGATTCATTATATAAAAAACTTTTTATTTAAATACTTGTTTTAATTATAATATGAAGAAATTCAAGAGATTATCGAAAATTACGCCTTTGAAAAATGATAGCATGAAGGAGTTCAAGAGATTATCGAAAATTAATCCTCGATTTAATCTCGATAGAGTCTCTGTTAAACCAAAACGTCTGAACGACGATAGCATGAAGGAGTTCAAGAGATTATAAAAAATTTCGCCTTGGGAAAATGCTAGTTTTAATCTCGATATGAAGGAGTTTCAGAGATTATCGAAAATTAAGCCTTGGAAAAATTCTAGATTTAAT
The DNA here is from genome assembly GCA_029339505.1 of Unio delphinus. Classification (NCBI taxonomy): domain Eukaryota; kingdom Metazoa; phylum Mollusca; class Bivalvia; order Unionida; family Unionidae; genus Unio; species Unio delphinus. The sequence continues at coordinate 13,329,957 of JAQISU010000323.1, forward strand.
CTCGATAGAGTCTCTGATATACCAAAAAGTCTAATAGATGACAAAACCCTGTTGAGTAAAATCAGAGAGTGTTTTAATGAATTCTACCGAGACGGTGCAGCACACTGTTGGTCGACATTTCGAATTATACATGACGATGTCAATGTACCCGTATTAGATGCTACCATGAACGATACAAGGGCAGCTGAGATAATTTCACACCTTGGCGAGAAATCCAAAGGATTTCAAAGGAGGTATTTTTTTTAGAATAAAATTCATTATCGAAGACGAAGGTAAATGGATTATCAGAGATAAATTTGAACCAATCATCAAAGATAAAAAATTTGTCATTGTGAGTAGAGATTCCAAACCAGGAATTCTAACTGGAATTGACAAACCATACTACGAGAGATCCCACCCTGTAACAGCAGTTGTTTACGGAATATACCCGCTAAATGATAAACCAAGTATTGCAAAACTAGCACCTATGAAAACATCGTCGAAATCACAAGGTGATTCAACGTTGAATTGTGTAGCAACACGGATAATGGAACACTTCACAAATGCATCCCAAGAAAATAAACTAACTGATCTGCGACGTAGGAAAATAACCGAATGGGAACTGACAGTGAAACAGCACGGTGCAAAGATTTCCGATATAGCTAAATTAGAAACATTATTAAGATTTCCAATATCAGTAACGACAATAACCGGAGAAGTTTTATACGAACCGAAATATAACAAAAATGGAGCGCCAATACAAAGTATTGATCATAACAAACACGCGTGGACACCTGTAGTAACAATATTTCCACGATAACGAATCGTAAGATATATCCCTGAGGAATTTTCCGGGGATGTGTTCCACGAAGGGAGGTTATTCGATACTATTGTTGCGTTGTGTAAAGATGATCCCGTGTCAGTGTGGTTACTTAGAAGTAATGAAGATCCCGAATCAGGATTTGATCAATTTGTAAGACCAAATGGTGAATTATATCGCGTTGAAGAATTAGATAACAGAATGAGAAAAATCGCTAATGATTTTTCACCGGAGAGTTTCCATGAAAAACTATTAACGGATAGTTTTACTATTCCATCGGTGGTAGCTCACTTTGCAAGAGAGAAAAACTCATGGCGTCCAACACGAAGTGATTTTCTCGAACACGTTAAATTGAGTTGCGTCAAATTTGGTCATGGAGGACTGTGGAATACAAAATACTCACGTGATGGTATGATTTCAATTGATATATCCGCGTGTTATCCTGGAAGTTTTCTCGGGTATGGAGAATGCTCTGAGTATTTTAAACGATTTGGACACCCCACGCATGAAATGACTCGTGTTGCGATTAATGGTCCATTGCCTGATTTTGATTTAACCGGATTCGCTCGTGTGATATCATTCGAATTCGCTGCAGGGTTACATCCGTGTAGTTATGTTTGGCTTGGTAGACACCTATCGGAAAAGGCGTGGATGCCAATTGTGTTATTGCGGTATATGATTGATTGTGAGATGTTACAATCGTTGATTGTCGGTGAAGCTTTTATATGCTATCGCGCGTAGAAGGATGTTTGGTTACCACAACCCAATTTAGATCGTATAATACGCGAACAGCGAGAGCATTTTCCAGATGGAAAATCGAAGACTTTAAATGAAGAACAAATCATGAATTGGTCTATGCGGTTATTTGAAATTAAAAAGAAAGAAGCCAAAGATTTCGGACGAAAAATAATTGGTAAATTCACTCAAGGTGGAAGATATGACAATGCAAAATACTCTTCGAGGTTGATCATAGACAACGCAGAATACGATTTTATCACAGCGGATTTAACGAAACAGGGAAAACTTGTATCCCGTAGGGATGCTTTTCTATCCAATGGTGAGAAATCAAGTACGGTTGTTACCTACTGTGATGGATATAGCCCCCAGTATACACATTTGAGAAGTTCTATGCTAGCCTATGCTTGTATTAATCTATTTTCGATGATAAATAGATTTCCAGATACCGCGGTTAGAGTAGCTACTGATTCGATGTATATACACGAGAAATACAAATCGGATGTAGCGGCATTCACAGATCCCGAGGAAGCGTTGGGACGTTGGCGATTTAAAAAGGAAACACTATACGAATATTGTAAATCCGCAGATGTTGCCAACGAAGATAAATATCTTTGTTGTAACCGTATTGAAATTCAATCAGAATTTTCTAATGCACCACCGGTATCTGATCCCGTATGTAGATACAAGACAGTTTATTTAAACGGTTGTGGTGGGTCAGGAAAGACAACTCGTGCAATCGAATTATTTCGTCGGTCAACCATGATTGTGTTAACACCAACTCACAGACTCGCCAAAGAGATGATAGCGCGGGGAGTAAAAGCCTGTACTTATCACAGCTTCTTTCGATGGAAAGGCGATACATGGACTCCTGATCGAATGGGCGATAAATTCATTCCTGAAATCATAATCTGGGATGAAATATGCACTGTATCGTTGAGTGTATTACAGACATTTCTCGAATGGTTGTTATTGAAAACTACAAAAGTCATGTGCGGAGATCACGGTCAGCCACCGCCATTTGTTGGTGGATCTCCACACGAATGGGCAAAGGGTTTTGTAGATTATTATGAAGAAATTACCACTGATTATAGATCACTTGATGAACAATTACAAGAGTTCAAAGCGTTAATTAGATTACAACCGGATAAAATCCAGTGTGAAATAGCGCGTGAAATAATTTCAGAAACTCTCATGAATGATTTTTGGAAAACATGGAGACCAAATGATTTGATAATCGCGAGTAGAAAAATAGTCAGAGACGCACTTCAGATGAAGTTATTTGAATTGCATAAGTGTAAATTTGCAACACTTCCAGTACCGTTGTGTTATAGACCCTCGGATACACGGCGACAAAATATAGAAGTTGATATTCCTGGACAACAATAAAGGCAGAATTTAGTGTTAAATGATATTGTGCTGGTTGATATCAGCGTCGTCGAAGATGCATTGCGTGCTGATAAATCCCCGTGGACGTTAGGTTATGCAGCAACAATACACTCTTCACAGGGATTAACTATCACAGATACAATTGTTTGGATGGTAGATAATCGCATTGAGTGGTCGAATTTAGTTTATCTCGCAATATCCAGAGTACGAAGAATAAATCAGCTTCGAAGAATTGTTGTTGACGATAATGACACTATTATAAGCGCCGATGATATCACTGGTGATTTTATCACTGGTGATTTTATCACTGGGGACATAATCAGAAAAAAACTCTCTGGTTATAAACAACAGGATAAAAAAAATAATAGAAAATTTGACATTGATGCTGAATTGATAATTTCACTAAAGCAACAACAGAATAATCACTGCGCGAGTTGTAATTGTATAATGCGTTGGAGTTGGTCGGATAAAGATCCTCACCAATTTACCGTAGACAGAAAGAATAGCAGCATTGGTCATACCAACGATAACGTTATGCTGACTTGTCTTGAGTGCAACAGACGCCGGGGTGCCAGCACCCTGGGTGCTAGTTAAGACAACGCGGTGGTAATTGAGTATCCTCTGGAATTACCTGTAGTTGTTGTCGAGTAAATCCTCGCTGAGGAGCAGTTGAATCTAGTTTATAGATTGCTGGTCTACCAGTTGATCGTGTTATACCGGATATTTTATGCGTAGTGACGCTCCAAATAGGATCGGTAGCTCTTTTTTTACCACCCTCAAGCTCTCCTGGTTCGTATATGTACCTTACAGTGACATTACTACCAAGAATTGGTTCTTTGAAATCTTTTTGTGGTTGTACGGGTATATACTTTTTTTAATAGTGTTGTTAGGTTTCATGTTGATTGTTCTAGTAATCTCATTATTGATTGCGGTAACTACACCTGGTAATCTCTTAACCCATTCACGGGATCGCTTTTCTTGGATGAATTCTTTCGCGTATTGATATCCAAATAACCGCTCAGCAAGTGTCCGATTAAATCGTTCAACAATTGCCTGATCGCGATGTAGTGCAGTATGTCCTCGTCGTATGATGACATTGTGATGTTTCATCGTTGTTAAAACAGCGCCTTGAAATTCCTTGCCAGGATCAACTTGTAACAGATTTGGCCAGCGTAGTGGACCTCGTCGATAAATCCTTTCAAATGCAGAAGCTACTTCAGTAGATGATGTTGTCTTCAGTGGTTCTGCTTCTTTGTATCGACTAGCAATATCAACTACGGTTAACGCGTATTTGTAACCGTTGTCATGTGGTATAAATAGTATATCAGCTTGATGAACTTCATTAGGTGTTGTAACATCAAAATGCGAGTAGTTAATTCGTTTAGGCGCTGGTAGATAAATTTGCCATATCGCCTGTTTGGATAACCAATCCGCCGCAGTGGTTTTTTTCACCGCTGCTGCACTAGCGAGTTTACTGATTGCTGCCTTGCCTCTCCAGTATCCTCTCGGAGAATAATAAACAGATTCCATATTATTAATTACCAGCACCTAACATCAATTTACCCTTCATAGCGGATTTTATCAACCACGAAGCCAATTTTTCTTTCAATGATTTATCAGGAATAGCATTCAACGCATGAATTAATTTCACATCCGCGAGATGTCTATGTTGAAGATTGCTGCTTTTATAAGCAACATAATGAACATGACACGCCTTATCAATAGCGTTTATTGGATATTGACCGGGTTTGGGTTGGTTTTCGTCATCGAGTCTGATATCGAGTCTTGTTCCCGGTCCACAATAACTATACCCTGGAAGGTGCTTTTCTCCTGAGTATTTTGCCCACGGTGTTCCTGGGAGTTTCACTAACTTAGCTGCAATATCACCTCCTCGTTTTTGTTAAAAAGTTCCTTGGGTTTACCAAGGGAAACAAATTTAAATTTCTTTGTACTACATTGTACGCATTTACCAGAAAGCGCTGATCGATTATTTTTCGTTGTAATCGTTGTCAAGTCATTTGTGCCAGTACGCGTCCTACATTTCACACAATATAGGTCCATAATTTATATATAACAGCATGAATGTAATTGATTATTCAGCTACGAGACTACGGGAACCTATTAAACACCATGCAATGTTACCAAATTCTATTCGCGCGATTATCATCGGACCATCTGGAAGCGGCAAGACACAATTACTACTTAATTTGATAACGAGATGGATGAAGTGGGATAAGTTGTATTTGATTGCTCCAAGTGTAGATATCAGCGATGTTATGAAGTGTTAAAGGATTTTAACGAGAAAGCGAAATTAGAAATCGATGATGATATTATTGAGTTTATAACAGATATCGAAGAGGCGCCTAACATTGACTCCATCGACGGAAGTATTAACAATTTAGTCGTGTACGACAATGTAATGTTAGATAATCAAAAAAAACCTGCTAGAATATTTTCACGAGGACGTCACAAAAACACAGACGTGATATATGTCACTCAACGTTACACTCGGATACCAAAAGTGATAAGAGATAACTGTAATTTATTATGCGTGTTTAACGGTGTTGATACTCATACGCTAAGAAATATTTGGCAAACTCGGTGTGGAGGTGATATGGATCATAATCAATTTAGAATTTCTTTAGCCGCGCTCAATTAATCCCACACGGATTTGTGATGATAAATTTATCAGACCCTCGAACAAGATATCGCGTCGGACTTGATCAAATATTTAGTTAACGCATAGTAGCAACGAGGGTGAACGCCAACGACAATGGCGTCCTTTTTTTTTACTAAAAATTTTCATATTTTTATTTTATTTTTTTGCTCAAATTATTGCAAATAAAATTATAATATTTTCAAGGAAGCCTCAGTTTGCTAAATTGAGGCCTATATAAGCAATTTTGAGAAGCCTCAGTCTGCTAAATTGACGCCTGTAAAAGTTGTAGGATTCACTCATTCTGCTGCTTTGTATGATGCAACAATTCAGATATAATTGCTTATGTGTTGTACAAAGTCCGTAATGTGACCGTAATGTTACTGATCAGTAAAAGGCTTGTAACACAGCAACATGTGCAACAGATTATTACGAGTCCATGCTCTTAAAAAAATTAATAAAACAATTGAAGAACACTTTGTAAAATGTAACATATTTATTACCCTAGAATCCAAAGTAAAAATGATAAAACACAACTTTCAGTATCGCGAATCACAAGTCAACATAATTCAAGAATTACAGACTCAAGTCCTAGTAATTTAAAGTCCTGAATAAATATCAGTATGAGTCCAGGTAAAATCACAACACTGAAGCCGATGACGTGTCTGTGATAGCTTATGGAGTGCTGATGTGTCAATGATATTTTGTCTGATTCACAGTAACATAATTACAGGTCTGAATTCGGTATAAATTCTATGAACTTATCTAAACAATAATTTTTTTCAGAGCTTTTTTGTATTTCCAGAAAAATATTTGGACGAATAATTAAATTCAGCCTAAACTGGTCTCAACATAATACAACTTGAAAGTGCTAGATGTTAAAGCACCGATGACCATATCCTCACAATTTCAGTATTCAATATTCAATACATAAAAATAAATCTCTACTTGGCCTCAGCCCACACTGAGCATTTCCTTTAAAAAATACTATGAGCTAATGGAAAATAACATTCTAGAATGATCCTGATGTTTACAAAATCAAAATCATAACTGTATAATTCACTTAGGTAAGTCCACAAACCTGACCCAAAAAGGATTTTTACTTCTTTTATTAATACTACTTATGATAATAAGTTCATAAAGATAGATAATAATTTAGCTATATATTAGTTGCTGACATAAAATGAAATAAAAATGTCATGCAGGTCAAGCATAAATTAAATCAATTTTGAAGAAGATCAAGTCAAGTATACAAGGTTACATTAAAATAGCATGTAATGAAATATGAAAAACAAATTAAAGATAACAAACACACAAACAATTAAATTAAATATACACAACAATATAAAAATATAAATCCTTTCACAATACTATATAATTGTTCATTACCAAATATAAGCCTTTTAGTTTATGCTAAGCAGTAAATTATTTGATTTTCTAATTAAAATAATTCTGATATTTAACTGCAGTGACATCTTTAGGTCAGAATATACTTGCCTCCCAACTTATTTTTTTCAGTGAATTACGTGTACTTGTGGTTGTTTTCTTATTACTAAGCACTATCAATTATCCTTGAAACTTGTAGTTTTTTAATTCTGGAAATATCAGTTAATTTTTATCAATCTGATGTGGAACTAAGTTTGTGCGCAGGTAGACATATCAAAGAATGTATGGTAAACAGCTGACATTACGGTATGAAATCTGTTAATTCACTGTTTCACTAACTTTAGGTAGCCAACGTATGTGACCTTAAAATAAAAGGAATATTTGCTTGAAACGAGTGAATAACGGATACATTTCATCTCTTGGGTCTAGTATTTGCATCCCCTCAATGAACTATAAAAATGTAACATGTAATATGTTGGACAAACACTTCGACAAATCAGAAAATGAATAATCATCGCTTTAATATACTTCTTTTAGAGATCCCCAGTTCTTCTCTAATATTCCGATACATTGTAATATAAATAAATGTCTCTATACTTGGTTTTCCGTTTATGCCAATAGATAACGTGCATGGTGAGGAGAATAGACTCATAAAAGAAAGTTATTGGATTGTACGTTACATTATGCCCATAACATACCTGAAATATCTTCAGTAGAGAATACTTAGATATAATTCATTTATTATACTTAATGCAAATTTAAAAATACGCCAATGTAATCTTGGATGGATGTTCAAAAACAGAATCTGCTAATTCTACCTGAATATTGAAAATCAGAACACGATCTGTTAAGTATAAATACTATCCCGTTAAAGCATAGCCGTCCTTATCTTTACACTATGATTCATACTAGAGCCATAAACCAATGTAACCACATCAAGAAAGATGTATAATAGAATCGCCTTGATATACAATCTAGTATCAAGAAGAAATTGCATATCATTACATATATCAGAGGCAAAAATTAATAACGCAGTCTTAATGAAATGCCCGTTTCAATCTCTGTAAACACATTTTTTTAGCAAAACATAACATGAATTATTTAAATAATTTAAACTAATTTCGAAACCATTAATGTTGATGATTAATATAAACACTACTAATAACATAGTATTCTTCACACTTTGTAATGACCAACTGATATTTACATTGGCGCACTACATGCTCAATGCAACTATGCAACTTCTTCCGACATTTGATAACTTCAATGTCTACTTGCATTATATATATATATATATATATATATATATATATATATATATATATATATATATATATATATATTATTTGAAGTTTTATTTCCTTTATATATTTGCAAACCTAATTTATTTTTATTGTATTTAGCGTCCCTTTTTTTCTGCCACTTTTCATGTTTGGTTAATTTGTATCATTTTGTATGGGACGGTCTTATCAAACGTTGTGAGAACTTGTAGCGAAACCGCTTTTGCATCATTTAGCAAATAAAACAAGTATCAACCAATAAAAAATCTTCAATTATTCGATAAATATCCTCAAACTGAAATTATGATGCATCAGTAACATTGGTTTATATGAGAAAAATATCCTCCCATGGTCTCATAACTTGATATTAAATAGTTGTAGTGATTCAGGGGATGTAATAAAGAAGCGATGACATACCTGTATTTTTTTCTCCACATTGCTGCAAATATACTCAGAATATTGATAAACTCTGTGACATTAGCCCTTAAACATTTCTTGCGAGTACAGTTTAGCTTGTGATTCAATTGTTCGATATAAGCACACTCAGATATATAATACCTATTTAAATCTAACGGAAGTCAGTGAGTATAATAAAAGTGTGTGCTTAATTAATTACAAACGAAATACCTAATGCAACATCATTCGTATTCAGACGTACAACACATATTTAGTGAAGTGCAGCATTGCAGTAAACTCTCCTAATAGTATTGTGTACAATGGAGAATATTTTCTTGCCTGATATGTTACGGGTAAGTGCCCCAGTAATTGTTCCTTCTTTAGACAAATTTGTTAGTCAAAGAAAAAAGAAGAGAGAACTTAATTGTAAACTGAATTTTATGGTCCTATTTTCTAAGAGACGAATAATCCCGTCCTGAATTTATTATAGAGTAAGCCGTTTATGGTTACCTTTTATCGAGGAATATAAACACCAAACCGAGTAATAAGTTTTCAAAAATTAACCTTCCCCCAAAACAATTTAACAAAATAATTTACAAAACATTTTGAAATAAATGAGGGGTCCCGGACGCTGAAAGAGCATCGGCGGATGTTAGGCATGTCAACTAATCTGCCCGCTTGTCCACTTCTCATCATTCCTAGCTCAATTAACCGTACTCTCGTATTACAAGCAAATGTTATGTTTAACCATTAATTCGATTGCTAAATAAATCTTTGACATAGCCCTCTTTGCTGCTTCGGATAAATATGCGTTGTATGTACTTCAATGTCGTATGATGGTTACTACATCTTTCATCAGGTTACCCGAAGGTCAGATCCTTCCACAGACAAGACAGCAACAGCTGCACCAGCTCGTCCTATCGAGGATTGGAGCACCGAAAAACTCACTGCTTGGCGTAAAGAGAATAATCTTTCAGGGCAAGTTTATATGTTATTTTAGAGAAAATACATACATACATACATACTTACATACATACATTCATACATTCATACATACATACATACATACATACATACATACATACATACATACAGATAGACAGACAGACAGACAGACATGTATAATGTACTACCAATTGCATAGTTATTCAGAAATGCTACAAAGTAATTTCGAATGAAAATCACAGTTCTAATATCCAAAAAGTTATGCATGAAGTTATGTCGAATGAATGTTGAATGTCACAAATGTATTCAATGATTCACGGTAATCCATCAAAATTAAATGGTCCCTAATAATCCATGAAAGCAGTGGCTTCTTAGAATCAATGTTCTTGCTCCGCAATTTAAGGGAACAATACATAAATAAACGTATGTCCTCAAATTACTCACAAGACTGCTACGTGATGCTTTAATTCTTTACAGTAATCAGATAATGTGCATAACAATTTCTGAATGACAAGAAATATTCCGGAACATTTAAATTAGTATGTATTGCAAAAATGTCTTAACAGACAACATTGGATGATATATATATATATATATATATATATATATATATATATATATATATATATATACACATTTATAATTTAGCCAATAAGCAGCTAATTCGGTCATGATGTATGTATATATATATATATATATATATATATATATATATATATATATATATATATATATAATTTAGCCAATAAGCAGCTAATTCGGTCATGATGTATGTATGTATATATATATATATATATATATATATATATATATATATATATATATATATATATATATATATATAATTGAGATATATATTTCAATTACAGTGAGATGTTCAAGAACGTGAGCCAGCAGCAATTTGCTTATTACGTTAACATGAGCAAAAGGGTAAGATATGAATTATGACGCACATGGTTAATACACGTATTTATATTTGGATTTTTTAATGCATATCGAGTTGTTCAGCAATTCACGTGCTTTTCGCAATTGATAAATTCCTTTATCCAGGGCACGCGGCCATATTAGACGATTACAGTATGAAGGTATGCAGTAGAAGCGAAAATGTGCTGCAACACGACGATGTATTTACTAAAAATGAATTTTATAGCTTAGCAACGCGTATGTGAATGAATTTAAGATATAGAAGCACACCCATTTGTACCAGGTACTGTCTAGGTCTTACAATAAAGAAATGAAAGCAGCAAGTTATCCCTATTAAATATTGAAGGACACAGGACCTTTTCATTATTTTATATTGCCTATATCTGAGAAGGTTTCTTCTAGTGAACGTGTTCTTTTGCAGGGAGTATAGTACGGTTTTGTTAATCTTAATCATTATTGTTTAATGTCATCATAATTTGTTAAGTATTTTGCACTGACCTATCTAGAGATAATTTTGTTTTGAATCCATATGTAACACATAGAAGATATATTAGTTCTGAATTTCGATCCTATCAGAAAGTAATCCCTGATTTATACATTGCTTGTTCAGTTACTAGAACTGTGACAAAGAAAATGATATTTATCATGAAATTACCCCTTTAGCTGACACATGTATTGGACAGTCTTTGTTCTCTGGTCACGTTTGCTTCTGGTATAGATCAATCAAACTGTTGATAACAGGTCTCCTCTTTTTACGACTCCATCTCTTTATTCTAATCCGGGTAACCAATGATAATCCATCATTGTCGAACGTCGAACATAAACAAGATCCTGCAATCTCCTAATTGTTTCATATGGCTATTAACGCATCTCATGGCAGTGAAGTACGTATCTGTTATTTGTTTAAAATGGGGTCCTAATGAGGACATTTAAATTACCAAATTGTTATTACTAAGTTGTATGTCCCATAGTTTGTTAGTCTAACCTATTAAACCTTTAAAGTATCACACTAAATTGAATACTTGCTATTTTCCGACACATATGTCATGTTTTTTAATACTTTTGGATCCTGTTCGACATATTACTATTTGACCAACCATACAGGAAAATAATGTAATGCAGTGTCAATGCTTTATTTAAGACCAAATCTAATTGTTGACCATGATATTTGCTTCAACAATATTTTCTAAGTCATTTAATTTATGGATTATGAAAACAAAACAATTGTTCAAACTTTGATAAAATTGTTTTTACTTTGTAGTGTTTTTAAATCTGAATAGATGTGGTCAACGGTCTATTCATATTTTAGAAAGTTTTAGAATGTTCTGCATGAATTAGACATTTAACATTGAAAAGGTAACACCTTTTAAAATCATAATGAAATAATCAAGTGTAACACCCTTTGAAATCATTAGGTGTAAAACCATTTGAACTAGGTGTTGAATCTTGACCTCCGTGGCTCATTGAAGGTATTCAAAGAGATCTTTCAAAACACGTATCCAAGATGAATCTTCTTGACTATGTCTCTGATTTCAAATACAAGTTGTCACAGAAGTAACAAGAATTAAGCTTCACTCTACCCAGTTAAATATGAAATTAAAATTCAACCAAACTACAAAAAAAGTATTTAATTTGGTTATAAGAACCTGAAACAATTGCTTCAAAGTCATCATTAGGCTATGCAATAATATTTAATAGTAAATTCTATTAACACCCGATGGTAGATGAAAGAAAGTAAACGTTGTCAGGTAACTATGTTTAAGAATTATTTTGGTAGAGATAACCATATCAGTTATACAAATAATTTAGATATACCTGTCCACCATAATGGAGTCTTTAACGATGGAAAGCAATTAAACTGTTTTTTATCTTTCCGCATAACCAGTCTTTGGAATTCAGAATTATTGCACAGTCTGAACAAGAAACTTTCACTTATACAGTCGCATAAATTTAAGTTCCAACACGTGTTTATAGATGTCTCAACACGAACTAAATAGCACGTACAATAACCTTGAAAGTTAGATTACATACATACGAAGAACCATCATAACAGAAAGAATCATCTCGAGCATGAATGCTGAAAATAGAAACGCAATATTTGATAACTTTTGATTTAAAAGGACTTAGAAGAAGTAATATTGGAGTTCGCCATATTTTCCTGTGACTAAACCAGATGGAAATAGCTGTATATATATTATCTATTAAAAGTCAACAGTGTGTCGAAAACGGAATGTTTCCAGTGCTAAGAAAAGATGACCACAGTGGCCAAATAGGAAATGCAAGATATGTCACCAAGTGAGACTGGCAAATGTCATTATTTTCAAGTGGAAAGTGATCTCATCAATATAAAGTGAAATCATTTGGTATGAAAATGTCTCCATCAAATTCCAAACTTTAAGAATATGAAAAACATCTGGTCTTGATAATTGTGACGCCTGAAACGATCACGACTTAATTTACACCGATGCTTGGATACGCACTTGGAAACGGTTCGGACATATTTAATCGCCTCATTGGTGCAAAACTTACAATTAATTTAGATAAAGGGAAAATCTGACGTGCTTGTGTTAGATTTTACTTATCGGTTTAAACAAAATGTTTGCTTGGATTTGACTTCCGGACATTCCTTTGGATAATTAATATTCGACCTGCTTTGTGACATGTTAATAAGTTATAAATGAATTATCTACTGATATTTATATATTTTTGAGTTTAAGGTGTACTTTCGACATCATGTGACCCAAATCTTAATTGTGTTTGATAAAGTTTTGAAATGAATAACATTGTTTCTTTCTTATTTTAATATCAATTTTTCTGCAATCACTTAGATTTGTGTTCAGATATATTTTGAATTGGATTGTTTAAATTCAAATTATATTTTAAATTACCAAGTACTCATTGAAACACAATTTTGGAATTATGGTAAAGTCAATGAAACAAATTTTTATTATATTAATGGCATACATAAAAACTGTTGGCATATCAACACTATCAAGCATACTGGTATATTCGCACAAACAAACGTCTTGAATTCGCTTAGTATCAATATGCTATACCTTTATACTTTTGATAGTACATTTACGATAATTTGGGACTTATTTCACGATAGCGAAAGTGCTTCTTGCTTAACATAGAGAAATAATCTTTTTGTCGATTTAACTAAAGTTATTACTTTTGTTTCTTTTTTTACTTAGTTGAAGACATTGATTCGCCACAATATGTATGTATGTATGTATGTATGTATGTATGTATGTATGTATGGATGGATGGATGGATGGATGGATGGATGGATGGATGGATGGATGGGTGTGTGTGTGTGTGTGTGTGTGTGTGTGTGTGTGTGGGTGGGTGGGTGGGTGTGTACACACGGGACAGTAGCAATAATACATGGGTAACTCATCACATTTTGAAGTACATTTAACCTATTTTCATTATTTTACTATGGGACATATGTGCCATAATTTGATGCAATTCCAGCTTCAAGTTTATAAATTAGATCAAAGTGATTTCGTTAAAGTTATAAATGTGTATTTCACTTTTCTTAGGGTATGTTTCTACTTTCAAGATCTACCTGTACGACGTAGTTTCACTTGAAAGATTTGTTTGTAAATGGATGATAGTACAAATGGGAGAGATTTTTGAAAGACTCAACGTCACATTGTATACTTATTAATACAACCCATGAACTTTCGAGTCATCTCGGCACAGAGGTTTGTGTCACTGAAAATTAAAGAAGTCAAAAATATACTGCATATTTTAAGATTTCTAACACTGCTCAGGGCCAATAGATAATCGACATGACTTTGTTTATCTAAAGCTGCTTTCGTCATTATTCATACATAATTAAAGTATTTGAACAAATTTAAATTAGTAAAATACCCTTGAGTGGAAAAGAACTGTTGTTAACTGTAAAGTGGAATACGCTTTAAAGGATACGTTGTTTAATATATTTTGTCATAACTGAATCCATAAGTAAAAGTATTGTTTATATGATTTTAAAATAGAATATATTATTTACTCTATTATATTATAATGAAAACACGTAGTGTACCAAAAGTTTAAAGTGTTTTTGTATACAATAATAATCAATGAAACAAACATTTGTGCTATACCAAACCCTGCATGTTCTAATTACATGTAATTATCTTGCTAATTGATAATGTTGATAAACTAACGAACTCTGGAGTTTATGTATTACATTTTCCTGCGTTATGCTAAGAGCTTCCCCTTAGTTTAAAATACATAATTATTATGCCATAACCAATTTTTGTCTGTGGGTTACAATGTTCCAGATTAAAATTCGAATCTTTCTAATTCATGAAGAAAAACCGAACACATTCAAATGCAAAATATACAATACCAGTCGTACATATATGCAAAAGTATGATGCAAAGTCAGATATCATGAACTCGTTTGCATATTGTCGGAATCACTCAAGGCAATTGCAGGTAAGATGAGAATTTTCAGTTTTTGCAGAACGATTTCGGAATTGCACTTACACACACACAGACTCACAAACACTCACACACACACACACACACACACACACACATCAGTATATATGTGTCATTGTGTTATGCTTGTGTGGCTTCGATACATTTATTTAAAACTAAGATTTTGTACATTATGCATTTTTTAAGGGATACTAGTTATTAATGAGCTTATGTAATGGTTTAACATTATAGGCTCCTGCATTCTTCTACCGGAACCTGGATAAAGATCTTGACATTAAAGATCGCGAACTAAAGGCCAACTATACAGCGGCTGTAGATAACGTATTGACAAGGTAAATAAACTATTTGACAGATACTATTCTAATAATATAATGGGATATATCATTACTGTTTTATAAAAATGTAAGTGTAAAAGATTAGTTCATGTGATATGCATGAAGAATATATTATGTTGTTTTCGTACTTATATTACAAATAACGTAATGCACTAAATTTATAGGTATTCAATTGAAGTCTGGTGACTTAATTGGGAACCCTATGAAAAATTGCGACTTAGGCAAAACTTCACACTTATAGACAAAGGGAAGCTATATCTTTGTAACGGTTTCTGGTACTAGGCTGGAATATTTGGTCATATGGAACGGATACTTTGGATTTCCAGATAGTATCATCATTTAAATGCTGATGCTAAGATGTGACTGGAAACAAATTATGCGTACCTAATTCATTAACGCGTGTTAATTGTCTTTATAACTTTGTTGTTTCTTTTTGTCATTGTATTTGTAGTCAGCATATGCCTAAACGTTTATTTTTACTTTCATTGAATCTTTTCGAATCCTAAGGAAATAAGTATTAACCATGGTGGGACATTATTTTACATTGACGCTTATGATTTCCTAATAGATATTTATCGCTTGTATCAATAAATAGTGCGTACAAATCTCGATGCAGCATATGAACGAAAATGTGCACGCTATGAAGTGCCGAGCAAAGCGTTACTCCTCGAGGTTTTTTTTATATTAATTTTTTAACCTTAGCATGTTGAAAATATTGAATTCTGTTCACAGTCTGTAACACGCACAATGTGTCAGCAGGAAGAAACCATATGAAATATTGATTAATTACGTTGCGTACTCACATATACTACTAACAATGGCTAGACGGTAAATGAATATTTTTTTTTGATTGTAATGGACATTGGTTTATTTCCTTCATATAGAGTGTTTTGTAGGACTCGTGTGAAATATTGTTTTACGTGATTCTTTGTTTTTCTCACTTCATGCTGTTGTTCATTCTGATCATTGAACTTTATTGTGTTATTGATCTACTGATTAGGACAGCTTTGCAATGTTGTTAGGACTTTAATGTTTTGATTAGTGCTGATAAATGTTGATGTATTCGGAATATAAAAACCCGTTTAGTTATGTTCTTTATTAAAAATGTTATAAGCGTTGATTAAAATAGACAGGTAATGACGTGTCTTCTTACGGACCTTGGATGATGAGTGCGATACTCTTGATCATCATCTTCATCATCATCTTCATTACAATAATAGGGTTCGCTTTGCTCTCAAAGATAGTCGAATATGCATCAATTAGTTTCTAGTTCACAATCCAATTTATTACTAGTTCAAAGTGAGGGATACGACCAAGAAAGTGGTTGAGATATTTTAAAATCTTTGTAAAGATAACACGTACAAATATTGATATCCATTACATTCAAGTTGAAGAGTCAAATCAACAAAAATTATTTGTGTTATTTTAGTATTGAGGACGACTCGAACATAACATTAACGAATGAAGAATACATGTTTTCACCAGTCAGCAGAAGACAGGATGTCACCTCCTAACCCGGGGTTTAACACAGTCTATCAGTTTCTGAGAGCTATCAAAATGCCCCCAGGATTCCCTTCGTTTCTGGAGATTAGCAAACACTCAAAGACTAAGTTGGTTTTGTGATGTGGAATGAAAACGATAATCATTTTAAGGAACACACACTACCCTGCATTACAAAAGAGACAGAATAGTCAATATCAAACAGAACATTATTTTCTGTTGCTGAAAACGCTCTTCAGAGAAACTGTTTTGAAACGCTTACGGAATTCATGGAAATGCTTACTCTGCTGAATCAATTATGCAGACATTTAGAAAGAAAATAAAATCTACACGACCATTGCTTAATATAAATGTCGTCTAGAGGAATTCGTGCAGAAAACAGCTGACAAATACATGTTAAGATTGGATGATCAAATGTAGGAATGGATTAGATTGTAAACTGTTACAATTTACATCAAGGCGCAAATTCGACTCGGTTAAATATTTTGTGCTGTGTCGTTCAACGAAGAGCAAACGATGAGATTTATCATTATTTGATCAAGTCTCCGAAATGTATCTTTACACAAAGTACGAAATCCAACAATATTATTTTTTAAAACCTGTATTCTATTTACTTTTTAAGAATAAATCTTTGCAGGAGAATCCGGCAAGATCTCTACTCTTTCTGTCCTACATTATCCTATCGTTAAATCTGTTTATTTTAAAACTTATGATTGAATGTCTCAATAGTTTCCTCGTACTGTCAATGTCACATTCAACAGTGTTATAAGCCAGGGTCAGCTCGAGGGGACTGCATACCATAAGGTCTCAGTGTCTGATCTCCGTGTCAATGTCACTCTGATCATGTAGTGTTTCTACGAAAGTTTGTCACTTCATTTTCGCAGTCTAAATATATCACTGTTATTGCTTTCTATCCACACAAATATTAACTATTATCCGTTTTTGTGTAATTTAAAGTCTTCATATTCTATGTACCAAACAGCTATGACTCCTCATCATGCCCTTGCTCCCAAACGTCCGCGTTTAGTTATGTTATTTTAATTCCTCAAAAACCACTGTTGTATCAAAGAGGAATCGGATTTGGGATTAAGATCTGGCTGAAGAGAATTACAGAAGAAACGGGATTTCATTTTCGTTATTAAATTTACGACGTTTTTATTTTAGCAAAATATCAAATTAAGGTCTGGCTGAAGAGAATTACAGAATAAACAGGATTTAATTTTCTTTATTAAATTTACGACGTTTTTGATTTTAGCAAAATATGTAGGTTTCATCATTTCGAGAAAGATTAAGAAGAATTTGTAACTTTAGAAACATGTAACTGGCTAGATACACAGATATTCAAATATTCGTCACAACAATATCCAAAAGATACTGTGTCTATTTATGGCTTTACATAATTTACTACATAAATACATTAAGTTAATTAATTATCGCTTTCTCTCTTTTGGCAGAGATATAATATATCAACAAGAGGATGAGGCAGTCAAAACTTTACAGAAGACGAAATGGAAATACGACTCGATAGATTGGATTTTTGCTTTCAGTGCAAACATAATGACCATTTTATACTTGAAACCAAAGATAGCATCATTATGGAGAAGAAAATAAGACCATTCAAACTTTGATATCGCACTTTCTATGTGCGTTGATTGACTGACTGATTTATGCATTATTTGCGATTTGAGCATTAATTATGTGGCGCTAAATATGACACTGAATACGAAATATAGATGTATCGAAAGAATGATAGCGATTTGTTAGTATGTCTAGTATTGTCAGATAAATACTGTAGTAATTGCTTACATGGTTAGAGATTTTACACTAAATGTAAATTCTCAAAATATACAAAAAAATATGTTTTCAGACTTGCATTTATCTCGTTGTAGTAATACTACTTTGCTATGATTCGAAGTTTGGAGACATGCTTTTGTTCAACATTATTTTAGTCACAAAATGCACTGCCAGTGAACAAGCAACAGGTCGACATTTTACGAAAGCGATGATGATTATCATAATGCTTATCATGACAATGAAAGTGATGATGATCTTCATCACAGTAATGTATTGTTGTTGTCTACGAGGAGGTAGTCGAAACATCAGAAAATTAGTCGAAGTAGTCGAATCATCAGGAAATTAGTCAAGTTAGTCGAATCATCAGGAAATTAGTCGAGTTAGTCGAATCATCAGGACATTAATCGAAGTAATCGAATCATTGGGAATTTAATCGAGGTAGTCAAATGATCAGGAATTTAATCGAGGGAGTCACTTCATCAGGTAATTAGTCGAGGTAGTCGTTGTTGTTGTTGTTGTTGTAGGGATTAATGCAATCGTTCAGCACACGATAGACTATACATGACGGTCAGTATTAATGGTGGAGGATGAACCCGGGAAAACCCAATAAAGAACCACCAACCTACGAGAAACCACTGGGAAACTTTCTCACATACCCATATTGGCCGAATCTGAGACTCGAACCCACGCAGACACAGGTGAGATGGCAGTGATCCGTAATGGAGAGCGCTGTAAACCGCCCTTCTACTAGAGGCCCCAAGGTAGTCATTATCAAACGGTGTTTGTAGTGAATACATGGCACCATTTATTAAAAGCTGTATTTGACGTCGTGACCATGAAAAAAGTTGAGATATTTATTAAGATCATATACCAAAATGGAAAGAGGAAACGCGAAAATCAAATACCGCGGTTTTTAAAATATTTTCCACTGATAATGTTCTATCAATACAGATAGTATAATTAAGCCTGAATTGAAGTAATTGTATACCGTTTGAAATTACAAAACGAAATACCTGATGCGACTTTCTATCGAGAAACAATTCTATAATTTACAAAGTTTCAGCGTCATGGGGTGATGTAATCATGGTTCATTTGGCTCGTAACAAGATTTACAAGCATGAGTATAAAATGATGAACATGCTAAAATAAACCTCAATGAAGTTTCTTTAGAACGCCGTTCTGAGGGAACTAACACAACTATCCATCAAACGTGTATACTAGTATTAAATTTAAAAAATTGAGTAGTGAAGAGTTGTCTGGGATTAAACAATGTACAAATGATAGATTGTTGATCTTTTTTAATTATAAATTAATTCATAGAAAAATGTTCACGGATAATAACAACAAATAACATATTAGAGGACGATAGCTTAACTAACTTTCTGTAAGAATGAGAACGAAACGTTTAAACATCTGTTCTACGATTGAAATATTACTTCAGATGTTTGTACCGTTTGACAGAATATGTTGCACCTTATTGTACATTTTTAGAAAACAAAATATTTAAAAGCAATGTTAAGATTTGGACATTTTGTGAAATCTCCTATAATCTCTGGCTTTAATACTATACTGAAAATTGCAAAATCAATTTATAATTTTTCAATTTGTGATTTCAAGCAACTAGTTGAAAAAGCATGACAACAACAAATAATGTACGTCTAAGTTACATGAAAAGTTTACCAATTTATTCAATAAAGGTCCTTTGTCATCAACTTATAACTTGTGCAATTCTTTAAATAGGACCAAATCCAATACTGTAATATCGCAAAGTCTATGCCACCTATACGGTCTATACATAAGCATTCCGCTTGGGTTGTGCTATTAAAGGTACCTTGGCGGAACATAAATATCGACAGTCTTATCTTTTGCTGGTGCAGAGGCAAATTGTAATGGTAAAAAAGCCGCACATACTTGTGTAACTTAAGAGTTGGTAACTTTTGCAGTCTAACGAAGGGGTTTCTAAAGAGATTGCGCGTTATTTTTACGTGTGTGTTCGTTTCCTTGTCCGTGTAACTCAGTTTACCTAGATTATCTGATAATCACAAGTGTTTAATTGTTAGAAGGAATCGCCATTGTGTTCATTGACTATATTGTCAGTATATTACAGGACAAAATAAAAAGAAAAACAGAGGCAGAAAGTAAACTGTTTTCTGAAAATTGTTATCACATTTGCAAATAATGCCAATATAAAATGTTTTGTGAGAAAGAGAAATATTTGACAAGGTTCCTCTGGGTTAATAACATTAGAACTAGTCACTGTTGCGTCGATTTCTGCAGAACATAGATGCAGAGCTTGTAACTTACTATGCTAACACAACTGATTTAATGTTAAAAAAACTTTAAAAAACAGCTTACAAAATAAAGAAAAAAAATAAGAGACAGCTACTAAAGAGCAAATACCTGATGTTAAATAGCGTGTATTTGATTTGGATTTTCACGTAGCTTTAACAATTTTTCAGTCATATTGCTATGATGTCTCCAGTGTAGTTAATAGCGATGCCTATCACTGGGGCATCTGTCGCAGACATGTCGCATGATGTCCCACTCAGTCAATATTATCCTGACACCAGGCCGACCAGTCTCAACACTAACCTCTTAATGCTGAGAGCCTAGCGAGGCAGCTGTTAGTACCAGTTTTGCATGTCTTTGGTATGACTCGGCTGGGGATCGAGTCCACAATCTCCCTCATCCGAGTCGGATACTTTAACCACTAAGTCATACCTATCTCTGCATGATAGAACTCCGATTTTCAACATTTGCGTTCCTACCTTAATAATCATATTGGATAGCTAAGTAATGATGATCAAAAGATCGAAGGTCAAAGTTAGTCTTGCTCGAATAAAAATTGATTTTGCAGAATTACTGTTCATTTCTAGAGTAGGTTTCGTACCCAAATCGATTTGTGTTTGCATTTAGATTTGTGGTTTTTGAAGGTCGGAGGTTGCAGTCATTGTGAGTTTAATAAGAAAGCAATGGAACATGTACAGCAAGTTTAGATTCACACCACATATCTTGTACCTTTTTATAGCATTTGTGTCGGCAATGGTAGCAACGGTTTTGAAACGTTTAGTAACAGCGCTTTCAGGTTCTAATTTGTTTCATGATGATAAATCTTTATAAAGGTGTTCGGACGGGCAGAACATAATGTGTCCTTTCCTATATTTATCCCAGATGAATACTACTTGTAGCGATGCTTGTTCATAACAGTGTATACTTCTACTGGATTAGCCTTCGTTCAATATTTTAAGGAAACTAATACAGGCTAACTGTATCTTGTCAACCTTGGAGTGAACGCAACTAGATCGTGATTATTGCAATGTTTATTTCTTTGAGCGGATCTGTTCAAACATCGGTATCAATCGTTACATCTCGGGATATCCCAGCAAATATGCAATCGAAACGACCTGTCTTTTTCCTCAAGTCGTCTAAAATGTTAAACTTTAAAAGAAAAAAGAAATATGATATTTGTGATATCTGTAATATATGGAGTAAGTGAACATTTTATTTTGCATTCTTCTCTGTTACAGAAACCGTGGTAGATCAGTTCGAAGAACGTGTGACTCGTATTCCAAGGCTCGCGTCTATGCCACCCGAGCTGGGTTGTCTCGGTGTGTATTTTGCGAAAACCACATAAGTTATATTTCCTCATGCACACTATAATCAGTAATATGTAACATATGCAATCTAAAACCCACAAAAACAAACACACATTGTATGATATGTTTCATGACTCATTTAAATGGTCGGTATTGGCGTATGTTTCTGGTAGTAGTACAAATTTTCATATGACAAATTGATAATGATTTGGAATGTGTTTTAATATAATGGTCTTAGAAGTAGGTGTCTATGTAGGTAACTAAGCGGGAAGGTAAGTAAAAAATTAGAAAAAGAAAACTGTATATAAATTGCCGAACAATTCACTATTCCCCATTCCTGGATGAAAATGTTTTGCGACTATTAACTGCGACAGATATAATTTTACAGGTTAGTTAAACTGGGCTGGTGAAACTGGATCAATACGAAACCGATATTGAAACTTTCATTTTTCACACGTCACACAAAATATCTTGCTCAGAATACGCAAACACTATTATTTGCTGCTAATGCAGCTGTAGAGTTATTGTTACTTACACTTTATAGTTCTCCCAATAATACCGTTATGGTGCTAATGGTAATGACAACACCACCACTACTACTAGCACAATTATTGCTACAATTACTAACACTACAACTACTGTTACTAACTGTCACATGCACTCAGTGGGCCTCTATTAGGTTTCTACTTGTATTTTCATTAAAATCTATAATTCCTCATTAACATATCTTGTATGAACCCTAATTTCTAGTTTTGTTCAGTTATAACGCCTTTAATAGAGACTGTTTACATAATTAAGATGAGGCAATTTTTTGAAACACTAAGGATGAACGAAAATTTTCCATGAATTCTGGCACAAAAATAACTTCCGGTTATGAGAGTTTCAGGGTTTAATCTAGTAGTTTGCCGAGACAAAGAACGAGTGAAAACGCGAGTTGTGAAACCGGAAACCCGCTGTAGTGTAGTATAGGTGCAGCCTGTCGTCGTTAGTTTAGTCATAGATTATAATAACAATTCATACTCTAGTCGTAACACTATTGTCTTTTGTTTAAGATTGAATAGCTGATATTGTTAAGATAGTTGTGGTTATAACGCATAAGTGGTAAGATATATTATTTTCACGGAGAAATACCAATATCACCGTATATACCGCCAGTTATATTACTATCAGCTCTTTACTTCATGACGCTGCCACAAATATAATACAAAGAATCTACGCCTTGTATACGCCTGATTCTTTATTAAACTACATTGACCGAGTGCTTCTGTCTTTCGTGAATGTAACAATCTGTTCTGGTTTAAAATTATATGTATTATTATATAAACGGTTTCAGGGCCGGCGCTTCCGCTAGGCAAACTACCGTAAGCAGTCACCTAGGATTTATTTCATGGTGGGCGGGTGGTGGAGGGCGTGAATGGAAGGGGAGCCCCAGATATCTGATCTCGCCTAGGGCACGAAAATGCCTTGCACCGGCGCTGAACAGTTTCTTGTGTTGTGCAGGCATGCCATAAAACATAAACACTGCTTTACATGTAACCGGAATTTTGCCACAATTCGAATGAACTTAAAGAATGGTATCATGTATCAATGCAAGTTAGTTTTAAAGTCTGACTTAATTCTTGTCTTCCTTAAGTGTAACTATTAATACGACAAAAAAAAGATTATTTAAGTATTTCAGGCTAAAGGAAGAAAAAAAAACTCACAAGGACATACGTATTCAGCGAAACACATGCTATTTACATTGCATCATATTTTCTACCTGCAGGCACATCGGTACAGCTTATTGCCAATGCAAAGAAAATGAAATCGGATACAGATTAGGTTGTAAGAATAGAAGTATAATAATAGATCTTTGGACTTTTGATTTAATCACTGATATTTGTCGAGGCCAAAATCATTTACCCCACCTATGATGTTTTCCAAATTAAGGATTTCGAGTGTGCACGCAAATAATTGTGGCGCATGGGCCGTATGATAACACGTGGATAGGCTTACGGGTAATCATGTGATGTGAGGACAAATTGATATTGGGGTAGATGATAATAACTTAGTTCAATAAGCAAACAATCTACTATTGTCATACTAATCACAGTAACATAACCCACCAGTTGATGTGACAAATACATACACAAGTAAATGAGAGGGTAAATAACAGGATTGATGCACAAGTACAGGTACTCAACAACTTCCATGTACATGTTTACGTCAATGTTCATGATCTATGTCAACGCCAGCATGATAAACAAAAAGTACACCATTATTGGAATTGTTGAATGATGCACGTGAGTGTAGTAACACTAGTGACAGACCGATTAATATTAATGTCAAGATCCCCCAGATAACGCTCTGTTACGTGCTACTGATCAGTGCTGAAGCTTGTTTGAAGTTGTGTTAGATCAAAATAACTTTTTTATGCGTACCTTTCAGTTCTAAAAAATAAATAGTAATCTATTGACCTATCTAATAAATGTAACATTCTGCATTGACTCGTTTGATGTTGCATATTTAATCCGCCGTAATTGACACGGACTACACACACTCATGAACGTTGTAAGACATTCGTGTATAACCCATGACAATTATTTGCATGCTTAGCAAACTTTAAACAATACTGTTTGCCTAGCACAATCCGAGCGAAAACGGATTAATTTTGTATAAAATATTTGCAAAATGTTCACAGTTAAATGTGTATGGTAATGAAATTAATGTGGTAATGAAATTAATGTGGTAATGAAATTAATGTGGTAATGAAATTAATGTGGTAATGAAATTAATGTGGTAATGAAATTAATGTATTAATGAAATTAATGTGGTAATGAAATTAATGTAGTAATGAAATTAATGTGGTAATGAAATTAATGTGGTAATGAAATTAATGTGGTAATGAAATTAATGTTGTAATGAAATTAATGTGGTAATGAAATTAATGTTGTAATGAAATTAATGTGGTAATGAAATTAATGTGGTAATGAAATTAATGTAGTAATGAAATTAATGTGGTAATGAAATTAATGTGGTAATGAAATTAATGATGTAATGAAATTAATGTGGTAATGAAATTAATGTGGTAATGAAATTAATGTAGTAATGAAATTAATGTGGTAATGAAATTAATGATGTAATGAAATTAATGTGGTAATGAAATTAATGTGGTAATGAAATTAATGTGGTAATGAAATTAATGTGGTAATGAAATTAATGTAGTAATGAAATTAATGTGGTAATGAAATTAATGTGGTAATGAAATTAATGTGGTAATGAAATTAACACCATCCAATGGCTTGTTGATAAAGTTACAACAATGATTAAATAGCTATTTTTCTTAAATGTATCATATATGATTGTGAAAAAGTACTCCCAACAAAAATGATTTTTTAAATAGATATCCGGAGAGTCTTAATAAATCAATCGATTCAGGATTTATGTTGGAAGCACAACGATGTATGCATTACCAACGAATACAATATCAAATGTGTAGAAAATTAGTCCTTGATATTTTGAAAGACATGTTAAGGTCATTGACTACAACAGACTCGTCAGTGACTCAAATTAGCTATAAAAACAACGTAGACGGTGATGATAACAGTGAATATAGGAATTCTAAAAAAAAATACTTTGACATGAATATAACAATGGCATCATCCCTTACTAAGCAACGATATAGATTTAGTAACTATTTTCTATAGAAAAACCATATCCGAATTATACAAGGAATCATAAAAGGATATAATTATTAGATACAATCTACGAATGGAAGTATGCCGGCTAGTGCAGCAATTAATGACAGATTAGTTGAACCCATGTGGGTCGAAACCGTCTTAAGGCACACTTACGTAGCTTTCCTGATTTGTTTATAACAGACCATTCAGATTAGTTACAAGAAGGTTTCCTATAATTTTGGATTCCCATAAATTAAGACCTCAATCTGCACGGTACTGTGTTTAAGCAAAATATGTGAAATGGTTAGTTGAATTATGGACAATCATTAGAACAGTTCATTTAATCGTCCATGGAAAAAATGAACTCGTCAGCAGAAAATACTGTATAAAATACTGTATATCTCATTTGAAGTCGTTAGGTGCTGACTTAGGTGCTCGGATAATGGAGATACGCGCATAATTAGCTGTGCCGTCTATGCGAATCTGGTCACGTGTATTATCGCGCATGCAGGCAAAGACTCGCTAACACTATTGTTTTGATATCTATGATTTTAGATCCATCCGACTGTACCATATCCATCGCGAATTATACATAAGACAGTGAAATAATATCCAAGATTTAACCGACTGAAGTTTCTGATCCTGGTGCAGTAAAGTAGATTCTACAATGTTTGATATAAAACTATTGGATGGATTCCATTATAAAACTAGTATACGGACTATTGATTCAGCTCAAGCAATTTACGCGAGGGTATAGAATAAGGCTTTCAAACTGGATCAGAAAAGCTGACATATTTGTAATGCTAGGACTTTGACAAGGGATTCTTTGTTCTCATTAAAGCATCTTCGCGAAATAACAGTGCTGTATCATACAAAGGTGCCTACATGAGCAACGCGTTCTGAAATAGCACAGGTGGGTGATGATGAACAGAGGTGTAATCGTTGTGTATTAGCAGTTATCGACAATGAAGCTCTCGGCAAAATCATGACAGCTCAAGTTTTCGAGTTTGAGTTATAAGATTATCGGTTCGTCATCTGTACACGGGATGAAATTTGTTTTAAAGATGCGTCCAGAAATCGAATCGTTGGTATGGCACCTAGTGAGTCAAAGCAGAAGTTACCCGTGGAGTATATTTGACAGTGCCGCCATATTTTAAGTCAATGACAAGAAAGGATTATAAATCGCACACCTGTGGATTCATGGTAGTCCATGAAGACTAGATCCGAACGCGCTTCCAATTGCATAATAGCTAGGTATGCGGGCGATCGACATTCCTCAGAATAAAGTATGTGTAACAGTTGGTTATATTGTCGCCATCAATCAGAGATCGACTGTTCGGTTAATATAGTATAGCCTCTGCAAGTAAAACTAAGAAGCAAAGCGGCAATGCCTGCAATTTTAGCAAGATCATAAATTAATCTGCAAATCAACGATTGCGAGAATTTGCTTGTGATAGTGCATTACTTTCCCTATTGTCAAACAAACAAGCAGCACCAGAAACCCAAAATATACCTTTAACATTGAATTGCAGATAGCCAGTTACCCTGATAGTAGTTTAGACTAACAAGACCAGTATAAAAATGTGCAAGGTTATATCTTATCCTGTATCTGAATAGGTCAAGATTAAGTTAATCAATATTATTCTTATGATGCTCGTGTTCCAAACGATGTAGAGTTCAAGATACACGTAGATAGGTCTTGCCGCCGAGACATTCTCTGAAGTGGAAGGAACACTTGTAAAAACAGATGGTAATTCATACGTGGTAGGAGAACGAGGTAATTTTATTAGAAACGACACAATGTATAATTTTAACAATTCCACATAAATTAATAGAAAACAAACATTACGTCCTTGGACAACACTGTTGCTGATAACAATTCTTGGATCAGCACAACTACTGAAGTGTTATTCGTCAAAGATAGTGCATATAAAACAGACACGGGAGCTCTATCAGACGTAATTTCAGATGGTGGGGCGGGCCAACATGTAGTGGTCATCTATTAAGTTTTACCGACGTAGGAGACACATTATTAGAGGGTGCCGATATGCATATGATAGACAATTTCTTAAGGTACAAACTGCACGAGACACAGCTGTTGCTGCATATCCGCTTGGAGTAATACCACGAGCTGGTGTCGATAGGTAGAATAGGTAGAAGATTTACAGAAACACCGTTTCATGTAAACTCCCTTGGGTTCATACGGACGTTTGTAATATGTATAAGTGCATGATGCATACATCACTTTTGTTCAAATATTTATTGTTTCATGATTAGCTGTAGACCATTCCAGTATGGTGCCATTTGAATGTTTTATATTCGCTCTATTTGTGTCTTCCAGTTGCCTGCATATACATGTTATATCGTGCGTCTTTTGTTTGTTTCTCGATTTATAACTATATTCTTTGATAGAATACATTTATTTAATTAGATTTTCCTTCTATTACCGGAGATAATTGCCGTAGACTGGTATATTTGTGCTCTGAAGGTTGCACATTAATATCTTCGGAGTGTATGCACTTGAAAGGTTAAATATGTAGGCCTTCTTTCATATGGGATTGCCCTCATCATTATCTGACATATTTAAAAGAAGCATATACATCGAAAATGTACATTTTACAGTTGAATGAATACTCCTATCTACACCAAAACAAAAATTGAAATGTATAATGCATGTATGATAGATTATGTGCGTATTTCTGTCCTAAGGTAGGTGTTTGTTGTCTCTAATTCATTGTTGTTTAATACGTATGCATACGAACAGTGATTGTTGACCGGAAAGAAAATCTCAAGTGCATAACCGTAACGTACTTTCACTAAAGCTCTCACGATAGATCGATTGAAACCTAAATATTTCTTAATTGTCGTGATACTTAAGTTAGTTGATTTACTGCGGAGAATGAGCTCAATCAATCACTCTCGCATACATACATATATGTGTATTCCATATAATGATACACTCACTTAAAATGTTACAAAACTACAAAGGTACTGTTTTTCAATCAATCTATACGATTGTCGACAGTCACATATTTCACATTTTCATGGTTCTTATAGAAAACATTGTTTCACATGATGAAATATTGTATTCAGTAAATGTACTTCGCTACGCCATTTTAACGATCGTTAGTTTTGTTATTGACTTATCGAAGCATGTTATTTGTCCATAACACAGAAGCAGTTGACGTGGCTGATATAAATAAAATGGATATGGATACAGTTATACTGATATATGTATTCTATGTCACATGTTTATGCACTTTTTGGATTATATTTATTAACAACATGTCGCATGGATAAAAAAAACAAATTAACCATTAGTATTCTCTCATTAGTCATTTGATATTATTTTCTTATTAGTCATTTGATATTACTCTCTTA
Source organism: Unio delphinus (assembly GCA_029339505.1). Taxonomy (NCBI): domain Eukaryota; kingdom Metazoa; phylum Mollusca; class Bivalvia; order Unionida; family Unionidae; genus Unio; species Unio delphinus. The sequence goes on from JAQISU010000323.1 coordinate 13,359,186, forward strand.
TTAGTCATTTGATATTACTCTCTTATTAGTCATTTGATATATTATCTTAATAGTCATTTGATATTATTCTCTTATTAGACATTCGATATTATTATCTGAATAGTCATTTGATATTACTCTATTATTAGTCATTTGATATTATTTTCTTATTAGTCATTTGATATATTATTTTAATAGTCATTTGATATTATTCTCTTATTAGATATTTGATATTATTCTCTGGGTAGTCATTTGATATTATTCTCTTATTAGTCATTTGATATTACACTCTTATTAGTCATTTGATATTATTCTTTTAATAGTCATTTGATATTACTCTATTATTAGTCATTTGATATTACTCTCTTATTAGCCATTTGATATTACTCTCTTATTAGTCATTTGATATATTATCTTAATAGTCTTTTGATATTATTCTCTTCTTAGACATTTGATATTATTCTCTGAGTAGTCATTTGATATTACTCTATTATTAGTCATTTGATATCACTTGATTATTAGTCATTTGATATTACTCTCTTATTAGTCATTTGATATTATTATCTTAATAGTCATTTGATATTACTCTCTTATTAGTCATTTGATATTATTTTCTTAATATTCATTAGATATTACTCTCTTATTAGTCATTTGATATTACTCGTATTAGTCATTTGATATTATTTATGATTATTCATTTTATATTTTTCTCTGAGTAGTCATTTTATATTTTTCTCTGAGTAGTCATTTGATATTATTCTCTTATTAGTCATTTGATATTACATTCTTATTAGTCATTTGATATTACTCTGATTTTGTCATTTTATATTACTCTCTGAATAGTACTTTGATAGTACTCTCTGATTAGTCAGTTAACATTACTCTACTTTCTGAGTGGTCATTTTATATTACTTGCTAAGGACAGAAACGTTTCATTCTCAAGGGGCCATTTGTTTGGAACACTGTTTTCGTTAGCTAAATGGATCTATACTAGATATGGAATGAACTCCTTTTGTTTTGGATAGTATGGCCGACATGTTCGTCTGATTACTTAGATCATGTTTTGATTGTTTGGTCAAGTTACCCATCCTTTTTATTACTAATTCGATTTTGATTGACTACCAGCAACTAATAAGTAAATCTAAATGATTACTTTTCCACGAGTTTCATTCCAATAAGTTTCAATGTGTGTCCTGTTTAAAACAAGATCTTAATTTAGCACGAAATATTTTTTGTACTGTAGCAATTAACACGTATGTGATAATCAACATATACATGCTGGTTACCTTCTATGGAGAAGACAATGCGTTTGCTCAGTATCCATGGTAAGGTGTTGAAAAATATTAAAGTGTCTTAGAATGAAATATTTTCATTCTTTCTCTAAATATTTGAATGTAAGTAATACCCAGAATATTATGATTATTGATCATTTTAACGCTCCTATCCATTCAGATAAAGCACCAAAATGATACAAAACAATTTATATTCTTAAACCCGAAATAAGCCTCACCCCGTCTAATCAAATTTAGATCCCCTCCACCACATATGTCCCTCGCAAGAACTTAACCGTAGATGATTAGATATGTAAGTGTAAAAGACCAGTGTTGCAGTATTCCATTTGGAAATTATTATTCGTGCATAAGTGTTGTAAGTTAAAATTATCCATCAAACAGAAGAGAGGTGTCCTTGATACAACATGAGATAAAGTGTAACAAAGAAGGGAAGCTAGAGATTCGATTCAAACGAAATGTAACCAAGTTAAAGTTTTTGTTACTCCTCCCCAGGGGAACTTGCAGAATTAGTGGGAGGAGAAAAACATGTGGTTTTCAGTTATTAACTTTTACGGATCAAGTTCAAAACATGTTTAAAGCTATAGTGCCCCCCTTCCCCTAAGTGTGAGCGCCCACTCTCTCTCTCTCTTTCTCTCTCTCTCTCTCTCTCTCTCTCTCTCTCTCTCTCTCTCTATATATATATATATATATATATATAGTACGTAACGACAGATAAAGTTATACATTTGCGTCTTCCTTCAGATCCATCTGTTTGTAGAAGATCGTTATTGGTAACATCGACCCTCTGCCAGAAAGACCACTCCCGGTACAGTTGTGGATAACATCTGTTGATTCCCTAGATATACCTTTGCAAAACCATCCTTGTTAAAAAGACATAGCAGTTTTTGTAAGTTTCTTTTCTCTGTCTATCTGCCCACTCCTTGTGGCCCAGTGTGATAGAGTGGTTCAAAGCGCCCACATTTACGATCAAGGAAATATCACCACGAGTCTCGGGCTTAGTTTATATGGATATATGGTAAAAACTGCAAGTAGATTTCAGTGTGCCGGTGATCCATACAGGGTGTTCCCTTGTTCTTCCTCCCACTTCAATACTGACGATATATATATATATATATATATGTGTGTGTGTGTGTGTGTGTGTGTGTGTGTGTGTAATTATGTGGGGAGTTTATTTCGAACTGAGATATTTGCTTTTCATTTACATTAAATATATAATTTGTTAACTTCTATAATCGGTATATTAGGCTCCTTTTATAAGTGGACACATCAGATTTTACTCTGGATTTGGACTGTAGGTTAAATGAAAGTGACTTCCTCACAGTTCTAATGGCTTTTCATTTCGTCCAATCATCATCATCAGTCTCTTGACCTAGTATGGTTGTTGCGGCACTGTGCTGCTGAACATATGAACAGTTTGCCCCACTTGTCTGGGCTCTGCCAGACTACGTTTGCCAAAGACACACTGATAATGCTGATTTCGTCCAATAAAAGGGGTTTAAATGGTTCAAGATTAATTCATGGAATTTTTTGTTATGTATTTGTTGTTATTTTTTAAAATAATTATTTATACACTAAGACGTAATATAATTTTCATTACTTTATAGTTTATTGGCATCTTGACAGGAACAGCAATGTAGCATACGAATTGACAATTAAGTTCCATGTTCCTTGTTGCGACATCCTTTCTCATTATATCTCAATAGCCTGCATACGTTTTACACATTGTGATACACTCGTGTTTCCTTTTTTTGTTTCAATATGCCGACTCAAGAAAGAAACTGAAATCGTCAAGATTTTGGTTGATAGTTATAAGCAGCTGTTGATCCGTTTAGGTCTTATGTTAATAAAGGACAATTTTGCTATACATGTATACATTTTTTAAAGGCATTAGAGAAGGACAAAACAACACTTTATGGATTAATAAAGCGGTAACTCTGTTGAATGAATTAGACTTATTCGAAAGTCACTAGTTCGATGGAGTCAGATATAGGTTACGATATAAGACAGTACAACAAAATTTGATTACATTGGGATACAATCCCAAAGCGAAACAAAATAAACTAAATAAACAAATACATCAGACATTCGAAGTACAAACAACCCGAATGAGTTGATATTTTCAAATTTTCTCAATAATTGCTTGCTATATATATAGGCAAGTTAACTTAATAATTAACTTGTATTCCACAAGTGCATTTAGATGGTGCTTTCTAGGCTAATATGTTAACTGATTATATCACAAAGGTGTAAAAACACTTTCTGGCAGTAACTCTGCACAACATGTCAAACGCGTGTTTAATTTAACAATTTACACAAGATCTTGTTTAATTTTAATCTGACTGAACATGAAATTGGAATTATTAATAATATAATGTCTTAAATATTTATAATTCAGTGATTTATTTTAGATCAATGATTGGCAAATGATCTAAATCAGCAGATACTGATCAGACATGATATAATGAATCCTCACGATATTAGAGTATTTTATAATTAAACCGGCTCAACCTTAATCATGATCCATTACATAAATAACACTCTACTCTGGACGTTATTTCCAGCAGTTTCAGGAAAAATCTTAACAATGAATTTGATTAAAGGGTAAATCTTTCATTGTTAGAATGGTGTTCGCTTTTGAGAAAATTAAGGATTAAAACGCTCGGAAAAATTCAAGACTGAATCCATAATTTTCGTAATCTGTAACTTGGATGAAATAAAGACCAGAATGCCTGAATGATAACATGCCGTTCGAGTGCATATTGTTAGATAAATATATGCCATAACTCGCTAAATATGATCAGAATTGACTGACTATCGAATTATCTAGTACATCGATTTGGATGCAAGCAATAAAAAGATTCGAGCATTGGACACGTATACACAAGACATTTGGTTGTCTATTTGATGCTGTTGAAATACCCTAACTGTACAAAACTAAGGGTCAATTTGTTCTCTATTAATTTCTTTGGGCTGTAGTAACATGATGATTTTAATAATAAACAAACTATTCGGACGCTGTAGGGTTTGTGTTCCTGGACGGACGTAAGACGTATGAGCTTAAGAAAAAGCTGAGTAACTTGCTTTTGTAAGGAGATGCGGATTAAATGCGAACGAACGTCAGGTACACATGGCTTAAGCATAATTGGTTTACTCGCTAAAACGTGCATTGGAAAATAAATTTCAGGTCTTGAGAAAAACAAATTTTTTCAATAATTAATTGATCTTTATGACTCTTTTTAATACTGCCTGCATGTGTCTGACTGTGTCTTTATTGACCTTATACTTTATGTAAAGTTGAATGACCTTTGGATTTTGACGTGTCAATTGCCTTTTTGAGAAGTGGAAGTATTTCTACAACTCATTACCAATAATATAAAAAGAACTAATTATTTGTAAAAATATACCAAGCCTTAGTTAAGTGATGATATTTAATTTAATTGTGTTCATAGTAAATAAATAATATGGTTGTCTGTATCAGAATCAAATGTGTTTTAGTATAATTTTTGCATGATTGAGTTTCGTGCACATTGTTAAATTCTGCTTTAAAGAGTGTTTTGGTTGCCACAATTTTCTTTTGGATTTTTAACTAAATATACACACACGTACACACATCTGTCTGTCTATCTATCTCCTTACCTACCTACCTACCTATATATATATATATATATATATATATATATATATATATATATATATATACATATATATATATATATATATATATATATATATATATATATATATATATAAATATATATATATATATATATATATATATATATATATATATATATATATATATATTTAACGAAGCCAAGTATATATAAGTGCGTTATTTGGATTCTTAAAAAGTGTATATATTTTAAATAGTTTTCAATGCTGCCGAATGATACCGAATACACGATAATTTATAACCAAATACCTATATCTATTATTATCAGGAAGTTTAGACAAATATAGAAACCTTGTTTTACCAAAACCAACGCAAAAGAATTATTACAATGTTACCTATATTTTACTCCAGCCAAATATAGCATCTGAGCTGTCAAAGCACCATTTTATATCATTTAGTGTTTACTTATTGGCAGCAGAGTTCACTTTTGTTTTCGGGACAGTATGATAGCTCCAAAACAAAATATTTCTGATTGAAAATGGAGAAAAGATAATAAGTGCTTCAAGAAACAATTCGCTTCGATCATATATATTGTAACCTCAAGGGGTCTGGAAAATTATTCCGGGGTTTGTGCTATCATTTTCAGACCTTGAAGCTACAAGGGATCGTCTGACTCTAACATTAGATATAAAACAACAATATAGAAAGATTAAAAAAATTCAGGACATATTTATTCAATCATTTCTAATTTGTTAAACAAATTACATCCTTTTTACCAGATTACATATTCAAATTGTACGTAATGAAATATATCAGTAAATATAACCATAGTGGACATATCTCGATTATCTAAAATCAAGACTGAGTGTTAAAAATTATTTAGTGGACATATTATATTCTTTTAAATTTATAACATCTGAATTTCAGAATATTGCTTTGGGTTCTGAAATTCGGGTGTAGAAATTTCGTCTGCTTATGAGAACTTGCACTTAAAAATCTAAGTTCCAAATTTCTTTTCTAAATTTCATACAATAAATCTTTTCTCTTTAAACAGTTACCTCTCTCGTTTTTCTCTCTTGATTTATTCATCCTTATTCTAGCTATCAAGCTTCACCATTCCTTTTTCTACCTGTTTTTTGCCTTTTTCTTTCTACTCCTATCTGCCCTAATCCTATCTGGTACCGATTTGGAGCAGCGGCGCTCCTTATATACAAGTTTGGCACGTGTAAACATTCTGGTAAACAAAGCATGGTATGGTGGGTATTGCAATCAATCGGCCAATCCAAATCGACTATGCGGGCGGGACATGACATCACGACAGAAGTACACACAACTCCGTGTTTGAATTCTCCTAATTTAACTTAATGTAAGACGATATAATCAGTCATGACAAAGCTAAATTATTCTCAACTTCGAATAATTATGCAGGTACTTTAATATTAAAATCTTGTATTGTTGTACAAATTACGCGAATGGGTAACGAGCATATCGATGTACGAGGGAACATCTCAAAATGGCTACGCTCAATCACAACAACGTGCAGTCGCTAGATTCAGCTGATCGAAAGATACATGGAGTAACGGCATAGCAATATATATATATATATATATATATATATATATATATATATATATATATATATATATATATATATATATATATATATATATATCTATATATATCTATATATATATATATATATATATATATATATATATATATATATATATATATATATATATATATATATATGAATGAGGAGAATCACCACTCATGGGAAGCTAATAGCAGGCTTTATCACACTTGCAGAGCTTTAGATTTAAATCCACTTGGACAGAAGTAGGATGTCAATAAATTAGAGACGGGCGCCAAACTCCGAAACCGTACAAGCCTATTTCATTTTTTGATTTTAGCGATTAAAGCATAGATTGACGTACACAACATGTAAAAATGTTTCACATGCAATTTATTATTATTTCTGTTCTCCCTTGATGTACAGGGCACATTAATTCTGATTCATACCACATGCTAGTATGAATTTAAAGTGAGCTGTCATCTTTACGCTACCTCGCCACGTATTTAACTTCAACGACTTGGTAACGTAAGATAAGATATCAACGTGAATTATCATTCGGCTCCTTGAGCTAGTGCTGTAATATGGAATAAAGAAGAAGTAGTTATATGTGTCACTTAGGGTCAAAGTATAATATTTGGAAGCAATACGGAAAATTCTATGTAAAAGTGGTCCATAAGTTTAATATGGAAATGGGTTTATGCAGCAGAATGTTGATGAGAAGGAAGGGTTTCAGGTGGAGAAGGGTTTATGGGACTTGGGGCTGTTAACACTAGTTAATATTGTATGAGTAAAATCTATCTTATCTTGTAGTTGACTGATCTCTGCGATACGTTTGTTATCCAGGTTTTTGCTGTACGAATAAATAAGACGATCACAACGGACTGATTAATTTATTTCGTACTATACTAGATTCGAACCCAGATCCGCTAGATACGATACCCATCTTATTTCCAGCAAGCACCAATCCTTATAGCATTTCAACAATGCACACCTCACCAAATGTGATGCGACAAAGTTCCCGGTATAGGCGGAGTTTATCGGTAATGGTCGAAATGAGATAGGTGCGTGCAATATGGGAATGGGTTTATGCAGCAGAATGTTTATGAGAAGGATGGGTTTACGGTGGAGAAGGGTTTATGGGATTTGGGGCTGTTAACACTAGTTATAGCCTGAAATCGGTGACAGTGTTACAGGTGCCTGACATTCCATTTTGGATTAGGTGTATGGATATTGGATGGTATAAGTGGTGTGTTGGATAGTACGATAGTGCGATAGTAATCTCCTTTCTTTAAACATAATCAGTTATTCAGTTTACAATGATGACATACATGCTTAATTCTCAATATTCAAGTTTATTTACAAACAATAAATGTATCTCCATCAGTGGTATATTTGTTAGACTTATTTCCTGAAGTTTGATGTACGTCCATTTTTATCACTTGAATGGCACACTATTTGCTTAGGTGATGCCTAATGTTTTCCATAATTTTTATTTGTTTTACTGTTTAACATATTTGTACATGCAGGGAAATTATAATATTGTACGAGTAAAATCTAAAAAATTTGCATTCATAAGAACGGAGTTCGAATTTGTAATTGTTTCGTAAAGCGACCACGAAACTATGCTTCAAATAACACATCTATTTATTTAATCTATTATTGCAACATTTTGATATAATGGTCTAAACTTTATTGTTCATCAATTATCCCGTTCTTGAAGAGGGTTAAAATTTTGATTGCGTTGAAAAGAAATATATATAGAACATTACAATTTCAGAGATGAAATAAAAAGTGATTTATTTTCTGAGCATATAGAATATTTTGATCAAGGAATACATAATTTCTAGCCCCGCTATTTATAAAACACAAATCGTACTAGGTTATGACGCAACTCTATTCGAAGCACAAATGTGTACTCTTCTGGTCAAGCTTCGTCCAATCTTGAACTTCAATATATGAAACAGCATATATGTAAAATGTACCATTGCGAATGATGTTATAAAGAATTCACGCACTCAAGGTAGTTTCTCTTTCTTAAATGCTGGAACGAATAAAAGTAATGCAGGTGTAGTTTTCCACGCCCAAGGGCGGACCATCAACAAAGCCAGACCAGCGGAAACAGTGAACCAAAATGCAGTTCTCTTTTTCTTCTTTTCGATCATGGATTCAAGCATTTTGCGTTCGTCTATCTTATCTTGTAGTTGACTGATCCCTGCGGGACGTTTGTTATCCAGGTTTTTGCTGTACGAATAAATAAGACGATCACAACGGACTGATTAATTTATATCGTACTATACTAGATTCGAACCCAGATCCGCTAGATACGATACCCATCTTATTTCCAGCAAGCACCAATCCTTATAGCATTTCAACAATGCACACCTCACCAAAAGTGATGCGACAAAGTTGCCGGTATAGGCGGAGTTTATCGGTGATGGTCGAAATGGGATAGGTGCGTGCAGGTAAGGCGTTGGGGCCCGTGACTTGAAGAACTGGGTGTATATTCTTTGCATTTTATAGGAGAATATCACCAGTGTTTCAAAAACGTAGTATATAGATATGGTTCATGTGGAACATAATTATCGGCAGTTGATAATCTCTATCGCTGCTCTAGGTGAAATAATATGTGTGTAATTGTTCTTTGTCGTAAAATAATTCAGCATATATTAAAACCTTACAGTTGAGAAACTCGAGTTGCCGTCCTGTAGTTTACAGACGTATTTTAAGTACGAATGTTTATTTTAAAATATTTGCTTTATGGAGCACATCTACGTGTCATGTAAGCCCTCGAATTAATCGATTCATTTATATGATTAAGGAAAACATATCAAATTAAATGTGGTAAATCGTATGTCTAATCGTTCATAATAATATTTAGGTCAAATATTGACACACGTCCTGTCGATTTAATACTGAAACACAAACATATCCATTGAAGAAGGCTAGATGCTTCCTTTCTATAAACTTTGGTTAGAAGCTAGTGTTACGACTTACTTGGCATGCATATTCTTGGGACATTCAAATGTTGCTCCTAAACGGCTAAATCCTGTAAAGAGGGACATAAATTTAGATGTATATCACGCAATTATGTATTTCAATGCATGTTTTTATGCAGATCAATTGCCTAACTTATACTGCGAGTACAAAAAAATACAAAGAACAACGCGCATTAAAATGTACGAATGGCAACATATCGCAATATTGTATTTATCGCAATATTGTACTTATCCCAATATTGTAATTATCACAATATTGTTGTTATCGCAATGTTGTACTTATAGCAGTATTGTACGTATTACAATACTGTAATTATCGCAATATCATAATTATCGCAATATTGTACTTATCGCAATGTTGTACATGTATTAGTCTGTAGCTGAATTGCTGACGAATTTAGAAGTTTCACTTTTACAAGCTAAAACAACCGATAAATTGCTTACATGAAAATATAATATGACACGGATCAGCATGAAGATTAATGCTGTTGTTAATATATATGAAAATGTATAGAAGATTGTTTGATTTCTAGACAGTGTTGAAGATTTTCTTAGCTTGCAATGGATTGAATTGTTGTAAAACCAACGTATAAGATTGATATTCATGTCAACATGTTTCTGACCAGTCCCACATATTTTACAAGTATTTTCTTTCGAGTGGCACTCAAGACTACTTATAAATTTGATCATTACTATAATAACATCATGACTAGGATCCTGTGAATATGAGGGCTTGTCGATTACTCTCTCTCTCTCTCTCTCTCTCTCTCTCTCTCTCTCTCTCTATATATATATATATATATATATATATATATATATATATATATATATATATATATATATATATCCCTCTTTTCCTAGAATGTATCAATTTATATTCAAATTTGCATGTAAATATTAGTCTTTGATTGTGCAACCTTTGTGAATATTGCTCATGTCAATATTGGATATTTCTGAAAGCCAGTTACACAGACGTTATATATTCAGTGCCCCCCCCCCTATAAATGGTATTCTCAACCAGATATGGTTTATTCAGTTATTCCCAGTAAGATACGTTATATTCAGTTATTCCTAACTAGATATGTTTTATTCAGTTATTTCCAACAATATATGTTTTATTCAGTTTTTCGCAACCGGATATGTTTTATTCAGTTATTCCTAACAATATATCCTTTATTCAGTTATTCCCAGCCATATATGTTTTATTCAGTTATTCCCAACCAGATATGTTTTATTCAGTAATTCCAAACAATATATTTTTTATTCAGTTATTCGAAACCGGATATGTTTTATTAAGTTATTTCCAACAATATATGATCTATTTAGTTATTCGAAACCGGATATGTTTTATTAGGTTATTCCCAACAAGATATGATTTATTTAGTTATTCCCAGCCATATATGTTTTATTCAGTTATTCCTAACCAGATATGTTTTATTAAGTTATTCCCAACAAGATATGTTTTATTCAGTTATTCCCAGCCATATATGTTTTATTCAGTTATTCCCAAGCCATATATGTTTTATTCAGTTAACATACTAGCTGTTTCAAAAACAATAATGGGTTAGAAATAAGGTTGAATCTTATCATTAGACTAAGATTTTGGGAAAAGGCGAGATGATATGTATAGTTTCAGTATACATACATGCATACATACAAATATACATACATGCATACATACAAAGATAGACACACACACACACACACACACACACACACACAGCCAGCCAGTCATCCATCCATCCATCCATACATCCATACATACATACATACACAAAGAGACAAACAGATAGACACACATACATACATACATACATACATACATACATACATACATACATACATACATGCATGTATGTATTTATGTATGTATGTATGTATGTATGTATATATATATATATGTGTGTGTGTGTGTGTTTTTTTTGTAATCTGTGCATCCCTGTATAAATCATAAATGTTTAGTATCCTGTTTGTTAACCTAAAACAAGTATTCTTTGGTAAATACACGGTTTCTAAATAGGAATCATCATAAAGTTTACGTTGAGAGTCAGTCCTAATGGTCGATTTAAATCATTGGTTCGTCATTTTGTTTATCGGAATCACATGAGTGGGTGGGTGGGATCTTGGTGGTGCTATTTTGACGGTGTAAGGTTTTGCTAAAGATACAATTTCACATCAAATAATCAAGAAACATGAAACCAAAAGTAGTCCGCAGAAATTATCAAAGTTTAAAAAATTCCTGATCTGTATCACGTGACCGTTTACATCCATATATATATATATATATATATATATATATATATATATATATATATATATATATATATATATATCTGACAGGATTAAAAAGATACAGGAGTCGCTAATGAAAACTGAATCAGTAAAATTATAAAATAGGGAAAGTCACATATAACTATATTTCTAAAACAGATAATTAACATTTTATACAATTTTATATAATGCCTTGGTATTATTAACCCCATTAGGATACAAAGTATTGACCATATGAATCTCATAGCTTTCTTTCATCAGTCTATTCATGTCTCCATGCAAAATATGTATTGGCTTGAAAGAAAAATCGAATAGAGACTGATTATTTGTATTAAAATGTATTGAAATATTAGAGAATAAATTAGGATCCCTACAAATGTTTAAATGAAAGCGACGATTATTTATTTTGATAGAAACTTCTTGAAGTGTTTGTCCAACGTATTGCATATTACATTTGTTACAGGTTATCAAAATATCACAACAGTTAATACGCAGCTAGTGTTATAAAGTTGAAAAAAATACTTATTTGATTTGGCGCTACTAAAACAATTACTTTATCTTATATTTGTACATTAAGAATACCGATGTCTGTGACACTGAGATGACCACAATTATCTTTTTTTTTTGTTTTCTGTATGTTTAATTGTAATTTAAAACTCTTGCAGATCCTTGGGTCTTCTGTACAGGAATATTGGTTTATATTTTATAAAGTGTGCTTCCGACTTTTGTATCTGATTCATTTATAAATCTTCACTATTATGTATTATATTATATATTATATTTGGTAATATTAACTTGTATTGTGACAGGAGTTATATTTTTTATATTGTACATGCTGCTGTGTTTAAAGCATCATATTGAGTTAGAATACGGAAATATGATTTTAATTTTTGAACGCATTTTGTAACTGACATTCATCTGAAATAATGCGTTGGTATATTTTGGCCTGGCTATATGTTATACCATTTTTAAATGAACTAAATAATATGTCACACATTGGCGGATTTTAGTTTCGTTGTCATGAACATGTGTAATGATATTATTGCCAAAATTTTGTTGTTACATTTACAATTAAAAAAAACAAACATGTGTACTAGATACAGTTTCAGTAATATTTTTTCTTGGGTCAAAATGGTTTAGAAATCAATGAATTTTTTAGTTGTTCCTCTGAATGGTTCCATATCATATGGATGTAATCTGAAAATCTAAACCAAACATATAGATTAATCTTTTGGTTTTGAATAAAACCTTTTTTGCTAATAATCTATGAAGGAGCCATAGTTCTACCCATTGCAGTAACCATTATTTAGATGTAATTTTGATTATTAAATTGGCAAAAATTATTTTGAAATAATAGCTTTTTTATTTTACAAATATCTTCACTAGATAGTGTGCTATTATTATTAGGATTGTCATCACGAAGATATATTACACCAGTTTACTTATACTGCATCTAGGACGCATGTATAAGACGTTTTACTAGACGCGTAACATTAAAAATTAAAAGCATATTTGTATGATGCAACAATTCCGATATAATTGCTTATGTGCTGTACAAAATCCGTAATTTTACTAATCAGCATAAGGCTTTTAACACAGCAACATGTACAACAGAGTATTACGAGTCCATGCACTTAAAATAATTAATAAAAAAGATTTAACAACACTTTGTAAACTGTAACATATTTATTACCCTAGAATCCGAAGTAAAAAGGGCTTCTCTCTCTCTCTCTCTCTCTCTCTCTCTCTCTCTCTCTCTCTATATATATATATATATATATACCTCTTTCCCCAGAATGTATCAATTTATATCCAAATTTGCATGTAAATATTAATATTTGTTTGTGCACCCTTTGTGAAAATTGCTCATGTCAATATTGGATATTTCTGAAGGCCAATTACAGACGTTATATATTCAGTGCCCCCCCCCCCCCCCCAACAAAAATGGTATTCTCAACCAGATATGTTTTATTCAGTTATTCTCAACCAGATATGTTTTATTCAGTTATTTCCAACCAGATATGTTTTATTCGGTTATTCCCAACAAGATATGTTTTATTCAGTTATTCCCAACAATATATGCTTTATACAGTTATTCGCAACCGGATATGTTTTATTCACTTATTCCTAACCAGATATGTTTTATTCAGTTAACATACTAGCTGTTTCAAAAAAATAATGGGTTAGAAATAAGGTTGAATCTTATCATTAGACTAAGATTTTGGGAAAAGGCGAGATGATATGTATAGTTTCAGTATACATACATACATGCATAGATACAAAGATACATACATGCATACACATACACATACACATACACACACACACACACACACACACACACACGCCACAGATCCAGATCAATGACGTTTTGAAACAGATACTAGACTTCAACGCAAAGGATGTTGTACAGGCCTCCAATCTGCGCACAAGTTCCACAAAACTTGTCTGAGCCAGTTCAAGCTGTTTTACAACCGCTCCGGTGGCCTAGTGGTTACAGCGTCCGCCTCGGAAACGGGAGGTCATGGGTTCGATCTCCGGCTGAGTCATACCAAAGACTTATAAAATATTTACTAACAGCTGCCTCACTTAGCGCGCTGCATTTAGAGGTTAGTGTTTGGACTGGTCGGCCTGGAGTCAGGATAATGTGAGAGACATCATTCTATATGTCTAAAGCATGATGACCCAATGCTAGACATCACTATAAACTACCTCACTGCAGACATAGTAAGCTACGTTAAAAAACATTGTCAATCAAACAAACAAAATCGAACTGGTTTAGCCCGTGTGGAGACAATTAAACAGGATATCCCTTGATAACGTTCAAAACTGTACCTGGCTGAACCAGAAACAGTTTTAAAAAAACAACAACATATTAATTGATAGTAAATGTAAGACTACGGGAGGTTATGAAAATGTATGACAATAGCCAGGGCTCTAATTATTTTTTTCAAATAAGGAAATTGGTTGATTCGACTATAACTTCCAACATGATTTTAGACGTATTCTTATTTTCATAAAACTGTAAATCTGTCACCGTTTCCTCTCATTTCAGAATTATTTAATAGGTATGATTTTGCTATCGGGACAAAACAATCAAAACCCTTGTTTATTTGCAGTGTTAACGGGCTTGTCTCTATTGCCTCAAAAAGTCTATACAAATGGAAAAAGATATGGATCAGCTGCCTTTGCATTCCAATCAATACCTGTTTTAAAAATTAATTTATATCATTGACTCGTTCTATGCTGAATTACCTAAACAAATATTCAACCTAAAATAAACCCAATGAATGCAGTATAAATGACATAAATTTCTCTTCATAAAAAGGATTCATTTTCAGGTAATCATTATCTCTCAAATTTCACAGATAATAAGAACCAAAACACGGGTACTGCATGTATTTTATTTTCCCGCCCTTCACCACATATCTTACTCCAGACCCCACCCACCAACCCTAACCCCAAAACATTATAATATAGCATGGTTAGCCGTGAAAATAATTAAGAAAATTTTGCTATTTTTGAAAAAAAAAAACAATATAGCATGAAAAGTCAAACAAAATCAGAGAGAGAGAGAGAGAGAGAGAATTTACTTACCAATTTGATCTATTATCGGTGTTTTCTCCTCATACAATTTGGACAGGAATAATTAAGGCGTAAAATTGAAGCTCTTTTAACTTTGTAAATGAAGTAGTAAAGTTGAAAACTTAACCTGATACATTGCAATCTATATAGTCTGCCACGTTTATTTCAAAAGTTTTTTCTCGGTTCATAAGTTTACATTGTCTTCATCATTGTCGACAATATCTTAAACGTCGTGTCTTATACTGTGACTATTGTGTTGTACAATGTCAAAATCGATTGGCCATTGTTCCGTTAGAATGGGTTTCTCTCTCTCTCTCTCTCTCTCTCTCTCTCTCTCTCTCTCTCTCTCTCTCTTCTCTCTCTCTCTCTCTCTCTCTGTTTCTGTCTCTGTCTGTCTGTCTGTCTCTCTCTCTCACACACACACACACACACACACACACACACACAGACAGACAGACATGTAAACACGTAAAAGTTACAATTCTAGAAAATTATCATTACATTACTGCATACACACTTAATCCTATATTATATGTCTGAATCTGGAGTGCATTATCCTCAGGTGAAAAACTTCAGTTTAAAAGCTGTTTAGCATTTCGCATACTATTAACTTGTAATGTGACAGGAATTATATTTTTTATATTGTACATGTTGCTGTGTTTAAAGCATCCTATTGAGTTAGAATACGGAAATATGGTTTAATGTATTCAACGAATTTTGTAATTGACATTCATCTGAAATAATGCGTTGGTATATTTTGGCCTGGCTATATGTTATACCATTTTTAATTGAATGAAATAATATGTCACACATTGGCAGATTTTATTTTCGTTGTCATGAACATGCGTACTAATATTATTGCCAAAATTGGCGTTGCTACATTTACAATTTAAAAAAAACACATGTGTACTGGATACAGTTTCAGTAATATTTATTCTTCGGTCAAAATGGTTTAGACAGTCAATTAATTTTTTAGTTGTTCCTCTGAATGATTCCATATCATATGCATGTAATCTGAAAATCTAAACCAAACATATAGATTAATCTTTTAGTTTTGAAGAAAACCTTTATGCTAATAATCTATGAAGAAGCCATACCCATTGCAGTAACCATTATTTAGATGTAATTTTGATTAATAAATTTTCAAAATTATTTTGAAATAATAGCTTTCTTTATTTTACAAATATCTTCACTAGATAGTGTGCTATTATTAGGATTGTCATCACGAAGATATATTACGCCAGTTTACTTATATTGCATCTAGGACGCATGTATATGAGAATAAGATTAAAATAGATGAACACAATTTTCGTTTGTCTTGACGCGTAACATTAAAAATTAAAAGCATATTTGTATGATGCAACAGTTCAGATATAATTGCTTACAAAGTCCGTAATGTTACTCATCAGCATAAGGCTTTTAACACAGCAACATGTACAACAGAGTATTACGAGTCCATGCTCTTAAAATAAGTAATAGAAAAAGATTGAACAACACTTTGTAAACTGTAACAAATTTATTACCCTAGAATCCAAAGTAAAAATGATAAAACACAACTTTCAGTATCGCGAATCACAAGTCAACATAATTCAAGAATTACAGACTCAAGTCCTAGTAATTTAAAGTCCTAAATAAACATCAGTAAGAGTCCAGGTAAAATCACAACACTGAAGCCGATGACGTGTCTGTGATAGCTTATGAAGTGCTGATGTGTCAATGATATTTTGTCTGATTCACAGTAACATAATTACAGGTCTGAATTCAGTATAAATTCTATGAATTTATCTAAACAAGAATTTTTTCAGAGTTTTTTTGTATTTCCAGAAAAAATATTTGGACGAATAATTAAATTCAGCTCAAACTGGTCTCAACATGATACGACTTGAATGTGCTAGATGATAAAGCACCGATGACCATATCCTCACAATTTCAGTATTCAATATTCAATACATAAAAATAAATCTCTACTTGGCCTCAGCCCACACTGAGCATTTCCTTTACAATATGCTATGAGCTAATGGAAAATAACGTTCTAGAATGATCCTGATGTTTACAAAAGAAAAATCATAATTGTATAATTCACTTAGGAAAGTCCACAAACCTGACCCAAAAAGGATATCTCCTTCTTGTATTAATACTTCTTATGATAATAAGTTCATAAACATAGATGATTGTATAATTCACTTAGGAAAGTCCACAAACCTGACCCAAAATGGATATCTCCTGCTTGTATTAATACTGCTTATGATAATAAGTTGATAAACATAGATAATAATTTAGCTATATATTAGTTGTTGACATTAAATGAAATAAAAAGGTCATGCAGGTCAAGCATAAATTAAATCAATTTTGAACAAGATCAAGTCCAGTATTCAAGGTTACATTAAAATAGCATGTAATGAAATATGAAAAACAAATTAAAGATAACAAACACACAAACAATTAAATAAAATATACAAAACAATATAAAAATATAAATCCTTTCACAATACAATATAATTCTTCATTACCAAATATAAGCCTTTTAGTTTATGCTAAGCAGTAAATTATTTGATTTTCTAATTAAAATAATTCTGATATTTCGCTGCAGTGACATTTTTAGGTCAGAACATACATGCCTCCCAACTTATTTTTTTCAGTGAATTACGTGTACTTGTGGTTGTTTTCTTATTAATAATCACTATAAATTATCCTTGAAACGTGTAGTTTTTTAATTCTGGAAATATCAGTTAATTTTTATCAATCTGATGTGGAACTAATGTTTTGCATTACATATATATATATATATATATATATATATATATATATATATATATATATATATATATATATATATAATGCAAAAAGATAGTTCTACATCAAATATATATATATATATATATATATATATATATATATATATATATATATATATATATATATATATATATATATATATATATATATATTCTTTTTGCCCTTATTTGAAGTCTTATTTCCTATATATATTTGCAAACCTAATTTATTTTTATTTTATTTATCGTCCCTTTTTTTTGCCACTTTTCATGTTTGGTTAATTTGTATCATTTTACTTTGTATGGGACGGTCTTATCAAATGTTGTGAGAACTTGTAGCGAAACCGCTTTTGCATCATTTAGCAAATAAAACAAGTATCAACCAATAAAAAATCTTCAATTATTCGATAAATATCCTCAAACTGAAATTATGATGTATCAGTAACATTGGTTTATATGAGAAAAATATCCTCCCATGGTCTCATAACTTGATATTAAATAGTTGTAGTGATTCAGGGGATGTAATAAAGAAGCGATGATATACCTGTATTTTTTTCTCCACATTGCAGCAAATATACTCAGGATATTGATAAACTCTGTGACATTAGCCCTTAAACATTTCTGGCGAGTACAGTTTAGCTTGTGATTCAAGTGTTCGGTATAAGCACACTCAGAGATATAATACCTATTTAAATCTAACGGAGGTCAGTGAGTATAATGAATAGTTCCTGTATTATAGCAGCAGAGAGGGTGAACAGACCACGTTTTCAAGCAAAAATAAGGCTTCCTACGAATCTCATTTTAACCAAAAAAAAAATAAGTCTCCATTTAGCAAACGGAGACTATACGATTTTGGTCGCAACGATGTGGTCATCACCCTCTCTGCTGCTGAAATTTTCAGTTCTGGTTAACAAAAATAATAAATGATTTCAACCGAATATTTGATCGAGTCCGATACGATATCGTGTCCGAGGATCATGTAAATTTATTGTTATAAATCCGTGCGGGGTTGACTGAGCGTTACTAAAGAAATTTTTAAATTGATTATGATCCATATCATCGCAGCACCATGTCTGCCAAATATTTCGTAACGTATGTGTATCAACGCCGTTAAATACACACAATAAATTGCAGTTATCTCTGATCACTTTTGGAATCTGTGTGTAGCGTTGAGTGACATATATCACGTCTGTGCTTTTATGCCTGCCTCGGGAAAATATTCTAGCTGGGTTTGTTTGTTTATCTAACATCACATCGTCGAATACGACTAAATTGTTAATACTTCCATCGAGATCTTCTACTGATGGTGCCTCGTCAATATCGGTTATAAATTCAATAATATCCTCGGCGGCAATCTCTGAAGCGTTTTCATTAAAATCTTTTAACACTTCAAAGCATCGTTGAACATCTACGCTAGGGGCAATTAAATACAACTTATCCCACTTCATCCATCTCATTATTAAATTGAGCAATAATTGCGTCTTGCCGGATCCAGATGGCCCGATTATAATCATCCGGATAGAGTTTGGTAGCGCTGCATGGTGCTTAACTGGTTCTCTTGTTTTAGTCGCTGAAAAATCAATTATATCCATATTTCTATACATAAATTATGGATCTATATTGTGTGAAGTGTAAAACGCGTACTGGCACAAATGATGTGACGACGATTACAACTAGGAATAACAGATCAGCACTAACTGGTAGATGTGCAACATGTGGTATAAAAAAGTTTAGATTTGTTTCTACAAAATCAAAGATTTTACAATTCGGAGATGTTTTAAAAAAAAACGAGGAGGTGATATCGCAGCCAAATTGGCAAAGCTCCCTGGAACCCCATGGGCAAAATACCCCGGAGAAAAACACCTTCCAGGGTATAGCTACTGTGGCCCCGGAACACGATTAGATATCAGACTTGATGATCAAAATCAACCTCGACGTGGTGAAGAACCGATAAACGCTATTGATAAGGCGTGTCATGCTCATGATGTTGCATATAGGAGCAGCGATTTGCAGCAAAGACATCTAGCAGATGTGAAATTAATTCATGCATTAAATGCTATTCCTGATAAATCTTTCAAAGAAAAATTAGCTTCATGGTTAATAAAATCGTCTATGAAAAGCAAATTGATGTTAGGTGCCGGTAATTAATAACAACATGGAATCTATTTATTATTCTCCAAAAGGATACTGGCGGGGTAACGCTGCAATCAATAAACTCGCTAGCGCCGCAAAAGTGAAAAAGGCCACTGCGGCTAATTGGTTATCCAAACAAGCTATATGGCAAATTTATCTACCAGCGCCTAAACAAATTAATTACTCGCATTTTGATGTGACTGTCTCTAATGAAGTTCATCAGGCTGATATATTATATTTGCCACATGATCGTGGTTACAAATACGCGCTAACCGTAGTTGATGTTGCGAGTCGATACAAACAAGCAGAACCGCTGAAAACAAAATCATCAACTGAAGTAGCTTCTGCATTTGAAAGGATTTATCGACAAGGCCCACTACGCTGGCCAAATCTATTGCAGGTTGATCCTGGCAAGGAATTTCAAGGCGCTGTTTTATTAGCGATGAAACATCATAATGTCACCATACGACGAGGGCATACTGCGTTACATCGCGATCAGGCAATTGTAGAACGATTTAATCGGACTCTTGCAGAGCGGTTATTTGGATATCAATACGCGAAGGAGTTTATTCAGGATAAAAGATCCCGTGAATGGGTTAAGAGATTACCAGCTGTGATTACCGCACTGAATAACGAGATTACTCGAACAATTAACATGAAACCTATCAACGCGATTAGGAAAGCGTCTATACCAGAAATGGAAATCCATGGGATTTCACAAAAAGATTTCAAAGAACCAATTCTTGGTAGTAATATCACTGTTTGGTATTTATATGAACCAGGAGAGCTGGAAGGTGGCACAAAAAGGGCTACTGATCCTATTTGGAGTGTTACTGCACACAATATATCTACTATAACACGATCAACTGGTAGACCTCCAATCTATAAATTGGATTCAACTGCCCCTCAGCGGGGTTTTACACGCGAACAACTCCAAGTGATTCCTGACGATACTCAATTACCACCACAGGGTCTTAACTAGCGCCGTTGCGTCTATTGCACTCAAGACAAGTCAACATCACATTGTTTCTGACATGACCGAGACTGTTATTTTTTCTGTCTACGGTAAATTGGCGAGGATCCTTATCCGAATACTGCCAACGCATTATACAATTGCAACTTGCGCAGTGATTATTCTGTTGTTTCTTCAAAGTGATTATTAATCCAGCATCAATGTCAAATTCTCGTTGTTTTTTTTTTGTCTTGTTGTTTGTAACCGAAGAGTTTTTTATCAATAATTTTAACATCAATATCATCCATTGTTGTGTCATTATCATCGCCACCAATGATTTCATCATCGAAAACAATTCTTCGAAGTTGATTTATTTTTCGTACTCTGGATACTGCAAGATAGACTAAATTTGACCATTCGATGCGATTATCTACCATCCAAACAATTGTATCCGATATAGTCAGTCCCTGTGAAGAATGTATCGTCGCTGCGTATCCTAGCGTCCACGGGGATTTATTAGCACGCAATGCATCTTCAACGACGCTGATATCAACCAGCACAATATCATTTAATACGAGAATTTGTTTTTCACGCTGTCCTGGAATATCAACTTCGATATTCTGTTTTCGTGTATCCGAAGGCCTATAACAAAGAGGTACTGGAAGTACGGCAAATTTTTCTTTATGCAATTCAAATAACTTCATCTGAAGTGTGTCTCTGACAATTTTTCTACTTGCAATTATCAAATCGTTTGTTCTCCATGTTTCCCAAAAATCATTCATTGGAGTCTCTGAAATCACTTCACGCGCTATTTCGCATTGGATTTTATCCGGTTGTAATCTAATTAGCGCTTTGAATTCTCGTAATCGTTCATCAATTGATCTATAATCAGTGTTAATTTCTTCATAATAGTCTACAAAACCCTTTAGCCATTCATGTGGGGATGCACCGACAAATAGTGGTGGTTGGTCGTGATCACCGCACATGACGACTTTTGTGTTTTTGTTTAACAACCACTCGAGAAATGTTTGTAATACATCTAATGACACTGTGCATATTTCATCCCAAATTATAATTTCAGGAATGAATTTATCACCCATTCGATCACGAGTCCATTTGTCACCCTTCCATCGAAAGAAACTGTGATAGGTACAGGCATTTACCCCTCGTTGTTTCATCTCTCTGGCGAGTCTGTGAGTTGGTGTTAGTACAATCATGTTTGACCGACGAAATAATTCGATTGCACGAGTTGTCTTTCCTGACCCACCACAGCCGTTTAAATAAACTGTCCTGTATCTACAGATTGGATCAGATACTGGTGGTGCATTAGAAAATTCTGATTGAATTTCAATACGGTTAAAACAAAGATATTTATCATCCATGGCAACGTCTGCGGATTCACAATACTCATTTAGTGTTTCCTTTTTAAATCTCCAACGTCTCCAATTTTTTCGGGATCTGTGAAAGCCGCTACAGCTGATTTGTATTCACTGTGGATATACATCGAATCAGTGGCTACTCTAACCGCGGTATCTGGAAATCTATTTATCATCGAAAATAGATTAATACAAGCATAGGCTAACATAGATGATCTCAAATGTGTGTACTGGGAATTATATCCATCACAGTAGGTAACAACCGTACCTAATTTCTCACCATTGGATAGAAAAGCATCCTTACGGGATACAAGTTTTCCCTGTTTCGTTAAATCCGTTACAATAAAATCGTATTCAGCGACGTCTATGATCAACCGCGAAGAGTATTTTGCATTGTCGTATCTTCCACCTTGGGTAAATTTACCAATTATTCTTCGTCCAAAATCTTTTGCTTGTTCTTTTTTAATTTCAAATAACTGCATAGACAAATTCATGATTTGTTCTTCATTGAAATCAGGAAATTGTTTTCGCTGTTCGCTAATTATTCTATCTAGATCGGGTTGTGGTAGCCAAACTTCTTTCTGAGCTCGATAGGATATAATCGCTTCACTGACAATTAACGATATTAGCATACCACAATCGATCATATATCTCAATAACACTATTGGCATCCAGGCCTTTTCAGATAGGTGTCTACCAAGCCAAACATAGCTACACGGATGTAACCCTGTAGCTAATTCGAATGATATTACACGAGCGAATCCAGTTAAATCAAACTCAGGCAATGGACCATTAATCGCAACACGAGTCATTTCATGCGTGGGGTGTCCAAATCGTTTAAAATAGTTACTACATTCTCCATACCCGAGAAAACTTCCAGGATAACACGCGGATATATCAATTGAAATCATACCATCACGTGAGTATTTTGTATTCCACAGTCCTCCATGACCAAATTTGACGTAACTCAATTTAACGTCCTCGAGAAAATCACGTCGTGTTGGACGCCATGAGTTTTTTTCTCTTGCAAAGTGAGCTACCACTGATGGAATAGTAAAACTATCCGTTAATAGTTTTTCATGGAAACTCTCCGGTGAAAAATCATTTGCAATTTTTCTCATTCTAATATCTAACTCTTCAACGCGATATAATTCACCATTTGGTCTTACAAATTGATCGAATCCTATTTCGGGATCTTCATCACTTCTAAGTAACCACACTGACACAGGATCATCCTTACACAGCGTATGAATAGCATCGAATAATTTCTCATTATAAAAAACATCCCCGACGAACTCCTTGGGGATATATTTCACGGTTCTATCTCGTGGAAATATTGTTACTGCAGGTGTCCACGCGTGTTCGTTATGATCAATAATTTCAATTGGCGCTCCTCGCGATTGATATTTCGGTTCGTATAATACTTCTCCGGTTATTGTCGTTACTGATATTGGGAATTGTAATGATGCTTCTAATTTAGCTATATCAGAAATCTTTGCACCGTGCTGTTTCACTGTTAGTTCCCATTCGGTTATTTTCTTACGTCGCAGATCAGTTAGTAGTTTATTTCCTCGTGATGCATTTGTGAAGTGTTCCATTATCCGTGTTGCTACACAATTGAGCCTTGACGAAGTCAACGGTGAATATTTCATAGGAGCTAGTTTTGCAATATTGGGTTTATCATTTAGCGGATATATTCCATAAACAACTGCTGTTACAGGATAAGATCTCTCGTAGTATGGTTTGTCGATTCCAGTTAGAATTCCTGGTTTGGAATCTCTACTCAGTGTAATCGTTTTTTTATTCCTGAGGATTGGTTCAAATTTATCCTTGATAATCCATTTGCCTTCGACTTCGGTAATGAATTTTATCCTGAAAAAATACTTCTGTTGAGAATTGCTTTGCAATGATTTCCAACCCGCTGGCTCGCCAAGGTGTGAAATCACCTCAGTTGCTCTTTCATCGTTCATAGTAGCATCGATGATGGGTACATTGACATCTTCATCAATAATTCGAAATGTCGACCAACAATGTGCTGCACCGTCTCGGTAGAATTCATTAAAACACTCCCTGATTTTACCCAGTATAGTTCTATCACCGATTAGACGTTTTGATGTATCAGAGACTTTATCGAGATTGAATTTAGCATTTTTCCAGGGCTTAATTTTCGATAATCTCTTGAACTCCTTATCGAGATTCAATTTAGCATTTTTCCAGGGTTTAAATTTTAATAATCTCTTGAACTCCTTCATGTTACCGTCCACTAGACGTTTTTTTGGTTTATCGTTACCGTCCACTAGACGTTTTTTTGGTTTATCGAGATTAAATCTAGAACTAATTTTTAATAATCTCTTAAACTCTTTCATGTTACCGTCCACTAGACGTTTTTTTGGTTTATCGAGATTAAATCTAGGACTAATTTTTAATAATCTCTTAAACTCTTTCATGTTACCATCCACTAGACGTTTTTTTGGTTTATCGAGATTAAATCTAGGACTAATTTTTAATAATCTCTTAAACTCCTTATCAGGATTGAATTGAGCATTTTTCCAAGGCTTAATTTTCGATAATCTCTCAAACTTTTTCATACTATAATTAAAACAAGCATTTAAATGAAAGATTTATATATAATGAATCACTGCAAATGGCTCATGATTGGATCAACGACTCCGTGTAACAAATCATGCAGAAAGGAATTCTGTGGGTATCATATGCAAAGCTTTCGTCGTGGAAGCCTTGGTCCATTACCCTGCATACGATGTGGGGTTGGGGTCAGGGGGGAATCGCAGTTAAGTCTGAGTTGCGGTGGTAAACGATATAGGGAATTGAAGCGTTATTATGACAAAAGAATAAAAAATGGACAATCAATCAGATATTATGACCCTGAAAAAGTCCTTGACTCTGACAACGTCAAGGATAAAGTCATAAGAACCCCCCAAGACTACATCGAAAGATTTTCCAAAGATGTAATCATTAGACCAAACAATGAATTAGACAAATAGTATTAGTATATAAATGAACCAAGAATTCAGACCCCACCCTCTGATTACAAATTATGAAGCATCCAGTGATGTTACTGTCAGAAACCGTAGACTGAAGAAACCAGTTGGTACTGTGAATAATCAGGGGTATTTGATATTTTCTGTTATGGGGGGGGGGAAGAAAATAAAACTTATCTCAATCATCGTTTCGTGTTTGAATGTTTCCAGGGATTGATCAAGGATGATTCTGTTATTGATCATAAGGATTCTAATCCAAAGAATAATTCTTTATCAAATCTGCAAGCTGTTATACAAAGTGAGAATACCAAACGAGGAAAGACTGGTACTTGCTCAAAAAAAGCGAGACCCGTAAAATCTTTGAATACAACAACTAACGAAGAAAAAATATTTCAATCGATATATGAAGCCAGTGGGTACTTCAATATTTGTAGAGCCTCAGTACGATTTGTTGCAGAGGGGGTTTATCGATCTGCCATTTCAAAAAAGAACGGACAGAAAATTAAATTTAGTTATGTCTGATGCGTCATATTTTTCATTTAGAAATATATAATTGTTATAGAATAATGAATTCTGAAAAAAATGAATAGCATTATTGATGAAATTTCAAAATTGAAAAGTCAGGATATCAAACTATCAGATGGTTTAAATCCTGATCAAATCATGTTAGATTTTCAAGATATAGAATACGGAGTTAACACTAACAAATATATGCTGCCGAAGAAATACGTGCTAATCAAGAGAATTCAGAATTCTATTCGAGACTCTCTTTCATTTTCCAGTGACGTAAGTGCGTTCGTTCCGTTATTTACTATCGTAGAGGGAATACGAAAAGAATTAGGTAGGGAACACGAATTGAAAAAAGAGGTTAATTCTAAAGTTAGAAACCTACGAGCGTTAATTCAAGAAAATGAACAATTTTGACCGTGACCGACCCTCAAAGAGATTTTGTCATTTTTTGATTGTGACCGACCCTCAAAGAGATTTTGTCATTTTATTTAGCATTGTTTGATTGAAAACAACAAAATCAGTGAATAAAAAATATTTCACACACACTGAATAAAAAATCGATAGGCCGTTAATGGATGTTTTAGTCGATATGATGGTTCCGATTGATCAAATGTCAAATGGCGCAAGTGTGATATTAATTATTTTATATACAATTTCCACACTTGCGCCATCACTGATAACGCCCTTAAAACGCTTCCATGATTGTGTTAAAAATCATCCGAAGTGTCGAATTAACTGAAAATTGTTTTGCAATTGAAAAATTGTTTGCGATTTCAAATAATGGTCAATGAAGCATTAACGACCTGATTGGCTCGTGAACGACTAGATGCAATCAAGAGATTTATACCAATTCGCGACTCTGTCAGGAATAAACTGCAAGCTAGACAGAGTCTTCAGACTGACTTTTCTACTGATACAAAACAGTTATTTAAACCGTTAATTAGCGCAACTGAGGATGTAACAGTAGAAATTTCTAAACAAGGAAAACAACAAAAAGAGTCTTTTCTCCCTGTGTTAGAAAAAATAGCAAAGAGAACTAAACAAACAAAAAAATCCTTGAAAACACTTCCTCAGGATATATCAACCGCTTCAGAACAACAACGAGAACTTCAAGAAGATATCCCCCCACCTAAATTTCAAGAAGAAGGGGAGGATACTACTAGTGGACGAGTTGCATTTAATGAAAAATTTCTTCCCGGTAAATTAGATGAATTGAAAAATAAAAAATTTGATTCTATGGAAGAATTAGCCGAATTTGTCACTAGGATTTTTCATCAGAGAAGAAAATATATCCACGGTGATTATAATCTCCCTCCTAAAAAAGATTGGTATAAGGGGTTATATCGTATACTATCAGATTCATCTCAAGCAAGAGAAGATGATAAAACATTTCAGGAGTATATAACAGCAATAAAAAAAGCTGAATCATCTATAGGGGAGCAATCAGATACCGGATTTCTTAGACTACCAGAACAATCAAAATTTATTGATATAACACAATCCCCCAACAGATGAAAATAACGAGAGAAGCTGATCTTGAAAAGGGTGCAACCGGTATCACTAAAAAAACAAAGAATTTTCAAAAACAGGCAGTGGTTTAGTTGGAAATTCTTCGGGTTTCTGTCCTGGTAGTGTTCTCAGTGATATATCACGATTAGAAGTTCTTGTACGAGGTTTCCGAGCTGGAAATAACTCACCGGAAATAATTAATGAAGCAGCTGATATCTGTAGACGATTATTTCAAGGCGGTATCATAGATATCAGCACATATCGAGATTTCATTGGCGAGTTAGTGGAAGATTATCACAGTGATTAATCACCGAGACTGAATAAAAACGCTAGCGTTTCCAATTGATACATTGTTTTACAATTGAAAAATGGTTTCTGATTTCAAATAATGATCATACACTACAATCATGATAAACCAACCCCCGTCTATGTAGTTAATTCACGGTTTCCAGTTTATAGAGCATACTATGGTGATGGTTTAGGTAATACCATTGCTGGGTTATTTGCAAGAATGGCTCCAAAAGTGATGCCGTTAGCTAAACAATTATCAATGAAAGCAATTGATGTTATTCGTGATAAGGGTATCAGTGCTGTTGGAGATCTTGCCGGAAAAGCGTTTTCAGCCGCAAAGGATAAAATAACATCATTGGTGCGACAAAAAAAGAAACCGTTACTGTCTACCGCGGAAATGCCTGCACGGGTTAGTAAAATTATAAATAACGCAGTAGACGAAAAACTAGCGTCGTTGATAACTCCCGACCAAAGCAATATTGCAAATATGATAGCAGGGAGTGATTTTAAAAAACTACGTCGATGAAAATCGTTTACGATTTCACGATTTAGACTCTGATAAATAGAATAAAATGTTCAAAAGGTCACCTGATCCAGCGTTTGATATAGACGCCCCAGTTGGCAAGGATGATTCTGTACGCGATTATCAATATTACGCCTATCATGCAATAGACTCAAATTGTCGATCGCGAATTGAACTTCAAGTCCATGATACTAGTAAATACTTTCAACCCGCTGAAGCGTTTATTGAAATCGAAGGTGAAATTGTAATAGACGATGCAGCTCATAATGATCCAACATATCCACTTGATACTCAAGTCGGGTTTGTCAATAATGGTATCATGGCGCTATTTGAGAGTGCTAGATATCTCATTGATGGAAAAGAAATTGAGTCGATAGATCGTGATGTTGATGTGGCTACAACAATAATCGGGTTAGCGAGATATTCTGATGATTATACAAGATCAGCAGGACCTTCTATGATGTTTGCAAAGGATAATAAAAATACCGCTGGAGGAAATCAATTTGTTGTAAGACGACCAAAGAATAATGCTGACACCGCTAATATTGATGCCGAAGATATGATTATAAACAACGATGTTAATTTCAATCTAGGAGCTGCAACACGTATTTCAATGTTGCAAGGAGCGCGTAAATCATTTTCATGCGCTATTCCACTGCATCATATATTTGGATTCTGTAGAAATGTACGAAAAGGTATCTACGGGGCGAAGCATACAGTAGCACTCGTGCGAAAGGGTGATGATAATGACGCAATCTGGAGGATTCCAGCGGATGTTGCGAATCCAAATGCTGATGCCGGTAAAGTCAAATTAACAAAAATATCATTGTGGATGCCAATGTTGACTCCATCAATCACCGCAGAAGGACGATTACTATCATTTATGGATCAAGGAGGAAAATCATTACTAAGTTGGTTAACCGTGAGTACAGATGTTAAACAATCAAATCTGAACGGGTTATTCACTTGGAACCTAGCATCAAAACAAGGCGTTTCTGCGCCACGTCATATATTTGTAGTGTTACAGGATAACACACGAGTTGGCGATCAACGTTTCAGTCATATGATATTTGATCAATTAGGTGTTAAGGACGTCTCACTGAGAATAAACGGCCAGCAGGAACCATCCGAGGATGTACAACTCGATTACGGTCAGAATCATATTGCTCGCGTGTATCATCGTCTGTTGTCGTTTATGGCACGTGATCAAAATGTCGATACTGGTCTGCAAATATCACAATAAAAATCTGTATCCGATCTATTACTTCTCACTGGAACATCTCGATTTGATGAGACAATCCGTCGTTGATATACACTTTAGGGCTAATATAACCCGTCCTGGTGCTATTGCTAATTACAGAGCGGTTGCTGTCATTCTCAGCGACAAATCAATGCTATTTGAAGGTGTTGGAGGAAGAATGAGAGTGGTAGATGCGCCAGTAGAAAATCTATGATTGAAAATCCTTCGGATTTTTCCAAAAACATGTAATCAAATTAGATCAATCTGTTATGTATAATGTCGTATAATAATATCAATGTGTCGTTGACACCTGGTCAATTAAAAAAATTGCAATCCAAATCAACTAAGCAATGTGGAACCACAATTACGCTAAAACCCAATCAAATGACTGGCGGGGCGAATAAATTATCGCTGACAACTCGTCAAGTAAAACATTTCAATGATGCACTTGTAGCAAAAAAAGGTGTTCAGGTTACTCTTTCTGCAAGCGCGATTAAAAACATGGAAAAGGCTGGTGGTATATTCCCGCTGTTAGGGTTGATTCCAGGGTTGATTGCCGCAGCGGCCCCAGCGGTAGCTAAAGTGGCAGCGTTAGGGGCTATTGGAACCGCGGCAGGAATGGCACTAAAGAAAGCAACGGGGAAGGGGTATAAAAAAAAGGGAAAGGGTCTAAGACTACCAGGAACCCCGTATTCGTGGTACAGCGGAAAAGGTCTAAGACTAGGACCGGTTTATTAACTCGGGAACCGATGGTTCTGGAATCTTTGATTCCTATGTCCAATTTTGATTTAATTGATGCTGCTAAAAAACTCGCCATAAAAAACTTCAGAGGTGTTTTTATGAAGGATCAATTACCGACACAACCCAACAGCGTTGAAACCGGTATCATTAATCTCGATAACAGCACCGGACCTGGTACTCACTGGGTTGCATACGCTATTGATTCACATGGGATTGTCTATTTTGATTCATATGGATTAGCACCGCCGAAGGAATTCATGCGTTATATAAAAACTTTTCCAATGAAGACTTGGTATTCTACGCTACCAACACAACAAATGAATGATCCACCAATATGCGGCAGCTAAGTATTAAATGTTCTTGATGCTATTTCTAACTTCTTGGGTAACCCAAGGAGGAAACCACCTCATGTTGTCGTAAATGAATACACCAGCTGGAAATCGAAACGATTTTAGAGAGAGAGAGAGAGTTTTACAATAACATGATTGATATTTGGGGAAGACCTCTGAAACCCAAACCCGATGACACTGCAACCGATGCAGGATATATCAAGGATATAAAAAAAAAATTAAAGATGAAATCGCTGAGACGTTAAATTTAACAAATGTTGATCCCAATGAAATAGTGGTATTTCAAGATCTCCAGGGTAAATTGAAAAGTAGTAATGTGTCGTTGGATGATATTTTGGTTAAACAACGAGACGCAATCGAGGATACTATCGTGTTATTTTCCGATCAGGGTAAATTGAAAACCAGTAATATATCCGCGGACGACATTTTGATACGACAACATGACGCCGCTGAAAACTCTATTGCGCTGTATTCCAGCGGCGGGCGACTTAAACCAGGCGCACTTGTGTCTACGATCACCGACGCAATTGCCGCCCACGGCCTTGATCTGGATGATTATATACGAGGTTATAATACTTTTCGCAAAAATGTCATACATAAATTCTTTGGAACCCCGCTTGTGGTTGGCATGACTCTCGCTGAAATTAAAAATTTTCTATCGCTATTCTTTTTTAACAAGGACGCGGGGAGGGTGATGAATGAAAATGAAATCAAGGCAAATTATCTTGATATGTACAATGATATTTCTAAACTAATAGAAAATTTTGAAAAGGTACAAAAACCCACTAACGACGTCGTTGTTAAGTTTTTTGGAACTCAGCTTGTGGCAGGCATGACTCTCGCTGAAATCAATGAGTTTATTGGCAAGCATACTCACAATGCCTACATCGCTAATAGTTTCTTTGGTGTCCCGGCTACATCTACAATGACTCTCAAAGATATTAATATGTTAATGGTGAGACAAACAACACTTAATACCATCGTTGATAAATTTTTAGGGAGAACACCTGTTTCTGAAACCACATCGTTGACAGGTCCGACTCTCGCTGAAGTTAAAAAAGCTATTGACGAACAAAAATGCATCAGCGAAATGGCTAAAAATTTCTTTGAGGGCTCTGAAAGCTACAATATCACGACGACATATTCTCAACTCAACGGGAATTATCTAACCTCAACGGGCATTGGAGCCAACCTCCTTTTGATTTCATTTTTTAAACGCCGCGATGAAACGATGATGAAATATACCGAAATCGAAAAAAACTATCTCGACGTTTACGACGATATTCTTAAACTAAAAGGAAAATCTGAAAGGGTAAAGCATGGGGTCTTTGATTGGGTAAAAAACTCTAATGCTAAATTGAAAGTCAATATCGAGAAGTGGCCCCATGGTATCTACAGGATGAAGTTAATCTCTAACAAGCAATTTGATATCATCGTGAGCGGTAAAACCTACTTTGGTGGCACCGCGACAGTACTTATCGCGGGGAGAGAAGAAGAATTTGAGATTGTCGCGGTTGATAACACCATTAGAAAAGAAATAACCTGGTGCTTAGAATTTATATGCGAAGTAAATAACTAAATTGAAAGGAAAATCCTTTGGATTTCACAATTGAAAACAGTAGCGTTTTTAAAATAAAAATGATTTCATCAACGCAATGTCGCTATTATCAGGTCAGAGAATTTCAAACTAGACTCAAAACCCTCGCCGAGGAGTATCAAATAAAAATTAAAAAATACCGACGAAGAATCACCGCAATTGATATTACTATGTACTCGGTGTCAAGCGTTCTCGCTGGCGCCGGAATAATACTTGCATCGGTTACAATGATTGCCCCGGTCGTAGTTCCAATTTGCATTTCTGCGGTGGCTACAATCGTGGGTATATCAACCGGGATAACAAAAAAGATATCATCATGCAGCCAGAGTAAACTGCAAGATTACTTAATTCAATTTCATGTTGTATCAACCGCGTACTCGCAATTATCCTCGATGATATCGTCGTCACTCGATAATACAATTATATCAGATAGTGAGTTCTCAGCGATGCTCAGTATTTTTGATTCCGCGATATCGAAATTAGAGCGACAACAACAGTATAATAATAATGACAACACCGATGGAACTGAAGAACACAAACCCAAAAACCAGAATGATCTCAATAACCTCAACGATATCAGATACTGAGTTCTCAGTGATGGTCAGTATTTATGATTCCGAGATATCAAAATTAGAGCGACAACATGAGTATAGCAACGATGACAACACCGATGGAATTACTTCAACGAATAGTGGAGAACACGAACCCAGTACAAACAAGTATGATATCAATAACATCGACGAAACCCGAGTTTAGTGTGAATTTCCCTAGCCCAGTCCCCGTGAAGGAGATAGCGCTAGCAAAAGTACGAGTGTATCACAGTTGGCCTAATATTAGATCAAAATCATTTGGTGGTCAACAACCGAATAATTCACTGGTGTTCGCGAATAAGAATAAACCAGACGGGACTCCAGACTGGAACGTCGTTTCAATACCAACAGGGTCATATCAAATTGAACAAATCAATGATGAATTCGCTCGTAGAATAAAATCCATTACTGGAAAAGAATCAAAAATCGCTATAACGGTTCATGAACCGACGCTATCGTCTGCCATTGAAATAAGCACAGAAGGATACGTCGTAGATATCTACCAGAGTTCTATTAGAACCGTACTAGGATGGCCTGAATTACCACCCGGGGGAAAAACCGTTGATATACCCGAACCACAAAAAACTGATTATGTCACCGACAGGATAAAACCTGATAATCCAATAAAAAGTTATAGAGATCACCGAGTCACTATAGATTTTTTTGGTCTCGGATACCAAGCAACTGGGGAAGAGAAGGAAGGGGAAAGAATAGAGGGACATCATTTTATTGACAAACCTAAAATCGTTAAAAATTTCACAGCAATGAATAATGATTTTTCACTGTTGTTAATATCTCTTAAATCTGGCTCTCTCACCCGAGATGAATTTATCAGCGTCGTAGAAACATGCAATAAAATTATCGACGATATGGAAACATTTAATTTGAAAATTATTCAGGATATATTAGATGACGATAATCCCCTATCGAGAACAACATTTGCATCAAACCTTAGTATCCCCGTCAAGGATATTCCAACAGTCAAACTACCAGGATATAACGTACCAGAACTAAAAAAACTTCTCAGTGACACCATCGATGTTGGTTTTAAAATAATTCATGATGCATGGAGAAAAACAGCATCATCGGAAATAAAAATCCTCAAACATAATAATGACCCAGACGGTGGCGGCAGACATATCGCTCCGTTCAACGTGAATATATCCTCAGTGATTGCGCTCAATTTAGTATGCGATGTTATCGAAGGAAGCTATCAAATTAATCTCGAACGATCAAATCAAGCTCAGCAAGGATACATTCTATACTCATTTGCACCAATAGCCCCTCCAGGATTTTTAATAATTGAGTCTCCGGTTAATCCAGTCTATATGCGGTGTCATAATGATTCGCTAACCAGAATTAATTTCAAACTCACTGACCAGTCCAATAATCTGATTGATCTACAAGAGGAGGTGTTAGCGATTAGTTTGTTTGTGAAGTCCTAAAAGGATTTCCGTCCTGTAACACGATATCGTATCGGACTCGATCAAATATTCGGTTGAAATCATTTATTATTTTTGTTAACCAGAACTGAAAATTTCAGCAGCAGAGAGGGTGATGACCACATCGTTGCGACCAAAATCGTATAGTCTCCGTTTACTAAATGGAGACTTATTTTTTTTTTGGTTAAAATGAGATTCGTAGGAAGCCTTATTTTTGCTTGAAAACGTGGTCTGTTCACCCTCTCTGCTGCTATTATACTCACTGGACTTCCGTTAGTTTTGAATAGGTATATATACATATATTCACATCAATTACTCAACTCACAATCTAGCTTTAGCCACTTCATTATTGGTCCAGAAATTTTTCAAACTCCATTAAATTGAAAAGTAAAAATTTTTAAATTTGCGAATCGTCATGATCAAGCCTAAATTTATCAGTAAAAGACACATACTTCATGTCAGTGTCCATTTATAAATGGACAACCTATTTTTTCCCCAATGGAATTGTTTTATTTTTATTTATTTTATTATTTTATTTTTTTCCCCAATGGAATTGTTTTATTTGAGGGCAATAATTTGTGAGACGTTCCCATTCACAGTCATTTAATGTATTTTCCTTAAATTCAAGTCCGTCTTGTTCACAAAGTAATGTGACTATGGAAAGCTACACAACACATTAAGGCATCACACAGAACATGTAATATCCAACATGCAACAATTTGCTCATCTCCGTCAACAGAACTGAATAATTGTTAAGGCTTCCACAACATACGTGTCACAGTAAAAGTCAAGAAATGATTCGATTACGCCTTAGAACGATTTGGCCATGTTTTGTTTATAATGTCATAACGTGAAATGATGTCTCTACTACTAGGCAGATTTGAAACGTTGCGAACTTTTGAATTGTTACAAGTTGCTAATAAGGGTAAAGCTTAGTAGAATGTATCTATAGATTTAATTATGTACCTGCTTTTATGACCAGTTTGGTTTCATTGTATATGTCTCTAAGTATATATATAAGTATGTATGTGCGCATGGTGGATCCGTGAAGGGTGGGCGTGGCCAACACATGTGGGCTAACCTCATTCATGAAAACTGTCTGCTGTCTGTACGTATGTGTATGCTGGTATTGTTGATCCATGAAGGGTGTGAGCGTCCGATACAAGTGTGGGCCAATCAAAGAAATCTGGATAACTGTGTGGTATGTCAGTGGAAACATTTGTATAGTTTTTAACATATATACATATATATGTACCATACTGCTGTACATTATCGAGTCGCATTTTTGTTCCATTTGATTGTTTCATTTGAGTACAATATGAGTCATTGAGATTACATGAGATTATTTTAATCTTTTTTCATTCCAGAACATTATTTGAATCTCACTTTCATTGTACTAAATAACATGAGATTATTTGAATCTTACCGTCATACATTTGAATATATGAATTACTTTTGTTTTCATATTTGTGAATGTTTTGATGGTGTAATATAATGAGATGTATGCTTCTAGCGAGCATGAAAAAATCACTATATATGTAGAATATACATCGTTTTATTAATCCATACCATAAATTTACATCTTTCATCCCATTGTGCTGAATTGTCATTTTATGTAAGTATTCCTTCAGGTCTATAATGTTACATTCTTGAAAATTTAAGTTTGGGCTCTCAATTTTATCAATAATTAATTTTGAATAATTTAACTGTGTTTTCGTGAACGATATTTTTTAGCAGGAAAATATATCACACCTTTTGTATACCATTCAGTTATCTCCCTTACACCATATGTGAAATTGCAATAGCTATAACTCGGTTTCAGGTTTACTGCGAAGTATAAATCTTGATGCAAATTTAAGTAGTGATTTCTCAGAATAAATTGTACAAGTTTTAAAAATTGTTGTAGTGATTATTGTCTGTGGGATTTTTTAATTGGGCCATGATCGTTCATTTTGTATAGGACTAATTGAAACAATAATTGTGTTAATTTTATGTGTAGAACTAATTGAACAGATATAGATCCAGATACTGATACACCTGATGGTTTGGTGCTTGTAAGGGATGATCTAAAGAAAGTGTATTAGGACTGTCCTTGAACATATGGAGCAGCGCTTCAACAGATTGTCACACGTAAGTTGATAAATTGCTCTTCTCATTTTTCGCTATTCTGCCTTTAGCAGCAGGGCGGACGAACAGACGAACTTGTGTAAGGTCCCATTTGCTAAACTAAGGCTTTTTACAAAAAATAAAAAATAAACAAATAACGTCAATAACACTAAACTAAAGGCTCTAACTTTCCGAGAGTTTCTCTAATTGGGTTAGCTATTTTTGTGACTATCGTTTTAATATTTTTCTAAATGTATGTAGGCGCTGTTTACTCCAATGACCTCTTATTCCTCCTTGCCGTTATGAATTAAATCATTGTTATATATCACTCTCTTATCTAAAACGTTCATCAAGACCAATTCTGGAGGCCCTGAGTGACCGAGTGGTGTAAAGCGCTGTCCGTTATGGATCACTGCCATCTCACCTCTGTCTGCGTGAGTTCGAGTCTAAGATTCGGCTAATGTAGTTATGTGAGAAAGTTTGCCAGTAGCTTCTCGTGGGTTGGTGGTTCTTTCCGGGGGTTTTCAGGGTTCTTCCTCCACCATTAATACTGGCCGCCAGGTATAGCCTATATATGGAATCTATTTACTATTCTCCAAAAGGATACTGGCGGGGTAGCGCTGCAATCGATAAACTCGCTAGCGCTGCAAAAGTAAAAAAGGCCACAGCGGCTAATTGGTTATCCAAACAAGCTATATGGCAAATTTATCTACCAGCGCCTAAACAAATTAATTTCTCGCATTTTGATGTGACTGTCCCTAATGAAGTTCATATATTATATTTGCCACATGATCGTGGTTGCAAATACGCTTTGACCGTAGTTGATGTTGCGAGTCGATACAAAGAAGCAGAGCCGCTGAAAACAAAATCATCAACTGAAGTCGCTTCTGCATTTGAAAGGATTTACCGAAAGGGTCCTCTGAGTTGGCCAAATCTATTGCAGGTTGATCCTGGCAAGGAATTTCAAGGCGCTGTTTTATCAGCGATGAAACATCATAATGTCACCATACGACGAGGGCATACTGCGTTACATCGCGATCAGGCAATTGTAGAACGATTTAATCGGACTCTTGCTGAGCGGTTATTTGGATATCAATACGCGAAGGAGTTTATTCAGGATAAAAGATCCCGTGAATGGGTCAAAAGGTTACCAGCTGTGATTACCGCACTGAATAATGAGATTACTACAACAATTAATTTGAAACCTATCAACGCGATTAAAAAGAAGTCTATACCTAAAATGGAAATTCATGGGATTTCACAAAAAGATTTCAAAGAACTAATTCTTGGTAGTAATGTCACTGTTAGGTATTTATACGAACCAGGAGAGTTGGAAGGTGGCACAAAAAGGGCTACTGATCCTTTTTGGAGTGTTACTGCACACAAGATATCTACTATAACACGATCAACTGGTAGACTTCCAATCTATAAATTGGATTCAACTGCCCCTCAGCGGGGTTTTACACGCGAACAACTCCAAGTGATTCCTGACGATACTCAATTACCACCACAGGGTCTTAGCTTGCACCGTTGCGTCTATTGCACTCAAGACAAGTCAACATCACATTGTTTCTGACATGACCGAGACTGTTATTTTTTCTGTCTACGGTAAATTGGCGAGGATCTTTATCCGAATAACGCCAACGCATTATACAATTGCAACTTGCGCAGTGATTATTCTGTTGTTTCTTCAAAGTGATTATTAATCCAGCATCAATGTCAAATTCTCGTTGTTTTGTTTTGTCTTGTTGTTTGTAACAGGAGAGTTTTTTATCAATAATTTTAACATCAATATCATCCATTGTTGAGTCATTATCATCGCCTGACTCTGTCAGGACAATTCTTCGAAGTTGATTTATTTTTCGTACTCTGGATACTGCAAGATAGACTAAATTTGACCATTCGATGCGATTATCTACCATCTAAACAATTATATCAGATATAGTTAATCCCTGCGAAGAATGTATCGTCGCTGCGTATCCTAGCTTCCACGGGGATTTATTAGCACGCAATGCATCTTCAACGACGCTGATATCAACCAGCACAATATCATTTAATACGAGAATTTGTTTTTCACGCTGTCCTGGAATATCAACTTCTATATTCTGCTTTCGTGTATCCGAAGGCCTATAACAAAGAGGTACTAGAAGTACGGCAAATTTGTCTTTATGCAATTCAAATAACTTCATCTGAAGTGTGTCTCTGACAATTTTTCTACTTGCAATTATCAAATCGTTTGGTCTCCATGTTTCCCAAAAATCATTCATTGGAGTCTCTGAAATCACTTCACGCGCTATTTCACATTGGATTTTATCCGGTTGTAATCAAATTAGCGCTTTGAATTCTCGTAATCGTTCATCAATTGATCTATAATCAGTGTTAATTTCTTCATAATAGTCTACAAAACCCTTTAGCCACTCATGTGGGGATGCACCGACAAATGGTGGTGGTTGGCCGTGATCACCGCACATGACGACTTTTGTGGTTTTGTTTAACAACCATTCAAGAAATGTTTGTAATACATCTAATGACACTGTGCATATTTCATCCCAAATTATAATTTCAGGAATGAATTTATCACCCATTCGCTCAGGAGTCCATTTGTCACCCTTCCATCGAAAGAAGCTGTGATAAGTACAGGCATTTACCCCTGGTTGTTTCATCTCTCTGGCGAGTCTGTGAGTTGGTGTTAGCACAATCATGTTTGACCGATGAAATAATTCGATTGCACGAGTTGTCTTTCCTGACCCACCACAACCGTTTAAATAAACTGTCTTATATCTACATATTGGATCAGATACCGGTGGTGCATTAGAAAATTCTGATTGAATTTCAATACGGTTACAACAAAGATATTTATCATCCATGGCAACGTCTGCGGATTCACAATACTCATGTAGTGTTTCCTTTTTAAATCGCCAACGCCCCCACGCTTCCTCGGGATCTGTGAATGCCGCTACAGCTGATTTGTATTCACTGTGTGTATACATCGAATCAGTGGCTACTCTAACCGCGGTATTAGGAAATCTATTTATCATCGAAAATAGATTAATACAAGCATAGGCTAGCATAGAACTTCTCAAATGTGTGTACTGGGAATTATATCCATCACAGTAGGTAACAACCGTACCTAATTTCTCGCCATTAGATAGAAAAGCATCCTTACGGGATACAAGTTTTCCCTGTTTCGTTAAATCCGTTACAATAAAATCGTATTCAGCGACGTCTATGATCAACCGCGAAGAATATTTTGAATTGTCG
This sequence comes from Unio delphinus, assembly GCA_029339505.1. NCBI lineage: Eukaryota > Metazoa > Mollusca > Bivalvia > Unionida > Unionidae > Unio > Unio delphinus. Next base: position 13,398,892 of record JAQISU010000323.1, read on the forward strand.
TGTCCCCCCCCCCCCTGGGTAAATTTACCGATTATTCTTCGTCCAAAATCTTTTGCTTGTTCTTTTTTAATTTGAAATAACTTCTTAGACAAATTTATGATTTGTTCTTCATTGAAATCAGGAAATTGTTTTCGCTGTTCGCTAATTATTCTATCTAGATCGGGTTGTTGCAGCCAAACTTCTTTCTGAGCTCGATAGGATATAATCGCTTCACTGACAATCAACGATATTAACATACCACTATCAATCATATATCTCAATAGCACTATAGGCATCCAGGCCTTTTCAGATAGGTGTCTACCAAACCAAACATAACTACACGGATGTAACCCTGTAGCTAATTCGAATGATATCACACGAGCGAATCCAGTTAAATCAAACTCAGGCAATGGACCATTAATCGCAACATGAGTCATTTCATGCGTGGGGTGTCCAAATCGTTTAAATTACTCAGAGCATTCCCCATACCCGAGAAAACTTCCAGGATAACACGCGGATATATCAATTGAAATCATACCATCGCGTGAGTATTTTGTATTCCACAGTCCTCCATGACCGAATTAGACGCAACTCAATTTAACGTCCTCGAGAAAATAGTAAAACTATCCGTTAAAAGTTTTTCATGGAAACTCTCCGGTGAAAAATCATTTGCAATTTTTCTCATTCTAGTATCTAACTCTTCAACGCGATATAATTCACCATTTGGTCTTACAAATTGATCGAATCCTATTTCGGGATCTTCATTACTTCTAAGTAACCACACTGACACAGGATCATCTTTACACAGCGCGTGAATAGCATCGAATAATTTCTCATTATAAAAAACATCCCCGACGAACTCCTTGGGGATATATCTCACGGTTCTATCTCGTGGAAATATTGTTACTGCAGGTGTCCACGCGTGTTCGTTATGATCAATAATTTCAATTGGAGCTCCTCGCGATTGATATTTCGATTCGTATAATACTTCTCCGGTTATTGTCGTTACTGATATTGGGAATTTTAACGATGCTCCTAATTTAGCTATATCAGAAATCTTTGCACCGTGCTGTTTCACTGTCAGTTCCCATTCGGTTATTTTCCTACGTCGCAGATCAGTTAGTTTATTTCCTCGGGATGCATTTGTGAAGTGTTCCATTACAGGTGTTGCTACACAATTCAGTGAACTAGAATATTTCATAGGAGCTAGTTTTGCAATATCAGGTTTATGATTTAGCGGGTATATTCCATGAACAACTACTGTTATAGGATAAGATCTCTCGAAGTATGGTTTGTCGATTCCAGTTAGAATTCCTGGTTTGGAATCTCTACTCAGCGTGATTGTTTTTTATTCTTAAGGATTGGTTCAAAATTATCCCTAATAATCCATTTGGCTTCGACTTTGATAATGAATTTTATTCTGAAAAAAATACTTCTGTTGAGAATTGCTTTGCAATGATTTCCAACCCGCTGGCTCGCCAAGGTGTGAAATCACCTCAGCTGCTCTTTCATCGTTCATAGTAGCATCGATGATGGGTACATTGACATCATCATTGATAATTCGAAATGTCGACCAACAATGTGCTGCACCGTCTCGGTAGAATTCATTAAAACACTCCTTGATTTTACCCAGTATAGTTCTATCACCGATTAGACGTTTTGATGTATCAGAAACTCTATCGAGATTGAAATTAACATTTTTCCAGGGTTTAATTTTCGATAATCTTTTGAACTCCTTATCGAGACTGAATTTAGCATTTTTCCAGGGTTTAAATTTTAATAATCTCTTAAACTCCTTCATGTTACCGTCCACTAGACGTTTTTTTGGTTTATCGTTACCGTCCACTAGACGTTTTATTGGTTTATCGTTACCGTCCACTAGACGTTTTTTTGGTTTATCGAGATTAAATCTAGGACTAATTTTTAATAATCTCTTAAACTCTTTCATGTTACCGTCCACTAGACGTTTTTTTGGTTTATCGAGATTAAATCTAGGACTAATTTTTAATAATCTCTTAAACTCCTTCATGTTACCGTCCACTAGACGTTTTTTTGGTTTATCGAGATTAAATCTAGGACTAATTTTTAATAATCTCTTAAACTCCTTCATGTTACCGTCCACTAGACGTTTTCTTGGTTTATCGAGATTAAATCTAGGACTAATTTTCAATAATCTCTTAAACTCCTTATCAGGATTGAATTGAGCATTTTTCCAAGGCTTAATTTTCGATAATCTCTCAAACTTCTTCATACTATAATTAAAACAAGCATTTAAATGAAAGATTTATGTATAATGAATCACTGCAAATGGCTCATGATTGGATCAACGACTCCGTGTAACAAATCATGCAGAAAGGAATTCTGTGGGTATCATATGCAAAGCTTTCGACGTGGAAGCCTTGGTCCGTTACCCTGCATACGATGTGGGGTTGGGGTCAGGGGGAAATCGCAGTTGTGTCTACGCTGTGGTGGTAAACGATATAGGGAATTGAAGCGTTATTATGACAAAAGAATCAAAAATTCTAACATCGACTCTGTCAGCGACAAAGTCATAAGAACTCCCCAAGACTACATCGAAAGATTTTCCAAAGATGTAATCATTAGACCAAACAATGAATTAGACAAATAGTATTAGTATATAAATGAACCAAGAATTCAGACCACACCCTGTGATTACAAATTATGAAGCATCCAGTGATGGTACTGTCAGAAACCGTAGACTGAAGAAACCAGTTGGTGCTGTGAATAATCGAGGGTATTAGAAGTTTGGCGCTGGAAAGAAAATTTATTACTGCCATCGTTTCGTGTATGAGTGTTTCCATGGATTGATCGAGGATGGTTTTGTTATCGATCATAAGGATTCTAATCCAAAGAATAATTTTTTATCAAATCTAGAAGTTGTTACACAGAGTGAGAATTTGAAACGGGGAAATACTGGTACTTGCTCAAAAAAAGCGAGACCCGTAAAATCTTTGAATACAACAACTAACGAAGAAAAAATATTTCAATCGATATATGAAGCCAGTGGGTACTTCGATATTTGTAGAGCCTCAGTACGATTTGTTGCAGAGGGGGTTTATCGATCTGCCATTTAAAAAAAAACGGACAGAAAATTAAATTTAGTTATGTCTGATGCGTCACATTTTTCATTTAGAAATATATAATTGTTATAGAATAATGAATTCTGAAAAAATGAATAGCATTATTGATGAAATTTCAAAATTGAAAAGTCAGGATATCAAACTATCAGATGATTTAAATCCTGATCAAATCATGTCGGATTTTCAGGATATAGAATACGGAGTTAACACTAACAAATATATGCTGCCCAAGAAATATGCGCTAATCAAAAAAATTCAGAATTCTATTCGAGACTCTCTTTCATTTTCCAGTGACGTAAGTGTGTTCGTTCCGTTATTTACTATCGTAGAGGGAATACGAAAAGAATTAGGTAACGAATACGAATCGAAAAAGGATGTCAATTCTAAAGTTAGAAACATAAGAGCGTTAATTCAAGAAAATGAACGACTTTGACCGATCCTCAAAGAGATTTCGCCATTTTTTGATTGTGACCGACCCTCAGAGAGATTTTCATTTTTTTAGCATTTTTTGATTGAAAACAACAAAATCAGTGAATAAAAAATATTTCACACACACTGAATAAAAAATATTTCACACACACTGAATAAAAAAATGATAGGCCGTTAATGGATAGTTTTCACGATACGATGGTTCAGACTGAGTTGAATCCATAGATGGCTAAAGTGCCAGCATTAAATTAAAATTTTTATTTTTATAGCAATCCGGCAGTTTAGCCATCGTCGATAGAGGTATTTATTCGACGAAATAGCGCTTCCACGGTGGTGTTAAAAATCATCCGACGTGTCGAAGTGTTTTCGTCTGTTAGGTCAGGTTCGGGAAAATTGTTTTGCAATTGAAAAATTGTTTGCGATTTCAAATAATGGTCAATGAAGCATTAACAACTAGATTGGCTCGTGAACGACTAGGTGCAATCAAGAGATTTATACCAATTCGAGACTCTGTAAGAAATAAACTGCAACGGATTTTACTGTGGGATCCGAAGAATTGTTTAAACCAGTAACCACAGCAACGAAAGGGGTAGAGCGTGCTATACTGGGAGATGTTCCCGAGACGGGGAAATTTGTTATCGGTGAACTTGAAAAAATAACTGAACAAACAAAACAAGCTGTACAAAAACTGGAATCTAAAACACCTAAATCAAAAAGAACAGTAAATGATTTAAGCGTGAGATTCAACGAGGAAGGGTTAGCAGCAATTGATGAGACTAAACTAGCAGAAATTCCTGCGCTTGTTGTTACGACTTATGAAAACAGGAAAAATATGTTGAAACCAAAGATCATAAATATGTTAGAAATATAACTCACTGGGCTGATATATTCTAAAAAATCAAAACTAAAAAAAGTCAAATTGATACCGATAATGCATCATACATTGAATATATCAATGCGGTGGGCGCAGTGTATAAACGATTTGAAGAACTAAAACAACAACAAAAACCGCAAAAATTGCGAGGAAAGCGACAGCAACCTGCAAAGAAAATATCTTTTTCACCTAAAAAACAACAACTACCACCTGATGATGATTATATTAATCTTGATTATTTACAAGAAACCGATTTAGAAGAACTGGATGAAGCAACTGGTTATAGCGGAAGTGGATTGCAAGATTCCAGTAAAAATCCAAGTGGGGTATGTCCTGGTAGTGTTCTCAGTAATATATCACGATTAGAAGTTCTTGTAGGAGGGTTCCGAGCTGGAAATAACTCACCGGAAATAATTAATGAAGCATCTGATATCTGTAGACGATTATTTCAAGGCGGAATCATGGATATCAGCACATATCGAGATTTCATTGGCGAGTTATCAAGTGGGTATCATAGTGATTAATCACCGGGACTGAATTCAAATTGACAAATTGTTTTACAATTGAAAAATTGTTTCTGATTTCAAATAATGATAATACACTACAACCATGATAAACCAACCCCCGCCTATGTAGTTAATTCACGGTTTCCAGTTTATAGAGCATACTATGGTGATGGTTTAGGTAATACCATTGCTGGGTTATTTGCAAGAATGGCTCCAAAAGTGATGTCGTTAGCTAAACAATTATCAACGAAAGCTATTGATTTTATTCGTGATAAGGGTATTAGTGCTGTTGGAGATCTTGCCGGGAAAGCGTTTTCAGCCGCGAAGAATAAAATAACATCATTGGTGCGACGAAAAAAGAAACCGTTACTGTCTACCGCGGAAATGCCTGCACGGGTTAGTAAAATTATAAATAACGCAGTAGATGAAAAACTAGCATTGATGGCTTTGCCATCATTGATAACTCCCGACCAAAGCAATATTGCAAATATGATAGCAGGAAGCGGCTTTAAAAAACTACGTCGATGAAAATCGTTTACGATTTCACGATTTAGACTCTGATAAATAGAAAAAAATGTTCAAAAACTCACATGATCCAGCGTTTGATATAGACGCCCCAGTTGGCAAGGATGATTCTGTACGCGATTATCAATATTACGCCTATCATGCAATCGACTCAAATTGTCGATCGCGAATTGAACTTCAAGTCCATGATACTAGTAAATATTTTCTACCCGCTGAAGCGTTTATTGAAGTAGAAGGTGAACTTGTAACAGCTGCTGTACTCCTGTTGTACCAGCACTGTATCCAGCTGGTACTCAAGGCGGGTTTGTCAATAATGGTATTATGGCGTTATTTGAGAGTGCAAGATATCTCATCGATGGAAAAGAAATCGAGTCTATGGATCGCGATGTTGATGTGGCTACAACAATAATCGGGTTAGCGAGATATTCTGACGATTATACAAGATCAGCAGGACCTTCTATTATGTTTGCAAAAGATGTTAAAAATACCGCTGGAAGAATTCAATTTGTTGTAAGACGACCAAAGAATAATGCTGGTACCGCTAATATTGATGCCGAAGATATGATTTTAAACAACGATGTTAATTTCAATCTAGGAGCTGCAACACGTATGTCAATGTTGCAAGGGGTGCGTAAATCATTTTCATGCGCGATTCCACTGCATCACATATTTGGATTCTGTAGAAACGTCCGAAAAGTTATCTACGGGGCGAAGCATACAGTAGCGCTTGTACGAAAGGGTGATGATAATGACGCAATTTGGAGGATTCCAGCAGACAATGCAAATCCCAATGCTGATGCTGGTGAAGTTATTTTAACAAAAATATCATTGTGGATGCCAGTGTTGACTCCATCAATCACCGCAGAAGGACGATTACTATCATTTATGGATCAAGGAGGAAAATCATTACTAAGTTGGCTAACCGTGAGAACAGATGTTAAACTATCAAGTCTCAACGGGTTATTCACGTGGAACCTAGCATCAAAACAAGGTGTTGCTGCGCGACGTCATATATTTATTGCGTTACAGGATAACACACGAGTTGGCGATCAACGTTTCAGTCATATGATATTTGATCCATTAGGTGTTAAAGACGTCTCGCTGAGAATAAACGGCCAGCAGGAACCATCTGAAGATGTACAATTTAATTACACAGAAAATCATATTGCTCGCGTGTATCATAGGTTGCTGTCGTTTATGGCACGCGATCAAAATGTCGATACTGGTCTACAAATATCACAATTGGATTTTAAGAATCTGTATCCGATCTATTACTTTTCGCTGATACATCTCGAATAAAAAAGACAACCCGTCGTTGATATACACTTTAGAGCTAATGTAACCAGTCTTGGTGCTATTACTAATTATAGAGCGGTTGCTGTCATTCTCAGCGACAAATCAATGCTACTCGAAGGTGTTGGAGGAAGAATGAGAGTGGTAGATGCGCCAGTAGAAAATCTTTGATTTTCAAAAACATGTAATCAAAACCTTATAGCAATTAGATCAATCTGTTATGTATAATGTCGTATAGTAATATCAATGTGTCGTTGACACCTGGTCAATTAAAAAAATTACAATCCAAATCGGCTAAGCAATGTGGAACCACAATTACGCTGAAACCCAATCAAATGACTGGCGGGGCGAATAAAGTATCGCTGACAACTCGTCAAGTAAAACATTTCAATGATGCACTTGTAGCAAAAAAGGGTGTTCAGATTACTATTTCTGCGGCTGCTATCAAAAACATGATTAAAACAGGCGGTATATTCCCGTTGTTAGCTGCGATTCCAGCGTTGATTGCGGCAGCAGCCCCAGCGGTAGCTAAAGCGGCAGCGTTAGGGGCTGTTGGTACCGCGGCAGGAATGGCACTAAAGAAAGCAACGGGAAAGGGGTATAAAAAAAAGGGAAAGGATCTAAGACTACCAGGAACCCCGTATTCGTGGTACAGCGGAAAAGGTCTATGACTAGGACCGGTTTATTAACTCGGGAACCTATGGTTCCTATGTCCAATTTTGATTTACTCGATGCTGCTAAAAAAAAACTCGCGATTAAAAACTATAGAGGTGTCTTTATGAAAGATCAATTACCGACACAACCCAACAGCGTTGAAACCGGTATCAATAATCTCGATAACAGCACCGGACCTGGTACTCACTGTGTTGCATACGCTATTGATCCACGTGGGATTGTCTATTTTGATTCATATGGCTTAGCCCCGCCGAAGGAATTCATGCGTTATATAAAAACTTTTCCAATGAAGACTTGGTATTCTCGCTACCAACACAAACGATGATTGATCCACCAATATGCGGCAGCGAAGTATTAAATATCATTAACGCTATTTCTAACTCCTTGGGTAACCCAAAGGGAAAACCACCGCATGTTGTCGTAAATGATTACACCAGTAGTCGCTGGCAACGACGAAGTCGTCAACAAAGATTTTAGAGAGAGAGTTTTACAATAACATGATTGATATTTGGGGAAGACCTCTGAAACCCAAACCCGATGACACTGCAACGGGTGATATAAAACAAAAAATTAAAGATGAAATAGCTGAGACTTTGAACCTAACAAATGTTGACCCGAACGAAATAGTTGTATTTCAAGATCTCCAGGGTAAATTGAAAACTAGTAATGTGTCGTTGGATGATATTTTGATACGACAACACGACTCCGCTGAAAACTCTATTGCGCTGTATTCCAGCGGCGGACGACTTAAACCAGGCGCACTTGTGTCTACGATCACCTACGCAATTGCCGCCCACGACCGTAATCTGGATGATCATATACGAGGTTATAATAGTTTTCGCAAAAATGTCGTACATAAATTCTTTGGAACCCCGCTTGTGGTTGGCATGACTCTCGCTGAAATTAAAAACTTTCTATCGCTATTCTTTTTTAACAAGGACGCGGGGAGGGTGATGAATGAAAATGAAATCAAGGCAAATTATCTTGATATTTACAATGATATTTCTAAACTAATAGAAAATCTTGAAAAGGTACAAAAATCCACTAACGACGTCGTTGTTAAGTTTTTTGGAACCCCGCTTGTGGCTGGCATGACTCTCGCTGAAATTAACGAGTTTATTGGCAAGCATACTCACAATGCCTACATCGCTAATAGTTTCTTTGGTGTCCCGGCTACATCTACAATGACTCTCAAAGATATTAATATGTTTATGGTGAGACAAACAACACTTAATACCATCGTTGATAAATTTCTAGGGAGAACACCTGCGTCTGAAACCACATCGTTGACAGGCCCGACTCTCGCTGAAGTTAAAAAAGATATTGACGAACAAAAACGCATCAGCGAAATTGTTAATAAGTTCTTTGAAGGCTCTGAAATATACAATATCACGACGACATATTCTCAACTCAGCAGGCATTATGGCAACCAAAAAGGTTTGGAATTTGACCTCCTTTTGATTTCATATTTTAGTCGCCACGACAAAACGATGATGAAATATACCGAAATAAAAAAAAAACCTATCTCGAAATTTACGACGATGTTCTTAAACTAAAAGAAACCTCTGAAAAGATAAAGCATGGGACCTTTGATTGGGTAAAAGAATCTAGTGTTAGATTGAAAGTCAATATCGAGAAGTGGCCCTATGGTATCTTCAGGATGACGTTAATCTCTAACAAGCAATTTGATATCATCGTGAGCGGTAAAACCTACTTTGGTGGCACCGCGACAGTAATTATCGGGGCTGAAGGAGACTTTGAGATTGTCGCGGTTGATAACACCATTAGATCAAAAATAACCTGGTGTTTAGAATTTGTATGTGAAGTAGAAAACCCCCTGGTCTACTACCCGGGAGATAGCTAATAATTGAAAACACTAGCGAAATTGAAAGGAAAATCCTTTGGATTTCACAATTGAAAACGCTAGCGTTTTTAAAAAAAAATGATTTCATCAACGCAATGTCGCTTTTATCAGGTCAGAGAATTTCAAACTAGACTCAAAACCCTCGCCGAGGAGTATCAAATAAAAATAAAAAAATACCGACGAAGAATCACGCAATTGATATTACTGTGTACTCGGTGTCAAGCGTTCTCGCTGGCGCAGGAATAATACTAGCATCGGTTACAATGATTGCCCCGGTCGTAGTTCCAATTTGCATTTCTGCGGTGGCTACAATCGCGGGTACATCAACCGGGATAACAAAAAAGATATCATCATGCAGCCAGAGTAAACTGCAAGATTACTTAATTCAATTTCATGTTGTATCAACCGCGTACTCGCAATTATCCTCGATGATATCGTCGTCACTCGATAATACAATTATATCAGATAGTGAGTTCTCAGCGATGCTCAGTATTTTTGATTCCGCGATATCAAAATTAGAGCGACAACAACAGTATAGTAACGACGACAACACCGATGGAATTAGAAAACACGAACCCAAAAACCAGAATGACATCAATAACATCAACGATATCGGATACTGAGTTCTCAGTGATGGTCAGTATTCACGATTCTGCGATGTCAAAATTAGAGCGACAACAACAGTATAGCAACGATGACAACACCGATGGAATTACTTCAACGAATAGTGGAGAACACGAACCCAGTTCAAACAAGCATGATAACAATAACATCCACGAAACCCGAGTTTAGTGTGAATTTCCCTAGCCCAGTCCCCGTGAAGGAGATAGCGCTAGCAAAACTACGAGTGTATCACAGTTGGCCTAATATCAGATCAAAATCATTTGGTGGTCAACAACCCAATAATTCACTGGTGTTTGCAAATAAGAATAAACCAGACGGGACTCCAGACTGGAACGTTGTTTCAATACCAACAGGGTCATATCAAATTCAACAAATCAATGATGAATTCGCGCGTAGAATAAAATCGATAACTGGAACAGAATCAAAAATCGCTTTAACGGTTCATGAGCCGACGCTATCATCCGCAATTGAAATAAGCACAGAAGGATACATCGTAGATATCTATCAGAGTTCTATTAGAACCGTACTAGGATGGCCTGAATTACCACCGGGGGGAAAAACCGTTAATATACCCGAACCACAAAAAAATGATTATGTCACCGACGTGATAAAACCCGATAATCCAATAAAAAGTTATATAGATCACAAAATTACTGTAGAATTTTTTGATCTCGTATACCAAGCAACTGGGAAAGAGAAGGAAGGGGAAAGAATAGAGGGATATCATGTAGTTAGCGACCGTAGAATCATTAAAAATTTCACAGCGATGAATAATGATATTTCACTGTTGTTAATATCTCTTAAATCTGGCTCTCTCACCCGAGATGAATTTATCAGCGTCGTAGAAACATGCAATAAAATTATCGACGATATGGAAACATTTAATTTGAAAATTATTCAGGATATATTAGATGATTATCTCCCCAGGTCGAGAATAGAGCTTGCAAAAAAATATAATATCCCCGTCAAGGATATTCCAACAGTCAAACTACCAGGATATAATGTACCAGAACTAAAAAAACTTCTCAGTGACACCATCGATGTTAGTTTTAAAATAATTTATGATGCATGGAGAAAAACAGCATCACAGGAAATGAAAATCCTCAAACATAATAATGACCCAGACGGTGGCGGCAGACATATCACTCCGTCCAACGTGAATATATCCTCAGTGATTGCGCTCAATTTAGTATGCGATGTTATCGAAGGAAGCTATCAAATTAATCTCGAACGATCAAATCAAGCTCAGCAAGGATATATTCTATACTCATTTGCACCAATAGCCCCTTCAGGATATTTAATCATTGAGTCTCCGGTGAATCCAGTGTATATGCGGTGTCATAATGACTCGCTAACAAAAATTAATTTCAAACTCACTGACCAGTCCAATAATCTGATTGATCTAAAAGAGGAGGTGTTAGCGATTAGTCTGTTTTTGAAGTCCTAAAAGAATTTCCGTCCTGTGACACGATATCGTATCGGACTCGATCAAATATTCGGTTGAAATCATTTATTGTTTTTTGTTACCTTGTAGCAGCAGAGAGGGTGATGACCACATCGTTGCGACCAAAATTGATTGAAAAATCGTAAAGTCTCCGTTTGCTAAATGGAGACTTATTTTTTTTTTGTTAAATGGGATTTCGAAGGAAGCCTTATTTTCGCTTGAAAACGTGGTCTGTTCACCCTCAACCCCTCACTGAAATAGTTTCGGTTTGTCTGAAATAGTTTCGGTCTCCGTAGAAGCCTTATTTTTGCTTGAAAACGTGGTCTGTTCACCCTCTCTGCTGCTAATGGCGTTAAATCATAAAAAAGTATAAAAAGATAACTTTAAACCAATCTTATGTGGTAATTTGTTCTAATTTAGGTTAGAGAGCCTTGAATACTGTAATGTTTCACTGAATTACACATAGTGCACATTCCAATCTGTTAATATGTATTTCAACCAGAACTCGACAACCGATCAATGACATTCACAGGTTTTCCTGCACATCCACATCTGTACATACTGTTAACACAACACATGCAGGCTTTACATTCACACCAATCACAATCCTCTTGAGTACAAATTCTGGACGATGGCAAAGATGATTGGTCCATGTTGGAGAGAAGGAATTGTTCCAGCACACAACGTCTAAGACAATCAGATGTGTTACAAAGCTTCTTCATATATTCATCTGAACAGCGGCTAAGAGACCTAGGAAATATGTAACATAATCCAAGTCCTTTACGCCCATCCCTAGAACATCTTCCAACTTCTTGCCAATAGGAGAGAACTGAATTTTCAACACCCCAATGTACTACAACATCTATATCCTCAACCTGAATTCCTATACCAAAGACAACGGTAGATATAAGAACTCGGATGGAACCCTGCAGTTTCACAAAATCTTCCAGAATTCTAGTCACTGATTTGTTATCTGTCCTGCTGTGGAACATCTCAACTAGACGATTATTGGAAGCTGGCTGTTTACCCTTGTATGCATTCTCTGCCAAGTCTTCCATGAGCCACATAAAAATGTTCTGGCAATCCCTCATGCTTTTGCAATAGACAACTATCTTCTGGGACTTCTCCTTCCTGGACATGACATGCTGTGGCAACCATGCAAGCACTTCCTCATACTTCTCTGAGCACTTCTCCATATGTATGTAGATATTAGGTCTGAAAGAGAAACACTTTTTTAATACTAGTGTTATGTTGCACAAGAAACAAATACAAGTCAGGATATTTTGTTTCACCTTACATTTACTTTATTCACTAATTTTGTTTGTGTCAGTTTAAATGTTCATATTTATCTGACAGAAAGCCCATGATCACTATTTATAATTTGTTGGAATTCATCACAAGAAAACTGAACACTGCACTGCAAAAAGTGCAGTCACTTTAAGCAGACAGCAGACGGTTGATAAGAGAGGTGGCAAGTTTAGATAGGTAAAATATGTATGTAGAATGAACAGAATGAAATTTGTACCTTGCTTGAATATAAGAGGTTTTCAACAGTGGGGAAGGGTGTGTGTATTACCACTATGGGAGTTTGTGTTGAATATTATAGAAGTTATGCTATAACAACTTACATTTCCCCTATTTGTTTCAAACAAAACAAAACTAAATAATGTGTTAACCCTATTTCTACTCAAGTATCCCTTGATTATTACATTTTACCACTGCTAGTAGTTGTTTTGATTTGTATGTCAGTTCTTCATCAGATAAAAGTTTAATAGCATGTGAATAGGTCGGTAAGATGTGTGTAATGTTATGAATATCCACAACCAATGTATAGTTTTACTGTGGTGTTGGGGTTTATTTCAGGCAAATACAGCTAGAGACAGGTTTGTACAATAATTTACATATTTCTTGAAATAGTAATAAACAGACAAACAAAATACTTAAAATATAAGTGAAAGTGAATGGTCATAAAAATCATAGAACAGATGTTAAATAAAAGAATGAAGTACCGGTCTGGAAGTCTGGCAATGGTATGTGTGTCCCCAGTAGGAAGTGCAAGTAGAGTCCTCAAATCCTTCTCCACTTTTTCTGTTGCTGTGGCAGTAAGGAGAAGAGATGGAATGTGTTGGAAATGAGTCACCAGCTCAGCCACTTTTCTATACTCCGGTCTAAAGTCAAGTCCCCTGTTATGGAATAATCAAACTTGTTATAAGAATGATTGTACTGAACTTGAAGTAAATGACCCAAGGCACTAAGAGCTACACGAGTACATGCAATTTTTGTATGATTCAGATTCATAGGTAGTATTTGTTTCCTGCAATATTATTTTCATAATGTCTCCTTTGAATTTAGAGAGCTATTTTATCTGATTTCAAATACACACCTCAAAGTCTTTAAATAAAAGAATTTTACTGCATGGAAACAGGGACAATATTGTATTTAACTCCTATAAACGAAAGACAGACTCTGTGCCAGATGTTACACAGTATTCTATTATGTTGTACAATAAAGTTTAGTATAAAAAATATAATAATCACCATTGTGAAATACAGTGAGCCTCATCAAAAGCAAGGAGACATAGCTGTGACCACAAAGGTTCTTGATGTACAATCTGTAACCATTCCTTTTTCATCATAGCCTCTGGACTGGCCTGAATAACATCTACATTTCCATTTTTGATATCTGTAGAAATGTAAAAATTTGATTACTATCCTTTTCATACATTAACAGTTTTCACATTATGATTGTGTAATAGATTTGTTCTACATCTTGTCTTTGTAAAAGAATAATACAAATATAAAACAGGTTATGTTTAAGATAAATACAGATCTGAATGAAGAAACTACTTCTTGCACCAAAATAACTTAAGGTTTCTTGCATAAAGATAGTCTACCATTCGTGTATGATTACAATATCCCACGCTAAATATAACAGTTGATTTATTTCTTTCAATAATTATTTGTATTACCTTGATTGGTATGTAATAAGGACAGAAATCAACATCACCATAAATCTCTTAGTATATTAGATATTTTGTGGAAAGTTAATAATTGGTTTGCATACATTTTTGTGCCAAATTTTAATAAATCATTTTCCTTTACACATCGTTTATTATATATGCATGACTGTCAATGGAAAGTTACCTTGAATGGATTCCTTTGGCATGTCTTTTACAATGCATTTGGCTTTGATGCTGTGTGTCTTCATTATTGCCTGTTGGTCTAACATCAAGGCCCGTAGTGGTGATATAACCAGAACTGTTTGGTGCTTACCGTTCAACTGAAGATCAAAAGAACAGAAAACTATTATTTCATGCATGTTTAAAAAAATATTTTCTGAATTGTACTTTATCATTTTTTTTATACAATGTCACATTTAATTTTTTTGGCCTCCATGCACCAGTAATAGCCTTATCACAATGATAATATACAGAAACTGTTATGTGATCATCTTTATATGTTGTCAATGTGTTCTTACTGAATGCATGTTTCATTATCTAAATTTTCTAGACAAAATCACATACTTGAATAATTTATTATATTCATTAATAAGAATAAAACAAAAGAACACTGTCATTTAACACTGCTATGAAGATTGATAAAGAATTTTCATGAATTGTGTGGTAATTATGTTTTATAATGTAGAAGGCATTCATAATTTATATGAATCAAAACATCCCATATTAGGTCTCCAAGAGAAATGGCATAAGCAGTAAGATTCTATCTAACATTCCATAAATCAGTGTATCCATCCAACACTTTCCAATGAACACTGGCAAGATTTAAATATCAAAACTATGAAAAGGACAAAAGAAATTATTATAACTTCATATTAATCCTATTAATCCAAAAAAGGATAATGTCATACTGTCAATAATAATCATAATAATTTTATCAACGACTCCTGTTACACAATACTTTAGATCAGCACAAATCTTGCTCCACAGCTTTTATGGTCACACTTAAGTCCCATTGTTTGAATACTGTGCAGTATATAACTATATAACTTATACCTGTAAAATGCAATAATTATTACTTTTATGTATATTACTTCTTATAACTACGATGTTCTTTTGTTGCGCACTATGAAATCTTTTTTGTACCACATGATGTATGGATATGTATTTTGGGTCAGTGGCATAAAACACAAATAAATATTATTAGTATCACCAACACAACTCGCCCAATCGATTATCACTATTCCCACATACAAATGACTCCTACCTCAATAAAGATCAATGTAATTTTATCAACATTTCTTAAGTTCACGTTACCTTTCTCTTGATGATAGGGAAAAGAGTATATATCAGGCTTTTCCCGAATCCGGTGGGTAAAAAAGCAATAACATGCTTTCCCTCAACTAATTTTAATAATGCTTCTTGTTGTTCCACCTTTACTCTCACGTCATAGCCCAATTCGTCAAGAACACCCGCAATTATTTCGTCCATCATACTTTGGGGCTTTCCAGCATAACAACCAAGTCACATGACAAGCGTACCGAGTGTTTCGAATGAGCGAACGAGCGGAAGTCGCATCGGATTGGTTGCTGTCTAGTATGGTGATCACGAAACTTAAATGTCAACGGTATTTTAGGGTTGTTTTATTCTACTTGGATCTACAAGTTGTCAGACGTAGGATTTGATTCGGAAATATGATGTACATATCGCAAAAAGAACCCTTCAGCCGACGGGAGCTTAACAGTCGCGAAAAATACCGGTAAGTGTGTGAAATTTACGCTGATACGTGCAGACAAAAGTGTCTGCAGATAATTGCAGGTTTCAATGAATAGGTGAAATCAGCCCCTCACCCCAACATCAAAATCGTAACGGGTAAAGGGCTGATTTATCGGCCTACGTTTGCCCAAGACACAGTGATAATGCTGATTTCCTCCAATACATGGGTTTAAATGGTTCAAGATTAATTCATGGAATTGTTTGTTATGTATTTGTTATTTTTTAAAATAATTATTTATACACTAAGACGTAATATCATTTTCAATACTTTATAGGTTATTGGCATCTTGACAGGAACAGCAATTTAGCATACGAATTGACATTCAAGTTTCATGTTCCTTGTGACGATATCCTTTCTCATTATATCTTAATAGCCTGAACGGTTTTACACATTGTCATACACTCGTGTTTCCTTTTTTTGTTTCATGATACCGACTCAAGAAAGGAATTGAAATCGACAAGATTTCGGTTGATA
The DNA here is from genome assembly GCA_029339505.1 of Unio delphinus. Taxonomy (NCBI): domain Eukaryota; kingdom Metazoa; phylum Mollusca; class Bivalvia; order Unionida; family Unionidae; genus Unio; species Unio delphinus. Next base: position 13,415,413 of record JAQISU010000323.1, read on the forward strand.
GTTAAAGCAGCTGTTGATCCGTTTAGATCTTATGGTAATACAGGACAATGTACACCCTTTTTAAAGGCATTACGGAAAGACAAAACAGCACATTATGCTTAATAAAGTTAACTTAATAATTAACCTGTATTCCACAAGTGCATTTAGATGGTGTATCCTAGGTTAATATGTTAACTGATTATATCACAAAGGTGTAAAAACACTTTCTGGCAGTAAATCTGCAAAACATGTCAAACGCGTGCTTAATCTAACAAGTTACACAAGATCTTGTTTAATTTTAATCTAACTGTACATGAAATTGGAATTATTAATAATGTAATGTCTTAAATAGTTATAATTCAGTGGTTTATTTTAAATCAATGATGGGCAAATGATCTAAATCAGCAGATAATCTTACTGATCTGACATGATATAATGAATCCTCATGATATCAGAGTATTTTATAATTAACCGGCTGAACCTTAATCATGATCCATTACTTAAATAACACTCTACTCTGGACGTTATTTCCAGCAGTTTCAGGAAAGATCTTAACAATGAATTTGATTAAGTGTAAAGCTATCATTGTTAGAATGGTGTTCGCTTTTGAGAAAATTGAGAATTAAAACGCTAGGAAAAAAAATCAAGATTGAATCCATAATTTTCTTGATCTGTAACTTGGATGAAATAAATACTAGAATGCCTGAATGATAACATACCGTTCGAGTGCATATTGTTAGATAAATATATGCCATAACTCGCTAAACATGATCAGAATTGATTGATTATCGAATTATCTAAATCTTTGCGAAAGCTGTACATCGATTTGGTGCAAGCAATAAAAAGATTCGAGCACTGGACACGTATACACAAGACATTTGGTTGTCGATTTGATGCTGTTGAAATACCCTAACTGTACAAACTAAGGGTCAATTTGTTCTCTAATAATTTCCTTTGGCTGTATTAACATGATGATTTTAATAACAAACAAACTATTCGGACGCTATAGGGTTTGTGTTCCTGGACGGACGTCGGACGTATGGGTTTAAGAAAGAGTTGAGTAACTTGCTTCTACAAGGAGATGCGGATTAAATGTAATCGAACGTCAGGTAAACATGGCTCAAGCATAATTGGTTTACGCGATGAAACGTGCATTGGAAAATAAATTTCAGGTCTTGAGAAAAATTAACGTTTTCATTAATGATATGATCTTTATGACTCTTTTTAATACTGTCTGCATGTGTCTGACTGTGTGTCTTTATAGACATTATACTTTATGTAAAGTGGAATGACCTTTGTGTTTTCACGTGTCAATTGCCTTTTTGAGAAGTGGAAGTATTTCTACAACTCATCACCAAAAATATATAAAGAACTAATTATTTGTAAAAATATACCAAGCCTTAATTAAGTGATGCTATTTAATTTAAATGTGTTCATAGTAAATAAATTATATTGTTGTCTGTATCAGAATCAAATGTGTTTTAGTATCCTTTTTGCATGATTGAGTTTCGTGCACATTGTTAAATTCTGCTTTAAAGAGTGTTTTAGTTACCACAATTTCATTTTGGATTTTAAACTAAATATGCACACACACATACACACACATCTGTCTGTCTACGTACCTACCTACCTACCTACCTACCTATCTATCTATCTATCTATCTATCTATCTATCTATCTATCTATCTATCTATCTATCTATCTATCTATCTATCTATCTGTAGCAGAAGCAAATATTTTATAAGTTTAGATATTCGTGTTTTAAATAGGCAGAAGTGTGTATTTTATTATTTTATCTAATTACTGTTTTTAAAAAATGAGTGAAATAAAATCATCAGTTGCAATTAGTGTTATTATCATTTTTTCACATATATAGCCATTTGGCCAACCTTGAACGAGGATTACCTATTGAGTTTTGTTCACTTTGAGCAATGAAGCTACCCTGAGTGCTGTTCACGCTATGTTGTTCTATTGCATGACAAGTGGTAAATAACTATAAACAACATAGCATGGGCAGCAGATTGGTGGTGGTCATTCCATTGGAGTTGCTGAAGGGTGCTGGTCATGGAATTAAATTAAATGTGCTTGTGATTCTGTTGGACTTCAAGATGTGACAAACCTTTGTCCCATATGATAAGGGAAATAGATTTATAATATATTTATAATGTGGTCAATGCAAATGGTTATTTTACATGTAGTATGTATGTGTATCTGAAATGTATATTGCATTTTAGTGCCTTTAACAGGTTATTAACCCAGTCTTTTCTGAACTTATCATTATGTCCATTCGCTTGCCTGTCTGTATGTCTGTTCTGTTTTGTGCAGTGCACACGGATTGTGTGTTTAGGTTCATTTGGTCAACTATCTTTCTAGATTGATAAGTAATAAATATGTGGTGATAGTTATTCGTATTGAATATACTGTGAAACAGAATCAATGTAATGCACTGATGATTGTATTTATAGTTGTAGTAAATGCATTTTGTTGTATTTGCAGGGTTGAGTTGAACACAACCTCATGTACAATAAAGTCTTATAACATATACTGGACTTGACAATTGTCTATTATAAGAGTAGACAGGAAAGAACGGTAACATATATATATATATATATATATATATATATATATATATAAGAAGCCAATTATATATAAGTGCGATATTTGGATTCTTGAAAAGTGTATTTATTTGAATAGTTTTCAATGCTGCCGATTGATACCGAATACACGATAATTTATAACCAAATACCTATATCTCTTATTATCAGGAAGTTTAGACAAACATAGAAACCTTGTTTTACCAAAACCAACGCAAAAGAATTATTGCAATGTTACCTATATTTTACTCCAGCCAAATATAGCATCTGACCTGTCAAAGCACCATTTCATTTTAAATCATTTAGTGTTTACTTATTGGCAGCAGAGTTCGCTTTTGTTTTCGGGACAGTATGATAGCTCCAAAACAAAATATTTCTGATTGAAAATGGAGAAAAGATAATAAGTGCTTCGCTTCGATCATATATATTGTAACCACAAGGCGTCTGGAAAATTATTCCGGGGTTTGTACTATCATTTTCAGACCTTGAAGCTACAAGGGTTCATATGACTCTAACATTAAAGATAAAACAACAATATAGAAAGATTTTAAAAAATCAGGACATATTTATTCAATCCCTTTTACCAGATTACATATTCAATTTGTACGTAGTTAAATATATCAGTAAATAGAACCTTATGGACATATCTCGATTATCTAAAATATTCAAGTTTATTTACAAACAATTCATGTATCACCATCAGTGGTATATTTGTTAGACATATTTCCTGAAGTTTGATATACATCCAGGTTTATCACTTGAATGGCACACTATTTATTTACGTAATGCCTCTTTTCTTACCGGCAGGGACGAATAAACGTAATGCATGTGTAGGTTTCCACGCCCAATTTCGGAAACTCAACAAAGCCAGACCAGCGCAAACAGTGAACGAAAATAAAGTTCTCTTTTTCTTCTTTTCGATCATGGATTCAAGCATTTTGCGTCAATCTATCTTATCTTGTAGTTGACTGATCCCTGCGGGAAGTTTGTTATCCAGGTTTCTGCTGTACGAATAAATAAGACGATCATAACATACTGATTAATTTATTTCGTACTATACTAGATTCGAACCCAGATCCGCTAGATACGATACTCATATTATTTCCAGCAAGCACCAATCCTTATAGCATTTCAACGATGCACACCTCACCAAAAGTGATGAGACACGGTTGCCGGTATAGGCGGAGTTTATCGGTGATGGTCGAAATGGGATAGGATAGGTGCGTGCAGGTAAGACGTTGGGGCCCGTGACTTGAGGAACTGAGTGTATATTCTTTGCATTTTATAAGAGAATATCACCAGTGTTTCACAAAAGTAGTATATAGATATGGTAAATATCGCTGCTCTAGGTGAAATAATATGTGTTTAATTGTTCTTTGTCATAAAATAATTCAGCATATATTGCAACCTTACAGTTGAGAAACTCGAGTTGCCGTCCTGTACTTTACAGACGTATTTTACGTACGAATGTTTATTTTAAAATATTTGCTTTATGGAGCACATCTACGTGTCATGTAAGCCCTCGAATTAATCGATTAATTTATATGACTAAGGAAAACATATCAAATTAAATTTGGTAAATCGTTATGAATTTTGTTCACAAAAAGCAGTTTGATATTTGAAGACACTTGCTAACGGATGTTCTGACTAGAACAAGGCTATGTCTAATCGTTCATAATAATATTTAGGTCCAATGTTGACACACTTCCTGTCGATTTAATACTGAAACACAAACATATTCATTGAAGAGGTAAGATGCTTCCTTTCTGTAAACTTTGGTTAGAAGCTAGTGTTACGACTTACTTGTGATGCATATTCTCGGGACATTCAAATGCTGCTTCTAAACGGCTAGATCCTGTAAAGAGGGACATAATTTAGATGTATATAACGCAATTATGTATTTCAATGCATGTTTTTATGCAGATCAATTGCCTAACTTAAATGCGAGTACAAAAAAATACAAAGAACGCACATTAATATGTACGGATGGCAACATATCTCAGTATTGTATTTATCGCAATATTGTAGTCATCCAAATATCGTATTTATCGCAATATTGTAGTTATCCAAATATTGTATTTATCGCAATATTGTAGTTATCCCAATATTGTACTTATCGCAGTATTGTACGTATTACAATACTGTAATTATCGCAATATCATAATTATCGCAATATTGTACTTATCGCAATGTTGTACGAGCTAAAAGAATCGATAAATTGTTTACATGAAAATATAATGACACTGATCAGCATGAAGAATTAATGCTCTTGTTAATATATATGAAAATGTATAGAAGATTGATTGATTTCTACATAGTGTAGCCGAAATTCTTAGCTTGCATTGGACTGAAATGGTGTATAACCAACATATGAAATTGTTATTCATGTCAACATGTTGCTGACCAGTCCCACATATTTTACAAGTATTCTCTTTTGAGTGGCACTCAAAAGTACTTATAAACTTGATCATTACTATAATAAAATAATGACTAGGATCCTGTGTAGATTAGGGCTTCTCTCTCTCTCTCTCTCTCTCTCTCTCTCTCTCTCTCTCTCTCTCTCTCTCTCTCTCTCTATATATATATATATATATATATATATATATATATATATAATATATATACCTCTTTTCCCAGAATGTATCAATTTATATCCAAATTTGCATGTAAATATTAATATTTGTTTGTGCACCCTTTGTGAAAATTGCTCATGTCAATATTGGATATTTCTGAAGGCCAATTACAGACGTTATATATTCAGTGCCCCCCCCCCCCCCCCAAACAAAAATGGTATTCTCAACTAGATATGTTTTATTCAGTTATTCTCAACCAGATATGTTTTATTCAGTTATTTCCAACCAGATATGTTTTATTTGGTTATTCCCAACAAGATATGTTTTATTCAGTTATTCCCAACAATATATGCTTTATACAGTTATTCGCAACCGGATATGTTTTATTCACTTATTCCTAACCAGATATGTTTTATTCAGTTAACATACTAGCTGTTTCAAAAAAATAATGGGTTAGAAATAAGGTTGAATCTTATCATTAGACTAAGATTTTGGGAAAAGGCGAGATGATATGTATAGTTTCAGTATACATACATACATGCATAGATACAAAGATACATACATGCATACACATACACATACACATACACATACACACACACACACACACACACACACACGCCACAGATCCAGATCAATGACGTTTTGAAACAGATACTAGACTTCAACGCAAAGGATGTTGTACAGGCCTCCAATCTGCGCACAAGTTCCACAAAACTTGTCTGAGCCAGTTCAAGCTGTTTTACAACCGCTCCGGTGGCCTAGTGGTTACAGCGTCCGCCTCGGAAACGGGAGGTCATGGGTTCGATCTCCGGCTGAGTCATACCAAAGACTTATAAAATATTTACTAACAGCTGCCTCACTTAGCGCGCTGCATTTAGAGGTTAGTGTTTGGACTGGTCGGCCTTGAGTCAGGATAATGTGAGAGACATCATTCTATATGTCTAAAGCATGATGACCCAATGCTAGACATCACTATAAACTACCTCACTTCAGACATAGTAAGCTACGTTAAAAAACCTATTTAATCAAACAAACAAAATCGAACTGGTTTAACCCGTGTGGAGACAATTAAACAGGATATCCCTTGATAACGTTCAAAACTGTACCTGACTGAACCAGAAACAGTTTTAAAAAAACAACAACATATTAATTGATAGTAAATGTAAGACTACGGGAGGTTATGAAAATGTATGACAATAGCCAGGACTCTAATTATTTTTTTCAAATAAGGAAATTGGTTGATTCGACTATAACTTCCAACATGATTTTAGACGTATTCTTATTTTCATAAAACTGTAAATCTGTCACCGTTTCCTCTCATTTCATAATTATTTAATAGGTATGATTTTGCTATCAGGACAAAACAATCAAAACCCTTGTTTATTTGCAGTGTTAACGGGCTTGTCTCTATTGCCTCAAAAAGTCTATACAAATGGAAAAAGATATGGATCAGCTGACTTTGCATTCCAATCAATACCTGTTTTAAAAATTAATTTATATCATTGACTCGTTCTATGCTGAATTACCTAAACAAATATTCAACCTAAAATAAACCCAATGAATGCAGCATAAATGACATAAATTTCTCTTCATAAAAAGGATTCATTTTCAGGTAGTCATTATCTCTCAAATTTCACAGATAATAAGAACCAAAACACGGGTACTGCATGTATTTTATTTTCCCGCCATTCACCACCTATCTTACTCCAGACCCCACCCACCAACCCTAACCCCAAAACATTATAATATAGCATGGTTAGCCGTGAAAATAATTAAGAAAATTTTGCTATTTTTAAAAAAAAAAACAATATAGCATGAAAAGTCAAACAAAATCAGAGAGAGAGAGAGAGAGAGAGAGAGAGAGAGAGAGAGAGAGAGAGAGAGAGAGAGAGAGAGAGAGAATTTACTTACCAATTTGATCTATTATCGGTGTTTTCTCCTCATACAATTTGGACAGGAATAATTAAGGCGTAAAATTGAAGCTCTTTTAAATTTGTAAATGAAGTAGTAAAGTTGAAAACTTAACCTGATACATTGCAATCTATATAGTCTGCCACGTTTATTTCAAAAGTTTTTCTTGGTTCATAAGTTTACATTGTCTTCATCATTTTCGACAATATCTTAAACGTCGTGTCTTATACTGTGACTATTGTGTTGTACAATGTCAAAATCGATTGGCCATTGTTCCGTTAGAATGGGTTTCTCTCTCTCTCTCTCTCTCTCTCTCTCTCTCTCTCTCTCTCTCTCTCTCTCTCTGTTTCTGTCTCTGTCTCTGTCTGTCTGTCTCTCTCTCTCTCACACACACACACACACACACACACAGACAGACAGACATGTAAACACGTAAAAGTTACAATTCTAGAAAATTATCATTACATTACTGCATACACACTTAATCCTATATTATATGTCTGAATCTGGAGTGCATTATCCTCAGGTGAAAAACTTCAGTTTAAAAGCTGTTTAGCATTTCGCATACTATTAACTTGTAATGTGACAGGAATGATATTTTTTATATTGTACATGTTGCTGTGTTTAAAGCATCCTATTGAGTTAGAATACGGAAATATGGTTTAATGTATTCAACGAATTTTGTAATTGACATTCATCTGAAATAATGCGTCGGTATATTTTGGCCTGGCTATATGTTATACCATTTTTAATTGAATGAAATAATATGTCACACATTGGCGGATTTTATTTTCGTTGTCATGAACATGCGTACTAATATTATTTCCAAAATTGGCGTTGTTACATTTACAATTAAAAAAAAACACATGTGTACTGGATACAGTTTCAGTAATATTTATTCTTCGGTCAAAATGGTTTAGACAGTCAATTAATTTTTTAGTTGTTCCTCTGAATGATTCCATATCATATGCATGTAATCTGAAAATCTAAACCAAACATATAGATTAATCTTTTAGTTTTGAAGAAAACCTTTATGCTAATAATCTATGAAGAAGCCATACCCATTGCAGTAACCATTATTTAGATGTAATTTTGATTAATAAATTTTCAAAATTATTTTGAAATAATAGCTTTCTTTATTTTACAAATATCTTCACTAGATAGTGTGCTATTATTAGGATTGTCATCACGAAGATATATTACGCCAGTTTACTTATATTGCATCTAGGACGCATGTATATGAGAATAAGATTAAAATAGATGAACACAATTTTCGTTTGTCTTGACGCGTAACATTAAAAATTAAAAGCATATTTGTATGATGCAACAGTTCAGATATAATTGCTTACAAAGTCCGTAATGTTACTCATCAGCATAAGGCTTTTAACACAGCAATATGTACAACAGAGTATTACGAGTCCATGCTCTTAAAATAAGTAATAGAAAAAGATTGAACAACACTTTGTAAACTGTAACAAATTTATTACCCTAGAATCCAAAGTAAAAATGATAAAACACAACTTTCAGTATCGCGAATCACAAGTCAACATAATCCAAGAATTACAGACTCAAGTCCTAGTAATTTAAAGTCCTAAATAGACATCAGTAAGAGTCCAGGTAAAATCACAACACTGAAGCCGATGACGTGTCTGTGATAGCTTATGAAGTGCTGATGTGTCAATGATATTTTGTCTGATTCACAGTAACATAATTACAGGTCTGAATTCAGTATAAATTCTATGAATTTATCTAAACAAGAATTTTTTCAGAGTTTTTTTTGTATTTCCAGAAAAAATATTTGGACGAATAATTAAATTCAGCCCAAACTGGTCTCAACATAATACAACTTGAAAGTGCTAGATGTTAAAGCACCGATGACCATATCCTCACAATTTCAGTATTCAATATTCAATACATAAAAATAAATCTCTACTTGGCTTCAGCCCACACTGAGCATTTCCTTTAAAAAAAACTATGAGCTAATGGAAAATAACATTCTAGAATGATCCTGATGTTTACAAAATCAAAATCATAACTGTATAATTCACTTAGGAAAGTCCACAAACCTGACCCAAAAAGGACATTTCGTTCTTGTATTAATACTACTTATAATAATAAGTTCATAAACATAGATAATAATTTAGCTATATAGTAGTTGTTGACATAAAATGAAATAAAAAGGTCATGCAGGTCAAGCATAAATTAAATCAATTTTTAACAAGATCAAGTCCAGTATACAAGGTTACATTAAAATAGCATGTAATGAAATATGAAAAATAATTTAAAGTAACAAACACACAAACAATTAAATTAAATATGCATAACAATATCAAAATATAAATCTTTTCCCAATACAATATAATTCTTCATTACCAAATATAAGATTTTTAGATGATGCTAAGCAGTAAATTATTTGATTTTCTAATTTAAATAATTCTGATATTTCGCTGCAGTGACATTTTTAGGTCAGAACAAACTTACCTCCCAACTTATTATTTTCAGTGAATTACGTGTACTTGTGGTTGTTTTCCTATTATTAATCACCATCAATTATCCTTGAAACTTGTTGGTTTTTTTATCTGGAAATATCAGTTAATTTTATCAATCTCATGTGGAACTAATTTTGTGCGCAGGTAGACACATCAAAGAATGTACGGTAAACAGCTGACATTACCGTAAGAAATCTGTTAATTCACTATTTCACTAACTTTAGGTAGCCAACGTATGTGACCTTAACAAAAAGAAATATTTGCTTGAAACGAGTGAATAACGGATACATTTCATCTCTTGGGTCTAGTATTTGCATCCCCTCAATGAACTATAAAAATGTAACATGTAATATGTTGGACAAACACCTCGACCAGTCAGAAAATGAATAATCATCGCTTTAATATACTTCTTTTAGAGCTCACCAGTTCAACTCTAATATTCCGATACATTGTTATACAAATAAATGACTATTCTTCGTTTTCCGTTTATGCCAATAGATAACGTGCATGGTGAGAAGAATATACTCATAAAAGAAAGTTATTGGATTCTACGTGACAATATGCCCATAACATACCTGAAATATCTTCAGTTGAGAATACTTAGATATAATTCACTTATTATATATAAGACAGATTTAAAAAGACGCCGATGTAATCTGGGATGTATGTTCAAAAACAGAATCTGCTAATTCTACATAAATATTGAACATCAGAAAACGATTTCTTAAGTATAAAACACAAATTACCCCGTTAAAGCATAGCCGTCCTTCTTATTATCTTTACACTATGATTCATACAAGAGCCATAAACCAATGTTACCACATCAAGAAAGATGTATAATAGAATCGCCTTGATATACAATCTAGTATCAAGAAGAAATTGGATATCATTACATATATCAGAGGCAAAAGTTAATAACACAGTCTTAATGAAATGCCCGTTTCAATCTCTGTAAACACATTTTTTTTAGCATAACATAACCTGTAATATTTAAATAATTTAAACTAATTTCGAAACCATTAATGTTGATGATTAATATAAAAACTACTAATCACATAGTATTCTTCACACTTTATAATGACCAACTGATATTTTCACTGGCGCATTACATGCTCAATGCAACTATGCAATTTCGTCCGACATTTGATAACTTCAATGTCTACTTGCATTAGATATATATATATATATATATATATATATATATATATATATATATATATATATATATATATATATATATATATATATATATATAATCTTTTTGCCCTTATTTGAAGTTTTATTTACTTTATATATTTGCTAACCTAATTTATTTTTATTGAATTTAGCGTCCCTTTTTTCTGCCACTTTTCATGTTTGGTTAATTTGAATCGTTTTACTTTGTATGGGACGGGCTTATCAAATGTTGTGAGAACTTGTAGCGAAACCGCTAATGCATCATTTATCGAATAAAATAAGTATCAACCAATAAAATTCTTCAATTATTCGATAAATATCCTCAAACTGAAATTATGATGGATCAGTAAGATTGGCTTATATGAGAAAAATATCCTCTCATGGTCTCATAACTTGATATTAAATAGTTGTCGTGATTCATGGCATGTAATAAATAAGCGATGACATACCTGTAATTTTTTCTCCAAATTGCTGCAAATATATTCAGAATCTTGATAAACTATGTGACATTAGCCCTTAAACATTTCTTGCGAGTACAATTTAGCTTGTGATTCAAGTGTTCGGTATAAGCAAACTCAGAGATATAATACCTATTTAAATCTAACGGAAGTCAGTGAGTATAATGAAACGTGTGTGCTTAATTAATTATAAACGAAATACCTGATGCAACATCATTCGTATTCAGACGTAAAACACATATTTAGTGAAGTGCAGCAATGCAGTTTTTGCTCCGAGTTGAGGGAAGGAACACATTGACACTGCATAATATCACGGCTTTGACATCTCTACTAGTTCATTCCGGCCACTCGGAAGAAAAACACATATCTAGCTAAGTGCAGCATTGCAGTAAACTCTCCTAATAGTATTGTTTACAATGGAGGGGATTTTATTTCTTCATATTTTACGGGTAAGTACCACAGTAATTGTTCTTTATTTAGACAAGTTTGTTAGTCGAAGAAAAAAGAAGAGAGTACTTAACTGCAAACTGATTTTTACGGTCCTATTTTCTAAGAGACGGATAATCCCGTCCTGAATTTATTATAGGGTAAGCCGTTTATGGTTACGTTTTATCGTGGAATATAAACACTAAATCGAGTAATAACATTTCAAAAGTTAACCTTCCCCCAAAACAATTTAACAAAATAATTTACAAAAAATGTGAAATAAAACAATGAGGGGTCCCTCACGCTGAAAGAGCATCGGCGGATGTTCGGCATGTCAACTAATCTGCCCGCTTGTCAACTTCTCATCATCCCTAGCTCAATTAAACGTACTCTCGCATTACAAGCAAATGTTATGTTTAGCCATTAATTCGATTCCTAAATAAATCTTTGACACAGCCCTCTTTGCTGCTTCGGATAAATATGTGTTGTTTTGTACATCAACATCGTATGATGGTTACTACATCTTTCATCAGGTTACCCGAAGGTCAGATGCTTCCACAGATAAGACAGCAACAGCTTCACCAGCTCGTCCTATCGAGGATTGGAGCGCTGAAGAGCTCACTGCTTGGCGTAAAGAGAATAATCTATTAGGGCACGTTTATATGTTATTTTAGAGAAAATACATACATACAGACAGACAGACATACATACATACATACATACATACATACATACATACATACATACATACATACATACATACATACATACATACATACATACATGCATGCATGCATGCATGCATGCATGCATGCATGCATGCATACATACATACATACGCACGCACACACACACACGCAAACTATAAAGTCAAATTAAAATAATTACAAAAAACTTACAGTACGTATGAGTGTCTATAATATACTAAATGTACTATCAATTGCATAGTTATCCAGAAATGCTACAAAGGAATTCCGAATGAAAGTTACAATGAAAGATACATGCGGAATCACTGCGGAAGAATCACGGTTCTAATATCCAAAATGTTTTGCATGAAGTTATGTCGAATGAATGTTGAATGTCACAAATGTATTCAATGGTTCACAGTAATCCAACAAAATTAAATTGTCCTTAATAATCCATGAAAGTACTGTCTTCTTAGAATCAATGTTCTTGCTCCGAAATTTCAAGGAACATAACATAAATAAACGTATGTCCTCAAATTACTCACAAGACTGCTACGTGATGCTTTAATTCTTTACAGTAATCAGATAATGTGCATAGCAATATCTGAATGACAAGAAATATTCCGGAACATTTAAGTTAGTATGTATTGCAAAATGTCTTAATAGACAATATTGGATTTTGTATATATATAATTTACCAATAAGCAGCTAATTCGGTCATGATGTATATATATATATATATATATATATATATATATATATATATATATATATATATATATATATATATATATATATTTCAATTACAGTGAGAAGTTAAAGAAGATGAGCCTGCAGCAGTTTGCTTATTACGTTAACATGAGCAAAAGGGTAACATATGAATTATGACGCACATAGTTAATACGTGTATTTTTACATGGATTTTTTTAATGTAGATCGAGTTGTTCAGCAATCCGTGTCCTTTTCGCAATTGATAATTTCCTTTATCCAGACCACGCGGCTACATTAGACAATTACATTAAAATGGTATGCAGGAGAAGCAAAAATGTGCAGCAACACGACGATTTATTTACTAAAAATAATGTCATAGCTTAGCAACGCGTCTGTGAATGAATTTAAGATATAGAAGCACACCCATTTGTATCAGGTACTGTCTAGGTGTTGCACTAAAGTAATAAAAGCAACAATGTATCCCTATTAAATATTGAAGGACACAGGATCTTCTCATTATTTACCTTGCCGATATCTGAGAAGGTTTCTTGTAGTGAAAGTGTTTTCTTGCAGGGAGTATAGTACGGTTTTGTTAATCTTAATCATTATTGTTTATTGTCATCATAATTTGTTAAGTATTTTGCACTGACCAATCTAGAGATAATTTTGTTTTGAATGCATATGTAGCTGAGAAATAATATTAGTTCTGAATTTCGATCCTATTAGAAAGTAATCTCTGATTTATACATTGCTTGTTCAGCTACTAGCGCTGTGACAAAGACAATAATATTATCAGGAAATTACCCCTTTAGCTGACAAATGTTTTGGACAGTCTATGTTCTCTGGTCACGTTTGCTTCTGGTATAGATCAATCAAACTGTTGATATGAGGTCTCCTCTTTTTACGACGCCTTCTCTTTATTCTAACCCGGGTAACCAAGGATAATCCATCCTTGTCGAACGTCGAACATAAACAAGATCCTGCAATCTCCTAATTGTTTCATATGGCTATTAACGCATCTCATGCCAATGAAGTACGTATCTGTTATTTGTTTTAAATGGGTCCTAATGAGGACATTTAGACTACCAAATTGTTATTACTAAGTTGTATGTACCATAACCTGTTAGTCAAACCTATTAAACTTTTAAAGTACCACACTATCTTGAATACTTGCTATTTGCCGAAACATATATGTCATGTTTTTCAATACTTTTGGATCCTGTTTGACCTATTACTGCATTTGACAAACCATGCAGGAAAATAATGTAATGCAGTGTCAATGCTTTACTAAAGACCAAATCTAATTGTTGACAATAATATTTGCTTCAACAATATTTTCTAAGTCATATAACTTATGGATTATGAAAACAAAACAATTGTTCAAACTTTGATAAAATTGTTTTTACTTTGTAGTGTTTTTAAATCTGAATAGATGTGGTCAATGGTCTATTTATATTTTAGAAAGTGTCAAAATGTTCTGCATGAATTAGACATTAAACATTGAATTCTTGTTCCTATCACGCACCATACGTGAATTGGAAACATGTAGTCAGTCTTTGAAGAATATGATTCAGTTAGATTGATGCAATACAGGAAACAATATAATGCAACTTATCATTTTCTCTTGTTTGCTTTTAAAGATTCATTCATTCGGGAAACACATTTTAAATTCATAATGAAATAATCAAGTCTAACGCACATTGAAATCATTAGTTGTAAAACCATTTGAACTAGATGTTGAATCTTGACCTCCGTGGTTCATTGAAGGTATTTAAAGAGATCTTTCAAAACCCGTATCCAAGATTAATGTTCTTGACAATGTCTGATTTCAAAGTTAAGTTGTCACAGGCTTGTGAAGTAACAAGAATTAAGCTTCACTCTACCCAGTTAAATATGAAATTAAAATTCAACCAAAATACAAAAAAAGTATTTAATTTGGTGATAAGAACCTGGAACAATTACCTCAAAGTCATCATCAGGCTATGCAATAATATTTAATAGTAAATTATATTAACACCCGATGGTAGATGAAAGAAAGTAAACGTTGTCAGGTAACTATGTTTAAGAATTATTTTGGTAGAGATAACTCTATCAGTTATACAAATAAGTTAGATATACCTGTCCACCATAATGGAGACTTAAACGATGGAAAGCAATTAAACTGTTTTTTATCTTTCCGTATAACCAGTCTTTGGAATTCAGATTTATTATACAGTCTGAACAAGAAACTTTCACTTATACAGTCGCATAAATTTAAGTTCGAACACGTGTTTATAGATGTTTCAACACGAACTAATAGCAAGTACAATAACCTTGAAATGTTAGATTATATACATGTGAAGAACCATCATAACAGAAAGAATCATCTCGAGCATGAATGTTGAAAATATAAACGCAATATTTGATAACGCTTGATTTAAAAGAGCTTAGAAGAAGTAATATTGGAGATCGCCATATTTTTCTGTGACTAAACCAGATGGTATTAGCTGTATGTATATTGTCTATTAAAAGTCAACAGTGTGTCGAAAACGGAATATTTGCAGTGTTAAGAATAGATGACCACAGTGGCCAAGTAGGAAATGCAAGATATGTCAACAAGTGAAACTAGCAAATGTCATTATTTTCAAGTGGAAAGTGATGTCATCAATATAAAGTGAAATCATTTGGTATGAAAATGTCTCCATCAAATTCCAGACTTTAAGAATATGAAAAACATCTGGTCTTGATAATTGTGACGCCTAAAATGAGCACGGCTTAATTTACACCGATGCTTGGATACGCATTTGGGAACGGTTCGGACATATTTGATCGCCTCATTGGTGCAAAACTTACAATTAATTTAGATAAAGGGAAAATCTGATGTGCTTGTGTTAGATATTACTAATAGGTTTAAACAAAATATTTGCTTGGTTTTGACTTCCGGACATTCCTTGGTATAATCAATATTCTATTTGCCTTGTGACATGTTAATAAGTTATAAATGAATTATCTTCTTATATTTACAAATATTTGAGTTTAAGGTGTACTTTCGAAATCATGTGACCCAAATCTTAATTATGTTTGATAAAGTTTTGAAATGAATAACATTGTTTTTTCTTTTTTTAATATCAATTTTTCTGCAATCACTTAGATTTGTGTTCAGATATATTTTAAATTGGAAAGTTTAAATTCACATTATACTTTTAAATTACCAAGTATTCATTGAAACACAATTTTGGAATTATGGTAAAGTCAATGAAACAAATTTGTATTATGTTAATGTCATACATCAAAACTGTTGGCATATCAAAACTATCAAGCATACTGGTATGTTCGCGCAAACAAATATCTTTAATTCGTTTAGAAAATGCTATAACTTTATACATTTGATAGTACAATTACGATAATTTGGGACTTATTTCACGATAGCGAAAGTGCTTCTTCCTTAACGTAGAGAAATACTTTTTTTGTCGATTTAACTAAAGTTGTTACTTTTGTTTTTTTTTTGTTACTTAGTTGAAGACATTGATTCGCCATAATATGTATGTATGTATGTATGTATGTATGTATGTATGTATGTATGTATGTATGTATGTATGTATGTATGTATGTATGTAACAATAATACATGGGTAACTCATCACATTTTGAAGTACATTTAACCTATTTTCATTATTTTACTATGGGACATTGTGCCACAATTTGATGCAATTCCAGCTTCTAGTTTATGAATTAGATCAAAGTGATTTCGTTCAAGTAATAAATGTGTATTTCACTTTTCTTAGGGTATGTTTCTACTTTCAAGATCTACCTGTACGACGTAGTTTCACTTGAAAGATTTGTTTGTAAATGGATGATAGTACAAATGGGAGAGATTTTTTAAGAGTCGACGTCACATTATATACTTATATATACAACTCATGAACGTTAGAGTCATCTCGGCATAGAGTTTTGTCATTGAAAATTTAAGAAGTCAAAAATATACTGCATATTTTAAGAATTCTAACACTGCTCAGGGCCAATAGATAATCGACATGACTTTGTTTATCTAGAGCTGCTTTCGTCATTATTCATACATAATTAAAGTATTTGTACTATTTAAATTTGTAAAAAGTCCTTGAGTGGAAAAGAACTGTTGTTAACTGTAAAGTGGAATACGCTTTAAAGGAAATGTTGTTTCATACATGTTTTCATAACTGAATCCATAAGTAAATCTATTATCTATATGATTTTAAAATATAATATACTATTTACTCTATTATATTATAAAGAAAACCCGTAGTGTACCAAAAGGTTAAAGTGTTTTTGTAGACAATAATCAATGAAACAAACATTTGTACTATACCATACCCTGCATGTTCTAATTACATGTAATTATCTTGCTAATTGATAATGTTGATAAACTAACGAACTTTGGAGTTTATGTATTACATTTTTCTGCGTGATGCTAAGAACTTCTCCATAGTTTGAAATACATAATTATTATGCCATAACCAATTTGTGTCCGTGGGGTACAATGTTCCAGATTAAAATTCGAATCTTTCTAATGCATTAAGAAAACCTGAATACATTCAAATGCAAAATATACAATACCAGTCTCTACTCTTTCTGTCCTACGTTATCCTATCGTTAAATTTGTTTGTTTTAAAACTTATGATTGAATGTCTCAATAGTGTCCCCTTAATGTCATTGTCACATTCAACAGTGTCTTGCACGAGCCGTGTTATAAACCAGGGTCAGCTCGAGTGGACTGCATACTATAGGTCTCAGTCTCTGATCTCCATGGCAATGTTACTCTGATCATGTAGTGTTTCTACAAAAGTTAATCACTTCATTTTCGCAGTCTAAAATATAGCACTGTTATTGCTTTCTATCCACACAAATATTAACTATTATCCGTTTTTGTATAATTTAATGTCTTCATATGCTATGTTCCAAACAGCTATGACTCCTCGTCATGACCTTGCTCCCAAATGTCTGCGTTTAGTTCTAATATTTTAATTCCTCAAAAAGCAATGTTGTATCAAATAGGAATCGGATGTGGGATTAAGATCTGGCTGACGAGAATAACAGAAGAAACTGGATTTTAGTTTCGTTATTAAATTTACGACGTTTTGATTTTTGCAAAATATGTGGGTTTTATCCTTGCATTCATTCATTCATTCAATATCCGTAACGGAGAGCGCGGTAAACCGCCCTTCTACTGAGGGCACCGAGGTAGTCTGATCATTATCAAACGGTGTTTGTAGTGAATACATGGCACAATGTATTAAAAGCTGTATTTGACGAATACGACGACCATGAAAAAAGTTGAGATATTTATTAAGATCATTAAAAACAGTTTTGGAGAGATGTACTCGTTACAATACCAAAATGGAAAGAGGAAACGCGAATATCAAATACCACGGTTTTTAAAATATTTTCCACTGATAATGTTCTATCAATACAGATAGTATAATTAAGCCGGAATTGAAGTAATTGTATACCGTTTGAAATTACAAAACGAAATACCTGATGCGACTTTCTTTCGAAAAACAATTCTATATTTTACAAAGTTTCAATGTCATGGGATGATGCAATCATGGTTCATTTGGCTGGTTTTGAAAGTTTCTTTAGAACGCCGTTCTGAGGGACCTAACAGAACTGTCCATCAAACGTGTATACTAGTATTAAATTAAAAGAATTGAGTAGTGAAGAGTTCTCTGGGATTAATCGCCGGACGAAACATTGTACGAATGTCAAGATTAAGAAGAATGAGTAACTTTAGAAGCATGTAACTGGCTAGATACACAGATTTACAAATATTTGTCACAACAATATCCAGAAGAAACTGTGTGTATTTTAGGCTTTATTCAATTTACTACATAAATGCATTAAGTTATTTAATTGTGGCTTTCTCTCTTTTGGCAGAGATATGCAATATCAACAAGAAGATACGGCAGTCAAAACTCTACAGAAGACGAAATGGAAATATGATACTGTAGATTGGATTTTTGCAATCAGTGCAAACATAATGACTATTTTATACTTGAGACCCAAAATAGCATCATTATGGAGAAGAAAATAAGCACATGACAGTCTATACATGGTAGTCATTATACTTTTCGGTGGAGGAAGAACCCAGGAAAACCATGGGAAGAACCAATGACCCATGGGAGGCAACTGGAAAGCTTTCTCACATACCCATATTGGCCATGCCTTTGAATTGAATCCATGTAGACAGAGGTCAGAGTTCATTTGTCTGTAAATGCAATTGGCATTAGACCACCTGGCTGACTTGGGCCCTAGATAGAAATTAAATGAATGGATTGTACCATGATGTGTAATAAATACATGTATACAAAAACCATTTTGATGGAAATGTACATTATGAACTCTATCACGATGTGTAATAAATACATGTATACAAAAACAATTTTGATGGAAATGTACATTATGAACTCTATCATGATGTGTAATAAATGCATGTATATAAAAACACATTTTGATGGAAATGTACATTGTGAACTCTATCATGATGTGTAATAAATACATGTATACAAAAACCATTTTGATGGAAATGTACATTGTGAACTCGATCATGATGTGTAATAAATATGAATTTAAAGCCATTTTGATGGAAATGTACATTGTGAACTCTATCATGATGTGTAATAAATACATGTATATAAAAACCATTTTGATGGAAATGTACATTATGAACTATATCATGATGTGTAATAAATACATGTATATAAAAACCATTTTGATGGAAATGTACATTGTGAACTCTATCATGATGTGTAATAAATACATGTATACAAAAACCATTTTTATGTTAATGTACATTGTGAACTCTATCATGATGTGTAATAAATACATGTATACAAAAACCATTCTGATGGAAATGTACATTGTGAACTCTATCATGATGTGTAATAAATACATGTATATAAAAACTATTTTGATGGAAATGTACATTGTGAACTCTATCATGATGTGTAATAAATACATGTATACAAAAACCATTTTGATGGAAATGTACATTATGAACTCTATCATGATGTGTAATAAATGCATGTATATAAAAACACATTTTGATGGAAATGTACATTGTGAACTCTATCATGATGTGTAATAAATACATGTATATAAAAACCATTTTGATGGAAATGTACATTGTGAACTCTATCATGATGTGTAATAAATACATGTATACAAAAACCATTTTAATGGAAATGTACATTGTGAACTCTATCATGATGTGTAATAAGTACATGTATACAAAAACCATGAGGTCTAAAGCGCTGTCCGTTACGGACCACTGCCATCTCACTTCTGTCTGCGTGTGTTCGAGTCTAAGATTCGGCAAATGTAGTTATGTGAGAAAGCTTGCCAGCAGCTTCTCGTGGGTCGGTGGTTCTTTCCGGGGTTTGTCCGTTTTCTTCCTCCACCATTAATACTGGCCACCATGTCTTGCCTATATTGTGTTGAAAAATGGCGTTAAACCATAAAAACAAACAAACAAAAACAAACATCAATTATTTCCCATCTACCATGGAAAAGGATATTGGCTATAGACACTGCCGCTTTAAAAGTCTTGATAGATTTGGTTTCTTTTCTGAATATTTCAGTCAATCTCAGGAGAGCTTTGAAATCCACCAGTATCATCCTGTGCGACAAATGAGATAAAAGGTCAATTCTAAAAGTGTCCATAAGCCAAGGATGCTTCTGCCAACTTCGCACAGCTAAATGGAAATTTTTCAGTATGCAAAGTTCCAAGTCAAACAACAACTCAGTAAATGTTTAACAAGAAATCTGATATAAAGTTTGTTTGCTTTGTATTTTATGGTTTAACGCCTTTGTTGCATCCAAGTCACTGTATCACTGCCTTTGAGGGATTTTATCTATTGAAATGTTATGTCTGATGTAAGGGAGATAACTGAATGTTATACATAAGGTGTGGTCTTTTTATTTCCTCCAATATAGTCAGCTTCAAGATTAGCATACAAACAAAAAAAAAGTTATGTAAAGTTAATGTAGTTAATTTTAGCCAAATATTGACTATTTTATGCGCAAAAGATGAAAAATCATGGATAAAAAACAACTCTCTTGTTCTTCTAAAGCATGTCATAGAGCAGGATGGAGGACACTCCTGGCCCTCTTGTAGATAGTTCACTTGTATCATAAAGAATATTCTGGTATGAGCATTTTAGGTAATTTATTAAAGATATGGTATTCCTTCCTATTTTGATTTTAATTGTCCTGCTCTAATTGTCTTTTGTTTTTGTTGTAAACTTTTGTGCCTTGAAAAATAAACATGCGATTCCTTAGTTTGATAATCATTCTTGAGGTCTCTACTACATATAGAAGCCTGGATTTTAGGTTCTCACTTTATCAATAATGCATTTTTTGATAATTTAATTGCATTGAAGTTAATGCATGTGCTCTTGAACTCATCTATATTACATGGAAAATATATTGGAGGAAATAAAAAGACCACATCTTATGTATAACATTCAGTTATCTCCCTTACACCAGACATAACATATCAATAGATATAAACCCACAATTTAAGTGAGTGTGTATGAAAATAAAGAGAAGATTTGTGAAGGTTATCATATTAGCCCTTGGTCTTGATGCATATTGAACTAGAAGTACTTTAATAATTTCTCCCAGTAAAGTTTACAAGTTTGAAAACTGGTCAAACTTGCTTTGTTTGGTTTAGGTATTTTTTATGTCTAAAAGAAGCCCATTATTGTTAATTTCTTATTTAGAAGAAATATAATTTATACGCATCTATATTATCTACATTATTCACCCTTTTATATTAGCTAGGAATGAACACCATGTCACCTGATATTTGGTGCCTGTAAGGGATGTTATAGCACAAGTGCCTTTGAATTTTATTTGCACTTATGGTCCACTGCCGCCCAATATTTTCTAAGATAATGTTATCAGGCTCTCACTTCTCATTTTTCTCATTGCTGCTTTTGTCTCCTTTAATTCCATTATCATTAGCTACATCTCCCATTTAGATATACACTTTTCTCTTGTTTTTAAATCCATTGAACTCACTATACTCCTTGTTAAACTTGAGCCTTTTTCTGTATTTTAGTCCCCATTTTCACCCCCAAATCCAACATAACCCATTAGAAAGCTGTTATCTACTTTTTTTGTATGCATAAATGCCTGTGGGGATGTGCCACCATTCCTTCCCCACGGGAAAATCAAAATCACTACCATACTAACTGGTAGTGTAAAATAGTGAACATATGACCCTTCGTGGCCGGTTTGACTTAAAACCTTAAATACTACTACTACTACTATGTCACAATGCAGAACAAACTTTCATACGACCATGGGTAAAATACTGCGGTACACCGTGGTATATGATTGTCTCGCATCGGGCGACCAACGAAGAGATGCATTAATTGTTTATTTTACAAAGAAACTGTTATCCTCGTTTGGCACTAATGTCTATCAATTCATATGTATAATATCATCGATGAATATATTTCTCATATAATGCAACACTTGGCATTTTGAAATTTTATATTTCATGAATTTATTTGAATTCGCTGGTTGAATACTGCAATATTTGAAGAAGCTGTCATGTATATTATAATTAAGGGGACATAAATCTGTCATGTGTCAGAAACGGTGAAAAGCTAGTAGTATCCTTTGATTTATCTCGATGTAGCAGCAAACATTTCAAAGAAGAAAATTGCTTCTGAGACAATGCCAGACCTGCTATAGGGGCCCGGGGGGTCGGCCCCCCCCCCTCTAAAATAAAAATATTCACTGCTTTTGATAAAAGTTGCAAAAGGGGTTCCGAATTTATTAATTTTTTATTTATTTATTTTTTTTATATATATTTTTTTTACTGTTTTTAAAACATTGCAGTTTTTAGTCACTTTTGTTAGATCCCTTTTTCAAGGTTCAGATAGCAACAGATTGCACCATTTTGCATCCTTGAAAAAAAAATTCCGGGAAGGGGAAAGGCATGTCCTCGGAACCCTCTAGAAGGCTTGCCGTTTCGCGCCTTCGCTAAACCCAATAACAAGTTTGCCCCTCACCCCCCCTCAAAAAACTTATGTCCGGCCCTTATGTTATTCAAATGCAGGAAGCTGTTGATAATTTCGGTTACATATTGTGACTGCGATTCGCCTCTGTGATAAATCCCAACCACTGCTGTACTTTTGTTGTTAGTTTTGTATTTTAAAGTACAATATTTCTTAAAGATTTTCAGCTTTTCATATACAATTTGAATATTGAAAATAGTCTCAATATTGTCTTATCCTCTTTGTATTAATAAAGTATTTAAATCTTATGTTACTGATGTATGTTACAGCCGTCAAATTACACTAAATCAAATGAATGAGAGGAAATTAAGTATAATCCGTGGAAGCTACTAACAGGTGCCCATGCAAGATTATATTTAGGTCTAATCAAAGAAACATCTTGCAGAATAGTCAATCAAAAACTGCAATGATACATTTTCTTGTATGCACGAGTACTTATTATGATAAAACGTTCTAAGTGGTTAGAGCGTCTGCGTCGGTTTGAACCCCGCCGAGTCATACCAATGACTTGCAATTGCCTCGCTTGGTACTAAGCAGTAAGAGATTAGTGTCAGAACTGGTCGACCTGGAGTCAGGATCTTAGTACTAAAATTGTTAAAACTAAGTAAGTTGAAAATCCAACACATACATAATTAAGATTATGATTTCGATCAATACAGAAGACGAAACCAACATTATTATATAACAAACTAAAACATTTTATGTCATGTCTCTAGGATTGATTGTGGCTATATTTCAAATTTACATGCGACCGCTGAAATAAAAATAAAATTTCTGTTCGCGATGATGATGATGATGATGATGATGGTGGTGGTGACGACAACGACGACGACGATGATGATGATGGTGATTCACGATTAAATTATAACAAGCACAATTACTAGCCTGAGAGATGAAGATCACACTCAAGAAATCAGTTCGATAAATTATTTTTGTATTATTCTTTGAGTAGGAAAAACAATGTGGCAACACAACTGTTTAGATGATAATGATGTATTAAAGCTCGTTGAAGCCGAAAGTTACTCTAAATATCTTGAAAGCAAAATTTATAAATATGAGGCGAATACGTCTTTTTTTCTGGAAATAGCTTGTTATACTTAAACGTGAGCTTAGATTAAATAGCTTACTAAACTGGCAATCAGAAATAAAGCTGTTCAAGCAGAACATCGATATAGACAAGAGATCAGAACATTGAAGAACGATCTAAAAAGATTTAGAAAGGACTGTGCATCCAACCAAAATAAATTTCAATAGTCTTTAAAGTGCATTACATTACAACTGAGATAAAACTTAATTGAATGCCTAGAAAAACATAATCTCTGTGGGATATGTTTCCATTACTATTACCCTACATCATGTTTGGTAACGTTATATATCGTCACAGGAGATCGAGTGACATTCAACGTTACAACGTACATATATCTTTTGAGTTAAAGGATACTATGTTTTTAACACATAAACTATGATTATCCATTAGCACGGGAAGTGATATCAGTCGTCCCCATATCATTGTACAAATTAGTCTTTTTTACTAAATTGTAGCACTTATTGATGACTAGGTGTATTTCGATTTTTATAACTTCTGAGATCTTAAAGACAACTATCTAAGTCAGCATTGGCTTGACTGTATATCATCAGAAAACTATCCTACCTTAATCTTATTTGAAACTTCCAATAGTATTCATATTTAGTTCCATATTTAAAACCAAAATTGTTTTCATCCACTTCCCTGACGACCATGGATAGCTGAGATCTAGTCGAATTAGTCTGCTATTGAAACCAATCAAACGAAAACATACTCGATAGTATGCATTTCAACACCAGATTATTTACATCGTTTGTGATATATTAGATAGATAAGATTAGTTTAGATAGATGATAAAAGATTAGATTGGATAGATAGATGAGATTGATTAGATAGATAAGATTATATAAGATTAGATAGATTAGACTTTATTAGATATATAGATATGATTAAATTTGATTGGGGCAGTGGCATATGCTCCGTTCGGAAAATAGACGAACCCGCTCATACACGAGTTTCCTGCTGCCTTGCTGGTCGGCTTTGGTTATCCAAAGGCTAAGGGAGTAAACCCTAAAAGAAAATCAGGAGTGGAGACCCTAAGGCAGTTGGACGATGTACTACATCCTCATCTGGCAACTCCTTGGTCTGGAGAGGGATGGGCTCCGCCAGACGACTTTTGCCCAAGACACACTGATAATGCTGGACAAATCTGAAGATATCATACCGGATCGGTCGTCACCCGGGTCAACAAGGACCGCGCCTGCCGTTTTTCAACAGGACGGAGGTGACATGTGTGCTACTGGTACTTTGCATAAAATCAGAGCGAGAGACAACGTTGCCATCGCCACCTGGAACATTAGAACTCTGGCGCAAACTGGAAGACTCCAATAATTGACACATGAGACGGAACACTACTTATGGCACATACTGGGACTCTGTGAAGTAAGATGGAAAGCCCTAGGAGAAAACCAAACTGAAGATGGGCATATAGTATACTATAGCGGAGAATTGGAAAAGTCCATAAATGGGGTAGGCTTCCTTGTAAACAAAGCCATCAAGGGATCAGTTCTTGAATGTCACCCCATATCTAACAGAATCATCTCCATTCGTCTGAAAGCATCCCCCTTTATCATCACAATTATCCAGATATACGCTCCAACTACTGATCATGATGATGAAGAAATAGAGGAGTTCTACAACAAACTTCAAGGTATAATAAACATGGTAAGTAAAAAAGACATCCTTAATATCCAAGGAGACTTGAATGCCAAAGTTGGCAAAGATGCTCTAAAAGACTGGGATGATCAGTGTGGACCTTCTTGTAACGAGCTTACCAGTGAAAGAGGGAGACGTCTGCTCGAGTTAGCAAGCTACAACAATTTGGTACTAGACAACACCCTGGGTCAACATAAAGCTTCCCGATGCTGGACATGGCATGCACCAAGTGGAACCCATCATAACCAGATCGACTACATACTAGTTCAAAACCGGTACCGATCTGGCATCAATAGAGAAAGAAAAGAACGTTTCCAGGTGCTGATGTTGGGAGTGATAACGACCTCGTTATTATGAACGTCCAAGTGAGGCTGGAGAAAATTAACAAGCCAAAGAAAATCAGGCTCAAATTCAACCTTGAACAACTGAAGGACCCTAACATCTGCAAGTCATTCCAAGCCACAATTTGAGGAAAATTTGCTCCACTCCTTGTGATGGATGTTGATGCTAAAGTGATGACAGACACTTTCAACACAGTCATGACAACAGTTGCCAAGGACATCATTAGCCTCCATCACCCAAAGAAAAATCCCTGGGTTACAGAAGAAATGCCCGAAGAGACCTAAAAAACACCAGACACACAACAGGGACAGTGAAATATCGAGAAATAAACACGAATGTCAGAAACAAATTGAAGAAAGCAAAAGAAGACTTGATTGGACAACAGTGCACAGAAATAGAGAACAGTGTGATAAGGATAACAGTAAAAAGGCTTTCCAAATTGTAAAAGACATCACCAGAAAGAAGCAGCCAAGAATCAGTACCATTCAAGATGAAAATGGAAAATGCCTCACAGAAGCAAGTGACATTGCAGAAAGATGGACAGAGTATTGTAAATAATTCTACAACCATCCGTCTGCAGGAGACCCAGAGGTGCTTGAAGTTCCAAACTCCACAAATGATGATGATTTTCCATTCTCAAAGAAGAGGTGGAATCAGCAATAAGGGCACTGAAGAATGAAAAGGCAGCTTGAGCAGACAACATCCCAGCTGAACTTATCAAGAATGGTGGGGAATCAGAGATAGAACTCCTAACAAAATTCTGCAACAAGATCTGGCATACAGGCGAATGGCCAACACAGTGGACCCAGTCACTAATTATAACACTCCCCAAAAAAGGCAATCTCCAGCTGTGCCAAAATTACAGAACTATCAGTTTGATCAGCCATGATAGTAAGGTGATGCTGAAGATTATCTTGAACAGACTGAACCCACAAGCAGAAGAAATAATCGCTGAAGAACAGGTAGGGTTCCGTAGTGGAAGAAGCACAACAGAACAAATTTTCAATCTTAGGGTTCTGTGTACAAAGTACTCACAACATCAACAAGACATCTATCATGTGTTCATAGATTTCAAAAAGGCTTTTGACAGAGTGTGGCATAAGGTATTGTGGGCCACAATGAAGAAGTACAACTTTGGTCAAAAGTTGACCAATACCATCAAGCAGCTGTACGCCAGGGCTACCGGTGCCGTAATTGATCAAGGTTCTGTAGGGGACTGGTTCAAGACTACGGATGGAGTACGGCAAGGCTGTCTCCTGTCACCCACGCTTTTCAACATCTACTTAGAGCGCATCATGAGCGAAGCCCTGGAAAACCACTGTCGGACAGTCAGCATTGGAGAACGTAAAATCACCAACCTCCGCTTTGCAAACGACATTAGTGGGCTGGCAGGGAGTGAAGATGAGCTTGCCACCTTAGTGAAGAAACTGGATAAAACATCTTCCAGATTTGACATGGAGATAAGTGCCGAGAAGATAAAGCTGATGACAAACAGTGGCAAACAAATCTCAACCAATCTTAAAGTCAGAGGACAGGAATTGGAAACAGTGGGTCAATTCAAATATCTTGGTTCCATAATCACGGAAGAGGGATCAAGAGCAGAAATGTTGTCACGAGCAGCACAAACAACGGCAGCTATCTGCAGGGACAAAAACATCTGTCTGAAAACTAAAATCAGACTATTGAGAGCACTAGTCATCTCAATCTTTCTGTGTTCATGTGAGGCCTGGACCCTAACAGCAGAATTACAATGAAGAATTCAGTCACTTGAAATGAGATGCTACAGAACCATCTTTGGCATCTCTTACATGGACCACATCAGAAATGAAGAAGTGCGCAACACCATCAGGCACAAAGTAGGCCATTATGAAGACCTCTTCACCATTGTCAAAACGAGAAAGCTGAAATGGTATGACCATGTCACTAGAGCCAACAGTCTATCCACAACAGTACTGCAGGGTAGTCCAAGGTGGTAGAAGGAGAGGTAGACAGAGAAAAAAGTGGAGTGACAACATTACAGAATGGACCAGGAAAAGTTTTGCACAGACACAGGCATTGGCACATGATCGAGTCAAGTAGAGGGAACTGGTCAGATGTACAGCAGCAAAGTGCCTCAACGACCACACTAGGACAAGAGACTGATGATGATGAAATTTGATAGATCAGATTAGATTAGATTCTATAGATCGAATGAAATAAGAATAGAGAGATTAGAATAGATAGATAAGATTAGATAGATAAGATTAGATTATGCATATAAGATTAGATTAGGTAAATAAGATTAATTTAATTGGATAAGATTAGATTATACAGATACGATTGGATTGGATTGACGGAAGGGATGGATGGACAAATGGACAGATAGATAGAGAGGCAGCCGGATGGACGGATGGACATATCGACAGATATATAGACAGACAGACGGATGGACATATATACAGACAAAAGAACAGATACAGGTAGACAAACAGATTTATAGACAGGCAGACAGATGAACAGATGGACATACGGTTGGACAGATAGACAGACGCATGGACGGACGGACATACGGATATATTTTTTCGACGGTCGGACGGACTGATATACGGTCAGACGGATGGATATATTTATGGACGGACAGACATATATTGATATATTTATTCATGGACAGACAGACAGACATACAGACAGACATACGGACGGAGAGAAAGACAGACATACAGACACAGACTTACATAGACTTACACAGACTTACACAGACATACAGACACAGGCACATATATACACAGACAGACACAGATAAATGGATAGATAGATAGATGGATAGATGGATGGATGGATGGATGGACGGACGGACGAACGAAAGAACAGATAAACAGATAGACAAACAAACATAATAAGTCCATCTGGAAGTCGTAAAAAGCAACTGCTACTTAATTTGATAATTAGGTGGCTAGAAGTGTAAGAAAACTTTAATGAAAATACAAAGATGAAAGATGAAGATGGTGAAGATGTTATCGAGTTTATTACAGATACTGATGAAGCGCCAAATTAATAAATTTAGTTGTTTAAGATGATGTAATGATTGACAAACAGTCCAATCATGCTCGGATATTGTATCGAGGTAGGCACAGAATACTGAATTAATTGTATGTTACCAAGAGGTATACACAAATACCTAATATGGTCTGAGATAACTGTAATATCTTAGCTGTATTTAACTGAATTGATACCCATACACTTATAAATATTCACCAAACTTGATGCGGCGGGGATATTAATATAATTAAGTTTAGAAATTTGTTTAATATTAAAAATAATAATAATAATCAGAACTTTGTATAGCGCTAATCTTTAGACACTCTAAGTCGCTTTACCACATCTATAATGATATGACTACAGAAATACAAAAACATAAACTAAGAAATTGGGAAACATACAAAATGCTGAAAATATTTAAGGTACGAAATGTTATTAGGTCCTTAAGTTTGCTCTTGCAGACAAAAAAGTTGTGTTTGAGGAGCAATCTTGAAATGGACGAGGGTGTCATTATGTCTATATTCAATGGCCAATTTGTTCCATATTGCTGGGCCCTGGCATGCAAACGAACTTTGTGCATATGACTTCGTTTTCATAGTGGGAACACTGAGTGTACAATTTTCTGAAGGGGAGAGTAAGTATCTTGCTGGTGTACACACATGGGTGAGGCCAGATAGTTATGTGAGTTTGGAGTCTGTCTGTGCAACGTTACACAGAGAACAAATTTATTGTTTAATTCTGTATCCAATTGTAATCCAGTGTAGGGTAGAGAGCAGTTAGCAGGTGTGCTCTGATCGAGGTACTCTAAAGAGGATCCGAGCAGCTGTGTTTAAAACTTTTTGAAGTTACTGGAGTAAATATTGAGACAAACCAGACAGAATTAAGATACAATAGCCGCGTCTTGAAAGTACCAATGAACATACCAGTGGTTTAGTGGCATCAACTGAAAGATATGTGCGAATTGAGCTGATGCGTCTTAGCTCAAGATATGCAGCCTTGCATATGTTTATGACATGTTGGTGTACTGTGAAAGTACTGTCATGAGTAACACCTTGGTTTCGTGCTGGCAGTGTGAATTTAATGTTGGTGTTGCTGATATTTATAATTTGAGATAAAGGATATAAATGAGAAGGTTTTTGTGCTGTGATTAGAACAGCCTCATATTTATCACCAATTATCTGCAGCTTGTTACATGTCGTCCATGATTTCACATCAGTAATGCACTTCTCTAGTCCATGGATGGTAGCATCAACTTCAGTTGTGTGACTAGACTTGTATTTCTGTGTGTCATCAGCGTACAATTGGTGAGACACTGGGTGATGATCTATGTCACTTGAGTGCGGCTGAGTCTATAGAATTACAAGAACAGGACCAAGAGCAGACCCCTGTGGAACACCCCAACATAAATCAATTGGGCTGCAGGTTATTTCATTTACATATACAATTTGTGTCCTGTTGATTAAATAGGACGTGAACCACCGTACGGTTGTATTCTGAATACAAAATATATGCTGTAGACGATGACGTAATATATCATGGTATATTGTATCAAATGCTGCAGACAATTCAAGGAGTTTGAGGACTGTAATCTTCCCACTATCCAAAGCATAGAAAATGTCATTAAATACTTTCAACTGAGTAGTTTTAGTCATGTGGCAAGGGCGATATGCAGACTGTACATTTCTAACAGGGCTGTTTTAATTCAAATGAGATACAAGTTGGGTTAGAACAACTTTTTCTATGATTTTGATATGAGCGAATTCCCCATGAGAGAGAGAGAGAGAGAGAGAGAGAGAGAGAGAGAGAGAGAGAGAGAGAGAGAGAGAGAGAGAGAGAGAGAGAGAGCAATAACATCAATTAGTGAAGGAAATATTGGGTCTAAGCACTCAATCAGAAGCGATGTTGGATTTGGATCAAGTTTTCATGACTTTGGTGCACTCTTTATGACTGTTGTCCGTACGAAATAAATAGACACAGGCTCAAATATTCCTAATGGCTGTCGTTGAAATTCTGTATCGTAACTCTATGGTCAAAACTAGTCAATTTAAATTGTGTTGTTAAGTGTTTGTCTAATGGTTTGTACTTTGTCACAGAAGAAATTTGCAAATAGGTCCGGAAAATATACTGGACAAAAGATAGTTGGAAGTGGAGTAGAATTGTTCCTTGACATTCGTTTGTTAGTTAACTCGAAGAGCTCTTTGCAGCTGGAATTCTCCTTGATCTTAGTACTGTAGTGAGATAATTTATCTACATGGACTTTGTTTGTGACGTTTTTCTTAGCGGCTTCATATATTTGTTTATGAATAGTGAATCTGGTTGAATCCAAAGCCTCTCTGCTTTACGGCTATGTCTTTAGCAGTGAGTAGCTAGTCCCTAACACTGTTATACCATGGAGAACACATTTTTATTGATACTCTGCATTTGGTGGCAGGGGAATGTTTGATATGTCGAGATGGAGTGTAATGCAGATGTAATCTGATGGAAATTCGTGGGATACAAGCGTGGGTTGTGAAATATTATCATCAGGTCTATGAAGAATCCAGTAAAATATGTAACAAGGTTAATGGCTGGGCTGGTTAGCTGACTATTTAAGGTTAAAAACTTGAATGGAGTTTTGATGCGTGTGGGTTTCCAGGACAGTGAAAGTTGAAATCCCAAGAATAATTAGGTTGCCACCTATCGAATCTCCATATTCCAGAAGATTCGGAATCTGCTCCAAAAAGAGAGATTCAGTCAGCTTGTTTTTTTTTCTACTTTGGGGAGGGCGGTGGACTGAACATTGTTACAGTGTGAGTAAACATTAGTCAGACTCAGTCAACCCAACGGTGATTTATATTTTTTGATACATGATCTCTGCTCGAGATACAGAACTGGTCTTGATATTTGCTTTTGTTTTTTTATAGTTTAACGCCATTTTCAGCACAATATAGGCTATACATGGCGGCCAGTATTAATGGTGGAGGAAGAACCCGGAAAACCCCGGAAAGAACCACCGACCCACGAGAAGCTACTGGCAAACTTTCTCACATAACTACATTAGCCGAATCTTAGACTCGAACCCACGCAGACAGAGGTGAGATGGCAGTGATACATAACGAACAGCGCTTTAGGGTTCCCAGAATTGGTCTTGATAAATGTTGTGGATAAGAGAGTGATATATACTAATGGTTTAATTTACAGCGGCAGGGAGGAAAAAGAGGTCATTGCAGTAAACAGCGCTTACATACATTTAGAAAAATATTAAAACGATAGTCACAAAATCAACTAACCCAATTAGAGCAACTCTCGGTAAGTTAGAGGCTTTACTTTAGTGTTATTGACGTTATTTGTTTTTTTTAAAAATATTTTGCAAGAAGCCTTAGTTCAGCAAATGGGACCTTACACAAGTTCGTCTGTTCGTCCACCCTGCTGCTAAAGATAGAAGAGCGAAAAATGAGAATAGCAATTTATCAACTTACGTGTGACAATCTGTTGAAGCGCTGCTCCATGTGTTCAAGGACAGTCCTAATACACTTTCTCTAGATCATCCCTTACAAGCACCAAACCATCAGGTGTATCAGAGTCTGAAATGGTAGGGTGAATGATTTAAATTATTTGGATCTATATATGTTAAATTAGTTCTACACATAAAATTAACACAATTATAGTTTAAATAAGTCCTACAGATAAAATTAATACAATTATTGTTTCAATTAGTCCTACACAAAATGACCGATTATGGCCCAATTGAAAAATCCCACACACAATAATCACTACAACAAGTTTTAGAAATTGTACAATTTATTCTGAGAAATCACTACTTAAATTTCCATCAAGATTTATACTTCGCAGTAAATCTGAAAGCGAGTTATAGCTAATGCAATTTCACATCTGGTGTAATGGAGATAACTGAATGGTATACAAAAGGTGAAATATTTTCCTGGTAAAAAAAATTAGTTCACGAAAACATGCATGCAATTAAATTATTCAAATTAATTATTGATAAAACTGAGAACCTAAACTGAAATGTTCGAGAATGTAACATTATAGACCTGAAGGAATACTTACATAAAATGACAATTGAGTACAATGGGATGAAAGATGTCAATTTATGGAATGGATTATTAAAACGATGTATATTCTACATATACAGTGATTTTTTCATGCTCGCTCGAAGCATACATCTCATTATATTACACCATCAAAACATTCACAAATATGAAAACAAAAGGGATTCATATATTAAAATGTATGACGGTAAGATTCAACTAATCTCATGTTATTTCGTACAATGAAAGCGAGATTCAAATAATGTTATGGAATGAAGATAACATTAAAATAATCTCATGTAATCACAATGACTCATATTGTACTCAAATGAAACAATCAAATGGAACAAAAATATGACTCGATAATGTACAGCAGTATGGTACATATATATGTTATATATATATATATATATATATATATATATATATATATATATATATATATATATATATATATATATATATATATATATATATATATATAATGTTGAAAACAATACAAATGTTTCCATTGACATACCACACATTTATCCCGATTTCTTAGATTGCCCCACGCTTGTATCGGACGCTCACACCCTTCAAGTATCAACAATACCAGCACACACGTACGTACAGACAGCAGACAGTTTTCCTGAATAAGGTTATCCCACATGTGTTGGCTACGCCCATGCGTACATACATACTTATATACATACTTACAGATATATACAATGAAACCAAACTGGTGATAAATGCAGGTACATAATTAAATCTATAGATACATGCTACTAAATTATACCCTTATTAGCAAATTGTAACAATTCAAAAGTTCACAACGTTTCAAGTCTGCCTAGTAATAGAGACATCAGTTCACGTTATGACATTATAAACAAAACATGGCTAAATCGTTCTAAGGCCTAATCAAAATTTTTCTTGACGGTAACTGTGACACGTATGTTGTGGAGGCCATAACAATTATTCAGTTCTGTTGACGGAGATGAGCAAGGTATTGCATGTTGGATAGTACATGTTCTGTATGATGTCTTAATCTGTTGTGTAGTTCTCCGTAGTCACATTACTTTGGTGAACAAGACGGACTTGAATTTAAGGAAAATACAATAAATGACTGTGAATGGGAACGTTTCACAAATTATTGCCCTCAAATAAAACAATTCCATTGGGGGAAAAAAAACAGATCAGGAGGATTCGCAAATTTAAAAATTTTTAATTTTCAATTTAATGGATTTTGAAGATTTTCTCTAGACCAATACGAAGTGACTAAAGCTAGATTCTGAGTTGAGTAATTGATGTGTTTATAGTAACGTCGCATTTATACGCAGTGGTCTTCCGTTTGATTTAAATATCTCTGAGAGAGCGTATACGGAACACTTGAATCACAAGCTAAACTGTACTCGCAAGAAATGTTTAAGGGCTAATCTCACAGAGTTTATCAATATTCTGAGTATATTTGCAGCAATTTAGAGAAAAAAATACAGGTATGTCATCGTTTCTTTATTACATGCCCTGAATCACGAGAACTATTTAATATCAAGTTATGAGACCATGGGGAGATATTTTTTTCATATAAACCAATGTTACTGATCCATCATAATTTGAGTTTGAGGATATTTATCGAATAATTGAAGATTTTTTATTGGTTGATACTTATTTTATTTGCTAAATGATGCAAAAGCGGTTTCGCTACAAGTTCTCACAACATTTGATAAGCACGTCCCATACAAAGTAAAATGATACAAATTAACCAAACATGAAAAGTGGCAAAAAAAAGGGACGCTAAATACAATACAAATAAATTAGGTTTGCAAATATATAAAGGAAATAAAACTTCAAATAAGGGCAAAAAGATTATATAGTTGCATAGTTGAATTGAGCATGTAGTGCGCCAATGTAAATATCAGTTGGTCATTATACAGTGTGAAGAATATTGATATTATTAGAAGCCTTTAAATTAATCATCAACATTAATGCTTTCGAAATTAGTTTTAATTATTTAAATATTGCATGTTATGTTATGCTAAAAAAAATGTGTTTACAGAGATTTAACGGGCATTTCATTAAGACTGTGTTATTAACTTTTGCCTCTGATATATGTAATGATATACAATTTCTTCTTGAAACTAGATTGTATATCAAGGCGATTCTTTTATACATCTTTCTTGATGTGGTTACATTGGTTTATGGCTCTAGTATGAATGATAGAATAAAGATAATAAGAAGGACGGCTATGCTTTAACGGGGTAATATGCTTTTTATACTTAAGAAATCGTTTTCCGATTTTCAATATTCAGGTAGAATTAGCAGATTCTGTTTTTGAACATCCATCCCAGATTACATCGGCGTATTTTTAAGTATGCCTTATACATATAAAGGGAATTATATCTAAGTATTCTCAACTGAAGATATTTCAGGTATGTTATGGCCATAGTGTAAAGTAGAATCCAATAACTTTCTTTTATGAGTCTAATCTTCTCACCATGCACGTTATATATTGGCATGAACGGAAAACCCAGTATAGAGTTATTTATTTGTATTACAACGTATTGAAACATTAGAGGAGAACTTGGGATCTCTAAAAGAAGTATATTAAAGCGATGATTATTCATTTTCTGACTTGTCGAAGTGTTTGACTAACATATTACATGTTACATTTTTGTACAGGTTATCAAATAAATCACATTGGTTGATGACCACATAGTGTTATAATGTTGTTAAAATACTTATTTGTATTGGATCTACTAACATAAGTACTCTATCTTACATTTCTACATTGAGACCACTGATCTATATT
Organism: Unio delphinus; assembly: GCA_029339505.1. Classification (NCBI taxonomy): domain Eukaryota; kingdom Metazoa; phylum Mollusca; class Bivalvia; order Unionida; family Unionidae; genus Unio; species Unio delphinus. Next base: position 13,451,377 of record JAQISU010000323.1, read on the forward strand.
ACATTTAGATAATTAAAAATGGAAGTTTGTATTTTGTGTCTGTTTAGTTCAGATTATATAACGTTGCATATTATTAGATCTTCTGAAAGCGAGAATTAGTTTATGTTTGTAATATATTCTTACGCTGATTTTATTTGATAACTCTAGGCGACTCCAATATTTATTAATTAAATACAGGCTATTTGCTTGAAACGATTTATAACGGATATAGTACATCAAGGGGATGCAAATACTAGACTCAAGAGATAAAATGTATCCGTTATTCACTCGTTTCAAGCAAATATTACTTTTATTTTAAGGTCACATACGTTGGCTACCTAAAGTTAGCAACACAGTGAATTAACAGATTTCTTACGGTAATGTCAGCTGTTTACGTACATTCTTTGATATGTGTACCTGCGCACAAAATTAGTTCCACATCATATAGATAAAAATTAACTGATATTTCCAGAATAAAAAACTACAAGTTTCAAGGATAATTGATAGTGATTATTAATAAGAAAACAACCACAAGTACACGTAATTCACTGAAAAAAATAAGTTGGGAGGCAAGTATGTTCTGACCTAAAAATGTCACCGCAGCGAAATATCAGAGTTATTTTAATTAGAAAATCAAATAATTTACTGTTTAGCATAAGCTATAATGCTTATATTTGGTAATGAAGAATTATATTGTATTGTGATAGGATTTATATTTTTATATTTGAATGCATATTTAATTTAATTGTTTGTGTGTTTGTTATCTTTAATTTGTTTTTCATATTTCATTACATGCTATTTTAATGTAATCTTGTATACTGGACTTGATCTTGTTAAAAATTGATTTAATTTATGCTTGACCTGCATGACCTTTTTATTTCATTTTATGTCAACAACTAATATATAGCTAAATTATTATCTATCTTTATGAACTTATTATCATAAGTAGTATTAATACAAGAACGAAATGTCCTTTTTGGGTCAGGTTTGTGGACTTTCCTAAGTGAATTATACAGTTATGATTTTGATTTTGTAAACATCAGGATCATTCTAGAATGTTATTTTCTATTAGCTCATAGTATTTTTTAAAGGAAATGCTCTGTATGGGCTGAGGCAAAGTAGAGATTTATTTTTATGTATTGAATATTGAATACTGAAATTGTGAGGATATGGGCATCGGTGCTTTAACATCTAGCACTTTCAAGTTGTATTATGTTGAGACCAGTTTGGGCTGAATTTCATTTTACGTCCAAATATTTTTTTCTGGAAATACAAAAAAAGCTCTGAAAAAAATTCTGTTTAGATAAATTCATAGATTTATACTGAATTCAGACCTGTAATTATGTTACTGTGAATCAGACAAAATATCATTGACACATCAGCACTCCATAAGCTATCACAGACACGTCATCGGCTTCAGTGTTGTGATTTTACGTGGACTCTTACTGATGTTTATTTAGGACTTTAAATTACTTGGACTTGAGTCTGTAATTTTGGATTATGTTGAATTGTGATTCGCAATACTGAAAGTTGTGTTTCATCATTTTTACTTTGGATTATAGGGTAAGAAATATGTTACATTTTACAAAGTGTTGTTCAATCTTTCTTATTACTTATTTTAAGAGCATGGACTCGTAATACTCTGTTGTACATGTTGCTGTGTTAAAAGCCTTATGCTGATGAGTAACATTATGGACTTTGTACAGCACATAAGCAATTATATCTGATCTGTTGTATCATACAAATATGCTTTTAATTTTTAATGTTACGCGTCTAGACAAACGAAAATTGTGTTCATCTATTTTACTTTTATTCTTATATACATGCGTCCTAGAAGCAATATAAGCAAACTGGTGTAATATATCTTCGTGATGACAATCCTAATAATAGCACACTATCTAGTGAAGATATTTGTAAAATAAAGCTATTATTTCAAAATAATTTTGCCAATTTAATAATCAAAATTACATCTAAATAATGGTTACTGCAATGGGTATGGCTTCTTCATAGATTATTAGCAAAAAGGTTTTCTTCAAAACTAAAATATTAATCTGTATGTTTGGTTTAGATTTTCAGATTACATCCATATGATATGAAACCATTCAGAGGAACAACTAAAAAATTAATTGATTGTCTAAACCATTTTGACCTAAGAATAAATATTACTGAAACTGTATCTAGTACACATGTTTTATTCTTAATTGTAAATGTAACAACTAAATTTCGACAATAATATCATTACACATGTTCATGACAACGAAACTAAAATCCGCCAATGTGTGACATATTATTTAGTTCATTTAAAAATGGTATAACATATAGCCAGGCCAAAATATACTAACGCATTATTTCAGATGTATGTCAATTACAAAATTCTGTGAATAAATTAAAACCATATTTCCGTATTCTAACTCAATATGATAATTTGAACACAGCAACATATACAATATAAAAAATATAATTCCTGTCACAATACCAGTTAATATTACTAAATAAAGTCCATATAATACATACTAGTGAAGATTTATAAATGTATCAGATACAAAAGTCAGAAGCACACTTTTCAAAATATAAACCAATATTCCTGTACAGAAGACCCAAGGAACTGCAAGAGTTTTTAATTACAATTAAACATACAGAAAATAAAAATAGATAATTGTGGTCATCTCATTGTCACAGACATCGGTATTCTTAATAAATAAATATAAGATAAAGTAATTATTTTAGTAGCGCCAAAACAAAATAAGTATATTTTTTCATCATTATAACACTAGCTGCGTATTAACTGTTGTGATTTTTTGATAACCTGTAACAAATGTAAGATACAATATGTTGGACAAACTCTTCAAAACGTTTCTATGAAAATAAATAATCGTCGCTTTCATTTAAACATTTGTAGGGATCCTCAGTTATTCTCTAAATTTTCAAAACGTTATAATATAAATAATCACTCTCTACTCTATTTTTATTTCATGCCAATACATATTTTGAATGGAGACATGATTAGACTGAGAAAGGAACGTAATGGGCCTAACAATACCAAGGCATTATATAACATTGTATAAAATGTTAATTATCTGTTTTAGAAATATAGTTATATGTGACTGTCTCTATTTTATAATTTTACTGATTCAGTTTTCATTAGCGACTCATATATATATATATATATATATATATATATATATATATATATATATATATATATATATATATATATATATATGTATATATATATATATGTATATATGCATATATATGTATATGTGTATATATGTATATGTTTATATATGTATATGTATATGTATATATGTATGTATGAATGTATATATATATATATATATATATATATATATATATATATATATATATATATATATATATATATATATGGGTCACATCATACTGATCTGGAATTTTTTAAACTTTGATAAATTCTGCGGACTACTTTTTGTTTCATATTACAAGATTATTTGATGTGAAATTGTATCTATAGCAAAGCCTTATACCTTCATAATAGTACCACCAAGATCCTATATATATATATATATATATATATATATATATATATATATATATATATATAGAGAGAGAGAGAGAGAGAGAGAGAGAGAGAGAGAGAGAGAGAGAGAGACTAATCGACATAACCTAATATACACAGGATCCTAGTCATGATGTTATTATAGTAATGATCAAATTTATAAGTAGTCTTGAGTGCCACTCGAAAGAAAATGCTTGTAAAGTATGTGGGACTGTTCAGTAACATGTTGACATGAATAACTATTCCATAGGTTGGTTTTACACCAATTCAATCCATTGCAAGCTAAGAAAATCGGCAACACTATCTAGAAATCAAACAATCTTCTATACATTTTCATTTGTATTAACTACAGCAATAATCTTCATGCTGATCCGTGTCATATTATATTTTCATGTAAACAATTTATCGGTTGTTTTATCTTCTAAAAGTGAAACTTCTAAATTTGTCAGCAATTCAGCTACAGACTAATACATGTACAACATTGCGATAAGTACAATATTGCGATAATTATAATATTGCGATAATTACAGTATTGCAATACGTACAACATTGCGATAAGTACAATATTGCGATTATTATGATATTGCGATAATTACAGTATTGTAATACGTACAATACTGCGATAAGTACAATATTGCGATAACAACAATATTGAGATTATTAGAATATTGGGATAATTACAATATTTTGATAGCTACAATATTGCGATAACTACAATATTTTGATAACAACAATATTGCGATAAATACAATATTGCGATATGTTGCCATTCGTACATTTTAATACGCGTTGTTTTTTGTATTATGTTTGTACTCGCAGTATAAGTTAGGCAAGTGATCTGCATAAAAATTAAAAAAACGCCGTCACGTGAGCGCTTACAATATAACGGACCCTCATTAATTGGATTAAAGGACCACACCTTAGTTCTGGATACTACATTGTGCTCAAGACTAAACGAACTGGGAATACATTCATTATGTCTTAAATGTAAACGAAAGCGAAGAAATAAACTTTCTTTCAAAGCTGGCCGGCGTAGAACAGGAAGAAGAGGTCCAGTTATCTCCCGTTCGCCCATAACGGATAAACAACTTAAAAATTCTGCCGTTAATTTTGATAACCTGGTTAAAATTCCTTTTAAATCGTCAACTGTTGTGTCAACTGTCCCAAGGATACCACTACGTATTGCATTATTCAACGCTCAATCAGTAGGATCACCGGAAAAGCGCACAAAAATTGTTAATTTTATCAACGACCAGAATATTGACGTCTTCTTCCTGACAGAAACTTGGTTACATGCCGCATGTGTGAATGTAAGTGTGCGGATTTAACACCCAGCGATTACTCCATAAAGTCGTTTCCCCGCAACTCTCGCGGAGGTGGAATTGCCGTACTTACAAAGAATTCCATGATCAAATGCCTTAAGTACAACACAATCTTCAATTTCTGCCACACATCGTTTGAGCTAGTCCAAACAACGCTCACACTACAACAAAGGTCAGTCCATTTTTTCTTTTTCTAACGTCCTCCTCCTAGTAGAAAAGACATGCTGACTGAATCTCTCTTTTTGGAGCAGTTTCCAAATCTTCTAGAGTATGGAAATTCAATAGGTGGCAACCTAATTATTCTTGGAGATTTTAACATTCACTTTGACTGACCTGGTCAGCCATACATGTCAAAAGTCCTAGATTCCATTCATGTTTTCAATCTTAAACAGTCAGCTAACCAACCTACCCATAAACTTGGTCACATTTTAGACTGGTTTCTTTATAGACCTGATGATAATATTCTGCAATCCACCCTTGTATCCCACGAACTTGCGTCAGATCACCTCTGCATTGTATGCCATCTCGATGTATCAGTTCCTAACCCTCCACCTCTATTAGCTACTAAGAGAAACCTCCGTATAATCAATATAAACAAAATCATGCATGACATCCAAGAAAACCTAACAACTTTCTTACATACAACAGCGGAAGAACTTGATAACTGCCTGCGTTCATTGCTTGAAAAACATAACCCAGCCACCAAATGCAGAGTATCAATAAAAAAAGTGTTCTGCATGGTATAGCTGTGTTAGGGACCAACTTCGCACTGCTAAAAGACATAGCCGAAAAGAAGAGAGGCTTTGGCTTTCCACCAGACTCAATATTCATAAAGAAATCTACGAATCCGCTACGAAGAACGTCACAAACATAGTCCATTTAGTCAAATCATCCCACTACAGTACTAGGATCATGGAGAGTTCCAGCTGCAAAGAGCTCTTCGAGATAACTAACAAACTAATGTCAAGGAACAAATGTACACCACTTCCAACAACCTTCTCTCCACTAAACCTACCAGACCAATGTGCAAATTTATTCGATGACAAAGTACAAGCCATTAGAGATTCACTTGACAGTACAATTTCAACTGATTCGTCACCATACAGTTATGATGTAGAATTTCAGCGACAACCGTTAGGAGCATTTGAACCTGTTTCTGTTGATTTAGTAAGGACAATCGTGATGAAAAGTGCACCAAAGTCTTGAGAATTGGATCCCATTCCGACATCACTGCCGCTTTAGTGCTAGGACCTTATATTGCCTTCACTAACTGATGTTATTAATATCTCTCTCATCAGAGGAATTTTCATCGTAAAGCCACTTCTGAAGAAACCAACACTGGACCATAACGATTTAAAGAACTACCGCCTAGTTTCTAATCTCCCATTTATATAAAATCTCTTAGAAAAGATTGTTCTAACTCAACTTGTATCTCATTTGAATTCAAACAATGTACAGTCTGCATATCGCTCTTGCCACAGTACGGAAACTACTCTTCTGAACGTATTTAGTGACATTCTCTCTGCTTTGGACAGTGGAAAGATTACAGTCTTTACTCTCCTGGATTTATTTGCAGCATTTAACACAATATACCATGATATATTACTTTACCATCTCCAGCATGTATTTGGAATTCAGAATATAGCCTTACAGTGGTTCAAGCCCTACTTAGTTAACAGGACACAAATTATATCTGCAAATGGAATACACTCCAGCACAGTTGACTTATGTTGTGGTGTTACACAGGGATCCCTGTTCGTTTCATTCTGTATACTGAGCCGCTCTCAAGTGTCATAATCACCCATTGTCGCACCAATCGTATGCTGATGACACCCAAATATACAAGTCTAGCTACCCAACTGAAGTTGATGCTACCATCCATGGAGTAGTGAAGTGTATTTCTGATCTGAAATCATGGATGACATTTAACAAGCTGCAGATGAATGATGATAAAACTGAGGCTATTCTGATCACAACACAAAGACTTTCTCATTCACATCCTTTACCTCAGACAATAAATATCAGCAACACCAGCATTAAATTCTTACAGTCAGTACGGAACCTAGGCGTTACTCTAGACAGTACTCTCACATTGCACCAACATGTCATGAACATATGAAGGGCTGCATATCTTAAATAAGGGACGCATCAGTTCCATTCGTAAATATCTTTCAGTTTATGCTACTAAAACACTTGTGTGTTCATTAGTACTTTCAAGACTGGACTTTTGTAACTCAATTCTGTCTGGTTCATCACAATATTTACTCCAGAAACTTCAAAAAGTTCAAAACACAGCTGCACGGATCATCTTTAGAGTACCTCGATCATTTCACACCTCACCACTTCTCTGTACCCTACATAGGCTATCAATTCGATACAGAATCAAACACAAAATTTGTTCTCTGTGCTATGTTTCAATGACAGACTCCAGTCCAACATACCTATCTGGCCTCACCCATGTGTATACGCCAGCTAGATCCTTACTCTCTTCTTCTGATAATCATATACTCATTGTTACCAAGATGAAAACAAAGTCATATGGACAACGTTCGTTTGCACACCAGGGCCCGGCGACGTGGAACGAATTGCCCATTGAAATTAGACAGAAAGACACAGTGGTCCCTTTTAAGAGTGCTTTTAAAACTCACCTGTTTCGACTGCAGGGACAAACCTAGCGACCTAATCATGGTTTGTATCTGATATGTTTTCAGCATGTTTTTATGTTTTCCTATTTCATTCTTTTTGTCATTTGTTTTTCTGTAGTGTAGTCATATCATTATTGATGGCGTAAAGCGCTTAGGGCTTCGTAAGATTAGGCGCTATACCAAGACTTCATTATTATTATTATTATTATTATTATTATTATTATTATTATTATTATTATTATAAAAATACATGCATTGAAATGCATAATTGCGTGATATACATCTAAATTTATGTCCCTTTTTACAGGATCTAGCGGTTAGAAGCAACATTTGAATGTCCCAAGAATATGCATGACAAGTAAGTCGTAACACTAGCTTATAACCAAAGTTTATAGAAAGGAAGCATCTAGCCTTCTTCAATGGATATTTTTGTGTTTCAGAAATAAATCGACAGGACGTGTGTCAACATTGGACCTAAATATTATTATGAACGATTAGACATAGCCTTGTTCTAGTCAGAACATCCGTTAGCAAGTGTCTTTAAATATCAAACTGCTTTTGTAAACAAAATTCATAACGATTTACCAAATTTAATTTGATATGTTTTCCTTAGTCATATAAATAAATCGATTAATTCGAGTGCTTACAAGACACGTAGATGCGCTCCGTAAAACAAATATTTTAAAATAAACATTCGTACGTAAAATATCTCTTTAAAGTACAAGACGGCAGCTCGAGTTTCTCAACTGTAAGGTTGTAATATATGCTGAATTATTTTACGACAAATAACAATTACACATATTATTTCACCTAGAGTAGCGCTGGTGATTATCAACTGCCGATAATTATGTTCCACATTTACCATATCTATATACTACTTTTGTGAAACAATGGTGATATTCCCTTATAAAATGCAAAGAATATACACTCAGTTATTCAAGTCACGGGCCCCAACGCCTTACCTGCACGCACCTATCCTATCCCATTTCGACCATCACCGATAAACTCCGCCTATACCGGCAACTTTGTCGCATCACTTTTGGTGAGGTGTGCATCGTTGAAATGCTATAAGGATTGGTGCTTGCTGGAAATAAAATGGGTTTGGTATCTAGCGTATCTGGGTTCGAATCTAGTATAGTACGAAATAAATTAATCAGTCCGTTATGATCGTCTTATTTATTCGTACAGCAAAAACCTGGATAACAAACTTCCCGCAGGGATCAGTCAACTGCAAGATAAGATAGATGAGCGCAAAATGCTTGAATCCATGATCGAAAAGACGAAAAAGAGAACTGCATTTTGGTTCACTATTTCCGCTGGTCTGGCTTTGTTGATGGTCCGCCCATGGGCGTGGAAAACTACACCTGCATTACTTTTATTCGTACCAGCATTTAAGAAAGAGAAACTACCTTGAGTGCGTCGCAGTGTAAAGATGACAGATCATTTTACATTCTTACTTGCACGTGGTATGAATCAGAATTAATGTGCCCTGTAAATCAATGGAGATCCAATCTAACAATAAATTGCATATGAAACATTTTTACATGTTGTGTACGTCAATCTATGCTTTAATTGCTAAAATCACAAAATGATATAGGCTTGTACGGTTTCGGAGTTTGTCGCTCGTCTCTATAATTTATTGACATAATGCTTTTGTCCAAGTCGGTTTAAATCTAAAGCTCTGCCAATGTGAGAATGCCTGCTATTTCCCATGGGTAGTGATTCTCCTCATTTATATATACTTATATATATATATATATAATATATATATATATATATATATATATATATATATATATATATATATATATATATATATATATATATATATATATATATGTATATATATTTTCAATCAGAAATATTTTGTTTTGGAGCTATCACACTGTCCCGAAAACAAAAATGAACTCTGCTGTCAATAAGTAAACACTAAATGATCTAAAATGGGGCTTTGACAGGTCAGATGCTATATTTGGCTGGAGTAAAATGTAGGTAACATAGCAATAATTCTTTTGTGTTGGTTTTGGTAAAACAAGATTTATATCTTTGTCTAAACTTCCTCATAATAATAGATATAGGTATTTGGTTATAAATTATCGTGTATTCGGTATCAATCGGTAGCATTGAAAACTATTTCGAATATATGCACTTTTTAAGAATTCAAATATCGCACTTATATATACTTGGCTTCGTTATATATATATATATATATATATATATATATATATATATATATATATATATATATATATATATATATATATATATATATATATATACATATATATATATACATATATATATATATATATATATATATATATATATATATATATATATATATATATATATATATATATATATATATATATATATATATATATAGTTTAAAATCCAAAAGGAAATTGTGACATCTAAAACACTCTTTAAAGCAAAATTTAACAATGTGCACGAAACTCAACTATGCAAAAAAGGACAAATGATTCAGATACAGACAACAATATTATTTATTTACTATGAACACATTTAAATTAAATAGCATCACTTAATTAAGTCTTGGTATATTTTTACAAATAATTAGTTCATTTCATATTATTGGTGATGAGTTGTAGAAATACGTCCACTTCTCAAAAAGGCAAATGACACGTGAAAATACAAAGGTCATTCCACTTTACATAAAGTATAATGTATATAAAGACATACAGTCAGACAAATGCAGACAAGCAGACAGTATTAAAAAGAGTCATAAAGATCATATCATTATTGAAAACGTTAATTTTTCTCAAGACCTGAAATTTATTTTCCAATGCACGTTTCATCGCGTAAACCAATTATGCTTAAGCCATGTTTACCTGACGTTCGTTCGCATTTAATCCGCATCTCCTTGCAGAAGGAAGTTACTCAGTTCTTTCTTAAGCTCATACGTCCTACGTCCGTCCAGGAACACAAACCCTACAGCGTCCGAATAGTTTGTTTGTTATTAAAATCATCATGTTACTACAGCCCAAGGAAATTAATAGAGAACAAATTGACCTTTTGTTTTGTACAGTTAGGGTATTTTAACAGCATCAAATCGACAACCAAATGTCTTGTGTATACGTGTCCAATGCTCGAATCTTTTTATTGCTTGCACCCAAATCGATGTACAGCTTTCGCAAATTAAAGATTTAGATAATTCGATAGTCAGTCAATTCTGATCATATTTAGCGAGTTATGGCATATATTTATCTAACAATATACACTCGAACAGCATGTTATCATTCAGGCATTCTAGTCTTTATTTCATTCAAGTTACAGATTACGAAAATTATGGATTCAGTCTTGATTTTTACCGAGCGTTTTAATCCTCAATTTTCTCAAAAGCGAACATCATTCTAACAATGATAGCTTTACCCTTTAATCAAATTCATTGTTAAGATCTTTCCTGAAACTGCTGGAAATAACGTCCAGAGTAGAGTGTTATTTAAGTAATGGATCATGATTAAGGTTTAATTATACAATACTCTAATATCATGAGGATTCATTATTATTATGTCTGATCAGTCGATTATCTGCTGATTTAGATCATTTGTCCATCATTGATCGAAAATAAATCACTTAATTATAAATATTTAAGACACTATATTATTAATAATTCCAATTTCATGCACAGTTAGATTAAAATTAAACAAGATCTTGTGTAAATTCTTAGATTAAGCACGCGTTTGACATGTTTTGCAGATTTACTGCAAGAAAGTGTTTTTACACCTTTGTGATATAATCAGTTAACATATTAACCTAGGAAGCACCATCTAAATGCACTTGTGGAATACAGAATACAGGTTAATTGTTAAGTTAACTTGCCTATATATATATATATATATATATATATATATATATATATATATATATATATATATATATATATATATATATATATATATATATCTATATCTATATATATATATATATATATATATATATATATATATATATATATATATATATATATATATATATAACAAGCAAACATTGAGGAAATTTGAAAATATCAACGCATCCGGGTTGTTTGTACTTCGAATGTATGATGTATTTGTTTATTAAGTTTATTTTGTTTCGCTTTGGGATTGTATCCCAATGTAATCAAATTTTGTTGTACTGTCTTATATCGTAACCTATATCTGACTCCATCAAACTCGTGACTTTCGAATACGTCTAATTCATTCAACAGAGTTACCGCTCTTTATTAAGCCATAATGTATTGTTTTGTACTTCCCTAATGCCTTTACACAATGGTAGACATGTATAGCGAAATTGTCCTGTATTACCATAAGACCTAAACGGATCAACAGCTGCTTATAACTATCAACCAAAATCTTGACAATTTCAGTTCCTTTCTTGAGTCGGTATCGTGAAACAAAATAAGGAAACACGAGTGTATGACAATGTGTAAAACGGATGCAGGCTATTGAGATATAATGAGAAAGGATGTCACCTCAAGGAACATGAAACTTGAATGTCAATTGGTATGCTACATTGCTGTTCCTGTCAACATTTTCTAATAAGTATATATATTTCTTTCTTGAAATGCATTATTCACGAAAAGTTTACATTGTCAACGAGGACCTACAAGCAATAATTTTAACTATTACGCATATTTGTTCATGTGCGCGAAATTACAAACAAATACACACACACACACACACACATACATATATGTATGTTTATATATATATATAGTAAATGTTGAAGTGGTTGAAGAACAAGGGAACGCCCGGTATGGATCACCGACACACTGAAATCTACTTGCAAGTTTTATCATATATCCATTATATCCATATAAACCAAGCCCGAGACTCGAACCCACGTGGATGGTGGTGATATTTCCTTGATCGTAAATGTGGGCGCTTTGAACCACTCTGCCACACTGGGCCACAAGAAGTGGGCAGATAGACGAAGAAAATGAACTTACGAAAACTACTATGTCATTTTAACAAGGATGGTGTTGCAAAGGTATATCAAGGGAATGAACAGATGTTATCCACAACTGTACCAGAAGAGAGAGAGAGAGAGAGAGAGAGAGAGAGAGAGAGAGAGAGAGAGAGAGAGAGAGAGAGAGGGCGCTTACATTTAGCGGAAAGGGGCACTTTAGTTCTAAACATGTTTTGAACTTGATCCGTAAAATTTAATAACTGAAAACCACATTTTTTTTCCTCCATAACGCTTAACTTGGTTACATTTCGTTTGAAACGATGTCTAGCTTCACTTCTTTGTTGCACTTTTTCTTATGTTGTATAAAGGACGCCTCTCCTCTGTTAGATGGAGAATTTTAACTTACAACAATTTGTCACGAATAATTATTTCAAAATGGAATACTGCAAAACTGGCCTTTTAATCTTACATATATAATCATCTAGGGTTATGTTCTTGCGAGGGACATATGTGGTGGAGGGAATCTAAATTTGGGTAAACGGGGTGAAGCTTATTTCGGGTTTAAGAATATAAATTGTTTTGTATCATTTTGGTGCTTGATCTGAATGGATAGGAACGTTAAAACGATCAATAATCATAACATTCTGGGTATTACTTACATTCAAATATTTAGAGAAAGAAATAAAATAGTCCATTTTAAGACACTTTAAATTTTTTTCAACACCCTACCATGGATACTGAGTAAGCGCATTGTCTTCTCCATATAAGGTAACCAGCATGTATAATTATCACATAAGTGATAATTGCTACTTATTGGAATGAAACTCGTGGAAAAGTAATCATTTAGATTCACTTTTAGTTACTGGTTGTCAATCGAATTCGAATTAGTATTAAAAAGGATGGGTAACTTGACCGAACAAACAAGACATGATCTATATAATCAGACCAACATATGGGCCATAGTATCCAAAACCAAAGGAGTCCATTCCATATCCATTATAACTCTATTTAGTAATATCAAATGACTAATAAGATAGTAATTTCAAATGACTATTAAGATAATACTATCAAATGTCTAATAAGAGAATAATATCAAATGACTAATCAGAAAATAATATTAAATGACTAATCAAAGAATAATATCAATGACTAATAAGAGAGCAATATCAAATGACTATTTAGATAATAATATCAAATGACTAATAAAAGTGTAATATCAAATGACTAATCAGAAAGTAATATAAAATGACAAAATCAGAGTAATATCAAATGACTAATAAGAGAATAATATCAAATAACTAATAAGAGAATAATATCAAATGACTAATAAGAGAGTAATTTCAAATGACTATTAAGATAATACTATCAAATGACTAACAAAATAATAATATCAAATGACTAATAAGAGAGTAATATCAAATGACTAATAAAAGATTTATATAAAATGACAAATAAGATAATAATATCAAATGACTAATCAGAAAATAATATCAAATGACTAATAACAGAATAATATCAAGTGACTAAAACTAGAGTAATATCAAATGACTAATCAGAAAGTAATATAAAATTACTAATAAGAGAGTAATATCAAATGACTATTAAGATAATAATATCAAATGACTAATCAGATGGTAAGATCAAATGACTAATCATAAGTAATATCAAATGACTAATAAGAGAGTAATATCAAATGACTAATCAGAGAATACTAATGGTCAATTTGTTTTTTTTAAACATGCAACATGTTGTTAATAAATATAATCAAAACAGTTCATAAACATATGACATAGAATACATATATCCATATAACTGTATCCATATCCATTTCATTTATATTAGCCACGTCAGCTGCTTCTGTGTTTTGGACAAATACCATGTTTTGATAAATGAATAACAAAGAAAAAAAAAGGATCGTCAAAATGGCGTTGTGAAGTACATTTACTGAATACAATATTTCATCATGTGAAACAATGTCTTCTATAAGAACCATGAAATTGTGAAATATGTGACTGTCGACAATCGTATAGATTGATCGAAAAACAGTACCTTTGTAGTTTTGTAACATTTTAGGTGAGTGTATCATTATATTAAATACACATATATGTATGTATGCCAGAGTGACAGATTGAGGTCATTCTCCGCAGTAAATCAGCTAACTTAAGTATCACGACAGTTAAGAAATATTTAGGTTTCAATCGATCTATCGTGAGAGCTTTAGTCAAAGTATGAAAATGTGTCACGAAGTGTTACGTTACGGTTATGCACTTGAGATTTTCTTTCCGGTCAACAATCACTGTTCGTATACATACGTATTAAACAACAATGAATTAGAGACAACAAACACCTGCCTTAGGACAGAAATACGCACATAATCTATCATACATGCATTATTCATTTCGTGATTTGTTTGGGTGTAGATAGGAGTATTCATTCAACTGTAAAATGTACATTTTCGATGTATATGCATCTTTTAAATATGTCAGATAATGATGAAGACAATCCCGTATGAAAGAAGGCACACATATTTAACCTTTCAAGTGCATACACTCCAAAGATATTGTCGTGCAACCTTCAGAGCACAAATATACCAGTCTAAGGCCATTGTCTCCGGTAATAGAAGGAAAATCTAATGAAATTCATATATTCTATCAAAGAATATAGTTATAAATCGAGAAACAAAGCAAAAGACGCACGATATAACACGTATATGCAGGCAACTGGAAGAAAGAAATAGAGCAAATATTATAAAACATTCAAATGGCACCATACTGGAATGGTCTACAGCTAATCATGAATCAATAAATATTTGAACAAAATTGATGTATGCATCATGCACTTATACACATTACAAACGTCTGTATGAACCCAAGGGTGATTTCTTCGTTATGGGAGTTTACATGAAACGGTGTTTCTGTAGATCTTCTACCTATACTACGTATCGGCACAAGCTCGTGGTATTACTCCAAGCGGATATACAGCAAACAGCTGTGTCTCGTGCAGTTTGTACCTTAAGAAATTGTCTGTCACCTGCATATCGGCACCCTCTAATAATGTGTCTCCTATGTCGGTAAAACTTAATAGACGACCACTACATTTTGGCCCGCCCCACCATCTGAAATTACGTCTGATATATGCACTATCTTTGACGAATAACACTTCAGTAGTTGTGCTAATCCAAGAATTGTTATCAGCAACAGTGTTGTCCAAGGACGCAATATTTGTTTTCTATTAATTTATGTGGAATTGTTAAAATTAGACATTGTGTCCTTTCTAATAAAATTACCTCGTTCTCCTACCACGAATGACTTACCATCTGTTTTTACAAGTGTTCCTTCCACTTCAGAGAATGTCTCGGCGGCAAGACCTATCTACGTGTATCTTGAACTCTACATCGTTTGAAACACGAGCATCATAAGAATAATATTGATTGACTTAATCGTGACCTATTCAGATACAGGATAAGATATAACCTTGCACATTTTTATACTGGTCTTGTTAGTCTAAACTACTATCAGGGTAACTGGCTTTCTGCAATTCGATGTTGAAGCTATATTATGGGTTACTGGTGCTGCTTGTCTGTTTGACAACAGGGAAAGTAATGCACTATCACAAGAAAATTCTCGCAATCGTTGATTTGCAGACTAATTTATGATCTTGTTAAAATTGCAGGCTTTGCCGCTTTGCTTCCTAGTTTTACTTGCAGAGGCTATACTATATTAACCGAAAAGTCAATCTCGGATTGATGGCGATGCCTTTCGACAATATAACCAACTGTTACACCTGCTTTACCCCGAGGAATGTCGGTCACCTGCATACCTAGTTACTATGCAATTGGAAGCGCGTTCGGATCTAGTCTTCGTGGACTACAATTAATCCACTGGTGTGCGATTTATAATCTATTGACTTAAAATATGACGACACTGTCAAATATACTCCTCGGGCAATTTCTGCTTTGACTCACTAGCTGCCATGCCAACGATTCGATTTCTGGACGCATCTTTAAAATAAATTTCATCCCGTGTACAGATGACGAACCGATAATCTTATAACTCAAACACGGAAACTTGAGCTGTCATGATTTTGTCGAGAGCTTCATTGTCGATAACAGCCGGGACACAACGATTACACCTCTGTACATCACCACCCACCTGTGCTATTTCAGAACGCGTTGCTCATGTACGCACCTTGGTATGATACAGCGCTGTTATTTCGCGAAGATGCTTTAATGAGAACAAAGAAGTCCTTGTCAAAGCCCTATCAGCTTTTCTGATACAGTTTGAAAGCCTTATTCTATACCCTCGCGTAAATTGCTTGAGCTGAATCAACAGTCCGTATACTAGTTTTATAATGGAATCCATCCTATAGTTTTATATTAAACATTGTAGAATCTACTTTACTGCACCCGGATCAGAAACGTCAGTCGGTTTAATCTTAAATATTTTTTCACTGTCTTATGTATAATTCGCGATGGATATGGTACAGTCGGATGTATCTAAAATCATTGATATCAAAACAATAGTGTTAGTGAATCTTTGCCTGCGTGCGCGATTATACACGTGACCAGATTGGCATGGACATCACAGCTAATTATGCGCTTTGCTCCAATATCCGAGCACCTGAGTCAGCACCTATCGAGTTCAAATGAGATATACAGTATTCATTACAGTATTTTCTGCCGACGAGTTCATTTTTTCCATGTACTATTATTTGAACTGTTCTCATAATTGTCCATAATTCAACTAACCATTTCACATATTTTGCTTAAACACAGTACCGAGCAGATTAAGGTCTTAATTTATGGGAATCCAAAATTATAGGAAACCGTCTTGTCACTAATCTGAATGGTCTGTTATAAACAAATCAGGAAAGCTACGTAAGTGTGCCTTAAGACAATCATATATGACACATTTAAGAAAAAAAGCTATTTAATCATAGCAGCAGAGGGGGAGGACTGTAATTGCGTTGGATTTTAAGCAAAACATTTTTAAGTCTCCTTTTGCCAAATGGAGCCTTAACGATTTTAGAGCCCTATTTGTCAAATTAGGGGTTTCCAAAAACCTCTCTACGAAAAAAAAACAGAGAGGGTGATTTGTTAAGTGAAAACCTCTTACAAAAAACGAAAAAAAATCTTACAACGATATGCCAGCGTCGTTGTTGCGCCCTTCTCCCCCATCCCCTAACTCTGCTGCTAACGGGTTAACCGAATATTTTAGCAAGTCCGACACAATATCGCGTTCGAGGATCTGATAAATTTATCGTCACAAATCCGTGTGGGATTGACCGAGCGTGACTAAAGAAATTTCTAAATCGATTATGATCCATATCACCACCGCACCAAGTTTGCCAAATATTTCTAAGAGTAAATATGTCAATTCCGTTGAATATACATAATAAATTGCAGTTATCTCTGATCACATTTGGTATTTGAGTGTATCGTTGAGTGACAGATATCACGTCGGTGTTATTATGTCTGCCTCTGGAAAATATCCTAGCAGGATTCGTTTGATTGTCTAACATGACATCATCATACACGACTAAGTTGTTAATACTTCCATCGATATCATCAGTGCTCGGTGCTTCTTCGATATCGGTTATAAATTCAATAATACCTTCGCCGTTGATTTCTGTTGCTCTCTCGTTAGCATCCTTTAACACGTTGTAACATCTCTGATCGTCTACACTCGGGTCTACTAAATACAACTTATTCCATTTCATCCATCTCGTTATCAAATTAAGTAGCAGTTGTGTCTTGCCGCTTCCAGATGGTCTGATTATAATCATTCTAATTGAATTCGGCAACATCGCATGGTGTTTAATAGGTTCCCGTCGTCGGGTAGCTGAAAAATCAATTACATTCATGTTATTATAAATATATTATGCATCTATATTGTGTGAAATGTAACAAACGCACTGGCACAGATGACTTGACGATTACAACGAAAAATAACCGATCAGCACTTTCCGGTAAGTGTGTACAATGTAGTACAAAAAAATTTAGATGTGTTTCTAAGAATTTTAATAAAAACGAGGAGGTGATATCGCAGCCAAGCTAACTAAACTCCCAGGAATACCATGGGCAAAGTATCCAGGAGAAAAACACCTTCCAGGTTATAGTTATTGTGGACCTTGAACCAGACTCGATATCAGACTCGATGATCAAAACCAACCTTGACGTGGTGAAGAACCAATAAATAAGGCGTGTCATGCTCATGATGTTGCTTATAAAAGCAGCAATCTGCAACACAGACATATTGCAGATGTGAAATTAATTCACGCGTTGAATTATATCACTGATAAATCCTTCAAAGAAAAGTTATCTTCATGGTTAGTAAAATCGGCTATGAAAAGTAAATTGATATTAGGTGCCGGTAATTAATAACAACATGGAATCTATTTATTATTCTCCAAAAGGATACTGGAGGGGTAAAGCAGCAATTGGTAAACTCGCTAGCGCCGCAAAGGTGAAAAATACTACAGCGGCTAATTGGTTATCCAAACAGGCGATATGGCAAATTTATCTACCAGCGCCTAAACAAATCAACTACTCTCATTTTGATGTGACTGTTCCTAATGAAGTTCATCAAGCTGATATATTATGTCTGCGACATAATGGTGGTTACAAATACGCGTTAACTGTAGTTGATGTTGCGGGTCGATACAAACAAGCAGAGCCGTTAAAAAAAAGATCATTAACTGAAGGTGCTTCTGCGTTTGAAAGGATTAATCGAAGGGGTCCTATGCGCTGGCCAAATCTATTACAAGTTGATCCTGGCAAGGAATTTCAGGGTGCGGTGTTATCAATGATGAAGGATCATAATGTCACCATCAGACGAGTACATACTGCACTACATCGCGATCAGGTAATTGTTAAACGATTTAATCGGACACTTGCTGAGCGGTTATTTGGATATCAATACGCGAAGGAATTTGTTCAGCATAAACGATCTCGTGAATGGGTCAAGAGATTACCAGGCGTAATTACCGCACTGAATAACGAGATTGCTCAAACAATCAACATGAAACCTAACAACGCGATTAAAAAGAAGTATATACCAGTACAACTGCAAAAAGATTTTTCAAAACAACCAATTCTCGGTAGCGTTGCTGTTAGGTATTTATATGAACCAGGAGAGCTCGAAGGTGGTAAAAAAGAGCTACTGATCCTATTTTGAGTGTTACTGCACATAAAATATCTAGTATAACGAGATCTACGGGTAGACTTCCAGTCTATAGTTTGGATTCAACTGCTCCTCAGCGAGGATTTACTCGACAACAACTATAAGTGATACCCGAGGATACTCAATTATCGCCGCTTCGTCTTAACTAGCACCTCTGCGTCTGTTGCACTCAAGACAAGTCAGCATCACATTATCTCTGGTATGACCAACGCTGCTATCTTTTCTGTCTACGGTAAATTGGCGAGGATCTTTATCCGACCAGCGCCAACGCATTATACTATTGCATCTCGCGCAGTGATTATTCTGTTGTTGTTTTAGTGTAATTATTAATTCAGCATCATTATCAAATTCTCTAATTTTTTTTATCCTGTTGTTTATAACCAGAGAGTTTTTTTCTGATTATATCATCGCTGCCTATATCACTTTTTGTAGTGTCGTTATCATCTAAAACAACTCTTCGAAGTTGATTTATTCTTCGTACTCTGGACATTGCTAGATAAACTAAATTTGACCACTCGATGTGATTATCCACCATCCAAACAATTGTATCTGATATAGTCAATCCCTGTGAAGAATGTATCGTCGCTGCGTAACCTAGCGTCCACCGGGATTTATCAGCGCGCAATGCATCTTCGACGACATTGATATCATCCAGTACAATATCATTTAACACTAAATTCTGCTTTTCACGCTGTCCTGGAATATCAACTTCAATATTCTGTTTTCGTGTATCCGAAGGCCTATAACACAGCGTTACTGAAAGTGTCGCAAATGTTTCTTTATGCAATTCAAATAACTTCATCTGAAGTGTGTCTCTGACTGTTTTTCTACTTGCTACTATAAACTCGTTTGGTCTCCACGCTTCCCAGAAATCTTTTAATGGGGTTTCTGAAATTATTTCACGCCCTTTTTCACATTGAATTATATCAAATTGTAATCTGATTAGTTTTTTGAAGTCTCATAATTGTTCATCAAGTGCTGTATGATCAGTATTAATCTCTTCATAATAGTCTACAAAATTTGTATCCAATCATGTGGGAATAAACCGACAAATGGTGGTGGCTGGCCATAGTCGCCGCACATTATTACTTTTGTATTCGTTAGCAATAGCCACTCGAGAAATCTTTGTAATGCATCTAATGACACCGTGCATATTTCATCCCAAATAATGACTTCAGGAATAAATTTTTCGCCCATTCGTTCAGGAGTCCATTCGTCATCTTTCCATCGAAAGAAACTGTGATAAGTACAGACATTAATTCCCCGTTGTGTCATCTTTCTTGAAAGTCTATGGGTCGGTGTTAGCACAATCATATTTGATTTTCCACGAAATAACTCAATCGCACGAGTCGTCTTTCCTGATCCACCACATCCGTTTAAATAACTGGTTTTATATCTACATATTGGATCAGATATCTGCGGTGCATTAGATAGTTCTGATATCCGATTATTTTTCAAGTAATTGTTTTCAATCGTAACATCTGCTGATTTGGAATAATCACACGGTATTTCCCGCTTAATTTTCCATGACCCCAAACTCTCGTCATAATTTGTGAATTCAACCTCTTCTTCCATGTGTTTCACGTCTATATAAAATGACTCAGTGGCTACTCCAACTGCGGTGTCAGGAAATCTATTTATCATCGAAAATAAATTGATAGAAGCATAAGCCAGCATTGATGCTCTCAAATGTGTATACTGAAGATTTTCTCCGTCTGAGTAAGTAACAATTGTACCCAATTTGGTTCCATCGGACAAGAAAGCGTCTTTACGATCGACGTATATACCCTTATATGTTATATCTGCGATTATAAAATCGTATTCGACGTTATCTATAATCAATCGTGAAGAATATCTTGTATTGTCGTATTTTCCACCCTGAGTGAACTTACCAATTAGTCTTCTATAGAGATCCTTTGCGTCTTTATTTCTAGCTTCAAATAACTGTTTGGACCATTTCACGATATTTTCTTCGTCAAGATCGGGAAACTGTTCTTTTTCTCCGCTGATTATACTATCTAGACTATCGGGTTGTGGTAACCAGACCTCAGTCTGCGCTCGATATGATATAATCACTTCACTGACAATCAGCGATATCAGCATTTTAGAATCAATCATATACCGTAATAGCACTATTGGCATCCAGTGTTTTTCAGAGATATGTCTGCCAATCCAAACATAACAACACGGATGAAGTCCTGTAGCCAATTCAATTGATACTACACGAGCGAATCCTGTTAAATCAAAATCGGGTAGTGGTCCATTAATCGCAACACGGGTCATCTCATGTGTGGGATGTTCAAATTGCTTGAAGTACTTAGCACATTTTCCGTACCCGAGAAAACTCCCTGGATAACACGCAACCATATCAACTGAAATAATATTTTGGGGTCGTATTTTGTATTTCATAATCCGCCGTGGTTGTTTTCGATGCAGATTGATTTAATATCTGATAGAAACTCAGCTCTTGAAGGTTTCCACGTGTTTTTCTTTCTCGCAAAATGAGCTGCAACCGACGGAATTGTAAAACAATTTGTTAGTAATTGTTCGTCGTCGAAAGTGTCCGAGAAACTACTAGCTAGTATTTTCATTGCGTGTTGGAGAGCCTCAGTACGGTATAATTCTCCATTGGGTCTTACATATTGATCGAATCTGTCCTCGGAGTTTTCAAAACTGTATAGTAACCACACTGACACAGGATCGTTTTTACTCAGGTGGTAAATAAAATCGAATAATTTCTGTTCTCCAGAGAACTCCGCGGGTAGATATTTTCACGGATCTATTCGCAGGTGTCCACGCGTGTTCGTTATGATCAATAATTTTGATTGGAGCACCTCTCAACTTATGTTTCGGTTCATATAATACTTCTCCTGTTATCGTAATTATGGTTATTGGGAATCTTAATGATGTTTCTAATTTGGCTTTATCCTGGATCGTTGCTCGGTTCTTCCTAACTGTTAATTCCCATTCATTTATTTTTTTTTGCGTATTAGATCAGTCAGTTTGTTTCCACGCAACGCATTTGTGAAATGTTCTATTATTCGTTCTGCTACACAATTCAACGACAACAGTTTCATCGGTGCTAGTTTTTTTATGCTTCGTTTATCATTTAACGAATATATCTCATAAACAACTACTGTTACAGGATAAGATCTCTCGTAGTATGGTTTGTCAATCCCAGTCAGAATTCCTGGTTTTGAATCTTGACTCACAGTGACAGTTCTTTTATTCTTCACGATGGGTTCAAATTGATCTCTGATAATCCAATCTCCCGTGTCTGAGCGGATAATGAATTTCACTCTAAAAAAATACCTTTTCCGCCCAAGATGTTAGATTATCACTGCTGCTTTTTTATCGTTCATGGTAGCATCAACGTCACCATCGATTCTAAATGTCGACCAACAGTGAGATGCTCCATCACGCTTGAATTCATTAAAACAATCACGAATTTTACCTATCATGCTTCTATCACGAATTTTACCCTTTGTTGTATTAAAGGCTCTATCGAGATTGAATTTAGCATTTTTCCAGGGCGTAATTTTTGATAATCACACGAACTCCTTCATGCTATAATTAAAGCAAGTATTTAAATAGAGAATTTATATATAATTAATCATTGCAAATGGTTTATGATTGGATCAGTAACCGCGTGTAACAAATCATGCAAAAAGGAGTTCTGTGGATATCATATGCAAAGTTTTCGACGTGGAAGTCTTGGCCCGATCCCTTGTATAAGATGTAGGGTAGGGGTGCGTGGTAAATCACAGTTGTGTCTCCGTCGCGGTGGTAAGCGATATAGGGAGTTGAAGCGTTATTACGATAAGAGAGCTAAAAACTCCATCAATGACACTGACAAAGTCATAAGAGCTCCTCAAGACTACATCAGAAGATTTCCAAATGTAATCATTAGACCAAACAATGAATTAGACAAATAGTATTATGTATATAAATGAACCAAGAATTCTGACCGCATCCCGTGATCAGCAGCTATGAGGCGTTCAGTGATGGTATTGTCAGACACTGCAGGCTGAAGACACTAGTTGGTGCTGTGAATAATCAAGGATATTTGGTGTTTACCGCTGGAGGGAAAAATCATCTTAATCATAGAATCATATTTGAATATCACAATGGATTGATCAAGGATGGTTTTGTTATCGATCACATTGATTCCAATCCTAAGAATAATTCTTTATCAAATCTACAAGCTGTTACACAAAGTGAAAATTTAAAACGAGGAAAGACTCGACAATACTCGAAAAAAGCGAGACCTGTAAGATATTTTAATACAACAAATAACGAAGAAATAGTATTTGAATCAATAGCTAAGGCCGGTAGCTATTTCGATATTTGTCCACCTTCTGTTCAATGCGTTGCAGAGGGAATTTATAAATCTGCGATTTCAAAAAAGACCGGACAAAAAATTCAATTCGTTTATGTCTGAATTCAATTTTTCACCTCAGGCGCCCGTCTCTGGGTTCATTTTTGAAAAAGATATTTTTTATGTTAGAAATATGTAATTATCATATAATATGAATTCTGAAAATATCAATGAGGTTAAAACCGAAATTTTAATTTTGAAATCTCAGGAGATTTACATATCAGATATCAGATGGTTTAAACCGCGATCAAATTATGTCTGACTTCCAGGATATTGAATACAGCGCTATGAATAACAAATATGTGCTACCCAAACAAATATGCCCTTATTAAACGAATTCAGAATTCAATTTGCAAGTCCCTTCTATTCTGTGACGACGTCAGTAAGTTTGTCCCATTTTTTACTATCGTGGAAAGAATAAGAAAGGAATTAGGGCAGGAATACGAAATAAAAAGAACAATCAATTCAAAAATCAGAAATATAAGATTGTTAATTGAACAAAAGAAAAAGCCCTCTTCGGATAGGTCGGTTTTAGTCAATACTGGCGTGTAGTAAATTTTTTTTTAGATTCAAATTAGAAAATTGTTTACAATTTAAATAATGGTTAATGAATCATTAACGACTAGATTGGCTCGTGAATGATTAGATGCAAATAAGAGATTTATACCAATCCGCGACTCTGGCAGAAATTAACTACCAGCTAGACAGAGTTTACAAACGGATTTTGCTGCGGGATCTGACTAGTTGTTTAAACCAATAATCACATCAACGATGGAGGCAATATCAGCAACTGAGCGTGCTATATGGGGGGATATCCCCGAGACGGGGGAAAAAAGAAAAGAAAAACCTCTTATTGGTGAACTTGAAAAAAAAGCAACAGGAACCGAACACACAAAACAAGCTGTACAAAAACTCCACGGTGATATATCAGCTCAGCAGGAAATTGAACCACTAGGTGATATTGATATTAGTGAACTACCTAAACCACCTGAATCTAAAAGAACAGTAGATGATTTAAGCGAGAGATTTAACGAGGAGGGGTTAACAGCAATTGATAAGACTAAACCAGCAAAAATTCCTGCGCCTGTTGTTACGACTTATGAAAACAGAAAAAAATGTTGAAACCAGAACATCATAAATATATTAAAGATATAAAACATTGGGCTGACGTATTTTACAAAATCAAAACTAAAATAAGTCAAATTGATAAGGATAATGTATCATACATAGGATACCTCGATGTGGTGGGTAAAGTGAATAAACAATATGAAGAACTAAATCAACAACAAAAACCGCAAAAATTGCAAAGAAAAAGACAACAACCTTCAAAGAAAATATCTTTCTCACGTCAAAAACAACCATTATATATACCATCTGATCGAGATGAAGATGATGAATTTTTTTATTTACAAAGTCAAGAAACAAATACACAAGGTGCAACCGGGGAGGGACTTTCTCAGAGCGGTCCAAGTGGAATTTCAGGTAGTGGTTTTATTCAATGTCATGGTTATTATACTGACTAATCTCATGACGAAGTCATCAAATTAGATAAATATCATTTGAATAAGATGATCATACACTACAACCATGACAAACCAACCAGCTTCAATGTAGTAAACTCACGGTTTCCAGTTTATAGAGCGTACTATGGTGATGGTCTCGGTGATACCATTGCAGGGTTATTTGAAAGAATGGCTCCGAAAGTGGCGCCGCTAGCAAAACAGTTATCAATGAAAGCCATTGATGTTATTCGTGATAAGGGTATTAGCGCTGTTGGAGATCTTGCTTGAAAAGCGTTTTCAGCCGCGAAGGATAAACTAACAGCGCTAGTTCAACGGCGAAGGAAACCACAATTGACGACTTCGTCGTTACCGTTACCATCTACAGCGGAAATGTCCGCGAGTGTTAGTAGAATAATAAATAACGCAGTGGATCAGAAACTAGCGTCGCTGGCGACTTTGTTGACAGCAAGTGACCAAGATAACATAATAGCAAATATGATAGCGGGAAGTGGCTTAAAGAAACCACGACGACGTCAACGATGATGATTTAGACGCTGATAAATATAATAAAATGTTCAAACGGTCACCTGATACAGCGTTTGATATGGACGCCCAAGTGCTCAAAAATGATTCCGTACGTGATTATCAGTTCTATTCTTATCATGCAATACAAGCTGATCTTCGATCAAGAATTGAACTTCAAGTTCATGATACCAGTAAATACTTTTTGCCTTGTGAAGCGTTTATCGAAGTAGAAGGAGATCTTCTACAATATAATCATACAGCACACGCAGACGACCAAAATATCCGAGTTGGCTTTCTCAATAATGGTATCATGGCCTATTTGAAAGTGCAAGATATATGATTGATGGAAGAGAAATTGAATCTATTGAGCTTGAGGTTGAATTTGCCACAACAATAATAGGGTTAGCGAGATATTCTGACGATTATACAAGATCGGCAGGTCCATCTATGATGTTTTTTATGGATGTTAGTGATCACCCTGAACACGTTCAGTATACTAAATTAATGACACCAGTCGCTACTGGAGTTGCTGATCAACCGGTTGATACTGGTGAACACGAAGTAAGACAAGGAGCTGCGTTTGATGATATCAAAAGCTTTAATGGTAATTACAACCTAGGATTTGGAACACGCGTAGCAACATTGAAAAGACCACATTGACAATTTTCATGTGCAATTCCACTGCATCATATTTTCGGATTCTGTAGAAATGTCCGAATAGTTATCTATGGAGCAAAGCATACGGTAGTACTCGTGCGAACGGGTACTGATCATATTGCAATCTGGCGCAGTGCTCTTGTTGCTGCCGGTAAAGTCGTTTTAACAAAACTATCATTATGGATGCCAGTGTTGACTCCATCAATCACCAAAGAGGGGCGATTACTATCGTTTATGGATCAAGGAGGAAAGTCTTTGCTGAGTTGGCTAACAACGAGCACAGATACCAAGGATTCTGATGTCGATGGTACATTTACGTGGAACCTAACATCAAAACAGGGCGTTTCAGCTCCGCGTCATATATTTGTTGCACTACTGAATAGAAATCGATTAGGCTCTCAAGAACGCAGCCAAATGATATTTGATCAATTAGGTGTTACTGACGTCTCACTGAGAATAAACGGACAACAGGAACCATCCGAGGATATAAAACTGAATTACGATGCCAACCAAATAGCACGTGTGTACCATCGGTTGTTGTCATATATGGGACGCGATCAAAATGTTGATACTGGTCTGCAAATATCACAGTTGGATTTTAAAAATCTGTATCCGATCTGTTATTTTTCGCTGGAACATCTTGACTTAACAAGACAATCCGTCGTTGATATACACTTTAGAGCTCGTGTAGCCCCTGGCGGTGTTGGTTATAGAGCGGTTGCTGTCATTATCAGCGACAAATCAATGCTACTCGAAGCTGTTGGTGGACAAATGAGAGTAATAGATGCGCCAGTGGAAATATGTAACAATTAGATCGATCTGTTATTGTATAATGTCATATAGTCATATTAGTGTTACGTTAACTCCCGGTCAGATTAAAAAATGCAATCAGAATCAGCTAAACAATGTGGAACCACGATCACGCTGGAACACAATCAGACCACTGGCGGGGCGAAAAAATTGTCGCTGACAACTCGTCAAGTATAACACTTCAATGATGCGATCAAAGATAAAATAAGCGTTCAGATCACTCTCTCTGCAGCAGCGATCAAAAATATGATAAAATCAGGTGTCAGCAGCCCCAACGGTGGCTAAAGCGGCCGCGTTAGGTGCCGTTGGTACCGCGGCAGGAATGGCATTAAATTTTGCAACTGGAAAAGGATACAAAAAATGGAAAGGGTCAAAAACTACCAGGAACCCCGTATTCATGGTACAGCGGAAAAGGTCTGAGAATCCCAGGAACGGTTTATAAACTCGGGAACCTTTAGTTATAGAGTCTTTGACTCCAATGTCCAATTTTGATTTACTCGATGCTGCTAAAAAATTGGCCATAAAAAAAACTTCAGAGGTGTCTTTATGAAAGATCAGTTGCCGGCACAACCCAACTGCGTTGGTATTATTAATCTCGATAACAGTACCGGACCTGGAACCCACTGGGTTGCATACGCGATTGATCCACGTGCAATCGTCCATATCGACTCATATGGATTAGCGCCGCCGAAGGAGTTTATCCGTTACCCCTCGTTGGTATTCTACGCTACCAACACAACAAATGAATGATCCACCAACATGCGGCAATGAGGTATTGAATGTCCTCGACACTATTTCAACCTTTGGAAAACCACCACATGTCGTAAATGAATACACTAGTAATCACTTTTTAGAGAGAGATTATATAAAATAACATGATTGATATTTGGGATAGATCTTTATCAGCACTGAAGAAACCAACCACAGAAATATCTGCAACCGGTGATATAAAAAGAATAATCGAAGATTAAATAGCTGTGACATTGAACTTAGCAAGTGTTGATCCCAATGAAATAGTTGTATTTCAAGATTGTCAAGGTAAATTGAAAACTAGTAATGTTTCCCTGGATGATATTATAGTTAAACAACGAGACCCAACCGAAGACACTATCGCGTTGTTTTCCAATCAGGGTAAACTCAAACCGGGTGTACTTATTTCAACTATCTCGGAACGAATTAACAATATTGACGAAACCATTTCGGATTTCTTTGAAAATCCACCGTTGACGACACCGAAGCTCACAACGATAAAAGATTATATATTGGAACTAGCAACACTTCAAGCCAAATATGCAGATCACTTTGAAAAGTTTACATCATTTCGTAAAACTATCATCGAGAAATTCTTTGCAACCACGCTGAATAAAATTGACATGAAACTCCCTGATATTAAAAAATCCATCAATGAGATAAAAAAAATCCATCGAGGCAATCAATGATGATGCAACGAGGATGATAGAAATCGTTAAAAAAACAAAAATCCCTCATGTGAAAACCAACAACGTAGTATACACGATTCAATACGAATCATTTGCGTGGACAGTTACAAACAACAAATTAGATATCACTGCAACCGTCAAAGGTATTTATCGATTAACACTAGTGACGCCAACTCAATTTAATATATCATCGTCGAGTTCATCTGGGGTCAATAATACGATATCAAAGATCATCGACAAGGATACAACTGAAAAGTTCACGATAGCATCCACTGATAAAAATTTGGTTAGGGTTTCAGTAATATGGTATGTGGAATTCGTAGCAAATTTGAGTAAACAACTACATTGAAATCGTAAACTGATTTGGAAATACAATGTCGTCATCAACGGTACCTTCGGTATCTCAATATCGCTATGATCAGGTCAGAGAATTCGAAACTAAACTCAAAACACTCACTGAGGAGTACCGAATAAAAATGAAAAAATACCGACGAAGAATCACCGCAGTTGATGTTACCGTGTACTCTGTGAGTGGTGTAATCGCCGGAGCCGGAATTATACTCTCCTCGGTGACAATGATTGCCCCGATAGCTGTTTCAATTTGCATATCCGCAGCGACAACAATCGCGGGAATAATTTCGATAATAACAAAAAAAATATCATCATGCAGCCAACGGAAATTGCAAGATTACATAATTAAATTTCATGTTGTATCAACCGCGTAATCGCAATTGTCCTCGTTGATATCGTCGTCGTTCGATGATACATTTATATTAGTGAGTTCTCAGCGATTGTAAGTATTTATGATTCCTCGATGTCAAAATTAGAAATACAACATGAATATAATAACAATGACAACACCGCAAGAACTACTTCAACGAATAGTGGAGAACACAAACCCAGTACAAACCATTATGATCTCAATAGCATCAACGAATCCTGAATTCAGTGTGAATTTCCCTATTCCGATTCCCGTGAAGGAGATCGCGTTAGCGAAACTACGAGTATACCATAGTTGGCCTAACATTAGTTCGGTAGCATTTGGCGGTCAACAACGGAATAATTCCTGGGTATTTGCGAATAAGAATAAACCCGATGGAACTCCAGACTGGAACGTTGTTTCGATACCATCTGGGTCATACCAAATCGAACAAATGAATGCTGAATTTCAGCGTTGAATAAAATCCATTACTGGAGCAGAATCGAAAATCGCTATAACAGTCCACGAGCCGACACTATCATCTGCGATCGAGATAAACTCGCATAGTTATGTCGTAGATATCTATCAGAGTTCTATAAGAACTATACTGGGGTGGCCTGAAATCCCACCTCGGACAGCTTATCAAATGCCCGAACCACAAAAATCTGATTATGTCACCGACAGAATAAAACCCGATAATCCAATAAAAAGTTATGACGAATACAATAAGTTGAAATTTTTCACTGAAATGATAGACGATCGCGCTAATAGATCTTATCAAACTCAACAAGATGAAATCGTTAAAAATTTCACAGGGATGACTAATGATTTTGCGTTGCTGTTAGTATCTCTAGAGTCTGGTACTCTCATTCGAGATGAATTTATTAGCGTTGTAGAAACATGTAATAAAATCATCGACGACATGGAAACATATAATTTGAAAATTATTCAAGAGGTATTAGGTGACGTTAATCCTAAAACAAGAACAGAATTTGCAACGAAGTATAATATACACATAGATTATATTCCTCATTTCAAGATTCCAGGACATAAAGTCGCAGTGATAAAAGAATCTCTTAGATACGCCATCGATGAAGGTTTCAAAACAATCATTGACTCATGGAAGAAATTGCCACAATCACAAAAAACAATAATCATCAAATATAATAATGACCCAGACGGCGGTGGTAGACATATCGCTCCTCAAAATGTGAATATAGCCTCGGTGATAGCATTGAATTTAGTATGTGATGTTATCGAAGATAGCTATCAAATAAATCTGCAGGGATATATTTTATACTCTTTTGCACCAACAGCTCCACCCGAATTTCTAATAATTGAGGACCCAACTAATACAGTTTATATGCGATATCATAATAATTCGCTAACGAGAATTAATATCAGACTCACTAACCAGTCCAATAATCTGATTGATCTACAAGGTAAGGTTCTACAAATTAGTCTGTTTGTGAAATCCTAAAAGAATTTCATAGTAAAGAATTGTTAACCCGTTAGCGGGGGAGGGGGGGGGGGGGGGCGACAACGACGCTGGCATATCGTTGTAAGATTTTTTTTTCCTTTTTCTTAAGAGGTTTTTGCTTAACAAATCACCCTTTCTGGTTCTTGTTCGTAGAGAGGTTTTAAGAAACCCCTAATTTGACAAATAGGGCTCTAAAATCGTTAAGGCTCCATTTGGCAAAAGGCGGCTTAAAAAATGTTTTACTTAAAATCCAACCGTACAATCTCCCCCCCCCACCCTGCATTTCATTTTGGTTTTGAGAAACCCTAATTTGACAAATAGGGCTCTAAAATCGTTAAGGCTCCATTTGGCAAAAGGAGACTTAAAAATGTTTTGCTTAAAATCCAACTCAATTAGAGAAGTACAGTCCGCCCCCTCTGCTGCTATCATTGTTATAACTTTATCAACAAGCCATTGGATGGTGTTAATTTCATTACTACATTAATTTCATTACAACATTAATTTCATTACATCATTAATTTCATTACCACATTAATTTCATTACAACATTAATTTCATTACAACATTAATTTCATTACATCATTAATTTCATTACATCATTAATTTCATTACATCATTAATTTCATTACATCATTAATTTCATTACAACATTAATTTCATTACATCATTAATTTCATTACATCATATTTTCGTGACATCATTAATTTCATTACTACATTAATTTCATTACATCATATTTTCGTGACATCATTAATTTCATTACTACATTAATTTCATTACATCATATTTTCGTGACATCATTAATTTCATTACCACATTAATTTCATTACATCATTAATTTCATTACCACATTAATGTCATAACCATACGCATATAACTGTGAACATTTTGCAATTATTTTATACAAAATTAATCATTTTTTGCTCGGATTGTGCTAGGCAAACAATATTGTTTACTGTTTACTAAGCATGCAATTAATTGTCATGGGTTATACACGAATGTCTTACAGCGTTCATGAGTGTGTGTAGTCCGTGTCAATTACGGCGGATTAAATATGCTACGTCAAACGAGTCAATGCAGAATGTTGCATTTGTTAGATAGGTAAATAGATTACTATTTATTTTTGAGAACTGAAAGGTACGCATAAAAAAGTTATTTTGATCTAACACAACTTCAAACAAGCTTCAGCACTGATTACTAGCACGTAACAGAGCGTTATCTGGGGGATCTTGACATTTTAATTAATCGGTCTGTCACTAGTGTGACTACACTCACGTGCATCATTCTACAATTCCAATACTGGTGTTCCTTTTGTTTATCATGCTGGCGTTGACATAGATCATGAACATTGACGTAAACATGTACATGGAAGTTGTTGAGTACCTGTACTTGTGCATCAATCCTGTTAGTTACCCTCTCATTTACACGTGTATGTATTTGTCACATCGACTCGTGGGTTATGTTACTGTATGACAATAGTAAATTGTTTGCTTATTGAACTAGGTTACTGTCATCTACCCCAATAGCAATTTGTCCTCACATCACATGATTACCCGTAAGCCTATCCACGTGTTATCATAAGGCCCATGCGCCACAAGCATTTGCGTGCACACTCGAAATCCTTAATTTGGAAAACATCATAGGTAGGGTAAATGATTTTGGCCTCTACAGATATCAGTGATTAGATCAAAAGTCCAAAAATCTATTATTATACCTCTATTCTTACAGCCTAATCTGTATCCGCTTTCATTTTCTTTTCATTGGCAATCAGCTGTACCGATGTGCCTGCACGTAGAAAATATGATGCAATGTAAATAGTATGTCTTCCGCTGAATAAGTATTTCTTGTTAGTTTCTTTTCTTCCTTTAGCCTGAAATACTTAAATAATCTTTTTTTTTCGTATTAATAGTTACATTTAAAGATGACAAGAATTAAGGCAGACTTTAAAACTAACATGCATTGATACATGATACCATTCTTTAAGTTTATTCGAATTGTGGCAAAATTCCAGTTACATGTATAGCAGTGTTTGTGTTTTACGGCATGCCGTCACTACACAAGAAACCGTTCAGCGCCGAGGCAAGGCAGTTTGGTGCCCTAGGCGAGATCAGATATCTGGCGCTCCCCTTCCACTCACGCCCTCAACCACCCGCCCATCATGAAATAAATCCTTAGCCCAGCGCCCTAGGCGACTGCCTAGTTCGCCTAGCGGAAGCGCCGGCCCTGAAACCGTTAATATAATAATACATGCAATTTTAATCCAGAACAGATTGTTACATTCACGCAAGACAGAAGCACTCGGTCAATGTAGTTTAATAAAGAATCAGGCGTATACAAGGCGTAGATTCTTTGTATTATATTTGTGGCAGCGTCATGAAGTAAAGAGCTAATAGTAATATAACTGACGGTATATAGGGTGATATTGGTATTTTTCCGTGAAAATAATATATCATACCACTTTTGAGTTATAACCACAACTATCTTAATAATATCAGCTATTCAATCTTAAACAAAAGACAATGTTGTTACGACTAGAGTACGAATTGTTATAATCTATGACTAAACTAACGATGACAGGCTGCACCTATATTACACTACAACGGGTTTCCGGTTTCACAGCTCGCGTTTTCACTCGTTCTTTGTCTCGGCAATGACTAGATTAAACACTGCAACTCTCATAACCGGAAGTTATTTTTGTGCCAGAATGCATGGAAAATCTTCGTTCTTCCTTAGTCTTTCAAAAATTGCCTCATCTTAATTATGGACGCAGTCTCTATTAAAGGCATTATAATTGAACAAAACTAGAAATCAGGGTTCATACAAGATATGTTAATGAGGAATGATAAATTTTAATTAAAAAAAATACAAGTAGAAACCAAATAGAGGCCCACTGAGTGCACGCGACTGTTAGTAACAGTAGTTGTAGTGTTAGTAATTGTAGCAGTAATTGTGCTAGTAGTAGTGGTGGTGTTGCCATTACCATTAGCACCATAACGGTATTATTGGGAGAACTATAAAGTGTAAGTAACAATAACTCTACAGCAGCATTAGCAGCAAACAATAGCGTTTGCAGTATTCTGAGCAAGATATTTTGTGTGAGGTGTGAAAAATGAAAGTTTCAATATCGGTTCGGTATTGTTCCAGTTTCACCAGCCCAGTTTAACTAACCTGTAAAAGTATATCTGTCGCAGATAATATTCACGACACATATTCATCCAGTAATGGGGAATAGTGACATCCAACGTCATTTAATGAATTGTTTGGCAATTTATATCTTGTTTTTAGTTTTCTTTTTTTAATTTTCTACTTACCTTCCCGCTTAGTTACCTACATAGACACCTACATGCCCACCTACTTCTCGTAATGAACTTTCTAAGATAATTATATCAAAACACATTCCAAATCATTATCAATTTGTTATATGAAAATTTTTACTCCTACCAGAAACGTATGCCAATACTGACCATGTAAATGAGACATGAAACATATCATACAATGTGTGTTTGTTTTTATGGGTTTTATATTGCATATGTTACATATTACTGAGTATAGTGTGCATGAGGAAATATAACTTATGTGGTTTTCGCAAAATAAACACCGAGACAACCCAGCTCGGCTGGCATAGACGCGAGCCTTGGAATACGAGTCATATGTTCTTCTAACTGAACTACCGCTGTTTCTGTAACAGAGAAAAATACAAAATAAAATGTTCACTTACTCCATATATTACAGATATCACAAATATCATATTTCTTTTTTTTATTTTTTAAAGTTTAACATTTTAGACGACTTGACGAAAAAGACAGGTCGTTTCGATTGCATATTTGCTGGGATATCCCGAGATGTAACAATTGAACAGATCCGCTCAAAGAAATAAACATTGCAGTAATTACGATTTAGTTGCATTCACTCCAAGGTTGACAAGATACAATTAGCCTGTATTAATTTCCCTAAAATGTCGAGCCAAGGCTAATGCAGTAGAAGTATACATTGTTATGAACAAGCATCGCTACAAGTAGTATTCATCTGGGATAAATATAGGAAAGGACACATTATGTTCTGCCCGTCCGAACATCTTTATAAAGATTTATCATCATGAAACAATTCAG
Source organism: Unio delphinus (assembly GCA_029339505.1). Lineage (NCBI taxonomy): Eukaryota > Metazoa > Mollusca > Bivalvia > Unionida > Unionidae > Unio > Unio delphinus. The sequence goes on from JAQISU010000323.1 coordinate 13,486,553, forward strand.
AACCTGACAGCGCTGTTACTAACCGTTTCAAAACCGTTGCTACCATTGCCGGCACAAATGCTATGAAAACGTCAAGATATGTGGTGTGAATATCTAAACTTACTTTACATGTTCCATTGCTTTCTTATTAAACTCACCATGACTGCAACCTCCGATCTTCAAAAACCACAAATCGAAATGCAAACACAAATCAGTTTGGGTAAGAAACCCACTCTAGAAATGAACAGTAATTCTGCAAAATCAATTTTTATTCGAGCAAGACTAACTCTGACCTTCGATCTTTTGACTCTAAGATCATCATTAATTAGCTATCCAATCCTGATATATATATGATATTTAAGATAGGAACGCAAATGTTGAAAATCAGAGTTCTTTCATGCAGGGAGAGGTATGACTTAGAGGTTAAAGAATCCGACTCGGATGAGGAAGATCGTGGACTCGATCCCTAGCCGAGTCATACCAAAGACAAGCAAAACTGGTACTAACAGCTGCCAGACTTTGCGATGTTACAGTATTAGATTTGGTCCTTTTTAAAGAATCGCACAAGTTATATATTGATGACAAAGGACCGTTATTGAATAAATTGGTAAACTTTTCATGTAATTTAGACGTACATTATTTGTTGTTGTCATGCTTTTCAAATATTTGCTTGAAATCACACATTAAAAAATTATAAATTGAATTTGCAATTTTCAGTATAGCATTATAGCCAGAGATTATAGGAGATTGCACAAAATGTCCAAATCTTAACATTGCTTTTAAATATTTTGTTTTGGACAAATGTACAATAAGATGCAACATATTCAGTCAAACGGTACAAACATCCGAAGTAATATTTCAATCGTAGAACAGATGTTCAAACGTTTCGTTCTCATTCTTACAGAAAGTTAAGTTATCGTCCTCTAATATGTTATTTGTTGTTATTATCCGTGAACATTTTTCTACGAATTAATTTATAATTAAAAGAGATCAACATTCTATCATTTGTATATTGTTTCGTCAGGATATTAATCCCAGACAACTCGTCACTATTCAATTTTTTAAATTTAATACTAGCATACACGTTTGATAGATAGTTGTGTTAGTTCCCTCAGAACGGCGTTCTAAAGAAATTTCAGTGAGGTTTTTTTTAGCATGTTCATCATTTTATACTCTTGCTTTTAAATCTTGTTACGAGCCAAATGAACCATGATTGCATCATCCCATGACGTTGCAACTTTGTAAATTATGAAATTGTTTCTCGAAAAAAAGGCGCATCAGGTATTTCGTTTTGTAATTTCAAAAGGTATACAATTACTTCAATTTCGGCTTAATTATACCATATGTATTGATAGAACATTATCAGTGGAAAATATTTTAAAAACCGCGGTATTTTATTTTCGCATTTCATTTTTCCATTTCGGTATTGCCATGAGTACATCTCTCCAAAACTGTTTTTAATGATCTTAATACATATCTCAATTTTTTTTATAGTCGTCGTATTCGTCAATTACAGCTTTTAATAAATTGTGCCATGTATTCACTACAAACACCGTTTGATAATGATGAGACTATCTCGGGGCCCCTAGTAAAAGGGCGGTTTACAGCGCTCTCCGTTACGGATCACTGCCATCTCACCTGTGTCTGCGTGGGTTCGAGTATCAGATTAGGCCACTATGGGTATGTGAGAAAGTTTCCCAGTGGTTTCTCGTAGGTTGGTGGTTCTTTATTGGGTTTTCCCGGGTTCTTCCTCCACCATTAATACTGGCCGTCATGTAGAGTCTATCGTGTGCTGAACAATTGCGTTAATCCCTACAACAACAACAACAACGACTACCTCGTCTAATTACCTGATGAAGTGACTCCTTCGATTAAATTTCTGATCATTTGACTACCCGATTAAATTCCCGATGATTCGATTACTTCGATTAATGTCCTGATGATTCGACTAACTCGACTAATTTCCTAATGATTGGACTTACTCGACTAATTTCCTGATGATTCGACTAACTCGACTAATTTCTTGATGATTCCACTACTTCGACTAATTTTCTGATGTTTCGACTACCTCCTCGTAAACAACAACAATACTTTACTGGGATGAAGATCATCATCACTTTCATTGTCATGACCATCATTATGATAATCATCATCACTTTCGTAAAAGGTCGACCTATTGCTTGTTCACTGGCAGTGCATTTTGTGACTAAAATAATGTTGAACAAAAGCATGTCTTCAAACTTCGAATCATAGCAAAGTATTATTACTACAACGAGACAAATGCAAGTCTAAGAACAGATTTTTTGTATATTTTGAGAATACATTTAGTCCTTCAATCAACGCACATAGAAAATACGATATCAAATATTGAATGGTCTCATTTTCTTCTCCATAATGATGCTATTTTGGGTTTCAAATATAAAATTGTCATTATGTTTGCACTGATAGCAAAAATCCAATCTATTAAATCACATTTTCATTTCTTCTTCTGTAGATATTTTACTGTCGCAACTTCTTGTTGATATACACTGTAACACTGTGACATGGAGAGTTGAGGACATATCGTCCGATATTCAGAGACAACTGAGGAACAGGGAAGTGACTTTTGATTATTTCTCATTAGCATGGGATGAAAGCACCAAAGCTTCTGACACTGAAAAGCGCTTGTTTTTTTTTTAAGAGAAATTGACGACAACATGAACGTAATAGAGGAGCTGCTTAACTTCCAAAGCCTTAAAGACAAAACCAGAGGAATGAATTTATTGGTTTCTGTTTGTGATGCTGTTGATAATATGAAACTATCGTGGAGTAAATTTCTGGGATAATTACCGATGGTGCACATGCCATGGCTGGTGAGCGAAGTCGATTGTCCACACTGATCTGCAATAAAGTCCGCGAAGAAGGAGGTACCTCTATTAAACTACAAAGTATAGTTCATCAGCAGGCCCTCTGCGCCAAACATCTCAAATTTGATCATGTTATGACACCAGTGATAAAGGCAATAAATTATATTCGCTCTAAAGCTCTACACCACCTACAGGTTCAGCAGTTCCTGCTTGACATTAAAGCTGAATACGGAGACGTAATATATCACAACGATATATGGTGGCTAAGTCGGGGTCCGCATTGCAGCGATATTTCTCTCTCAGTGAACAAATAAGACATTTTTTGTGTGAAAAGTGGAAACAGATGGAAGAATTTTCCTTTCCTGTATGGCTGGCAGATTTTTATTCTTTGGTTGACATAACTAAGCATCTAAATGGGCTGAATGATACCCTTCAAGGACGAGATGCAGTGGTAAGCCAGCAATACACTCACGTGAAGGGAGTTGGAACGAAGCTGCAACTATTCCAAAGACATTTTCCCAAACAGAGCCCTGCACCGCGCACATCCCAGCCTTGAACAGGTAATTGACAGTTTCCCACAGAACAACATCGGTTTGCAAATGAAGAGTTATGCAACAGCTATCGCATCTCTTTCTGTGGAATTAAACAAACACTTTCAGGTGTTTGTAGTAATTGAAAAGGACATGTTGCTTTTCTCTTCTCCCTTCTCCGTGGACCCTGATGATGCTGCTCCACAGCTGCATCGAGAAAGTCAGAATTGTGTTTTTACAGTTGTTCATGTCTGCCTGAGTGACTTCTGTTTATTTACATCGTCATTTGAAAAAATAAAGATTATTGTGACAATGAAAATTGTTTTATTCATCTATTGTTTATTTGTTTTTTTTTAAATTTATTTATTTCTATAACAGTGTATATTTGCATGTAACGTTTGCGGTTAAAACAACATCAGAAGGAACTATTGGCCCCCGGGCATCTTTACTTTATCACAAGGGGACATTTATATATAAAATACCTATTTAAATCTAACGGAAGTCTAGTGAGTATAATAAAGCAAAGTTTTATTATACTCACTGACTTCCGTTAGATTTAAATAGGTATTATATCTCTGAGTGTGCTTATACCGAACACTTGAATCACAAGCTAAACTGTACTCGCCAGAATTGTTTAAGGGCTAATGTCACAGAGTTTATCAATATTCTGAGTATATTTGCAGCAATGTGGAGAAAAAAATACAGGTATGTCATCGCTTCTTTATTACATGCCCTGAATCACGAGAACTTTTTAATATCATGCTATGAGACCATGGGAGGATATTTGTCTCATATAAACCAATGTTACTGTGAATAATGGATATATTTCATAGAGTGGGTGAAAACTCAGTCTTTTCATGAGCAACTATTATATTTTTGTTATGATCAAGCATATTGTCTAACAACTTTTATAACACACTGAAGTAGCATATTTTTTAACGCATCCCCTCAATGTCAGCAGTTTAAAATGCTCCTTCCCCATGCAAGGTAAATAAGCTGATAAAAATAAAACAAAGAAAATAGAAACATGTTTATCATTGGTTGGATTTTAACCGCAGTCATTAAGTTTTCCAGATGGCCATCTTTACCTTTACATCTACGCAAGCATCATGAAACATTGAAATTTCTTATATATAATATCTAATGATGGCTGGTGAATAGTTTTTTTCTCCCTTTTTTCATTTGTAAACTTCAGTAATTCACTGCCTAGCATACAATAAATATATACATTAATTAATTATGTTTATTCACTGACAAATATCTTACTCTCCTTTACAAAGTTCCTTATTCATTTGTGGTAAATAAATATGCTATATTTTCTAAAGACTCTATATAGTGTTATAAACCTGTAGATTATTCTTCATGTTACTTTAAAAGTTTTCTGTCTCAACTAATATCCGCAATGAATCAGTATATTTATTTTTTCAAACCTGTTTTTTTTAAAATTGTTACATTAACCATTTAGATACAATTACACTTTAAATGCATCGTAAAATGGTTTGGATAATTTGATTTTCATGTTCTGAAACTGAAAACAGTCATTTTCAATAAATGTCCCCTTGTGCAAATGGTAAATAGTCCTGGCATTGAAAATTATATTTTAACCTTTATATATTTTAAATGTTATTTTTGTTCTGAGATTTTCCATCGGTTGACTAAATACAATGTTATTTCTCATTTATAAAATCTTTCTCAAAACCATTTGTTTCCTTATGTCTCAAATTTGAATTCAGTTCAATGTTGGGTTTCTATCATGGTTGCTATTCAAACAAGACAACTCTGTGTATCTTTTCCCTTTTGGTTATCATAACAATATATAAAGCTTTCTGTCATCAATAACAAATATCTTCTTGTTTTTTCAATGCATATTACATAATAGTTTTGGTACAGTTCAGTTTGTACCTTTGAAATAATTTATCAACTTCTTTTTCATGGGAGATATATTATTTTCATTGGAAATCATTTTCTCTGGTTTCTTATGGGTAACCCATGAAATAGTCATAAAAATGTAATTTAATCACCAAAAACAATTAAAAATATCATAGTCATTTTATGTTTGAAATTTATTTTTTCCCATCATGCCATGCAACGACTCCATGTTTGTATGTAATTTGATTGCTAATTACACATCTTACTCCAGCACAATCATCAGGAACAGGCCATAATCTGGTACAAATTCTTGTTTTACACCTGATATATCTTTAACCTTATATCTTGTAATAATCATGGTAAACTTTGAATAACCTAACTTTATGAACTCATTGCATATTAATATAGCGATTGTATGTACCCATATGCAATCAACCTCAATATGAAAATGCTGTCTAATTATTATTAAAAGATTTACTTGTCTAATGAATTTCCAGATAAATCGAAGAATTAAAATGAAATTAAAAAACGTGGCATATGATGGTATAAGGATACGCTGCTTAATTGGGATAATTTATTATTTTAAGCTAAGATTTACATTCCATTAGGTGTCATTTTCCTCAAGTCAAAGTACATACATGTAATTGGGTCCTGATCTTAGATTAAAGGCTTGAAAATGGTTATCTTCGACTCATCACCTCTAATTTGTGATCTAATTAAATTAAATCAAACAATTTTGACAATAAGTAGATCATCAGACCTGGATCAAATTGTTTACACAATAATACTATTAATAATTTTTTATTTACACAGGGAACTCATTTAAATGAAATTAATTTTACCTTGAGGTCCTCTAAAAAAAAGTGAAACAATATACATCATACAAAAAGTTAATAGAAATTACTATTTAGCTCAACATGTCCTGAGCAAAATAAATTTGACTTAAATATCATCTCTTTTAAATACTAATATTTTTGGCAGCTTTTACGGCCTATGAAATCTTTTTCCACAGAAATATACCGGAGTATTGGACCCATTTTAAAGTTAAATTCTTGACTTTGATGGAAGAAGGTTTCATATGTGATGTTGATCTTAAATGGTATTAAGTGCCGAGTAACAGTTTAATAATTCCTGTAGGTACTCTGGAGCAGCTCCATTTAGATATTATGCACAATGTATGTCAGATAAAAATCAATCTTTTCATATGTTTTAAGTCATTTCAGTAATGTAAAAAAGGCTTTTAGTTTAAACATTTAATTTTATAACTGTGTACTTCAAAATTATAAGTTCTGTAATACAGACAGTAAAGGATTAAAATGAAAACCAATTTTTTTTTTCTCCTTTTGACGATACAAACATTGTAAACATATGTGAATATATAGCAGATGAAATTGAGTTATGACAATAATTTGAAATTGTTGAAGTCATAGTAAAAATTCTCTTAGCTAAAATATCAGCATTTAGGCATGGAATATAGAGCACAAAGATGAACAATGAGGAAGTTGATAAAAGAGGAGAAGAAATAAAAAGAGAAGTTACAAGCAGAAACTTAATTAAAATGTGTATATCATTGTGTATGAAATTGCAAAAATAAGGAGGAAAGAAAGGGGAAGAAATTAAGAAAGTTACAAAAGAGGCAGATATAAAGTGAACTGTACTGCTTAATAGAGTGACTTGCATAACTGACATTGTATGTAGATTTTCAGAATGAAAGGTATATACACAAAAACACATTATTTTGCATAAAGTTTTCCTGGATTAAAAAAAATTAATACAAACTCTATACTCATAAGATTCTTATGTAAATGTTTTTACATACTATGTTTCAACAATGCAATGAAAAAGGAACACACATTAAAAGTAAGATTTGTTTATTCAGCATATTTCATCCACAACCAAACATGAACTTTATTGCCAGATGAGCTGAACATGTAAAAGGTGAGAATGTACTATATAAATATCTGTTCAAGGTACACAACAGACAACTGATGACTGATAATGCACAACCACACCAAAAGCTCACTCTTAAGGAAGCAATCAGATACTGTGAATTCATTTAACTTTGTGGTTTAGTGAAAGATTTAATTTTCATGGATACTTAATTTTGAGTACTGTGTAAAGTCATGGATACTGAATTTTGTGTACTAAGTAAATTCACAGACATATAATTTTGTATACTGGGTAAGGGATCCCATAGTTTTTGCAAAATAAATAGCCATAAGCTGCACACAGAGTTAAAACACGCAAATTAAAACAAAATGGTGTGTCTGATTTTACATAGGAAAATACATTATATAAGCGACAAAACATTTACCAAATTTGGTGATCCTAGCATAAACCATGCTAGAGGTAAGAGGCTCATGTGGGTCTGAGATCACTCACATGACTAACAAAATAATTAGGGTACAAAGTTAATGTACGAGAACTTTTGGTTCACATTTTGTAACTCGAGGAAGAAGTGGTACAATTAAAAAACAAGGTTTAAGTATTTACTTTGTGAGGTATACAAAGGTTTAAATTATACAGTGAATTTTATAGCCCATTGAGTATAGGTGTGCACTTTTGTCACAGTTAATATTAAGCATAAGAGGGTCACTACCACTGAAACACACCTCAAAATTCTGGAGATTCTACAAATAAATGACAATTCAAAAAGTAAACAAGAGCCTTGTGAATGAACTGATGCTATACTGGCCAAAAATAATTTTCAAGACATCAACATAAGAGCATTTTTTCTTTTTAACCAATAAGTGCTGAAACCATTGCTGAAATTCTTGAGCAATAACAAGATGTTCAAAGTAGTTACTGTGACAGTCATACTGGGCTTAAAATTATTACCATTTTCATTTTGGACCAAATAGACGTCATTTGAAGTCTTTTGGTGAAAACCCCATGTCAACAAGACTATCCTTTCAGTAGGAGTACCAAGATGGATGTCATATCAGCCATATTGGATATAAGATTGGCACCATTTTCATTTAGAACCAGCAAGATATTGTAGGAAGTCTTTTAGTGAAAACCACATGTTGATATTGCTATCCATTTAAGAGAAGCAGCAATAAAAAGATTTTCAAGATGGTCTCTGTGTCAAGTTTTATGTAAATCATCCAAGTAGTTTAGAACGAGTAACAAAAATAAATTTGTGCTCATAGACGGATGATGGACAACTGACCATCCCACAAGATCATGTTTTATGACCAGTGGGGCTAAGAATCAGAGGCCTTCTAAAAATCATGGAGCAAATATACAAGTACATAATCATAAACAAGATCAATTAATCAGCTACATATAATACTGTCATTCAACCCCACCCAACACAGAGTCTAAATCTTTGTCCAAGTGCCAAAAAGCAAGAGTCAACTTTATTGGAATACACTAAATACAAACTCTGCTAAAAATTCATTTGCATATGTACATAGGATCAATATATCGTAAATATAGTAGATATTAGTTGGTCAGAATAATATTTCCTAGTGAAGCTGGACAGCAAAAGTTTTCATATTGAACCTTCAACACCCACAACCAAGTTTTTTCCCTCACGGAAATGGAAAGGTGGAATGGACGGAGAAAGGAAGATTGTTAGAACCAGATGTTTGTATTCTGATTTGAATGACAAGGTTTTGAATGGTTTTTGCACCGGTCGAATGATTCAAGAAAAAGCGATAATTTTGTCAGTTGTAATGGGATATGACGACTTTACCGCAAGTAACGGATGATTGCATAAATTCAAGTCTGACGCAGTGTTCTGTACTTGTGGAGAATCAGTTAATGTTAAGAATGCATTTGTCGAAGATTGGAACAAAAGATTGAATGATTTATGCAAGAGATATGACAGCAAGGATATTTTTAATTGTGACAAGACGGTTTTTTAGACTGTTGTCAACAAGGTCGCGGGTACGAGAAAGGGGATTCATGTAAATGCTATTCACATTTGTCACCCCCCTCTAAAAAGGCCACCCTCATTATAAAGCCTCTTTCCAGCTGCAAAAGGGCTGGCCTTATAACAGGGGGACTACTGTATATATGTACTTGTGTGTTTTAATGATCCAATTTTACAAAATGTGTGTAATGGAGTCTCCTGCAGGTGTAAATTCGGATTTCTGCCCATACTGAATTGCATGTCCATTTGACACATTTTATTCCAGTGTGAAAAAATAGCAAAGTCATGCACTCCGTATCTACCTACATAAGAAAATGGTCAAGAGTTCAGTGTAATGTTTTCCATATGAAAAACGCGTTTGTCAGGGACTGACATTGTACTGGCCAAAGAGAATTTCCAGGAATTCAAGTTAAGAACCTTTCAAAATAATTTTAATTGACGAGTATTGAAGTCATCTCTAATATTCTTCAGCGATAACAAGATTTTTAAACTAGCAGTTCATTTAGGACCGACAAGACATGAAAGGAAGTCTTCTGGTGGAAACCTCAAGATGGCATGACTTGCTGTTCTTTTGGAGGAATGAAGAGATTTTCAAGATGGCTGCCATGATGGCCATATTGATAAACAGGTTGGCACCATTTACACTTAGGACAAGCAAAACATTACAAGTCTTTTGGTGAAATAACAATATCGATATAGAAGTAATAACAAGATACTCAAGATGACCATTATGGTGGCCATATTGGAAGTCAGATCAGCTAACTTGACACGGTAAATCATATCAAAGTTTAAATGGTCTTATTTTCTTCTCCTTAATGATACTATCTTGGGTCTCAAGTATAAAATAGTCATTATGTTTGCACTGATTGCAAAAATCCAATCTAAACAATCATATTTCCACTTCTTCTTCTGTAGATCTTTTACTTTCTCATCCTCTTGTTGATACATTATATTTCTGCCAAAAGAGAGAAAGCGATAATTAATTAACTTAATGCATTTATGTAGTAAATTGTATAAAGCCAAAAATAGACACAGTATCTTCTGGATATTGTTGTGACGAATATTTGAAAATCTGTGTATCTAGCAAGTTACAAGCTTCTAAAGTTACTCATTCTTCTTAATCATGACATTTGTACAATGTACTTCAGTGTGGTTTATTTTTGCATGTTCATCATTTTATACTCTTACTTTCAAAACCAGCCAAATGAACCATGATTGCATCATCCCATGACATTGAAACTTTGTAAAATATAGAATTGTTTCTCGAAAGAAAGTCGCATCAGGTATTTCGTTTTGTAATTTCAAACGGTCTACAATTACTTCAATTCCGGCTTAGTTATACTATCTGTATTGATTGAACATTATCAGTGGAAAATATTTTAAAAACCGCGGTATTTGATTTTTGCGTTTTCTCTTTCCATTTCGGTATTGCCAAGAGTACATCTCTCCAAAACTGTTTTTAATGATCTTAATAAATATCTCAACTTCTTTCATGGTTTTCTTATTCGTCAATTACAGCTTTTAATAAATTGTGCCATGTATTCACTACAAACAGCGTTTGATAATGATTAGACTTCATCGGGGCCCCTAGTAGATGGGCGGTTTACCGCGCTCTCCGTTACGAAGATGAATGAATAAATGAATGCAATGATGACACCTACATATTTTGCTAAAATCAAAACGTCGTAAATTTAATAAAGAAAATTAAATCCTGTTTATTCTGTAACTCTCTTCAGCCAGACCTTAATTTGATATTTTGTTAAAATAAAAACGTCATAAATTTAATAACGAAAATGAAATCCAGTTTCTTCTGTAATTCTCTTCAGCCAGATCTTAATCCCACATCCGATTTCTCTTTGATACAACATTGGTTTTTGAGGAATTAAAATAACAGAACAAAACGCGGACGTTTGGGAGCAAGGGCATGACGAGGAGTCATAGCTGTTTGGAACATAGAATATGAAGATTTTTAAATTATACAAAAACGGACAATAGTTAATATTTGTGTGGATAGAAAGCAATAACAGTGAAATATTTAGACTGCGTAAATGAAGTGACAAACATTTGTAGAAACACTACATGATCAGAGTGACATTGCTATGGAGATCAGAGACTCAGACCCTATAGTATGCAGTCCTCTCGAGCTGACCCAGACTTTTAACACGGTTCGTGCAAGACACTGTTGAATGTGACAATGACAGTAAGGGGAAACTATTGAGACATTCAATCATAAATTTTAAAATAAACGAATTTAACAATATGATAATGTAGGACAGAAAGGGTAGAGATCTTGTCGGATTCTCCTGCAAAGATTTATTCATAAAAAGTAAATAGAATACAGGTTTAAAAAAATATTGTTGGATTTCGAACTTTTTGTAAAAATACATTTCGGAGACTTGATCAAATAATGATTAATCTCATCGTTTGCTCTTCGTTGAACAACACAGCACAAAATATTTAATCAAGTCGAATTTGCTCCTTGATGTAAATTGTAACAGTTTACAATCTAATCCATTCCTACATTTGATCATCCAATCTTAACATGTATATGTCAGCTGTTTTCTGCTCGAATTCCTCTAGACGACATTCATATTAGACAATGGTCGTGCAAATTTTATTTTCTTTCTAAATGTCTGCATAATTGATTCAGCAGGGTAAGCATTTCCATGAATTCCGTAATCGTTTCAAAACAGTTTCTCTGAATAGCGTTTTCAACAACAACAAAAAAATGTTCTGTTTGATATTTACTATTCTGTTTCTTTTGAAATGCAGGGTGGGGTGTGTTCCTTAAAATGATTGACGTTTTCATTCCACATCGCAAAACCAACTTCGTCTTTGAGTGTTTGCTAATCTCCAGAAACGAAGGAAATCCTGGGAGCAATTTGATAGCTCGCAGAAACTGATAGAATGTGTTACACCCCGGGTTAGGAGGTGACATCCTGTCTTCTGCTGACAGGCGAAAACATGTATTCTTGATTCGTTAATATTATGTTCGAGTCGTCTTCAATACTAAAATAACAAAAGTGATTTTTGTCGATTTGACTCTTCAACTTGAATGTAACGGATATCAATATTTGTACGTATTATCTTTACAAAGATTTCAAAATATCTCAACGTATTATCTTTACAAAGATTTTAAATTATCCCTGACTTTGAACTAGTAATAAATTGGATTGTGAACCAGAAACAAATTGATGAAGATTCTACTATCTATGAGAGCAAAGCGAACCCTATTATTATGATGATGATGATGATGAAGATGATGATGATGATGATGAAGATGATGATCAAGAGTATCGCACTCACCATCCAATGTCCGTAAGAAGACTCGTCATTACCTATCTCTATATGAAGTAAATAAACAAATATTCATTCAAATCAAATAAAATATATTGTTACCGTCTAGCCATTGTTTGTAGTATATGTGAGTTCGCAACGTAATTAATCAATCTTTAATCTGGTTTCTTCCTGCTGACACGTTGTGCGTGTTACAGACTGTGAACAGAAGGCAATATTTTCAACATGCTAAGGTTAAAAAATTAAGCAAAAAAACCTCGAGGAGTAACGCTTTGCTCGGCATTTCATAGCGTACACATTTTCGTTCATATGCTGCATCGAGATTTGTACGCACTATTTATTGATACAAGTGATAAATATCTATGTGGAAATCATAAGAGTCAATGTAAAATAATGTCCAACCATGGTTAATACTTATTTCCTTAGGATTCCAAAACATTCAGTAAATGCAAATATACGTATAGACATATGCTGACTACAAATACTATGACAAAAAGGAACAACATAGTTATAAAGACAATTAACACGCGTTAATGAATTAGGTACGCATATTTTGTTTCCAGTCACATCTCAGCATCAGCATTTAGATGATGATACTATCTGGAAATCCAAAGTCTGCGTTCCATATGACCAACTATTCCAGCCTAGTACCAGAAACCATTACACTGATATAACTTCCCTTTGTCTATAAGTGTGAAGTTTTGCCTCAGTCGCAATTTGTCATAGGGTTCCCAATTAATTCACCAGACTTCAATTGAATACCTATACATTTAGTGCATTACGTTCTTTGCAATATAAGTACGAAAACAACATAATATATTCTTCATGCATATCACATGCACTAATCTTTTACACTTACATTTTTATATGGAACAGTAATGATATATTCATTATATCATTAGAATAGTATATGTCAAATAGTTTATTTACCTTGTCAATACATTATCTACAGCCGCTGTAAAGTTGGCCTTTAGTTCGCGATCTGTAAGGTCAAGATCCTTATCCAGGTTCCGGTAGAAGTGTGCAGGAGCCTATAATGTTAAACCATAATATAGGCTCACTAATAGCTAGTATCCCTAAAAATATGCATAATGTACAAAATCTTAGTTTTAATTAAACGTATCGTAGCCACACAAGCATCACACAATGACACATATATACTGATGTGTGTGTGTGTATCTGTGTGTGTGTAAGTGCAATTCCGAAATCGTTCTGCAAAATCTGAAAATTCTCATCTTACCTGCAATTACCTTGAGTTATTCCGACAATATGCAAACGAGTTCATTATATCTGACTCTGCATCATACTTTTTCATATATGTACGACTGGTATTGTATATTTTGCATTTGAATGTATTCGGTTTTTCTTCATGACTTAGAAAGATTCGAATTATAATCTAGAACATTGTAACCCACGAATACAAATTAGTTATGGCATAATAATTATGTATTTTAAACTAAGGAAAAGCTCTTAGCATCACGCAGGAAAATGTAATACATAAACTCCAGAGTTCGTTAGTTTATCAACATTATCAATTAACAAGATAATTACATATAATTAGAACATGCAGGGTTTGGTATAGCACAAATGTTTGTTTCATTGATTATTGTCTACAAAAACACTTTAATTTTTCGGTACACTACGGGTTTCTTTATAATGTAATAGAGTAAATAGTATATTCTATTTTAAAATCATATAAACAATAGTTTTACTTATGGATTCAGTTATGAAAAAATATATTAAACAACATTTCCTTTAAAGCGTATTCCACTTTACAGTTAACAACAGTTCTTCTCCTCTCAAGAACCTTTTACTAATTTGAATAGTACAAATACTTTAATTATGTATGAATAATGACGAAAGCAGCTCTAGATAAACAAAGTCATGTCGATTATCTATTGGCCCTGAGCAGTGTTAGAATTCTTAAAATGTGCAGTATATTTTTGACTTCTTAAATTTTCAATGACATAAAACTCTATGCCGAGATGACTCGAAAGTTCATGGGTTATATTTAAAAGTATACCATGTGACGTCGACTCTTAAAAAAATATCTCCCATTTGTGCTATCATCCATTTACAAACAAATCTTTCAAGTGAAACTACGTCGTACAGGTAGATCTTGAAAGTAGAAACATACCCTAAGAAAAGTGAAATACACATTTATTACTTTAACGAAATCACTTTGATCTAATTCATAAACTAGAAGCTGGAATTGCATCAAATTATGGTACATATGTCCCATAGTAAAAAAATGAAAATAGGTTAAATGTACTTTAAAATGTAATGAGTTACCCATGTATTATTGTTACTGTCCCGTGCACACACACACACACACACACACACACACACACACACACACACACACACACATACATACATACATACATACATATTTACATACATACAACCATACATACATACATACATACATACATACATATTTTGGCGAATCAATGTCTTCGACTAGGTAACAAAAGAAACAAAAGTAACAACTTTAGTTATATGGACAAAAAATTATTTCTCTACGTTAAGCAAGAAGCACTTTTGCTATCGTGAAATAAGTCCCAAATTATCGTAAATGTACTATCAAAAGTATAAAGGTACAGAATATTCTAAACGAATTCAAGAAGTTTGTTTGTGCGAGCATACCAGTATGCTTGATAGTGTTCATATGCCAACAGTTTTGATGTATGACATTAATATAATAAAACTTTGTTTCATTGACTTTACCATAAATCCAAAATTGTGTTTCAATGAGTACTTGGTAATTTAAAAATATGATTTGAATTTAAACAATCCAATTCAAAATATATCTGAACACAAATCTAAGTGATTGCAGAAAAATGGATATTAAAATAAGAAAAAACAATGTTATTCATTTCAAAACTATATCAAACACAATTAAGATTCGGGTCACATGATGTCGAAAGTACACTTTAAACTCAAATATATGTAAATATAAGTAGATAATTCATTTATAACTTATTAACATGTCACAAAGCAGGTAGATAATCGATTATCCAAAGGAATGTCCGGAAGCCAAATCCAAGCAAACATTTTGTTTTAACCGATTAGTAAAATATAACACAAGCACGTCAGATTTTCCCTTTATCTAAATTAATTGTAAGTTTCGCACCAATGTGGCGATCAAATATGTCCGAACCGTTTCCATGTGCGTATCCAAGCATCGGTGTAAAGTAAGTCGTGATTGTTTTAGGTGTCACAATTATCAAGACCAGATGTTTTCATATTCTTAAAGTCTGGAATTTGATGGAGACATTTTCATACCAAATGATTTCACTTTATATTGATGACATCACTTTCCACTTGAAAAAAATGACATTTGCCTGTCTCAATTGGTGACATATCTTGCATTTCCTTCTTGGCCACTGTGGTCATCTATTCTTAGCATTGGAAACATTCCGTTTTCGACACACTGTTGACGTTTAATAGACAATATACCTACAGCTAATACCATCTGGTTTAGTCACAAGTTATATTCATATTTAGCTGTGTAGAGTGAAGCTTAATTCTTGTTACTTCACAAGCCTGTGACAACTTGTATTTGAAATCAGAGACATAGTCAAGAAAAGTAATCTTGGATACGTGTTTAGAAAGATCTCTTTGAATACCTTCAATGAGCCACAGAGGTCAAGATTAAACACCTAGTTCAAATGGTTGTACACCTAATGATTTCAAAGAGCGTTACACTTGATTATTTCATTATGATTTTAAAATGTGTTTCCCGAATGAATGAATCTTTAAAAGCAAACAAGAGAAAATGATACGTTTCGTTATATTGTTTCCTGTATTTCATCAATCAATTTTCAAAGACTGACTACATGTTTCCAATGCTCGTATGGTGCGTGATAGGAACAAGAATTCAATGTTGAATGTCTAGTTCATGCAGAACATTCTGAAACTTTTTAAAATATAATTAGACGATTTACCACATCTCTTCAGATTTCATAACACTACAAAGTTTAAAAACAAATTTTTCAAAGTTTTAACAATTGTTTTGTTTTTCATAATCCATAAATTATATGACTTAGAAAATATTGTTGAAGCAAATATTATTGTCAACAATTAGATTTGGTCTTTAGTAAAGCATTGACACTGCATTACATTATTTTCCTGCATGGTTTGTCAAATGCAGTAATAGGTCAAACAGGATCCAAAAGTATTGAAAAACATGACATATATGTTTCGGCAAATAGCAAGTATTCAAGATAGTGTGGTACTTTAAAAGTTTAATAGGTTTGACTAACAGGTTATGGTACATACAACTTAGTAATAACAATTTGGTAGTCTAAATGTCCTCATTAGGACCCATTTAAAACAAATAACAGATACGTACTTCATTGGCATGAGATGCGTTAATAGCCATATGAAACAATTAGGAGATTGCAGGATCTTGTTTATGTTCGACGTTCGACAAGGATGGATTATCCTTGGTTACCCGGGTTAGAATAAAGAGAAGGCGTCGTAAAAAGAGGAGACCTCATATCAACAGTTTGATTGATCTATACCAGAAGCAAACGTGACCAGAGAACATAGACTGTCCAAAACATTTGTCAGCTAAAGGGGTAATTTCCTGATAATATTATTGTCTTTGTCACAGCGCTAGTAACTGAACAAGCAATGTATAAATCAGAGATTACTTTCTAATAGGATCGAAATTCAGAACTAATATTGTTTTTCAGCTACATATGCATTCAAAACAAAATTTTCTCCAGATTGGTCAGTGCAAAATACTTAACAAATTATGATGACAATAAACAATAATGATTAAGATTAACAAAACCGTACTATACTCCCTGCAAGAAAACACTTTCACTAGAAGAAACCTTCTCAGATATCGGCAAGGTAAATAATGAGAAGATCCTGTGTCCTTCAATATTTAATAGGGATACATTGTTGCTTTTATTACTTTAGTGCAACACCTAGACAGTACCTGATACAAATGGGTGTGCTTCTATATCTTAAATTCATTCACAGACGCGTTGCTAAGCTATGACATTATTTTTAGTAAATAAATCGTCGTGTTGCTGCACATTTTTGCTTCTCCTGCATACCATTTTAATGTAATTGTCTAATGTAGCCGCGTGGTCTGGATAAAGGAAATTATCAATTGCGAAAAGGACACGGATTGCTGAACAACTCGATCTACATTAAAAAAATCCATGTAAAAATGTGCGTCATAATTCATATGTTACCCTTTTGCTCATGTTAACGTAATAAGCAAACTGCTGCTGGCTCATCTTCTTTAACTTCTCACTGTAATTGAAATATATATATATATATATATATATATATATATATATATATATATATATATATATATATATATATATATATATATCTATATATATATATATATATATATATATATATATATATATATATATATATATATATATATATATATATATATATATATATATATATATATATACATCATGACCGAATTAGCTGCTTATTGGTTAATTATATATATACAAAATCCAATATTGTCTATTAAGACATTTTGCAATACATACTAATTTCAATGTTCCGGAATATTTCTTGTCATTCAGATATTGCTATGCACATTATCTGATTACTGTAAAGAATTAAAGCATCACGTAGCAGTCTTGTGAGTAATTTGAGGACATACGTTTATTTATATAATGTTACTTGAAATTTCGGAGCAAGAACATTGATTCTAAGAAGACAGTACTTTCATGGATTATTAAGGACCATTTAATTTTGTTGGATTACCGTGAATCATTGAATACATTTGTGACATTCAACATTCATTCGACATAACTTCATGCAAAACTTTTTTGATATTAGTACTGTGATTCTTCCGCTGTGATTCCGCATGTATCCATTGTAACTTTCATTCTGAATTCCTTTGTAGCATTTCTGGATAACTATGCAATTGATAGTACATTTAGTATATTATAGTCACTCATACGTACTGTAAGTTTTTTGAAATTATTTTAATTTGACTTTAAAGTTTGCGTGTGCGTGCGTGCGTATGTATGTATGTATGTATTTATGTATGTATGTATGTATGTATGTATGTATGTATGTATGTATTTTCTCTAAATTATCATATAAACTTGCCCTAATAGATTATTTTCTTTACGCCAAGCAGTGAGCTCTTCAGTGCTCCAATCCTCGATAGGACGAGCTGGTGAAGCTGTTGCTGTCTTGTCTGTGGAAGCATCTGACCTTCGGGTAACCTGATGAAAGATGTAGTAACCATCATACGACGTTGATGTACATACAACGCATATTTATCCGAAGCAGCAAAGAGGGCTGTGTCAAAGATTAATTTAGCAATCGAATGAATGGCTAAACATAATATTTGCTTGTAATACTTCACACGTTACCTTGATACTTGCAATATCATCGATCTCCACATAACAGTGACATCAGTGGTTGTGCCACTAACGAATAATTACGTGTGGGTAACTTAAACTAGCATATGAAGTTGACCGCTCTAAGGAAAACTATTTCACAATACATATTTTTTTTTAAAAAACCACATTGTATTAGTTTAAGGGAGACTAAATGTGAGACAGTCGGATTTAGCAATATAACTTATTCCTTCAGATTATCCGACCATGCGTATGTATTGTGCGAGGCTGAGTGATGTAGTCCTCAGCCACAATATTTCAAGATAGTTATGAAATGTTCTGGACTGTTATTAAATACTACTGAGCTTACATCAAGGCAGAGTCACTCGATCAAACGTGAGGCTACATCCAAGGTGATATACCATCCGAGTTCAGTTTCTAGATGCTTATTAGTTTATATTTGTACTAAATTGCTACTTTGTAACGAAATCCATTAACTTCAATGGAGACTCCATACAAAATGATTATGTTGCGTGTTATGACAGGTTCAGGAACGCGATATTGATGCTCCTTATGTGAGGTTATGTCGATAAGAAATGTATTATCAAGTACAATGAGACCATATTATATGCAATGCAGTTTGGATGGCTTATACCAGAGTATCTTAGTTCGCAGCCACATTAAATTGTCTTTCCCACGTGGAGCCATTGGCATTGATTCTTGTAAATCATATGTATTAGAGTTCTATTGTTTCATAAAGATCACCTTGTCCACATGGAAAAATTGTAGTTGTGCAAAACTTAGTACTGTCCAAAACTACTCACCTATTTCTAAGTTTACCAAACCCACCTAAAGACAACCTTTTCGTACATCTGCATGGTGTGGTTGAAAAGATATAGTCAAACGGAACGTTGTATGTAAATCGTTATTTTGTAAGAAGTTTTAAAATGGCATACAAATGTTTATACATGTATTAAAACTCATTTCGGTAAAATTACGTGTCACCTCTAAACCTAAACTGAATGAGCTTTTAACAACTAACATGACAAATATAGATGGTGGTTTTTATGTTGACCACAATCACATCTATGATAAAGTTTAGAAATGCTAATAATACATTCTGAACTGATACATTTTGCAGTATATGTTGATTTACAATATAAATTGACTGTAGAAAAGCGCAGGATTTGTTTAAAATTCCTTCATGCATTAGTTATAATATTAAAGTTGTAAATTCTAGTGTTGTGAGCATGCACTGGGTCAATAATTTTAATTGTTTTGCATAAAGATAACTTAGTCACTTAAAACGATTTAGAGATTAATTGAACCTGGACAATGAATGTACACTAAGAAAACAGTAGGGGAATCCTAACACCCTAGACCCAGTCCTAACGAAATATATTTACGTATATAAATAATTGACCTGTTCATAAACCAATGCACATAAAAATATCTTCAATATGTATTAGATATTTACAAACTAAACAAAATGAATCAATGATTTCAGTTCAGGTTAAACAATTAAACTTGATTTTTGTGTGTATGTTTGTGTACGTGTAGAAAAGGTTACAATAAATATTCCTTCATTTTAGCCTTTTCTCTCCCTTTCTCTCACCCTGTACTGTTGCTAACTTGTTTTATTGTAAAGTAACGTGCACAAATAATGAACTCTGAGATGGACATTGGGATAGTTCTTAAACCCACTGTAAACTATCTACTGGCAAAATAAAAAAGATATTATTATAATGAATCTAATTACTTTCAGCGTGAGCGACCCCTCATTGTTTTATTTCACTTTTTTGTAAATTATTTTGTTAAATTGTTTTGGGTTAAGGGCAATTTTTGAAAACTTATTACTCGATTTGGTGTTTATATTCCTGGATAAAAGGTAACCATAAACGGCTTACTCTATAATAAATTCAGGACGGGAATATCAGTCTCTTAGAAAATAGGACAGTACAATTCAGTTTGCAATGTAAGGTCTCTTTTCTTTTCTCTTTGACTAACAAACTTGTCTAAAGAAAGAACAATTACTGTGGCACTTACCCGTAACATATGAAGAAATAAAATTCCATCCATTATAAACAATACTGTGAGGAAAGTGCACTTCAATGCTGCGCTTAACTTGATGGATGTTATTCTTCTCAGTATCCGGAATGAACTAGTCAAATATTACGAACGGATGTTAATGCCGCAATATTGTGCAGTGTGAAAAGAGTTACTTCCCTCAACTCGGAACAAGCACTGTATGTATGTTTTTTTACTTATTACATCTTATGTGTTTATTCACATATTCCAAAAATATTAAATGTAGGCTTTTTAAAAAATTAGGCAAGCACTTGGCGTTATACAACAAATCTTCGTTAAGTAATTGGGACTAGGTCTTAGATTCTGAAGGAACTAATGGTAACACTCTCCTCCAAACATGAACGTAGCCAATTCTCTCAAATCAAATTCTGACAACGCGATGGTTTCATTTTATTTGTTCCATATTACCTGCATATTTAGTCACTCATAACCTAACACCACCGTAAATAAGACATTATCCACCTTGTCCCCATGTACCATTTAAGTACCATACTGATTCTAAGTGACCACTTTTACGCCAAAAATTATTCGTTTCTTCGTGCCATGTACAGTTTGGCAGACTGTCCATTCCTATACTTCAGGTCAACTTCGTAGTAAAAACTAATATCGGGCATTATGTATATAAGCAATAAATACCCGCAAAGAAGAATAATTAAACTAAAACTTTAAAATTAATATTAGTTTCTTTCAGGATCATTCGGAAAACAAAGTTTATACATTTTGTTTTCAAGTAATCTGTTTAAGTAATATAATGCACGTGTATCGTTAGGGGTATGACATTTGCAAAAATGCAAGGACTCAACGGAATAGAAATACGTTGCTCTCATAGCACAAGATCTGCATCACTTTGACGTTTCTACAAATAGCTTAAGTTCTTGTGATAGTTCTTATTGACTCCTAAATTACTAGTCAACAGCGTTTCATGGACTAGACTAAAAATGTCCTGTCGATAGGACATAGAAACAATAATTTGATAGCCTACTAATCACTCATCAGCAGCGTGTACTTTATGTGGCCACCATTTATTCATAAGGGAGATGCCCCGATTGGCTGATAGGTCTAAAGCTCTTTCCGTTATGGATTACTGCCATCTCACCTCTGTCTGCGGGGGTCCGAGTCTAAAATTCGGCTCATGTAGTTATGTGAGAAAGCTTCCCAGTAGCTTCACCAGGGTGGGTGGTTTCTTCCGGGGGTTTTCCCGGGTTCTTACTCCACCAATAATACTGGCCGCCATGTATAGCATTTCGTGTGCTGAAAAATGGCGTTAAGCCCTACAACATCTTTACTCATAAGGAATCTATTCTTCAAGAATCAACAAGTTCCTTTCTGTATGACATCAGTTTCTCTAATATCTGTCTGAAACAAACAGACGATCTCATTATCCTTTTCCTTTGAGGCAACTAGTGATTGTGTTATTATTACAATAATTAGGATTAAGAGAATGTGCTGCCAAAAGAGCATCACCATATCTATATTTCCAGAATTATCCAAACTAGGAGCAAACGTTACATCATTCAGACAACTGACCTATAAAGGTCTCATCGAAAGAAATAAACTTATCCAAAAGCCCATCAGATGCTATGAAGACTTCTTGACCACTCTTAAAAAGCATAAGATCATCTGTAATACCCATCTAAATTAGACACAAAGACACAGTTATCTGTTTCAAGAGTGCTCTTAAAACTCATCTTTATAAACTTTGGTCCCAGAGTGCCATTCTAATGTTGAACCTTTGGACATTTGTCATATTACAATTTCCCTTTTGTAGCCAAAGTACCCACCATGGTAATTATATGGACATTACAGCCTCAAATGCCCTTTTTTGTGGGTGTCTTACAGTTGTTAAACCTATAGATATTTTAACATTACATATACCCTTGTATCCACTAACGTTAATCTCATGGATGTTGTTTTACATTAAATTACGCATCTATCAAGATGGCCATGTTTAATATCGAGGAACATTGTTAAACTTCACTTTTGCAAGCATGCCCTTATTCTGTAAGCAGAGTGGCCCCCATAATTACTTATGAATGACCCCAAAATACACTCTATACAGACATTCTCATGGTACAAACGAACCCGTACAGTACCTCTAGACGCATTCAGAGCACAATGTCCACCTTGGTCCCCAGTTTCTAAGATATGTATCTTCGCTTGCCTGCAAGCCTTTGTCACACAAATGGAGCATCTTCTTAAGCACATCATGGACGTTTCGTAGCTAACTCATAACGTGTTCCTGGTGTAATGTGTCGCCAACCTCGACATTCTTCGACTAGCTACTTGGCAGGCAGCATATAAGAAATCTGCTCCACTTCCGTAATCCAAACACGACGAACACTAGTTCTTAATTTCCTTTGTCGTTATTAGATTTTACTATTATGAATAAAACCCAGCCTTTCAAGGTTGGAACGAAGACGTTTTCCACCCTCCAACATCCGAATAATGTCATTAGTCCTCTAATGCGCCTGTCTGGTCTAGAATTTCGATATCAGGTGATCATTGACTACCAAATAATACTTTCAACTGTTTCCGAAATCTGACAAAAGTACTGGCATTTTGGGGATAGTTACATGTCTCCTAAGCCAAGGTATTATGATTGTGTAGCGTATTTGAGGAAGGTCATGTCCTGAAATTTTACCTCAAGACGTAATAATATGCAGATATGCCCCACCCCCACCATGAATAAAACTTTGCTCCATGTACATCATTTGATATTACCCAATCAAGCCGTTTCATTAAATAAAATTGAATATTGTTATAAATGCAATATTTTCTTATACAGTCTTGAATTTTTAATAAAAACAAGAAATTAAGTGTGAACGTAGGGCGTTATCTTCAATTTGCAGTTCTCGCTATATTGGTTTTAACAACTTGTAATTTTAAATAA
This sequence comes from Unio delphinus, assembly GCA_029339505.1. Classification (NCBI taxonomy): domain Eukaryota; kingdom Metazoa; phylum Mollusca; class Bivalvia; order Unionida; family Unionidae; genus Unio; species Unio delphinus. The sequence goes on from JAQISU010000323.1 coordinate 13,510,279, forward strand.
TTCTTCACCATGAAATGTTCTTAATATTATCCACAAATTCTAGTTGCTTCTCCTTAAAATAAACAATTTTATTAAGTGAATGAAAGTTCCTTTATTGCATTTTATGGCCTGTCGAAAACAAGTTGCATTTCTTTCTTATAGATAGAACAGAAGCCAAACAAATGCATCACCATCTCAATAATACTAGTGCATTTCTTGCATTGTCTAAACTGTATGAGAGCTTGATGACTGCAAACACATATTTCACATTGGATCAAAGTTAGATCAGATAGTTGGTTTCCAGAATTGTAACAAGCTCAGCTCAATCATATTAAAAATCATCCCATCATTTATACATGTATCTCAGTCACTATCAATCATGTTAAAATCATCCCATCATTTATACATGTATCTCAGTCACTATGAATCATTTTAAAATCATCCCATCATATATATATACATGTATCTCAGTCACTATCAATCATATTAAAATCATCCCATCATTTATACGTGTATCTCAGTCACTATCAATCATATTAAAATCATCCCATCATTTATACGTGTATCTCAGTCACTATCAATCATATTAAAATCATCCCATCATTTATACGTGTATCTCAGTCACTATCAATCATATTAAAATCATCCCATCATTTATACATGTATCTCAGTCACTATCAATCATATTAAAAATCATCCCATCATTTATACGTGTATCTCAGTCACTATCAATCATATTAAAATCATCCCATCATGTATACATGTATCTCAGTCACTATCAATCATATTAAAATCATCCGATCATTTATACGTGTATCGCAGTCACTATGAAAAATATTAAAATTATGCCATCATATATACATGTATCTCAGTCACTATCAATCATATTAAAATCATCCCATGATATATACGTGTATCTCAGTCACTATCAATCATATTAAAATCATCCCATCATTGATACGTGTATCTCAGTCACTATCAATTATATTAAAATCATCCCATCATTTATACATGTATCTCAGTCACTATCAATTAAAAATCATCCTATCATTTATACGTGTATCTCAGTCACTATCAAACTTATATAAGTTTTTGATGGCATAAACCCATCTTACAAATAAAATTAGATAAGATACATAACCACCTTTATGGTTACAAATAATTGTACATCCACGCTATATGACACATGATCAGTCATGAATGAAGTGTATATCCATACCATTTATGTGCACTTGGCCTTCTGGCTTGGATTGAAATAAAAAATAAACCAATATACAAAACATATTTATACATTAACTGTGTGACCCAATGCCCCCTAAAAAAGAACCTATAATCAGGAATAGTACTGACAACTGTATTATGTGACGATGTTATATTCATAATATAAACTGAATTGGATTAGATATGTGGAAAAATAAGTCTGCAGTATCTGTATTGATCTCATGGCCCTAACAAGGAGCAGATAATACGTGTAGGGGGCTCAAGTAATTAGAGCCGGGTAGTATGTGATGATTCAAATGATTAAGTAATCTGTTCAAGAAAACACTGCAATAAAAGTGCTGATAGAAGATTTAACAAAAGCTGTCCACAGTCTGCACAGACACATCAAGGAACATGAACTTGCATTTGAACTGTACAGTACTAGATGCTTCAGTTTTATGATCATACAAAAGCCAGTCATTTACAAGAGTGAAAATATTGATCCTTGGGGGAATTCAGTTTTATGTTTAACACAATATAATGCAGGCTTATTTCAATCTCACATTTATTTTCCCAAAAGAGACTTGACAAATTTCAATATTAGATTAAAAAAAATTCACATGCGTGCAAACAGATAAGGCTCTACTAAAATAATAATGAGAAAGTAATAGTTAAAATGATCATAATACATATTTCTACTTCTTGATGTTACAGCCTAAGGGACATAACCTTAGGTCATCGTTGGTACAGGGAGAAAGATAAGTATAGGATGATATTTTATTCAGTGAATTGAGTGCTTCGTGCTCCTCTGTGGACAAACTTTAGTGAATGTATGAAGAAAAAGAAGTTATTGGTTCAATTTTTTCAACACTTTCCAAGATGGAACAGTCCTTCTAACATGTTTATAAACTAACATTTATTCAGTTTTGAAATGATGAGAAAGTAGATGTGCTCAATGATGACAAAACGGATTAAAAGCTGGAGTGTATATTGAAATCTCTGTGGAACTATGCCATTGGTTCAAATGTCTTACAAAATATCATAAGTATCAAGGCCAGACTGTTCATGAATTTAGATCTGTACATACGATATATATGATCTTTTTTGTTTAAAATAATTTTATTATATTTTCATATTTTAATTTAGATGTAGAAAGCATGCAGTCTGAAATGTTAAACAATATCTTTATCTTTATCTTATTTAGGATCATATTTTATTTCAAATTTATAAAATATTGGATCAAAAGTTTATAAACATATAATGGTATTAAAACTTTAAACAAATGGTGTCTTAACTATTGACCTTATGGCCCCACCATGGGACTTGACAAAAGGGCAGGAATAGTAAAATCCATAGACTCAGTGTTTGAGGACAGCAACAACATCAGCAACTATAACAACAACAATACTACTACTACTACTACTACTACTACTACTACTACTACTACTACTAATAATAATAATAATAATAAGAAGAAGAAGAAGAAGAAGAAGAAGAAGAAGAAGAAGAATTTGATGAAGAAATAACGAGGAACATTTATATTATAGTTCACATATTAAGTTTCTGAAGTGAAGAATCAGGTCATGTATTACTGAGATAAACGTGATAGGGTGATAAAAAGCTTAAAACAAATATATTCACTGACTCCTTCCACCCAGTCATAACATATAGGCATACGTTGTCATTTCCAACATTTTTTAAAACAGAAGGTAGAACTCGCTGAAGCCCAATGGGCAATTTGTTTGCAAGCAATACTGTTTGCAAATTAATATAATGGAATCAACTGGCCATTAGCCAGAATACTAGAAAAAGATGTAAAAACAAGAACAAACCAGATCATTTGAAAGCTGAATATATTATAGCATGTATGGTATATTTTATCACGCCGGGAGAATGGTTAAATAATGCAATATAGTTAGTTAATTAAATAGTTTTAATTCATACAAAATAACATCAAGCTTTATGAAAGGTTAAAGAGTACAATATAATTAATCAATTACAATATTTCAATTAATACAACAACAAAAAATACATCTTCAAAAATTGATCGCTGAATGCCGTGCTTGAAATATGCAAACGAAACAAGTTCACTTCTCTGATGTTATGAGCTTGAACTTTTGTAAATACCATTGAACAAACGTAAGTAGCCTGGTATAAAGCCTTGAACAAACATTAAAAGCATGGTCTAAAGTTTCTAGTTCGGAATATACCGTTGAACGAAAGTTATTAGTTTGTAGTATACAGTTGGATAAAAGTTACTAGTTTGGACTATCCCGTTGGAAAAAAGATACGAGTTTGGAAAATATCGTTGGACACAAGTTTCTAATACGTTTGAACAAAGTTAATTGTTATATATACCTTAGTACAAATGTTACTTATTTGGTATACCGTATAACAAAATTTACTACTTTGGTTACTAGTTTGGCAAACCCTTGAACAAAGGTTACTAGTTTAGTATACCCTTGAACAAAACGTTACTAGTCAGGAATAGCCTGGAAAAAACGTTACTAGTTTGGTATAGCCTTGATCAAAGTTTGGTACTGCTTTAAAAATAAATTATTACTTTGGTATACTATTGAACATAACTTACTAGTTTGGTATACTCTTTACTAACAGTTAATAGTTTGGTATATATTGCCTTGAACAAAAATTAATACTTTGGTAAACCCTAGAACAAATGTTTATAGTTTGGTATACCCTTGAATAAAAGGTACTAGTTTGATATATAAACCCTAAAAAAAAATTGTTAATTTAGTATGCCTTTAACCAAAGTTACTAGTATGGTATACCTTTGACTAAAATGTTTATACTTTGCAATTCTATTGTTTAGTTAAACCTTGTACTAGTTTTAGTATACCCTTGAACAAAAGCATCTAGTTTGGTGTACCCTTGAAAAAACGATAGTGTTTATTATCCACCTGAACAAACTGTCTAGTTAGGTATAGCGTGGAAGAATGTTATAATTTAGCTATATCCTGGAACAACTGTTCCTAGCTTGGTAATCTATAGATCAAAAGTTACTAGTTAGGTAACCTATAGATCAAAAGTTACTAGTTAGGTATACCCTTGAACCAAAAATGTACTAGTTTGGTATACCCAGGAAAAAAGGTCTTACTATGATATAGTCTAGAACAAAGTGACTGTACAAAGTTACTTTCATACTTTTAATTATTCTTGTTTAGATTAAATTAGTTCAAATTCTATCTTTTGTCAATTTCTTTCTTTTTAGTATCTTGTGTCTAACCTGTGTTTAACCAGGTAGATATGTATTATATCAAGTGGACGAGGATGCAAATCAACACAATAAAACCTTGTGTGGACTTTAGGGCATAACTCAAAACCATAATTATATAAACGTTGTAGTCTAATTTATTAAACCAGTAGGAAAGTTAATATCGATTTTAATAGAATATAGGTACTGTATAATATGCAATACAAACCCAGTGACCTAGAACAAATGTATTCCATGCAATATACACCGTGAAATATAACAATATATTTCATGTAATATGCACACAGTGAAGTATAACTACTGTATTACATGTAATATACACGGTGAAATAAAGCAATATATTCCATGTCATACACACAGAGTAAACTATAATTAATGTATTCCATGTATTTCAAGCCGTATACTATAACTAATGTACACATGTAATACGTACAATGAATTATACCTACTGTATTCCATAGATACAAACTTTGTGAACAATAACTAATGTATACCATGTAATACAAACACTGTCAACTCTAACTACTGTATTCCATGTAAAATGCACAGTCTGAACTATAACTACTGTACTCCATGTAATACACACATTGTGAACTATAACTACTGTATGCATGTAATACACACACTGTATTAAAATCATAATGTAGGAACATTAAATGAAGTCAATAATCAACATAAAATGTACATAAAGATGATGACATAAACAGTGTCCCACATAGTGTATGTAAATAAAATAGGAGTTAACTCCCTTTCATTACTCGAGAAACTCTCAACATTAGATGTATCTTCATAATACTTTCACAGCGAATAAAAAAAAACAGGTAAGATCATTTTAACAAAGGTAAATCATACATTACATTAGGCATATATGGCTCTCTGCTTTGCAGGAATCAAGTTGATTGAGTAGACGCTACTTTCTTGCCATGATGCATGATATGATTGAACAAAGGTAAATTAGGAATAACTAAAATTATATTTAATTTGACCAAAACGATTAAGGCATCTGCAATTATTAAGTTGAATACAGTATTTGCAACCTGATCTCTCATGTATAATACAATAATTAAATTTATATATAACTTGATGAATTATATAAATACAAGGTTCATAATTTATCTTAGCACTGCATCAGCAGAGCCAGTGAAAGAGATATCCAGGAGGGGGAAGAAAGCATATTAAAACCGTCAAATAAAAGACAGTTCGGTCACTAAAAAAAAGAGACAGCAGGTGATGATAACATACCAGCGGAGATCATTCGATCAGGAGGAGAAGAGATAGTCACAGTCCTGAAAACAATCTGCAAGCAGATATAGCAGGCTGACAAATTAATCATCCACATGGTCTCGGTCATTGTGATCTCTAAGAAAGGAAACCAAAAGCTATGCTAAAACAAGAGAACCATCAGTCTGATCAGACACCCAAGCAAAGTCATGCTGAAGATAATTCTCAACAGATTAAGGCCTCAAGCAGAGAAATTTACCTCCACAGCATATGCGATCAAGATAAGCACACACAAAAACCTGTTGACAAACAGCATCAAAAACATCGGTGCAGAAATAAAGATGAATGGACTAAAGCTTGAAAGAGTCACAAGCTTCAAGTACATGGGATCAATTATCACAGATGAGGGATCCAAATCAGAACTAATTTGCAGGATTGACCAGCAACAACAACAATAACAAGATAGAGACCAATATGGACATATACCAACAATGCTCTTGGTTCTAAAATAAGGCTGATGAGCTCAGTTGTCATATTTATCTTTTTGTATGCTTGTGAAGCATGAACGCTCACATCAGATCTACAAAGAAGGAATCAAAACGATAGAAATGAGATGCTACCACAAGATTTTGGGCATCTCATACATTGCCCATGTAACCAAAAAGAAGCTCACAACAAAATCCAACAATCCATCAGATCTTATGAAGACTTCTTGACCACAGTTAAATAGCATAAGATCATCTGCAATACCCATTTAAACTAGACACAAAGACACAGTTATCTGTTTCAAGAGTGCTCTTAAAACTCACATTAATAAACTGCAAGAACAAACTTAAAGACCTCATAATGTTTCCGAACTTACATGTTTTCAGGTTATTTTATTTTTTCTAATTTCAAGTGTTTGTTTTCTTTTTATATAGTCATTTCAGAAATTGATGCAGTTAAACGCTTAGAGCTTCTAATGATTAGGCGCTATACAAAGTCTTAATTCATCATGTACCCTGGTGGTACAAATTAAAATGGAGATACTGTGTTAAATTAGCCTTGCTCCCAGAGTGCCATACTATTGTCAAACCTCTAGACATTTGTCATATTTTCTCTTTTGTAGCCATAGTACCTACAGTGGCAATTATATGGACATTAGAGCCTCAAATTCCTTTTTTGTTTTTTTTGGGGGGGGGTTCTTACAGTTGTTAAACCTATAGAAGTTTTAACATTACATATATCCTTGTATCCACTAACGTTAATATCATGGATGTTGTTTTTGCTTTAAATTACGCATCTATCAAGATGACCATGTTTTTACATCGAGGCACATTGTTAATTACCCCTTTTGCAAGCATGCCCTTATTTTGTACGCAGAGTGGTCACCACAACTACTTATGAATGACCCCAAAATACACAGTATACACACATTCTCATGGTACAAACGAACCCGTACAGTACCTCTAGACGCGTCCAGAGTACAATGTCCACCTTGGTTCCCAGTTTCTAAGAGATGTATCTTCACTTGTCTGCAAGCCTTTGTCACACAAATGGAGCCTCTATTTAGGAACATCATTGACGTATCGTAGCTAACTCATAACGTGTTCCTGGTATAACGAGTCGCCAACCTCGACATTTTTTGACTAACTACTTAGCAGGCAGCACAGGATAAATCGGCTTCACTACAGTAATCCAAACATGACGAACACTGGTTCTTGATTTCCTTCGTCGTTATTAGGTTTTACTATGATAATGGAACCCAGCCTTTCAAGGTTGAACTGAATACATTTTCCACTTACCCCCATCAAAATTGCGTTATCATTCCTCTACAGCGTCTGCCTGATCTACAATTCCGATATCAGGTGATCATTGACTAACAAATACATGTAATACTTTCAACTGTTTCCAAACTCTGACAAAGTTACTGGCGTTTTTGGGATAGCTTAGTTTCCTAAGGTATTATGATTGTGTAAAGTATTTGGTGAAAGACATGTTCGGAACATTTACCTCAAGATGTAATGATATGCAGATATGTTCCACCCCCACCATGAATAAAACCTTGTTCCATCATGGCATGAGGACCTGAAATCAATTTCTAAACAATTTCTTGATCACTAATTGTAATTAATTATTAGTGTATTAATATCCATGATATAATAAATTGTGTAAGTCTGGGCACAGGAGTATGACGTGTTATCAATAAAATACGGCAAAATATCTGAAAACATGAAATGCCTTTATTGGTTATATAAATGAACACAAGGAGTGCAACGGCGACGAAAAATCTCTGCTCGATTGAATTTTATCACGCGTCTTTTATCGCTTTAAGGTCGCAAGAAGACTGAAAAGCTACATATATACATTCAAAAGACTTCCGGAAATATGGACGCCATCACCTAACTGCTTGAACTAGGCTCTTCCGCTTTTGTGTATTTTTTCATGATTTATTTGCTTGGTGTCTATCTTCTTATATATTATTGTGTTTCATCATGCATTGGCTGTTCAGTTCGTATGTGTTAATTCATCTACTTGTTTTCGAAACGAGAACAAATGGAATTTCTCTAAGCTGTTTTATTCCACTGTTAAGACGTCATTTGTTTTTTAATAAACCGCAATCACGTGATCGCCAGTCAATCTGTTTACGCTATGATCGACCCGCAATATTTGCTTTAAATGACCACACCTTGGCTCTTGATACTACTTTGTGTTAAAGACTAAACGAGCTACATTCTTCATTACTCAAATGTAAACGTAAGCAGAAGAAGAAACGTTGTTTCAACGCTGGCTGGCGTAGAACAAGTAGAAGACTTTGAGTTATCTCCCTTTCGTTCATAACAAATAAACAATTTAAAATTATGCCGTTAATTCTGAATACCTTGTTCAAATTCCTCTGAAACCATCATTAGTTGTGTCAACTGTCCCAGGGATACCACTATGCATTATTCAACGTTCAGTCAGTAGGATCACCGGAAAAGCTCACATAAATAGTTACTTTTATCAATGACTAGAATATCGACGTCTTCTTCCTGACATAAACATGGTTCAAATCATCGGGCGATGAACCAAAGTGTGCGGATTTAACACCCATCTATTACTCCGTCAAGTCGTTCCCCCGCAACTCTCGCTCCGTCACAACTATTTCTCTCTCTCTCTCTCTCTCTCTCTCTCTCTCTCTCTCTCTCTCTCTCTCTCTCTCTCTCTCTCTCTCTCTCTCTCTCTCTCTCTCTCTCTCTCACACACACACACAAACACACACACACACACTTCCCCATCATCATCAATGGTTAATTAGTGGTATACAGTATGAGATATTCTCCTTTCCTACTGTTTTATTTGCTTAATCATTATCATCAGAATAAATAGTACATCTCATACAAGTATCATATTCTCTTCTATACTATTATTTTCTGAAGAAGAAAAAAATATTAGTACAAACAACAGATAATTTTACCAGGTTTCAACCTCTAGTAAATCAATGAACATTTCTTTCAATCTACCGGGTCCAGCATCCGTCTTTAATATTTATATTATACCGCCCGCGGTAGATCGGCTACGTTCGTCTAATGTATTTTATATGTAAGGGTTTTTGACCGCTGTGGTGAAAAAAAGGTTCATTTGCTGGATTGGATTAATGATATGATCTACTGAGAGTTATGGGTTGGTATATCACTGTGTTTTGAATATATATGTGTAGTTTTTCAGTCGCTTTGCGATTCTGAAGCGATAAAAGAAGCGTGAGAAAAGTCGAAAGAAGCAGAGGTTTTGGGTCGCCGTTGCACGCCTTGTGTTCATTTATATAACCGATAATGGGATTTCATGTTTTCAGAGATTTTGGCGTACTTTATTGATAAAACGTCATGCTCATGCTTACACAATTTATTATATCCGAGATATTAATACACTAATAATTAATTAAAATTAGTGATCAAGAAAGGCATTTTCTAAAAATCGATTCAAACACATAAATCTTTGTGAGTGTTAACTAGTTATTATTAGTAACAAAGCTACAGCCTTTTCTAGGACAGAGATCTAGCTCGGTGTATTTATGCGAGAAAATGACACATACTTAACAATCGGGTACGTTTAGGAAATGATCCTCTCTTTAAAATCTTGTCTCGAATTGCGCACGATACCTTGCTGTCGTGTATGAAGGGCAAACTATCGCCACAATCAATGCATGTAGATTTTAATCTTCTTTGATTCAAATTGTTTATGGCAGATTGCATCTGCTGCTTACTGTTGGTGGCAGTATCAAATATCGTGTGCAACATTTCTGTTGCGTATATTATTATTATTATTATTATTATTATTATTATTATTATTATTATTATTATTATTATTATATCGTTCTTAATAATTCATAGACCACAACAAAAATATTTTTGCCAACATATACTGTAAATGGTTGAAACAACTGAGGTGATACAATGATGTAATTGATAAGAGCATTAATGTATAATAGGAAAAATACACATCCAGAAAAATACAAATCCAGAAAAATACAAATCCAGAAAAATCAAGAGGAGTGTTGTTCTTGTAAAATCTACTTTCTACTCCATACAATACAAGTCAATCATTTGGACCGGCATATATAATCTTAGTCAAACTTCCAGACGTTGAAAAGGCCGCTCTTAATGAAGGCAGTGGCGTGACCACCGTGGATGCAGATACAATCAAGCACGGCCTTTTGGCAAGGAAAACGAGAAAACCGCCTCGGTCTACATGCTTTCAGGCAATGCAATTTTATTTTGCTTTTATTTTGATTGGGGCCCCACCCTCAACGCTTGCTGCATTGGACCCTGCATGATGTCATGGGCCACGCACATCCTATGGCTTGGAATCAGCCGTGCTGTGGGGGCCCGGCCCAGCCAGGTCAGGTCTAAAGTGTCAGTAACGGCGGAGTGTGGTAGGACAAAATGTTTGCATATATGTTTCATACTTTGATGTAAGTTATATAAATGTTACCAATGATTAAATTTTTTTATGTCTTGTTGTAAACGTTGTGCCACCTTATTTACATTTTTAATTATTTTGTATAAATATTCAGCCTTGCAATATAATGCATAAGTTGTATCATGATTGAGTTGGCGAATAACATATAATTTGCACTTGTTTCTCATTGTTCTATATCAGAATGTCGTCTTTTCAAAATACTTAAAGCCAATATGTTTCATTACTCGGATCTTTTCAAAATATAATAAAGTAATGATGACAGATCAATATAATAACTATAATCAAGCTGTTATAATTGTTTAATGATAATGGACTCTGCTCTTTTGTTAATTCATTTAAATCTTTCAGTTTCGAGAAACTGTTAGTGATATCAGTTATTTTCCTCAACAAATTAATAAAATGTATACTAGGATCATTCATTCAGTCACTTATATCTTCTTGGTTTTATCGGATGTCACTAATTGTTCTATGCCGGATATAAACTGCAATAGGTTTTATAGATATCGATATGTATGAACAATTTAAAACAAGTCACATGCATCGGAACTGTGATGTTAAATAAAACATATTTATTTTTACGAATCTATGGTCTTCGTCAAATGCTCAAAAACAGCTAAGTCCATCAAATTAAAAAAAAATTAGGAAATAATTTAAGTATATTGACGAAAATTAGAAAATGTGAAATGGGACTTATAGTATTTTGAATTCAATCCTAAATAATCTTAAATGTTACATCACGACTCTAAAACAAGGGTATTTTAAACAGTTCCGGAGGTGCAATGACTAAACTACTTTCTTGATAATGTACTGAACATAAATTATATAAATATTTTTTTAATTGATGCATGTATAGGTTTCAAATTAAAATTCAATGTAAAATGAAGGGGAATTTATGTGTGAACAGACGTTTGCAAAACCTATGTAGTAGCCGCATATCAACAATCGATACTATATAGTAAACATGCGAATGACACGTTATGTGAATTCGTTCCCAAAAATCCTAAAGATCTTACCATAAGATTACACGTTATGAATGATCAGAATGACTTCCAATAGCTTTAAATGTAACACTTCCCTCACGACGATGCAGAGCGAAACTTTCGAAACACATACGAAGGAATGTATTAATTCAAAAGCGATGTATAGTTATCAAATTCAATGAATAATATTAGTAAATAACTTCTGTCGAATTATATCTGACGACAAATGTGAATTCTGCTCACATATGGATGCATGATCTAGAAAATAATTAAAATGTTTTTATAAAATACCTTTTGACAGATAATATCACTTTAACCATACAACATTTATTCAAGAGGCAAATTTAAATGTATGTATGTATGTATGTATGTATGTATGTATGTATGTATGTATGTATGTATGTATGTATGTATGTATGTATGTATGTATGTATGTATGTGTGTATGAATTTAACTGCCAAATGATAATTACTTCCGTGTGACTCGCCTTAATAACCATAGGCAAGAGGAACTTAGTTCTCGCTTTGAAATATGTTTTTATTATGTGTATATATGATATTCACGTCAGTCCGATCTTTGCCTTGTTCCTCATTTGGCGTTATGTTAGTGCTTGAAATCCTGACTACTATATAAATAACAAACAGCGGTAATATTTACCTTGATGATCTGTATGTGTATGTGTTTATGTGTTGTGTGTCTACGTGTGTCAACGCCAGCTAGAGGTGTTACGCCCTCCAAGGACACCACATATATACCATACGTTTATGTCGTAATATTGATATAGAGAGCATAGAAAACTATTCTCACAATTCCATGCATTATCTTCTCTACTTTTTTTGGTTTGATGTCATATGTGACTGATACATCAACACTTGTCATAAATAAAAACAAAAGCATCACGTTTACATGCATGCAATAAATATATAATAAAGACGGATTGGTTGATTTAAGATAACTTGCCTCTTAGGCATTGAACGGTAGTTTTTTTTTTTAAATATAAAACTTCCTGTTAAGAGCGCTTCTTGTCACTTCAATATAGTTTCCTATTTCAAACTCTTGTATATTATTGCCATGTTCTCAGGAAAGACATTGAAACAGTCAATTATTGCATCATTTTCAATAAATATAGGGTTGCTTGTCTTCTTAGTCAGGGGCAATAGTGTCGGAGCATGCCACTGTAAGTCTGCGTCTCTTATCTTGCATAGTACTACATTGACCACATTAACTTGTCGGCTTCCTATTATATCTCTAGGATGTTTGTAATTTATATTGTATTTATCTCTCATATATAGAGTATTAAACCATTCTACTTCTTATTAATATGCAGGAAACCATATAACCTGAATATTCTCAATCGTCAAAGATCTTACGTCTATTGTTATGAAGAGTTGCTCATTTTCTTGTGAGTCATGTTTTAAAGGAATACAGCAGCAGAGGTTGCGAACAGACGAACTTTTATAAGCGTCAATTCGGCAAACCAAGGCTTCTTCGTAAATGCCTCATAGAAGCGTCGTTTCGGCAAACTAATGCTTCCTCGAAATCGAAAAAAAAACCACGCCAACGTCGTTGTCGCGCCACCTCTGCTTCTATGGAGTTAATAGTTTTTTCAACCGAATATTTGATCAAGTCCGATATAATATCTTGATCTCGGGTCATGCAAATTTATCGTTACAAATCGATGTGGGAATGACTGAGCGTGTCTAAAGAAATTTGTAAAGAGATTATAATCCATATCTCCACTGCATCAAGTCTGGTGAATATATCGTAGTGTATGTGTATCAACTCTGTTGAATACAGCAAAAATATTGCAGTTATATCTGATAACTTTTGATATTTGTGTGTATCGTTGAGTGACATATATCACATCAGTGTTTGTATGCCTACCTCTTGAAAATATCCTAGCAGGATTTTTTTGATTGTCTAACATCACATCATCATATACGACTAAGTTGTTAACGTTTCCATCAATATCATCAATGATCGGTGCTTCTTCGATTTCGGTAATAAATTCAATAATAACCTCGCCGGTGATTTCTGCTACATTTTCGTTGTAATCCTTTAACACCTCGTAACATCTCTGATCATCTACACTTGGGGCTATTAAATACAACTTGTCCCATTTCATCCATCTCGTTATTAAATTAAGTAGCAGTTGTGTCTTGCCACTTTCAGATAGTCTGATTATAATCATACGAAAAGAATTTGGTAGCGCTGCATGATGTTTAACTGGTTCTCTTGTTTTTGTCGCAGAAAAATCAATTACATTCATATTATTATAAATATATTATGGATCTATATTGTGTGAAATGCAAGAGGCGTACTGGCACAGATAACTTGACGACGATTACAACTAGCAACAACAGATCAGCACTTACTGGTAAGTGTGTACAATGTAGTACAATACATTTAGATTAGTTTCGAAAGATTTTTAAAAAAAAGAGGAGATGATATTGAAGCCAAGCTAGTTAAACTCAAAGGAACACCATAGGCAAAATACCCAGAAGAAAAATATCTTCCAGGGAATAGTTATTGTGGACCCGAGACCAGACTCGATATCAGACTCGATGATCAAAACCAACCCCGACCGGGTGAATATCCAATAAACGCTATTGATAAGGCGTGTCATGCTCATGATATTGCTTATAAAAGCAGTAAACTGCAAAACAGACATCTCGCAGATGTGAAATTAATTCACGCGTTGAATTCTATCATTGATAAATCATTCAAAGAAATATTGGCTTCATCGTTAGTAAAATCGGCAATGAAAGGGAAATTGATGTTAGATGCTGGTAATTAATAACAACATGGAATATATTTATTATTCTCCAAGAGGATACTGGAGATCTAAAGCAGCAATCGGTAAACTCGCGAGCGCCGCAAAGGTGAAAAATACCACTGCAGCGGACTGGTTATCCAAACAAGCGATATGGCAAATTTATCTACCACCTCCTAAACGAATTAACTACTCGCATTTTGATGTGACTGTCCCTAATGAAGTTCGTCAAGCTGATATATTTTTTCTGCCACATGATGGTTTTTACAAGTACGCTCTAACCGTAGTTGATGTTGAGAGTCGATATAAACAAGCAGAGCCGCTAAGGACAAAATCATTAACTGAAGGTGCTTCAGCGTTTGAAAGGATTTATTGAAGGGGTCCTCTGCGCTGGCCAAATCTATTACAAGTTGATCCTGGCAAGGAATTTCAGGGTGCGGTTTGATCAACAATGAAGCATCATAATGTCACCATCAGATGAGGGCATACTGCACTACATCGCGATCAGGCAATTGTTGAACGATTTAATCGGACGCTTGCTGAGCGGTTTTTTGGATATCAATACGCGAAGGAATTCATTCAGGACAAAACGATCTCGGGAATGGGTCAAGAGATTAACATGTGTGATTACCGCGCTAAAAAATGAGATTAGTCGAACAATCAACATGAAACCTAACAACGCGATTAAAAAGAAGTATGTACCAGTAAAACCACAAAACGATGTTTCAAAACAACCAATACTCATCGATGTCACTGTTAAATATTTATATGAACCAGGAGAGCTCGAAGGTGGTTAAAAAGGAGCTACTGACCCTTTTTGGAGTGTCACCACACATAAAATATCTGGTATAACACGATCTACGGGTAGACCAGCAATCTATAGATTGGATTCAACTGCTCCTCAGCTTGGATTTATACGTAAACATCTGCAAGTGATACCCAAGGATACTCAATTACCGTCGCGTGGTCTTAACTAGCACCTCTTCGTCTGTTGCACTCAAGACAAATCAGCATGACATTATCTCTGGTAAGACCAATACTGCTATTTGTTCTGTCTACGGTATATTTTTTATCCAACCAACACCAACTCATTATACAATTGCAACTCGCGCAGTGATTATTCTGTTGTTTTTTCAGTGTAATTATTAATTCATCATCAATATCAAATTCTCTGTTTTTTTTTTTATTCTGTTGTTTATAACCAGATAGTTTTTTTTTCTGATTATATCCGCGCTGACAATATCACTTATTGTAGTATCGTTATAATCTGGAACAACTCTTCGAAGTTGATTTATTCTTCGTACTCTTTACACTGCGAGATAAACTAAATTCGACCACTCGATGTGATTATCTACCATCCAAAACAATTGTATCGGATAAGGTCAATCCCTGTGAAGAGTGTATTGTCGCTGCGTATCCTAGCGTCCATGGGGATTTATCAGCGCGCAATGCATCTTCGACGACATTGATATCAACCAGCCCAATATCATTTAATACGAGAATTTGCTTTTCACGTTGCCCAGAAATATCAACTTCAATATTTTGTCGCCGTGTATCCTTGGGTTTATAAAAAAAACGGCACTGGAAGTTTTGCAACTATTTCTTTATGTAAATCAAATAACTTCATCTGAAGTGTGTCTCTGGCTATTTTCTTCTTGCCACTATCAAATCGTTTGGTCTCCACGCTTCCCAGAAATTGTTTAATGGAGTTTTCGAAATTATTTTACGGGCTATTTCACATTGGATTTATCAGGTTGTAATCTGATTAGTTGCTTGAACTCGCGTAATTGTTCATCAAGTGCTCTATGATCAGTATTAATTTCTTCGTAATAGTCTACAAAATTCTTTGGCCAATCATGTGGAGACAAACCGACAAATGGTGGTGGTTGATTATCACTGCTGTATTCGATAGCAATAGCCACTCGAGAAACCTTTGTAATACATCTAACGACATCGTGCATATTTCATCCCAAATGATGATTTCAGGAATAAATTTCTCACCCATTCGATCAGGAGTCCATTCGTCACCTTTCCATCTAAAGAAACTGTGATAAGTAGAAGCATTAATCCCTCGCTGTTTCATCTCTCTGGCAAGTCTATGGGTTGATGTTAGCACAATCATGTTTGATTTTCCACGAAATAATTCAATCGCACGAGTCGTCTTTCCTGACCAACCACAGCCATTTAAATAAACTGTTTTATATCTACATATTGGATCAGATGTCGGCGGTGCATTAGATAGTTCTGATATCTGATCATTTTTTAAGTATTTGTTTTCAATCAGAACATCTGCTGATTCGGAATAATCGCACGGTATTTCCCGCTTAATTCTCCATGATCCCCAACTCTCGTCACAATTAGTAAATTTAGCCACTGCGCTGCTGTGTTTCGCGTCTATATAGAATGAATCAGTGGCGTCTCTAACTGCGGAATCATGTAACAGGTGTGCGCTCGACTAGGACAAAATTTTTAAAGACAGTTTTAATCAATACCAGCTGGTGTTTATCAATAAACCCGTTACTACAAGGAAGTTAATAGTGAAATCATTATTACTGAAATAGTTTACTAAATTATTTTTTTTTATCAATTTCTTGGTCAATGCTGGTCATTTTTTGTCCATTTCTTGGTCATTTTCAGTGATGTCAGTCGGGTTAAGCAGTCAATGTTCTCTAAAAAAATCAATTAGGGACTTTTCACATGGAAATATTTTTTTGATCATAAATGATCATTTCAGCCCTGAAATGATCAAAAATGGACAAAAAATGACCAGCAATGACCAAAAAGTGATACTGTTGTCAGTCGGATCACAGAGTCGATTTATTCTAAATGAATCAATTAGGGATTTTCCACTTAGAATTATTTATAGCGACTTTGTCACTGCATCGTACATTAATTGGAAATCGCTTTGCTGTTTCAATAATGGTAAACGAAGCATTAACGAGTAGACTCGCACGTGAGAGACTCTCTGCTATTAAGAAGTTTATCCCTGTACGCGACTGTACGCGAAAAATTACAAGCTAGACAGAGTCTTCAGACCGATTTGCTACAGGATCTGAAGAATTGTTTAAACCGATAAAATCAGCCACTGACAGAACTATGTGGGGAGATGTCCCTGAGCAAGGGGCAAGGAAAGAGACGCTTCTTCTTGGTGTGCTTGAAAAAATAGCAGAAAAATCTAAACAAACAAAAAATATTTAAAAACACTTCCTGGTGATATAGTAACTGCTTCAAAACAACAAGAACGACAACTTCGAAAAGAAATTGAACGACTAGGTGGTATTGATATTAAATCCCCACCGCCTGAACCACTTGAAACACTTGAACCACCTGAAACACTTGAACCACCTGAACAATAAGAAGGTGATGTTGCTGGTGGACGAGTTGCATTCAAAGATACATTTATTCCGAGTAAATTAGATGAACTAAAAATAAACGATTTGATTCTATGGATGAATTGGGTAAATTTGTTGTTAATAGTTTTCTTTACAGAAACTGGTAACACTAAAAAATCAAGCGGAAAGGGATATTCAAGGGGAACGCAAAGAGGAATTTCAGGTAGTGGTCTTGTTCGTTGTCCTGGTAACATTTTCAGTCATATAGCACAATTAGAGGTTCTCATAGGAAAGAAACGAGCTGGAAATAACTCACCGGAAACAATTAAAACAGATGATATCTGTATACGGTTATTTCAAGGTGGCATCATGGATATTGATGTATATTGAGATTTCATTGACGAGTTAGTTGAAAATACTACGAATGTTTATCATGGTTATCACAGTGACTGAAAATCCCCAAAAATGTTTAATTTGATGACTTCGTCATTCAATTAGATAAATATCATTTAAATAAGATGATCATACACTACAACCATGATAAACCAACCAGCGTCTATGTAGTAAATTCACAATTGCCTGTTTACAAAGCGTACTATGATGATGGTCTCGGTGATACCATTGCATGGTTATTTGCAAGAATGGCTCCAGCAGTGGCACCGCTAGCAAAACAATTATCGATGAAAGCTATTGATGTTATTTGTGATAAGGGTATTAGTGCTGTTGGAGATGTTGTTCTAGTATTAATGGTACACTTACATGACACTTTGCATCAAAACAAGGTATTTCATCTCCACGTCATAGATTTATTGCGCAACAGGATATAGAGCGATTGAACTCTCAAACACGTAGCCATATGATATTTGATCAATTAGGCGTTAATGAAGTCTCGTTGAGAATAAACGGATAGCAGGAACCATCCGAGGATATACAACTTAATTACGATGCCAACCATATTGCACGTGTGTATCATTGTCACAGAATTAGGCGAAAATTAAAATTTATTTTCTTTTTGATTTACAATCTAATCTCACCATTTTTTTTTTGTTTCGTCGTACATGCATTGCCTGGGGTGAATAAGTGGTTTTCTCCAAGGTAAGCGGCGTGTAACGATTTGCATGTGCCTGTCAGGGAACACCAAGAATCACGAGGTGCACGGTAATCTTGCCGTGATTTCTGCTCACCTATTTGAGGGTATATAAGGCAGAATATTTCTCATAATAATTATGGGACCAAAAGTATCTTATCGTAGGAAAGATAGCCTGTCATTAATCTCCAGCCAAAGGGGTGAGTGTTAAATTTATATTTCGTTTTATTGTGAATTTTATTCAGTTTATCATTTCATATAATGATGCCTTTATTGCAATGCAGATTTTAAACGTGGAATATTTGGAATTACTAGTCACTATTAGGCTTTAAATGCAATAGTGTGATCTAAGGTTTAGATTATTTTTTGAGACAACTGTTATTAGTCTGGTTTTTTTTATTGTAGCTGATGACGTCGATTGTTAACATCTGATGACGTCGATTGTTAACATCTGATAACGTCGGTTGATAAAAATCTGATAACATCACTGAGAACATCTCTGAATTATAGCTGATTTATTGCGGAACATCTCTGATAACATCTGTTATCATAGCTGAAATTGTTGCTGATTTATTGTGCAATCGAATTGAAGTATCTGACTGTGTGTCTGTCGAACTGTCTGTTCGTCTACATCTGTCGTGACGTGTAAATATCCGGAAAGCTAGAAGTCCGAGTGTCGGAGCTGTCTATTGTTATAAACATCCGGGGCGACATCTAGGGTATTGAGGAACGTTGGTTCTAGTAGATGTTGTATGCTGTCTGTACGTATAACTGTGGTGGATCCGTGAAGGGCAAACGGCCGATAAAAGTATTGGTCGAACCCTAGGTCTTCGGGGAAACTGGGCGCCGATTCAACTGTGTATGAATCGTACGGTTATACAGGGTCGAGACACATATGTGTGTTGCAATTGTGTACAATTGAATACATAGTTGTATTTACATGGTTATTTCAGAACACAATAGTATTTCAAGGCATTGCATGATTCTCAATAAAAGCTAGCAACTTGATTGAATATCTGTATATGTTCGTGCTAGTTGTCGCAATCCATACGTGCGATAGTATAGTTTGTCGTTTGTGTATATTATCGTGATTTATACTTGCGTCAATATAACTTTTGTAAAGGTTCTTTGGATCTGTGTATAGTCCAATAGATTCCTTTGCATCTGTTTTATTTTGTATTAATATTTCATTTATTCATGTATTGTGAATGGTTGTAATTGTGGGTTGAACGCATGAGTTATTGTGTTGATACATTATTATTTTTCATTAATAATTTATTTCATAAATTTACATTATCTTTCACACTTGTGTTTGTGTTGGTCATTTAGTCCACCATCCACTCGGTAACAATTCTGTTACAATCATCGTCTGTTGTCATATCTGGGACGCGAGCGAAATGTCGATACTGGTCTGCAGATATCACAGTTGGATTTTAAAAATCTATATCCGATCTATTACTTTTCGATGGAACATCTTGATTTAACAAGTAAATCCGTCGTTGACATACACTTTACAGCTCGTGTAAACCCTGGTGCTATTGCTAATTATAGAGCGATTGCTGTTATTCTCAGTGATAAATCAATGCTACTCGAAGGTGTTGGTGGAACAATGAGAATAGTCGATGCACCAGTGGAAAATATGTAACAACTAGATCATTCTGTTATTAAATAAGATGTCATACAATCATGTCAGTGTTACATTGACCCCTAGTCAACTCAAAAAATTGCAATCAGAATCGACTAAAAAAATGTGGCACCACGATAACGCTGAAACATAATCAGATGTCTGGTGGTCAGAATAAATTGTCACTGACAACTCGTCAAATAAAACACTTCAATTATGCCTTCAATAATAAAAAAGGTGTTCAGGTTACACTCTCTGCAGCTGCAATAAAAAACATGATAAAATCATCTGGTATATTCCCGTTGTTAGCTGCCTTACCAGCGTTGATTGAGCCAGCGGCCCCAGCGGTGGCTAAAGCGGCGGCGTTAGGGGCTGTTGGTACCGCGGCAGGAATGGCACTAAAGAAAGCAACTAGTCGAGGATATAAAACGGGAGAGGGTATAATACTACCAGGAACCCCGTATTCGTGGTACAGCGGAAAAGGCATGAGAATACCAGGAACAATTTAATAGTTCCAATGTCAAATTTTGATTTACTCGATGCTTCTAAAAAAAACTAGCGATTAAAAACTTCAGAGGTGTCTTTATGAAAGATCAGTTGGCGGCACAACCAAACAACGCTGAAACCGGTATCATCAATCTTGATAACAGCAGCGGACCTGAAACTCGCTGGGTTGCATACGCGATTGAACCGCGTGTAATCGTTTATTTCGATTCATATGGGTTAGCGCCGCCTAAAGAATTTATGCGTAATATAAACCACTTAAACACTCCTCGTTGGTATTCTACGCTACCAACACAACAAATGAATGACCCACGAATATGCGGCAACGAAGTATTAAATGTCCTTGACGCTATTTCAACATCTGAAAAACCACCTCATCAGGTCGTAAATGAATATACCAGCAGTCGCTGGAAATCGAAGAGACAAATTATATAGAATAACATGATTGATATTTGGGGGCGATCTTTATCAGCGCTGAAGAAACCCGATGCCGATGGCACTGCAACCGGTGATGTAAAAAAAAATTGAAGATGAAATAGCTGAGATGTTGAACTTAGCAAGAGTTGATCCCAATGAAATAGTTGTTTTTCAAGATAGTCAGGGCAAATTGAAAACGAGTAATATTTCTCTTGATATTTTAGTTAAACAACGCGGTATAACGGAAAATGCTATCGCGTTGTTTTCCAATCAGGGCAAACTCAAACCAGGCGCACTTGTTTCAACAATCACAGATAAAATATTAACACTCAATAGCACGGTGAATTCATTGAAATCGCTCAATGATAAGTATGACAATCATATAAATAAATTTACTGATTTACAAAAATCCATCATAGACAATATTGATAAACCCGTGTTTGAATTTTTTGGTAATCCTCCAGTGACCACACCGAAGCTCACAGAGATAAAAACAGCTATGTTGGAACTAGCAGCACTTCAAGTCAAATACGCAGATCACGTTGAAAAGTTTACATGATTTAGTAAAAATATCATTTATAAATATTTTGCAACCACGTTGAATAAAATTGACATAAAACTCCCTGATATTAAAACATCCATCGAAGATATGAAAAACTTCATCGAAGAAATCAAAAATGATGCAACGACGATGATACCAATCATTGAAAAGACAAAAATGCCTCACGAACAAAAATATATCCTAAATAACGTGTACGCGATCCAACACGGATCATTTGCGTGGACACCTACAAACAACATACTAGATATCACTGCAATCGTTAAAGGTATTTATCGATTAACACTAGTGACACCGACTCAATTTAATATTTCATCAACGAGTTCATCTGGAGTCAACAATATGATATCAACAATCATCGACAAGGATACAACTGAACAGTTCAAGATAGTATCCATTGATAATAATTTGGCTAGGGTTTCAGTATCATGGTATGTGGAATTCGTAGCGGATTTGAGTAAACAACTTAATTGAAATCGTACACGATTTGAAAATAAAATGACATCACAAAATGACAATGATCAGGTCAGAGAATTTCAAACTAAACTCAAAACCCTCACTGAGGAGTACTAGATGAAAATAAAACGATACAGACGAAGAATCGCCGCAATTGATGTTACCGTGTACTCGGTGAGTGGTGTAATCACTGGAGCCGGTATAATACTCGCCTCGGTGACAATGATCGCCCCGATAGCTGTTCCAATTTGCATATTCGCGGCGACAACAATCGTAGGAATTGTTTTAATAATACCGACAAAAAAAATATTATCATGCAGTCAGTGTAAACTACAAGATTACGTAGTTAAATTTCATATTGTGTCAACAGCGTACTCGCGATTATCTTCAATGATATCATCGTCGCTCGATAACACATTAATATCCGATAGTGAATTTTCAGCGATGGTACATATTTATGATTCCGTGATGTCAAAATTAGAGCGACAACATGATTATAATAACAATGACAACAACGCAAGAACTACTTCAACGAATAGCGGAGAACACAACACCGGTGAAAACCAGCATGATATCAATAACCTCAACGAATCTTGAATTCAGTGTGAATTTCCCTACCCCGATTCCCGTAACGGAGATAGCGTTAGCAAAAATACGAGTGTATCACAGTTTGTCTAACATTAGGTCGGTAGCATTTGGTGGTCAACAACCGAATAATTCCTTGGTGTTCGCAAATAAGAATCGCAAAGACGGGACTCCAGACTGGAACGTTGTTTCGTTACCATCTGGGTCATACTAGATTGAACAAATCAATAATGAATTACAGCGTAGAATAAAATCCATTAAAGGAACAACAGAATCGAAAATCGCTATAACGGTTCATGAGTCAACGCTATCATCTGCCCTTGAGATAAACTCACCCAGTTATATCGTAGATATCTTTCAGAGTTCTATAAGGACAATACTAGGGTGACCTGAAAATCCATCTCGACATGTTCATATACCCGAACCTAAAACGTCTGATTATATTACGGACAAGATAAAACCTGATAATCCAGTAAAATGTTATAACGTATACAACAAGTTGAAATTTTCCACTGCATTAATTGAAAATAATAGAAGATACTACACAACTCTACAAGATAAAATCAATGAAAATTTCATAGCGATGAATAATGATTTTTCACTGTTGTTAATATTTCTTAAATCCGGTACTCTCACCCGATATGAATTTATCAGCGTCGTAGAAACATGTAACGAAATCATCAATGATATGGAAACATTTCATTTGCAAATTATTCAAGTGGTATTAAATGAAAGTAATCCTAAAACGAGAACAGAGTTTGCGACAATATATAATATACGCGAAGACGATATTCCCACATTCAAACTACGCGGATATAATATCTCAGAACTAAAAATATCTCTCAATGATGACATCGATGATGGGTTTAAAAGAATCCACGACGCATGGGAAAATAACAGCACCACAACAAACAACTATTCTCAGACATAATAATGACCCAGATGGTGGTGGTAGGCATATTGCTCGGCTCAATGTAAATATACTCTCGGTGATTGCATTGAATATATCAGCAGGGATATATTTTATATTCATTTGCACCAACAACTCCTCTAGGGTCTCTAATAATTGAGGATCCAACTAATCCAGACTATATGCGATGTCATAATAATTCGTTAACGAGAATTAATTTAAACTCACTGATCAGTCCAATAATCTAATTGATTTACAAGGTGAGGTTTTACAAATTAGTCTGTTTGTGAGATCATAAATGATTTTCATCGTAAAAAAAAACTATTAACCCGGAGCAGCAGAGGGGGCGCGACAGCGACGTTGGCGTCTTTTTCTTTTTTTTTTTCGATTTCGAGGAAGCATTAGTTTTCCGAAACGACGCTTCTATTAAGCATTCACGAACAAGCCTTGGTTTGCCGAATAGACGCCTATAAAAGTTCATCTGCTTCTCTTACTAAGTAGGTTACTGCAAAGTCAATGTTAAAAGTCATTCTGCGACATTTTTTGTTTAATGTTTAAACTGAACCAAGGTTTGTTGAAACTGCAATCTTGTGTTCATGCCACAAAATAAATATACACAGATGTCCTACGCTGTTTCTTTTTATTTCCAAAGAAAAAGAAAACAACATCTGATTCATTTCATTATACATGGCATACAGTCCAAGTAACTATATTTTCTTACTTTATTTATTCATTTCACCAACGCCAACTGTTGTTACAAGTATCTATATCAGAAGGTTACATATACAGATTCGGTACAAGACGAGAAACTTTCATTGCTTAGTATTTTATACAGGACCATTAGCTTTGTAGTAAATTTCACTACTTTGTAACAGTTTTGGAAAGTTTTTCAATTCAATTTATCTACTTAATTTTCTTTGAGGATACTATATGGAACAGCATTAAATAAAGCCATGAGTCCGATAATGCAAATAACTCTTTCTCGTTTCGTTAAGGCACACATGAAATAAATGAGATAGACAGATAGGAAAGGAACGCGATTCATCAAATTAAATTTACAACTTTAGGTGTTAGGCAAACAACACTCACCTCATTATTGGTCCGTTTCTAACGAGACTAACTATTAACAAGTACTTACTTTTAAAACATCATGTAGATCAATATTGTTCACATTTTGGAAAAAATAGCTGAGAATTTAAAGTGACCAAGATACCAATGATCATTTTATTATTGACAATGCTCGTGAATTATATACGTCACTAGCCATATACCGACATCACTGAAGTGCTTTGACCCAATATTGCCTTCACTAACTGATATTATTAATATTTCTCTCTCATCGGAGGAATTCACGTCATTTTCAAAACTGTCATCGTAAAGTCTCTGCTGAAGAAATCAACACTTGACCATAACGATTTAAAGGACTACCGCCCAATTCTAATCTCCCATTCATATAAAAAGTTTAGAAAAAGTTGTTCTAACCCAACTTGTATCTCATTTGAATTCAAACAGTCTTTTTAGCAATGTACAGTCTGCATATCGCCCTTTGCCACAGTACGGAAATTACTCTTCTGAAAGTATTTAATGACATTCTCTCTGCTTTGGATAGTGGAAAGATTACAGTCCTCGCCATGCTTGATTTGTCTGCAGCATTTGACACAATAGACCATGATATATTACTGCATAACTCCAGCATGTATTTGGCAGTCATAATATAGCCTTACAGTTCTTCAAGTGCTACTTAGTGAACATGACACAAATTGTATCTGCAAATATAATACATTCCAGCCCAGTTGATCTATGTTGTTGTGTTCCACAGAGGTCTGTTCTGGGCCCTCTTCTCTACATTCTATACACTCAGCCGCTCTCAAGAGTCATAGATTATCACCTAGTTTCTCACAAATTGTACGCTGATGACACACAAATATACAAGTCTAGCCACCCAACTGAAGTTGATGCTACCATCCATGAAGTAAAGAGGTGTATTTTCGATGTGAAATCACGGATGACATGTAATAAGCTGCAGATGAATGATGACAAAACTGAGGCTATTCTGATGACAACACAAAGATTTTCTCATTCACATCCTTTACCTCAGACAATAAATATGAGCAACACAAAGGTAGTAAATCTGATCGGTTTTTACCTTGCAGTAAATATGCCTTAGGGTCTAATAATGGTATAGAACACGGCGCAGACTCTTTGTTATCTTTTAATACTAGGGATATAACGATGCGGTATCAATATATTAGTGGAATGTGCTCAGAATAACGAATGCATCATACAAATGCTATTTACGGTAATATATTACTGCTATTTTCAAAACTTGCAAATAAAATGCTCTCACTTTGCACGTACATACATACATACATACATACATACATATATATATATATATATATATATATATATATATATATATATATATATATATATATATATATACATACATTCAGTTGCTGATAGCGTTCAGACTGTTCTCGCATTGATGCACATTAATCCTGATAATTTTAGTATTCAGTTTTACCTACTGTCACAAGATAGACCGAGTCGGGACTGGATTAGTGAAGACACGGAACGCAACTGCGTTAATAAGATGTTTATTTTACAAACGCAATTTTAAAAACTCTGACACCAATATTTTACAAAATATAAGAAAAATCTATTTAAATAAATGTTCCTAACATGGAACTATGAATTTCAGTAACATAATGACAAAAAAGAAGTATATGAATGAATTTACAAATATGAATATATATAAAAGGCTCGTATAACGAGATAGATGCAAATATGAAAAGATAATGCGTCGTCAATATGACGAGACTAGAATGAAGATATTAAATAACTAATACGTCGTCCATATGACTAGACATATGCAAATTGTGAACCCTAAATTCTGAAGTTCTCGTTCATGAAACGAGATTTGTGTAGAATGAAATTATGCAGGTGTCGTTCATATAACGCGACTGCAAAGAAGATATTAACTAAATAATACGTCGTCCATATGACGAGACTGGAATGAATAAATGTAAACTACTTGCTGAGGTATTTTGCTACTAGCCTGGCGTCCGTTTGACGTCAGGAAGTACATCCGGTTACACAGTCAAACCTAACAGTTGTGACCTTCACCTCACGCAATCATATATAAATACCATATATCTATACATCTAACGCAGCATACATAAATGCAGCATACGTAAGCATCATACACAGGCACCACACCCGGGCATTACACGGTCAGCATAGACAAGCCGACACACGTAGTCACAACATGGTACCACACACGCAGTTACCACAACACTGCACCACTTCAGCACAACACGTCACCACACTTCAGCACAACACTTCAGCACAACATGTCACCACACTTCAGCACAACACTTCACCACACTTCAGCACAACACTTCAGCACACTTCAGCACAACACTTCAGTACACCACGGGCAGCATAGACAAGCCCCATGGTCGCCCATGGTCACCCCAACATTCACCACACACTGGCATCACTGGCCCCCACGGTCAGCTAAAATTAAAACAACCGAACCGTGTAATACATGTGACACGGTCAAGTATTTTCACACATATATGTAGCGCATGCGCGTACATGAAATAATTATCCATGTACATTTAACGTTAAGGATGCAGCGTATAATTGAACTCAATTATGTTCAGATACAAAAGAACTAATGAAACAAAATATAGTACTTCTGATAAAATGTCGCTGCATAACCTATGTATTTATTCTATAGGTTTTATAATAAATACTAAACATCTAATATGTAAAACAATGAATTATATCATAATACAAATAGCAATGAGAACAAAGTCAAATCTATTGTTACCTCTTTCAGCTGATAGATTGCTCCGTTTAGGATGGAAGCGTTTCCAACAAGACTACATTGTAATGTAATTTCCCTCTTATAATTTCGTCCGAATGTGGAGACCGACTAGACGGCTTTCCGACAGCTGGTCAACAGCACAGCTTCCGAAATCCTAGGATCCTCAACCAGATAGAATCAACATTGGTTTGATGAGAACTGCGACGAGATCAAGCAGTTGCTGGATGTGAAACGTCGCCTCCTTCAAACTTACTTCAACAGCACAGAGTCCATCTCTAGGAAAGATGCCTTCAACAACATGTGGATACATACTTGTACAGCAGAACCTCTGTAAAATGCAATACACAAGGCTGAGCAACAAAGCTGATGTGATTCAGTGCTAAGCAGACCAGACGGACATGAATAACTTTTACAATGCCCTGAAAGAAGTGTATAGATGTACATCCTGTGGATTATCCCCCCCCCCCTTCTCAGCGCAGACAGGAACACACGAAGACTGGCAAAGAGGATTCTTCAACGATGGGTTGAATACAATGACAGCGTCCAGAATCGCCCTTCACCCATAAATGATGAATTCATTAGTCGGTTCAACCCAATTAACCATCACCGAAGCGCTGGATGACACTCCAACGATGCTGGAGATTCATAAAGCCATACTTCTGTTCTCCAGTGACAAAACATACCTGGTTCAGACTCCATCCTAGCTGAAGTTTACAAGAAACGGGGGCACAGCCTTGATATAAATATCTACCAACTGTTTTACTGAAGTGGCAGGAAAATTCGATTCGCCATCAACAACAGCAGTAATCGTACGAATGTAATAGACAATTTAGTAATATTCGCAAATAGTGGATTACCTGCTCAAGTAACTTGATTGCTATGGTGTTGTTAAGGAACAATGTGCACACTTAATACGTGACTGCAAATATGAATAAGGAGAAAGTAAGAGGCTATTATGTAAGTGCAATTAGTCGAGTGGCAAAACATAAGTGGACATGCAAGTTTCAATAAGTGCGAAGAGTGACAGATTGATTACTGAAAATTATATCAGAATCTAGTCTGAGTGTCTACATTGGAGTGATTAAATTGTGCCTGATCATGATTATATGTACTCTGTGTTCATTGGTTTAGCATGGTCTTTTGGAAAATATATTCCAGTTTAATATATTGTTGTGAAACGTCGGAAGGATTTATTTATTTGAAGTGGGTATGGGTCATGGGATGCCATGTTGAAATGTGATGGCGAAGAAAAGCATGTGATAATGTCTTATGTAAAACATTTACTTCCTTTTACATATCATAAGCTACTTATTTCCTGGCAAGAAAGAACAACTTTACGAAAGAACGGCATCAGTTTAATATGTGTATGTGTAAATATGCTGGCGGGTAAGAAAGAAAAAAATATTTCCGGATCAGACTTCTCTAATACCCAAAATAAAACATTTGCATTTATTCTTTCATGAGACCAAGAAGGCGGGACATATCCGCAGAGATATCATCGGTCAATTTGTTACCGCCAATCGTGTCGTGCAGAAATTTCTATAAAAAGAGGCTGATTGCTTCTCTTCCTAGTTAAGTTTGACAGTGTGCAAGCAGGATAAGGTAAGTCCTATTTGGTACACGTTTATGTGCTATATTTCTCTCTGATATGTACATGTTTTGTTGGTAGATGAAACCTGTTATACTACTTATTGCGACGATGTAAAATCAATGCCGTCTAACTTAGCAATATTCTGAAAGCGCATTTTCCATTATATAAGGATTACATGGAGACATCAACACGAATAAAGCTGTAACTATGTACAACAACTATAATATACAAGTATTATATCACTCCCAATATAAGGACACGCTGTTAAATTCATATTTTAACATTTAAATCCTGTTAATACCTTAGCAGATTGCGGTCAGTTTGCTCATCTGAACTAATATTTACTTTCAGTTTCAGAGTAGGATACAATTATACAATAATGGTAATACTCCCTAATTTGTGCGTTCTTTTAATTTTTTTCGTCGGTATGGTGAAAAGGTTTACGCAGAGGAAATTGTGTACTTTAATGTGCTCTAAGCTTTCGAAATAAAATTGTTTTCGGCCATGACGTGGGTTCGTACAGCAATACAAGAATAATCACTAGATCATGAAAATATTATAGTTTTTACATTGATGTCAAAATTCTACGAAACAAATTTCCTCACGTCGGGCAAATTGAAAATGTATTATTTTAGTACGGCCATAGTGCATTATTTTGTCAAGGCTAAACAGTAAACAAATGTACATCATCTGGCGATCGTCGTCCAATGACGCAAAGGAATATTCACAACTAAAATTGAAACTCATATTAATGCAAAAAGTAAATTTATTATTCATTTCATGAAGATATATCATCAAAATTAGGTACGTCAAAAGCATGGTCAAATCAAGACAAATTAGATGATCTTGTACATTGTTATATGTTTCTCATTATTTTGCAGAAGTATTTATATTTTGTTTTGACATTCAGGAATTCACAATAATTAGGTATTAACGTAAAGAATAGAACAGACGAAGAAGAAAACATATATACTTTGTCTTTCTTATTCCATCTAGAGACATGTACATCGTATGAATTACCAGAGTTAGGATCACAATCGGTTACTAAGTAAGCTGGGACATCGATTATTGTCAGATTGCGGAGAAATTAGAGATGCTTGTACTTCACGTGCCCTTCATTTAATATTTTAATACCTTCATTGCTATATTTCAGTTCATCTTGCAATAAAAATCCAAATACTAATAATCAACAACAAAACACAACCGAAAACGGTACTTCTGGAAATTTAATATTCGAGTTTGCGAATAGAGGGTAATAGAAAGTTTGAAATGCGAGCACAGGTTTGTTTTTAAATTAGATTCCTGATTTCAGGCAAATGAGTGCAATAACTATTATAGGGGTACCAATATAATTTGTTACGGAAAGCAAACAACTCCATTGATATTATTACTCTATGACGTTGTGGTGTTTTTTCTGCTGTTGCTGATGATGATACGTGCTAGTCACATTATATGCAAAAATGTCATTAAACCGCACTACCTTCCAAAATGACGACACAATCATTTAGTCTATGTCATTATGCAAGCATGGAAATTGCATTGATTTAATTATAGTAAAACTATAATCAAGATTTAATAAATAATGAACAGGTCGTGCATTAGGTATAGTTCTCAATCACGAAAACAAATTAATTGAATCTGTATACAGTGGAGCATGTAGTGCTTGCAAGATAAAATTATTTCATAAAGTAGCAAAGTTCATATGTTTCTTATCCATTATGCAGTGAAAATGGCTACTGAACAATAATGTTAATAATGATATACCAAGATGAATGCACAAACAATTTATACATACCGTATATATCATTCCATCGGCCGCACTCTCCAGACAGTGCGTTTCTGACCTTCTCAGTTTGCTTTCTGCAACTCTGTTAAAAGTATCAATGGTGATAGGTTGCCGACGAAAATACTGAATTAAATCGGACTATGTATTAACCAACACTGTAAATGCTGACGTGACTATTTCATGTGGGTTACTCAACGTTTTTCAACAAACTAAAATATTTAATGCCCAACTGCCCCTGTTTAATAATTGTATTGAAAAGCATTCTAAAGTTTTAAGTCTATGATAAATTTTGTGCAAAAATTGATAAAAGATATTAGGGTTTACTGTCATGCGTTTTGAAGCACCATTAGTGTTCTGAAATCTGATGAACTTTCTAAGCAGGTATATACTTTTTGTAGCAAGGTAGATATACTGGCAAAAACATACATGTTGTTCTATTTACCTATTGAACACGCTCGGGATAATTTTATTTTCAAACTAGAGTACCCATCTAATCCAACCTTGAATACTCTAAGTTAATTTTGCAAGACCGTGCTCTGATCTCGCCACTAGATAATATACACTGACAGCAATTATTCATGTATATGCCCCAAACACTTCAATGTTTTAAGCATATGCTACATTTTGTGCAAAACATAGACAAAAGATGTCAGGGTTCAATGACACGTGTTTGGATGCTCCTTGTTCTGAAATATGATGGATTTTCTAAGCAGTTAAATATAATGTGGGGTCCCTGAGTGTCCGAGTGGTCTAAAACGCTTTCCGTTAATGATTGCTATCATCTCACCTCTTTCTGTGTGGGTTAGAGTCTCAGATTTGGCCAATGTGGGTATGTGAGAAAGCTTGCCAGTAGGTCTCGTTGGTGGGAGGTTCATTCCGGGGATTTAACTGGTTTCTTCCTCCATCATTAATACTTGGGGCCATGTATAGCCACCATGTGATGAACAATGGCGTTGAACCTTTCAACAACAAATACTTTGTGTAGTAAGGTAGATATACTGACAACAACATAAATGGTATTCTATTTACCTATTGAACGTGACCGGAGGAATTGTTCTTTCTAAACTAGAGTACCCATTATATATATATATATATATATATATATATATATATATATATATATATATATATATATATATATATATATATATATATATATATATATATATATATATATATATATATATATGTATGTCTATATTGATGTTAAAAGAACGTACAATTCTGCCTTATGCTACAGGTAACAGAGATCATGAAATTCCCAATTTTCTTGGTAGTTTTGGGGTTACTCAGCAATTGTCGAATAACGAATTTCACTCGTGGACAGTTCGTACTCCCAGCTCCACCAGTTCCACTACCAGGACGAATAGTGCCACTGGTAACACAATGGCAACCTGTAACTTATCCCAGATATGGATCTAAGTTTGTACCTTTAGGTCTCGATTCTCTTTCACTGACTACTTTTTTTATTTTCCCTCCTTACTGTTTGTATGTCGTTATTGTTTAAATAACGCCTCATACTTATGTATGTATGTATGTATGTATGTATGTATGTATGTATGTATGTATGTATGTATGTATGTATGTATGTATGTATGTATGTATGTATGTATGTATGTATATGCGAATGTGTGTGATAAACGCATATGACCAAGAATGCATTTTTGGGTTCTTTGCGAAATGTGGATTTGATATTTTTTTGTCGTATACCGTTGTATTAACAAATCTCGTATGCAATTACCTATTACCAATTACCTATTACCTATTACCTATTGCAATTACCTATTACCTATTACCTATTGCAATTACCGTGCATATCTTATCTTATTTACCAAATCGCTTGATTTAACTTTTTGTTCTGATATTTTCTTTATCAGATATAATTCTGGAATGCTCATAATGGATTTGATGATTAATGTTCAATTTGGTGGAAGGCTACCATGATCATGATCTCTGTTACTTGTAACATAAGGCAGAATTGTATATATATATATATATATATATATATATATATATATATATATATATATATATATATATATATATATATATATATATATCTAGTGCCGTAAAATTTACTTTTCTCATTACTAAAGTAAATATTTTAAATATGTCTGACAATATTTGCTATTTTGCTTTATTTAGCCCTTGCCATCTTTGTTGCAATATTGCCAAAACTTCATCCCCCGAGAAATATGACATCGGCGCCAGGTAACGTTAATACCATCTCGTTCTATATATCTCTCTCATGCATTTACTTGCACAAACAAGGCACTCATTCTTAACATTTTCCGACTTTATGATAAGACAGAAAATCGTCTCTGTTGTGGCTTTAGAGGTCGTGTTAGTATACGTTAGGATGTCTGACACATACATATTGGCTTGGTACATCCGTAAGTACTTACATACAATTATTAATATTGTTATCACATGAACGTATCTAATATATCTCTGTTTCAAACTCCGACATATTCCAGCCTCATTGGGAGGGTCTATACTTGGATCCTACATGAATATATGTTGATTTAACATTTTGGATTATTAATAATTAAATCATTTAGTAGGGAGTAGGAAGGTTACGATAAACTATTCAAAACCTATAATATGTTATCAAATGCATTAAACGTTCAAGGTCATAATTATTTTACAATGTATAATAAACATGTAATAATTATTAATTAAAGTATATAATAAAACACTCATGCATTAATTATATTGTTATGAGGGCAATGTGTTAAATAAAAGTAACACGTTATAATGGAGACATTAAAAAGATTAAAATCAGCATAGTACATTTAATTAAGAAGCCGTACTCGATTTCGTACAACTGTATTTAGATATATTTAAACCAGTAATTTATATAACAGGCATATATAAATGAATCCATCGTTTATTCAGAATATTGTCGTTACATTAATTAGTTTTCGAGACGTTATTTTCTTTTAAAATTGTAACCTTTATCAGGTCTTGATAGTTGCTGATTTCATGTGCTTATATTATTTAACACCAATGTTTGGTTTAAAGTGGATAATTTAGTTAGGATTGTGGTCCAGATAAAATTTCTCGAAAATGTTAAAAATAAATAGTCACCATATAATTTCATTTGAAGCTGTGTTTGCAAATAGTGTTGATAAAGGTGTCGAGGGAAATAACTAAAAGGATTATTGATACGAAATAAAAGAAAAGGGCATTGATGCGAAAATCGATTGTACTTTTCCTTTCATTTTCTTCTTTTTTATTTTTGAAAATGTTACTAAGGTACATCCCCACTTAAAAAATGTGGAACGTTCAGTTGTACACCGAGCGAGACAGTAATCTTAAAAATATAAATATAATTCATTGTCATTTCTTAAAGAGCTATATTAAACGAGGAGGCTTAAAACGTTGAAAATGTTGAATGGTCAATTTCGTTTGAAGAAAGTTTCAAAATTGTGGCAGCCATAAAGAAGAGCTGTTTCACCCTCCATAAGTTTGAAACAGGTTTAAAATGGTTAACTTAGCTTTCTTGAGTTTTCTTTCTACTTATGTTCATACGCTTTTTTCAGGATGTCCATCAGCATATTATTTATACTCTACGACGTGTGGCCGATTCTGTTATCGATACGAGTCTTCAGACTGTAAATCCTGGTCTTCTGCACGCACATCATGCAGAGAGGAAGGAGGTGACCTGCTGGTTCCCTCTGAGTGCTACTATGAGTTTTTCAAGGATCAAGCGCGACAAAATAGGGTAAAGTGCTCACCATTTGTAAAATCATTTAACAAATACTTTAGAAATACGCACTATTTATGTCATAT
Source organism: Unio delphinus (assembly GCA_029339505.1). Lineage (NCBI taxonomy): Eukaryota > Metazoa > Mollusca > Bivalvia > Unionida > Unionidae > Unio > Unio delphinus. The sequence continues at coordinate 13,545,086 of JAQISU010000323.1, forward strand.
GCTTCCGTCACCATTAATGTAAAACTAAAGTAAAAATACCATTTACATCTAGAACACAAAACGAGCAGACCATATTATTAACGATCTGTCAACGTACAATCTGTTTTGCAGATTAATGAAGTATATCATAAATGCTGCTGATATGACCGTGTTATGTTAACTTCGTTTATATAGAAATATTGAATATTTATACTACCACGTCAACGTTTTATGCAATAATTAATTGAATGTCTATTACTGAATGTAACGTTTTCCAATGTAATTGATCAGAGATAGCAATATATCTTAATGTCCATAAATAGGAATTCCTTTTATGGATAAGGCATATAGTGATGACAAGAAGGATTTCACGACACAAATATATGTCAGTAAAGAAAATGTCAAATTTGCTCAAATATTTTATTCTTTTGATGTAAATAGATAAAGTTTACACACTGATCATAAACAAAGAGATAAAAAGCACTTATGGCTAAGACGGAACTTTATAATCAAAATTTTTGTTTCAGGAAGTTGCAGTAGGTTCTGGCTGGGGGGTAGCACTACAACTCCTCCGTCCAATTATACATCAGTGAGAGGATACCCTATTCCAGGCTCGTTCCCATTTTGGGAGCCTGGTCAACCCAACAATGCCTGAGGAAGAGAAAGTTGCATAGAAATGTTAACTTGCAGCTATCTGATGAACGATGCTGTATGCAGTCTTGCTAGAGGATTTATTTGTCAACTATTTTTATAATTGCATGAATAGTGCGAAACGAATTGATTCAAAATTAAAGAGAAAGATGGAGATTAAACAAACATAGTTCCACTTGCTATTTTTGCTAAGGAGAATGGCATGTCAATTTATCTGGGTCTCTCAATTTTTCCGCCTGACTGTATGGACGAATGTATATATATATATAAAGTTATGGACCGGGGGTGAGTGTGTGTGTGTGTGTGTGTGTGTGTGTGTGTGTGTGTGTGTGTGTGTGTGTGTCTGTGAGTGTGTGCCAAAGATAAATAAATAAAAAGGGAAATACCCTCTCTCCAGAAATGATAAAATAGAATCAAATTAAAATGAATTTTAATTTGAAGCCAGTCCTAAGAGAGAGAGAGAGAGAGAGAGAGAGAGAGACACACACACACACACTCATATCTATCTATCTATCTATCTATCTATCTATCTATCTATCTATCTATCTATCTATGTTTGTCTGTGTATGTCTGTGCCTGTGTCTGTATGTCTGTGTAAGTCTGTGTAAATCTTGTGTCTGTATGTCATGCCTACAAGAATAAAAGAGACAGCTTTCTCAATGGAAACTTTTCATGACCGCAACTCCTTGCGATGAAATCACACGGAAGTATTTTCCAATTGGCTTTGAAGTGCTTACTGCTTTCAAGTACATGCATTCATACAAATTGATACATACATAGATACATACATGCACGAACGCTCGCACGCACGCACACACACACATATGTGTGTGTACATACATACAGACAGACATACAGACATACATGTAGGTAATTGTTACGTGCTTAGGCTCGAATAAACAGTAACATAGAAAGAGTGAAAATAACAAGCTTGTAAAACTTAATAAACAATTTATTGAATACATATATTTTTTCAGAAAAGAAAAATAAACTTACGGTTTTGAGAAATTGCAAAAGTCCTGGTAATAAAATACCAAATAATTCTAAGTTCGAATTCCAGCGAAGTATCCAATATAGAAGACGATGTCACTTGACAAAGTCAGTTCTTGTTAATAAAAATCTCAATGAGCACAATTCTTTTCCAGATAAATTACAAAATAATTCCTCTTGATCCAAACGAATTGACACATTTTCCAGTACAAGGTAATTTACAATAACTCAAAATGACACAACTTAATATTCTAACAGCCCAATTTCTTCTACTGAATAGCTCGCTCCAAAACATAATTTATATAGCTGTTTTTACGTAAACAATGAAGGGTCTCGCGATCTTCTAGAAACTATCAGAACAAATTTACGTTCAAAGAATCACGTACTCACCTTTTGACCCAACTAAAATAGAAAGATGTTTATACAAAAGCTCAATTTTGTCCTTGGAACCAACCAATCATTTTAAAAACCTGTTTACAACTCTGAAACCAGGTCAGAAATGAGGTAAACACCTGGTGTTTACTTTGTAAAGTACAGTTCATTCCCCCCTCTTCAATGAACGAATCTTTAAACTTAAAATGCCAAGCTTGAATCTATCAAACAGAAAAAGAAAATCAATATAAATGGCTTATATTAAATATATTAACAGTAATACAATACACTTATACACAAATTAAAGTTATTTTCCCTTTGAAGATCATTAACAATGTCAAACACAACCGATATGCTTGAAGTAGTAGTCTCCTGTGCATGCATAATCGTTAACATATTGTTACAAGTATCGATATCAATATGTTATCTAATGTAGATTCGGTACAAGGAGAGCGTTTAGCGCCTAATATTATATACATTATTGTCATCCTTGGAGTAAATTCCAACATTGTTTTTCTCCGCCAAGCTTTCCAAAACAATTTAACTACTTAAATTTTTTTTCTTTGATGACCATATAAAATACCACATTCATTAAAATAGTAAGTCCAGGCATGCAAAACAATCTCTCTCGTTTCATAAAGGCAGACAAGCGATAGCGGGAAGAAAAACGATTCACGATACTTCAAACTGAACTCTATAACTTTACATGTAAAGTAAATAACACTCACATCAATATTGTACTATTTTCAATGTTGCCAACAATGTTATCTAGTATCTTCCTTTAAAAACATGATGTCGATCAATACGTTTCAAATAATTACAAAATCGTTGAGAAATCAAAATGATCAACGTAGCACTGATCGGTTCTAGTTTTGCCAAAGCAAGTAAAGTATATAGTTCACTGTCAGTAGATAAAAGTGCTGCTTATGATTTTGTGGTCCAGAAATTTATATTGGTGGCTTATGAATTGGTATATGAGGGCATATCAACAGGTGTATTAATCGCGGAACAGAAACTACAAAAGCCGCTGTTGGATTTGCGAAGGAAATATAAATATTATTTGATAGGTCCCTTACATCAATACAAAATTGATAAAGTAATGACAAACTTTAACAACTCATTTTAGTTTTCAAAAAATTCAAGAATTCAATCCTTTCAGATGTCAAGACTTAATTACGACGAACGCCATGAAGAAATTGTGGATGATGCTTTCCGCACAGCTGATGAATATATTCCTTGACTCGTAAAATGTATTGTGTCAGTACGTTTTTATCTAAGCAGCTTCTCAATAGGAAACCAATTCAGTCTCATAGTATACTTATATATTTCGACTGGACACATCTTATAAGTATCAAACGTCTGCGATAACTGATCAGTAATCCTAATCTCTTCCTAGATTTACATATTGCAAAACAATAGGTCACAAAGCCTCCTCTGACTGTTATGGACCTTTCATGTTGATATGTTTCATATTACCTGTTGATTATGCGACCAATCCAATCCAATCTGTTTTACGATATTAGGGGACACAATATATTATCTCGGGGTTTTATTTTCAGGTAGTTAGTATTTCTATTAGAAATCTTCTTCTTCTGAAGGTGCCGACGTTTTGTGAGCAGAATGCTGCTTTGTTTGAAATAAAGAACATCATGGAAAATTAAACCTTAATCGAAATAGCTCTGTCACATATATATACGAGTTCAAGATTGTTTTAATTTACATACATTTTTATACAATCATTGCACACCTTACTATGTAATTTTATTATTATCATTTTTGTGTTTGATGTAAATTCTAAAAGAGAGATTTATTGCACAGGCATTATTTGAGATAACAGATTTGTTTGGATTATTAAGAGCAAGTAGAACATATGTTTGGACTATAATATCAATTAGAATGAATTTTTCAAAAGAATTTTTGACCAAAGTCCTTTTGTATCGCCTGGTCTGATTGGGAGATAATGATATTTTGGATTTGATATTTATTACCGAATATTCCATTATTTAGGACCTCTGTTGATGTGTTGTACGATGTTTCAGGATTCAGTTACATTTAAAGATAGGATACGGTAAATTCTTTCTAAATTATCATTTTATTAACATTGATAATTAGATTTTTTGAAAAGGATTAGAATACTTGTTAGTTGTGCTGACTTTTTTTTTATTACTTTATGGTTTCCTACGTCGTGCAAATGCATTTTATAGAGTCAGTCATTGGACACTTCAAAAATTGGTTGATAACCATGTACCCTTCTACATAGATGATACTTTCATTAATAGGTATGACAAGCATTTGACCTATGTAGTTTGGGTGACATATATTAAGCTTCCTCTATGTAAACAATGTTGTGCGGCGGGGATTGGGTGCTTTTACACTTTGTAATATAAGTTCAATCGTAAATTGGATCAGTTTCAAGTGGGGTTACATTTGACATAAAATGTGATAAGTGCATATCAAATTTTGGTTTTGCTGATGACATGTCACTGAGTTTGAGAAACGTGTTGAATATATGTAAATTAAATCTATTATAAAATGATATTACATATAATACACTATAAATGGTATGTATTAGCTATATACTTTCATGAAACTATCACATATTTATATGAAGAAATAGGAGCTAATCTACGATGACACCGTGTGTCACCCAACACCCAACACATGTTAGCAGCAGTTGAGACTAGCCATTTTTGAAGAAGGCATAATTATAATGGGTCGTCTAAAAACCAATATCAGACACAAGATACGTATTTCATCAAGGGCTGTGGGTAACGAATGTACACAAGTGGGTAAAAGCATGATAAGACACAAAACGACACTGCACATGTGTTACCATAAATCGAGTTCCTCTTTTACGAGTGATTAGACTGTTATCGAAAACACCATCTCATGTGATTTTTTATTCTTTGCTACAGAGCGAAGTGTCGCTTCCACTTCCTTACACAAGTAACAGAGGGATGGAGTACAGCCTATGAGCTTTTAGTTTCTCACAAGATGTTATTTGATATACATATCGTTATATTAATTTTATTCCAAACTGTCGAACTAGTACTCAGTGATGTGCGAAGGACATATAAAAAAATGGAAACAATACTCAGGCAGTCCTGCTATATTTGATCGTGGATCTCGTGTGTATACAACACATAAATCAAGTACAATATATTCATGTCAGTATATACGGGAAGATAAACTCATTATCCAATAATAATTACATACACTTACAGACAGACAGACAGATAGATAGATAGATAGATAGATAGATAGATAGATAGATAGATAGATAGATAGACCCGATATTGCCTTCACTAACTGATGTTATTAATATCTCTCTCTCTCATTCTCTAATCGAGGGAATAACTATCATTTTCAAAACTGCCATCGTAAAGCCTCTACTTAAGACACCAGCACTTGACCATAACGATTTAAAGAACTACCGCCCAGTTTATAATCACCCATTCATATCATAAATCTTAGAAAAGGTTGTTCTATCCAAACTTGTATCTCATTTGAATTCAAACAGTCTTTTTAGCAATGTACAGTCTGCATATCGCCCTTGCCACAGTACGGAAACTACTCTTCTGAAAGTATTTAGTGACATTCTCTCTGCTTTGGATAGTGGAAAGCTTACGGTCCTTACTCTCCTGGATTTATCTACAGCATTTGACACAATAGACCATGATATATTACTTCAACGTCTCCAGCATATATTTGACATTCAGAACAAAGCCTTACAGTGGTTCAAGTCCTACCAAGTCAACAGGACACAAATTATATCTGCAAATGGAATACACTCCATCCCAGTTGACGTATGTTGTTGTGTTCCACAGGGATCTGTTCTTGGACCTGTTCTCTTCATTCTATACACTCTCAACACAAAGACTTTTTTATTCACATCCTTTACCTCAGACAATAAATATCAGCAACACCAACATTAAATTTTCACAGTCAGTACGGAATCAAGGAGTTACTTTAGACAGTACTCTCACATTGCACCAACATGTCATGAACATATGCAGGGCTGCATATCTTGAACTGAGACGCATCAGTTCCATTCGTAAATATCTTTCAGTTGATGCCACTAAAATACTTGTGTGTTCATTAGTACCTTCAAGACTGGAATATTGCAACTCAATTCTGTCTGGTTCGTCATAATATTTACTCCAGAAACTTCAAAACGTTCAAATCACAGCTGCACGGATCATCTTTAAAGTACCTCGATCAGAGCACACCTCACCACTGCTCTGTACCCTACACTGGTTTTCAATTCGATACAGAATCAAACACAAAATTTGTTCTCCGTGCTATATTTTAATGACACACTCCAGTTCAACATACCTATCCAGCCTCACCCATGTGTATACACCAGCTAGATCCTTACGCTCTTCTTCTGATAATCGTATACTCATTGTTCCCAAGGAAGGTGTAAACAAAGTTATATGGACAACGTTCGTTTGCACACCAGGGCCCGGCGACGTGGAACGAATTGCCCATTCAAATTAGACACAAAGACACAGTGGTCCCTTTTAAGAGTGCTCTCAAAACTCACCTGTTTCGACTGCAGGGACAAACTTAGCGACCTAATCATGTTTTGTATCTAATATGTTTTCAGCATGTTTTTATGTTTTCCAATTTCATTGTTTTTGTCATTTGTTGTTCTGTAGTGTAGTCATATCATTATTGATGGTTTAAAGCGCTTAGAGCTTCGAAAGATTAGGCGTTTTACAAAGTCCTCATTATTATTATTATTATTATAACTCGTTGTAGTACTCATTAAACCATAATTTACAAAAACGAACTGAAACGATCAAAATAAAAAGCATGTTCCATTATTTCAATACGAAATGTGTATCTGCTGTAATCAAATAATAAATATGATTCCGTTACATGACTATTATGAGACGTTTCAAGAAATTTAAATTCCATTTTTGTAAAGGAACCTCTGCCGAAGTATATTGTTTACAAATAATCATTTTTGGCACCACAAGAAGCAAGGATGAGACTGAAACCAATACACGCTATAGATGTTGAACATGGTTTCGTAATGACCATTCGCATACGTTCATCCAAAATAATCTTATTAATAACGTTTTCTTCATTATTTCAATTACGAGCTATTCCTGTTTCTATCAAATTGATTTCTCACTATGTTACCGACACACTAAGTACCAGCTAGTCAAAGTAAAGATCATTGTCTACACTAGAGAACAAAACTGTTTCTAAGACGATTGGTTTACTACTATTACATATAAGGTAGATGAGATTTACACAGCAAATATTTAATAGAAAGATCTCTTTTTTTACTTTAACTGTAGCATGCATTCCATTTGTGAACCCCTTTTTTGTGTATATATGAGTTTACCTTTATACATGATTGCAGATTTTATGGGTAATTTCAAATATCATACGATATTTCTAGTTTTTTTAATGATATACATATTGATAATATCTTGACATCACCATTTTTACATTAGAATGTTCTATAGATGCATACTTGCCTGTTTGTAAGATCTAAATATGTCCTTTACTAATCCTTGATATTTATGTCTGTTTTCTTCATAGAAATTTAGAATGTTTTAGAAGTTACTTCTTTACGATTTTGAAGGAAAAATTACCTATATCCTGGTCATGCGTTTGTATCTTCGGTTTTTATATACCGGTAAATGATATGATCAGCATATTTATTCATTCCAATTTTAAAATATGTATAGCGGAATAAAACTTTAGTTGTGTTAAAGTATACTTTAAGACGATTTATGTATTTAATTATTCTTTGGAATTAAACGAAATCATTGTACTAAGGAAACAATCAATATTTCTGGAATGATTGTTAATTGTTCCAAAGATATTCTTGATTATATTATGTGATCCATCAGCACATTCAACACTACTGGCACATCAGCCTCTGAAATTGTTACTTTGTATTCAAGGGAACAAACTCAAATTTTGAAATTAACAAAACGTTTGATTTCGCTTTCTCTGTTACCTACCTTCACATCATTTAATCGTAAGATCTGTTAATAAAATTTCTAACAGAAAAAAAACAAAATAAATTAGGTAAGTTGCACTGGGAATAACGAGCGTTTGATTATCTTAAAAAGATATTTTAATTGTTCTGGCGATTGCGTACATGTACTAGCCGTCCCGAAAACCTTTTCTGGTTTCCTGGTACAGCAATGAGATGAAAGCCAACGTCATACATTATTTTCAATAACATACGTCACCAAAATACTCAAAGATCACGACAATATATTAAGAAAGTATCCGAATTCTTGCAATATACAATGCGTAAGAACGTTGGAAAGTTTCATTATAATACGTCATTGCATTTAGTTAATAGACCACTTCCGATTTGCGAGAATAGTCAATTATGTAAGGAGGAGAATTAAAGCTATTGTCATGGGAATAGTTTCTTATTATTCCAGTTTTGGCCATGTACTAACTACTACATATAAAATATGTTCAGCATTTTACCTGCAGTTTGTTGTATATTGTCGACGCAAATCTGGTTTTTCAACACATAACCGCCTTAATAGTTACAAGCAATAGTACTACACGATATATGACACATAGCCAGTAATGAATGAAGTGTATGTCCATACCAGTTATGTGCAGTTGGTCTTCTGACTTGGTGTGGAACAAAAACAAACCACTTTACAAAACATGTTCTACAGGAACTGTGTGACCCCGTGCCCCCTAAAACATGAAACCATGATCAGGAGTAATACTGAAAACTGTATCATATGAAAATGTTATGTTCCAAATATAAACTGAACCGAATAAGGAATGTGGAAAAATAAGTCTGCAGTATCTGTCTTGATCTCATGGCCCTAACAAGGTACAAATAATACGTGTAGGAGATGTAAAGTAATTTTGAGTTGGACAGTATCTGATGATTTAAATGATGAAGTAATCTCTGTAAGATAATACTGAGAAGACAAAAACTGCTGAGAGATTTAACAAACGTTGTCCACAGATACATGAAGGCACATGAACTTAATTTGAACTATACACTACTATATGCTTCGGTTGTATCAACGTACAAAATCCAGTCGTTTTGCAAGAGTGAAAATATTGATGCTGGGAAGAATTTTGGTTTATGTTTAACACAATATAATCCAAGATTTTTTCAAATTTCACATTTATTTGCCACAAAAACATTGACAAATTTCAACATTAAATTCTGCTTCCGTGTGAAATAAATTCACATGCATGCAAACAGATAAGGCTCTACTGAAATAATAATGAGAAAATAATAGTTAAAATGATCATAATGAAACATTCTACTTCTTGATTTTACAGCCTTACTAAGGGACATAACCGTGGGGCAACATCATCAACGCTCGAGTGGAGAATATAAAAAAGGTTTGCGATGAGACCGTTTAACGCTTTAATATAATTTTGAAAACTGGGATTATAATTACTTTTATCGTTATTATTTATATCATTATTTTTAATCACATTTATGATTATTGAAACAGGAGAAATTCATCATTGATATATAGGCCTGCGGTTGAAAGAATGATTATATATTTGTATTATTGCGCCATGGGCGGATCCAAATTTGATATACCATATACCAACGCTTCAAATGCCAATTAGAAAATGCTAATTCTGACCTGAGGTCAAGTATAAAACTATATAATATGGTAAGTCAAGATTTATCATTGGTGCTTTAATATCTAGCACTTTCAACTTGTATTATATATATATATATATATATATATATATATATATATATATATATACTATATGTTGTGACCAGTTGTTTTGGGATTGAATCCCTTTTGTTTAAATGATTGAATTAAATTGAGTACGTTCCTATGCAAAATACAAATTTGCTCTGATAAATATATTGAATAGAGTTATTCACTGGAATATATAGTATCTTCAAATCTTAATTTATATTTTTTTGATTCTAACAAAAGACTATTAACACATCGACATGTTAGTAGCTATCGCGGACAGGTAGATGATAATTTACACATAGGTGTTACTAGCAGATTATTATCACTTTATGCGTGAGTTGATGGCTGTCAAATGGTTCTGATATCTTATTTATATCTCCGTTTTGTTCGTAGGAGATAACTGCTTACTGGAAAGGATGATGATATCTGGCTAGTATTACCTTACTATGTTAGGTTTCAATACCTGCTTATTATCAGTAGTACTGCTTATTATCAATAGTACTGCTATTTGCTAACTGTTAGTTTCTTTTAGTAGCTGATGGTTTATTTCTATTCAATTTGAAAATGTGTTAAACAGGCTTTTGGAGGGTATGTATGCGAGTTTGTTTAGATGTTTAGGAACGGTTTGATATATCCTACCAACTTCCATTGGCTTATTCCATAAAGTTATTCCATATTAAGGTATATTATAGCATATTTCTTATGTATTATGTGAATAGCCTAGTTTCTTACATTCATTTTTAATATATGACAAAACAAATACACAATTTCATGTATGTTTTCTAAACACAGACATGCCCGCTAAGGAAATAACAACTCAACGGCTTCAAACATGAAAAAAATTTAATATAATGTTTCTGAAGTGTTGAAATGACATCTATTGTGACAAAATATTGACGAGTAAAAATAATATATAATGACAAAACGCAAGACTAAGTTATGCAATAAACATTATTGAAATTCATTTGATACCATGCAGTCATATTTATACGGATATGTTTTTCACAAAAGCTAATATAATCGTATAGTGTTAACTATAAGCACAAGGAATTGTTTATGATTATGCATTTGAGTCTATAATATTGAAATGAGTTATCTATGGTATTATTTATCTCTGGTATTATTTATTGTTCAGAAACTCATACAATTTTCATTTTGTGACCATTGACGATGATTACCCCTTAGAATGTTGCAGCGCCGTAAAACAAACTCAGTGCGAGTCTCAAACAATCTAATAATGATAAATAATGGCTGAGAATAAAGCAATAAATTACAACTAATACTTTAATAATAAATAAACATGTAAATATCAATAAGACACAATCAGAGAGAAGAAGTATAACAAGCCAGTATAACATATTAAGTAATGAGTATTTAGCAATAAGTAGGTTACAATGTTAAAATATGTAAGGTAAAAACACGAATGAAGCACAATAACAACTAATCATGAATATGTAGCATATACTAATCTTTATATTGTACTAATGATTTTAAATCATTGTATTTTCATACAAGCTAAATATAAATCTAAACAAATAATTTAAACAAAATAATGAACAAGCAATGACCCTATATTTTAAAATTCCAACAACCTTTATTCATTTTCGATATCACTAAACGATCCACTTGATCTTAACTGAAGATTAATACTTACAATTCTAAAGTAAGCTACGTTTTCTAAGTAGTGTGGATAAATCTGGTCACAATATCTGATATCGAAGACATACTTGCCATTGAATTGACGTTTGATCTTTGAATCCTCCCGGGTCTCAAGAACGGAACAAAATGCTGTCACTCTTGAATTTGCTTACAACTAGACGAAAATTCCTCAAAGGTCAATTGACTGTTTAGGATTTGCATTAAAAGGCAGTTGGATTGTTTAATGCACCATAATATTCCCTGGAACAAATTCGGTAACAATGAATTTGTAGGCACCATTTCTCTTTACCTCAATTTACTGTTTTCAACGATGTCTGTATTTCTAAATGTTCGATTGATGTATTAATTGATTGCCTAATGTTTAATGTGAAATGATTAATTGATAAACAATTTAATGCCAATGCAATGAAAGTAAGATGCAACCGGTTAGAATTTGAACCGAAAACATATTGCATGTGACTCCAGCAGGGTAAACATTGACATGCCGGTTATATTATTTGTACTAGTATCAACTGAATGACATTTTTGGTACGCAAGGTTCATACAGAAATCATGTTCGTTATGCCAAGTGGATAAAAGATGCAAAGCCCGCTTATTGAAGACAAATACTATGAAAACGAAGTATCTCTGAAAATGACCGGATTCAAGTAACATCGAGCGCTGATTGTGTTCAAAATTGTTCCAACAATGTTTTTGTAAACACTATAAAATTGAGGTTAAAAAAAAAACAGTTTCAATCTGGAAACATTGTCTACTTTGCTGTTTGTTAACTCGGCGTCGGGGATTTCAGGCCATGCATGGAGAGCTGAAGTTCATACAGAGGTCTAATGGGCAGGATAACCTAATTTTCCTTTTCATTCTTAAAACGTTGGAATAACTAAACTATTTACATATCATGTGCTATTAATGTTTCCTAGCGGTGTAACAAAATAGAATTTAATTTCAATGCCTTCCACACACTGAACGGTTTTACAAAGTTCTACAGATATTGATTACAGCTTTTGTCTTCTGACCACTGAGATTCTGAATAAATTAAATATTGCGGTTTTACTGGTATTCAAAAATACAATATACAACAGATTCACCATTATTAAATACCAGATAAAGGCAAAGCGTTAGTCGCAATTGTCGGTTTTTGCAGCCGAGTCTTAAAAAGGTGCAACACTCTTTTGTTACAAACAAACGCCAGAAAAATGAAAACACCCTGAAGTGCGTTGACAAACGTAACAACGTACGATAACGGTGTTTGTACATAAACAGCATCAACTACTTGTAAGATCCAAGAAATCCCTGTTATAAAGAATAACCGTAAAAATATGAAGAACTCCCTTCGTTTGCTTTGGTTAGTTCTCATTCCGGGATTTTTACAAAGGGAACGAAAAGTCAAAGAATACAACACAATGTTAGTGATACAAATAACGAGTACCGGGGCTATAAACGCAACAATAGCTGTAAGGTTGTCCGATAGAAAGCAAATTCGTCCACCGTAACCCAAATATTCCGAATGTGACCATACAACGTGAAAAACGACAGTTATAATCACTATTACAAACGGGATACAAAACATGTACAGGATGTAATTAATTGGGACGTCACGGTTCATGGAGAGCTGGTTCATAGTGGCAAGATTACTGCTAAAGGTTATGTAGATATTCCAAGTACAAATATTAAAGCAAACAAATGTGTAAATCCAGGTGAAATGAATGAAAATGCCCATGAAAATACAGACGTATTGAGAATCCGTTTGACTTAGTCCGAACTGTAGACTGGACTGGGATAGAAGCAAAGAAACAACTAAACTGATATTCAGTTTACCGGGTCTTGTCCTTAACTCGGAGTGAATCAGATATGTTAAAAGTGTCACGAGTAAGCAAAGTATAGATAAACACGTGCAAGAGAAGCTAAATAGAGTGTATATTTCTTTAAATCTGGACAAAATATCAAGCTTAGATTCGAATTGCGAAGTTGTGATATTTTCAATTTCGTCAAACAGATGGGTACATATTTTTATTATTGTTGGGTTGATGAACTCGAACTGATATTTGTTTAGGGTAGTATTTATAATGGGTATGTAAACGTTTTGATAACTGTCTAATACGAAACCGTAACGAATTTCTTTCTGAGTGCATGTCAGGATGTCAGAAAAGACTTTAAGATCCCCAGCATTGTCTTCAAACGACTCACGCTGTACATAGCAACCGGTTTCAGACATAATTGTTACATTTTGGAACAAGTACAACATTTTGAAGTCAGGCACTAATTTCACAATAAACTCAGTGTCATCTAAAGCAAACTTGCCCTCCATCTCTTTTGTGAAATGTTCCTCCAGAAGTTTGAAACTTCCAGTAATTTTGCTAATTTTCATGGATACAAATGCATAAAATACTGTATCTTCGGCCAAGAGTGATGCATTACACGGCAAAAATGTCCATACATGAAAATTATATGACTCAATTATAGAATCATACTTATTCAATTCTGGCTATACTATAGTTATGATTACCGTATCAGTAATGGAGGAAATGTCGTAACTAATGTTGGAGCTACGTCCGCCAATCTCGGCTCTGAAATACATTCCATATTCCATTTCACTCAATGCGGCTTCGATTGGATAATCTCATGAATTGTTTTGGTATACCTTTCCCTCAGAACATAGTATCTTCTCACATGGCATCTACGAAAAAATAACGTGAATGCTATTAATAACGGTAATAACATCAATTAAGAACCTTGAAATACTACTACTACTACTACTACTACTACTACTACTACTACTACTACTATTACTACTACTACTACTACTACTACTAATAATAATAATAATAATAATAATAGAAATAATAATAATATTTTCAATACTACTACAAATAATAATAATAATAATGATAATAATAATAACAGAGCAAAGTACCTTCTCACATGGTGTCTACGAAGACATAACGTGAATGCTATAATAACAGTAATAACAACACGTAAGAACCCTACAGTAATTATAATAATAATAATAATAATAATAATAATAATAATAATAATAATAACAGAACAAAGTATTTTCTCACATGGCGTCTTGAAACACAAATAGTCCAAATGATTATGATAGTGGTTAAAACGGAAGAAATAAAGAAGGTATATATATACTATACACACCCACACACACACACACACACACACACACACACACACACACACACATATATATATATATATATATATATATATATATATATATATATATATATATATATATATATATATATATATATATATATATATATATATATATATATGTATGTATGTATGTATGTATAGCGCCTAACATTTAGAAGCTCTAAACGCTTTACGACATCTATATTGATATGACTACACTACAGAAAACCTAAAAACAAAAATATACATCGTCATAACGCAACGCACATAAATAATGAAAGTCACAACTGATCATCTGAACCTAGTATTGACTTCAAAGATTTGTTCAAGCAATTGTGAAAAGCTAGTAATCTCCATTATGAAGCAACTGGCTTTTCAAAGTAAGGCTTCCGGTAACAAATCACAAATGCTTACGTACAAAATTAAAGGCAAATGACTGCTTTGTTATAATTACGGAAACGAAACATTCTTTGAACCATTGTTATCAATAAACTATTAACTATTTATTGGATACATTTCATGCAAGATTAATTGGAACTGATTAATGATTATCATATAGCGTTAACAGGACAGCAAATTATTTTCTAAATCTTAAATTTCATGTTCGGACTACTTTTTTATCCCAGTTTGTAAGATGTTTAGACATTAATTTGCATTGATTCGATTACAGCTCTTTAAAGCTCGAATAATTACAAAACTGAGTGATAATCAAATATTACAGTACAAATATTTTTCAGAAAAGAAAAATATACTTACGCTTTTAAGAATCAATTCCAAAATTAATCCAGAATAATTCAAAATATTATCCACTAGAGAAATTGCAAAAGTCCTGGTAATAAAAATGTCCAAATAATTCTAAGATCGAGATAATTCTAAGATCGAATTCCAGCGAAGTATCCAATATGGAAGACGATGTCTCTTGATGAAGTAAGTTCTTGTTAATGGCAATCTATGAGCACATATTCTTTTCCAGATAACTGACAAAATAATTCATCTTGATCCAAACGAATTGACACAATTTCCAGTACACGGTAATTATAAATAACTCAGAAAAAGACACACACAACTTAGTATTCTAAAGGCCCAAACTTATACTGAATAGCTCGCTCCCAAAACATAGTTTTTATATCTGTTTTGTACGTAAACAAGGGGTCACGTGATGTTCTAGAAAATATCAGAACAAATTTACGTTCAAAAACTCGCGTACCCAGCGTATGACCCAACTAAAATTAGAAAGATGTTTATATAAACCTCCTCAATGTCCTTGGAACCAACCAATCATTGTACAAGCTTGTTTACAACTCTGAAACCAGGTCAGAAATGAGGTCAGCACTTGGTGTTCACTCACAATAAAAATAAATATAAATGACTTATATCCCATATACGTAACATATGTCCATTGGCAAATACACCTTTGTATACAAATATTGTTTGAACTTAATGCTGCTATGACTACATAATAATATCTGATATCAGATTATCATCCATATGTGTGATGCTAGCGATTTATCCTAACATTTCACTGTACATCTATTGCATAGCTTAGTATCGTCCTCAGAAAACTTCTAACCATGATTTATAATGGCTTTTTTACTTTATTCAATAAATACCCTTTGCATAAGTATAACATTGTTTACATGCTAAGAACAGACATTTAAAATATTCTCCATCTTGAATGAGAGGTGAGTAATATTGCGAATCATGGATCATGTTAGGACATCTAGCCACATGGTGCTATTTACGAATTCTGAAAAAAGGATCTTTGTAATCTATATTATGATTTTCTTTTAATTATGTTTGTCGACCATCTTCTATCCGATCCGTAAAACCGTCATTTTACTCTTTAAGTACTGTGTGAGTATTGCTATGTAACCTCAATAAAAAATAAACGTCTATGCGCGGACTTGAAAAGCTTATATTTATTATATTTTAACAAATGCTGTTAGTAATTGTTTGTACCGTACAAAAAGCAGTTTTCCACATTTCCTTGCTTCAGGAACATAAAATAATTGCACCAATTTAACCCTGAAGAAAACATCTCACGTACATGTATACGGATACCAACCGAATTGATATTCCAATCATTAACTAACATTGTTTATTATTTTGTTCCCAATAGCGAACTCGTTATTGTCTAAATGCACAATCCACCGATGTTAAACAAATCTGGATTCTGTCGTCAAATTGTTCATATTGTCTTAGTTTACAAAAAGTTCATTTTTCACTATTTCACGTTACCCTTATTTATTGTATATTTTACAAGATGTCAGTATTGTTCTTCGAGACTTGCTGAATGATACATTAAAGTGATACTGGTTTTATTTGCTTCCAGTTTTGCAACAGACATTCAATGATATTATCTATCATTTTCTGTTTCATCTCCATTGTATCTGCCTTTGTATGAAACACGTCTCAGTCCATGCCTATGTAGTAATTTATCTCAGAACGTTGACCTTAATGTACAATATTCTCTAACTGGACTTGTACACCCTCGGCCTAAGGACTCTTTCCGTGATAGGGTAGAGTTATTCCTCCTCGATGTAATTTGTTTAAAAAACTATAGCAGCATTAAAAACAATATAAAGGTATGTAGGCCACGTGTGCTATTCGTCACTGCCTTAATGTTGACACGTATCTTCATATACGTCTGTCAGCTGGGTTATGTTCTTATATGTGTATTGCGAGAATATGTTCTAATTTATAACCTAAGTTATGATTAAGAGATAATTTATGAGAAGAGGGCTAATATTATCTAATTAGTAATCCTCCTCTTACTAATAATAATGATCACGCCAATTATCAGATTATCATAATCAAATATCAATAATAATGCTGATGATATTAAGTATCCTGCATGCAAAAAAGAAGACCACATTGACTTAGAAGAAAAGGAAGTAAATGTACAGCACCAATTGCAATCATAATGATATTACATCATAATAGTCATTCTTGTAGCAGGAAATCCGGGCTGGAGTCGGATTATAACACAGAACACTTTTGATGGTGACATAGATACATTGTTTATTTACATCGCCGATAAAATCCAAATATCGAATATTTAAGAAATACGCACGAACCTGAAAATGAATTGCGATTGAAGTAAAATGTCAACCGATATAAAAGAAAATATTAAAAAGGATTCCACAAAAACAATGGCAAAAATGATTGCGTAAACATGGACAATCTCCACACGATAATGATATAGTTCAACCAAAAAAAGAAATATGACACTGTTCAGTCAAATAGTGAAATTCTATGAATTTTCACTCAAGTAGTGAAATATGCCGAGTTTTCACTAAAACAGTGATATATTACGAGTTTTCACCCAAATAGTGAAATATCACTAAATTTTAGTCAAATAATCAAAAATTATATGCAACATTGAGACATGTATCTTGCTGAGTGGAACACAAATCCGAAAGGTCTCCTCAGTCCCAAAGCTTTGTCATGCGGTTTAGGAACAACCAAGAACGATCTGCCCATCCCGGCCTTTCTGACAATCCGTATAATCTCTCGTTCTCTGCAGCCTTAATGGTACATAAACCTTTATTCTTCACCTCGTAATGCCCTTTATCTTATTTCGGGTTAATGAAAATCCCAACAGCAGCACACTGGGTACAACAACCCAAATGAACACCATTTTCATAACACTCATACAATAGGTGCATATACGGAGATACAGCATACATGTCACTCCGTTGAATTTCATACTTCACTCATTTAGCACTACACTCAGCATTAACCAGTAACCATCCACCAGTCACCGGCTATCAATCAATCACAAGTTATCATTAACCAGTCACCGGCTATCAATCAATTACAAGTAATCATTCACCAATAACCGGCTATCAATCAATCACCAGTTACAATTCACCAGTCACCGGCTATCAATCAGTCACAAGTAACCATTCACCAGTCACCGGCTATTAATTAATCACAAGTAACCATTCACCAGTCACCATCTATCAATCAATCACAAGTAACCATTCACCAGTTACCGGCTATCAATCAGTCACAAGTTACCATTCACCAGTCACCATCTATCAATCAATCACAAGTTACCATTCATCAGTCACCATCTATCAATCAGTCACAAGTTACCATTCACCAGTTACCGGCTATCAATCAATCACAAGTTACCATTCACCAGTTATCGGCTATCAATCAATCACAAGTTACCATTCACCAGTCACCATCTATCAATCAATCACAAGTTACCATTCACCAGTCACCATATATCAATCAATCACAAGTTACCATTCACCAGTCACCATCTATCAATCAATCACCATTCTGTATGCTAAAATATAATTTCCCAGTCCCTGTACTACAAATGACACGGTTATGTATAACAGCACATAATGTACTGTAACTTTGAAATGATTATATTGCACAAATTTTATTATCGGGACTACCTTACAATATGATAATCAGGTTCCGAAGAGAACCTGCGTGTTGACTCCGTTTAATTCTTTCCATAAGGGTATCGTTTGTTTTTATGCAGCGCCCAATCCCAGCAACTTTCAAAGAAATCGTTAATTTATATATATATATATATATATATATATATAGAGAGAGAGAGAGAGAGAGAGAGAGAGAGAGAGAGAGAGAGAGAGAGAGAGATTAATAATAATAATAATAATAATAATAATAATAATAATAATAATAATATTGTTACGTCTATTTGATTTGAATTTTTTGTTTATAATTGTCAAATTCGAATATGTAATGAAAATTCCTTAATTGGGAGATATCTATTCTGGAAAATTCAGGTTGACATAGACTCTGTTTGTAAACAACAGAGGTTGACCTCAATTCTGACGCTGCTTCAGAGAGTGTCAACAAGCTTCTAAAATGATTGGTTAATTTCAAGGACAACTTTTTATTTTTAGTTCGGGGGGGGGGGGGGAAATGGCTGATTTTCATTTAGAACATTTTATGTGTACGTGTTTTATGATCGTAGGTTCGTTCTGTGACCTTCTGAAAAATCACATGATCCCTTGTTTACGTAAAAACAGGTATTTAAATTATTGTTTAGGAGAGAACAATTCAGTAGAATCTCTGGGCTTTAAATTAATAGTTGTGTTTTGAGTTATATTGGAAATTATTTAAGTTCGTTGGAGTAAGAGGAATTATTTTATTTGTCTGGAAAAGAATATGTATCATAGATTTTCATTTGGATTATTATAAAAAGAAGAACTGACTAAATCACGTGACATCGTCAGCCATTTTGGATTACATCGTCAATAATCGAACCTGGAACTATTAGAACATATATTTATCAGGACTCTTGCAATACAATTAGTGAATTATTTTTGTGAATTCTATATTAGATTATTTTTGGACTTGATTCTCTAAAACCTAAGATTAAATATTTTCTTTTATGAAAATATTAGTACTCAATAAAATTGTTTGTTAAAGTTTTACAAGCTTGTTAGTTTTCACTCTTTCTGTGTTGCTGCTTATTCGAGCCTAAGCACGTAACACTATCAATAATGATAGGATTACAAAAGAAAAATAGCAAAACACCATGAAGTTAGAAAACATATCAAATGCTGAAAATATTTCAGGTAGGAAACATATATATATATATATATATATATATATATATATATATATGAGTGTGTGTGTACAACGTCTTTGCATAGATATTCATATAGAAAGAAGAAAAGAATATACGTTGTCCATATATATACATACACTGATGGCAGTGACAGATGTTTTATCTGCTCGGGAAATGGACGAACACGCCCATACCCGAGTCTCCTGCTGCCTTGCAGATTGGCTTTGGTTATCCAAAGGCTAAGGGAGTACACACTAAAAGAAAATCTGGAGTGGAGATCATAAGGCACTTGGACGATGTACTACATCCCCTTTTGGCAACTCCTTGGTCTAGAGAGGGATGGGCTCCGCCAGACGACTTTTGCTCAAGACACACTGATAATGCCGGACAAATCTGAAATAACCATACCAGAACGGTTGTTGCACAGGTCAACAAGAACCGCGCCTGCCGTTGTCCAACAGGACGGAGGTGACAAGTGTGCTACTGGTACTTTGCATGAAATCAGAGCGATAGACAGCATCGATATCGCCACCTGGAACATTACAACTCCGACTCAAACTAGAAGACTCCTAGAATTGACACATGAGACAGAACATTATACATAACACATCATGGGACTCTGTGATGTAAGATGGAAATCCCTAGGAGAACACCAAACTGAAGATTGGCATATATTATACTATAGTGGAGAGTTGAATAAGTCCTTAAATAGAATAGGCTTCCATGTAAACAAGACCATCAATGGATATGTACTTGAATGTGGCCCCATATCTAGGAGAATCATCTCCATTCGTCTGAAAGCGTCTCCTCTTAACATCAAAATGATCAAAGTCCATGCTGCAACTACTGATCATGATGATCAAGAAATAGAAGCGTTTTGCAACAGACTCCAGCATATAATAAATATGTTAAGTAAAAAAGACATCCTGATTCAATAATGAGACTGGAATGCCAAAGCTGGCTAAGATGCTCTAAAAGACTGGGATGATTATTGTGTAGCTTCTTGCAATGAGCTTACTAATGAAAGAGGGAGACGGCTGCTAGAGTTCGCAAGCTACAACAACTTGGTACTAGCATACACCATGGACCAACATAAAACTTCACAATCTAGACATGCAATGCACCAAATGGAACCCATCATAACCAGATCGAACACATACTGGCTCAAGACAGTTACCGATCTGGCATCAATAGAGCAAAAACAAGAACGTTCACAGGTGCTGATGTTGGCAGAGATCACGACCTCGTCATTATGAACTTCCGATTGGGCTAAAGAAAATTAACAAGCCCAAGAAAATCAGGCTAAATTTCAACTTTGAACAGCTGAAGGACATTAACATCTGCAAGTCATTCCAAATCACAATTGGAGGAAAATTTGCTCCACTTCTTCTGATGGATGTTGATGTTAAAGTGATGACAGGGGGCCCCGAGTGGCCGAGTGGTCTAAAGCGCTGTGTGTTACGGACCACTGCCATCTCACCTCTGTCTGCGTGTGTTCGAGTCTAAGATTCGGCAAATGTAGTTATGTGAGAAAGCTTGCCAGTAGCTTCTCGTGGGTCGGTGGTTCTTTCCGGGCTTTGTCCGGTTTCTTCCTCCACCATTAATACTGGCCGCGATGTATAGCCTACATTGTGCTGAAAAATGGCGTTAAACCATTAAAAAGAACAAAAAGTGATGACAGACACTTTCAACACAGTCGTGACAACATCTGTCAAGGGTATCATTGGCCTACATCGCCCAAAGAATAAACCCTGGGTTACAGAAGAGAAGTTAAATCTGTGTGATGCCTGAACAGACCTAAAAAAAACACCAGACACACAACAGCGGCAGTGGAGTACCGAAATATCAACAAGAAAATCAGCAAAAAGTTGAAAGAAAGGAAGAGAAGATTGGATTGGACATATGTGCACAGAAAAAGGGAGCAATCGAATAAAGAATAACAGCAAAAAGACATTCCAAATTGTTAAAGACCTCACAACACAGAAGCAACCAAGAGTCAATATCATTCAAGATGAAAATGGAAAATACCTCTGAAAAGCAAGTAACATTGCGGAAAGATAAAGACCCGTCCACAGGAGACCCAGAGATGCCTGAAGTTCCAAACTCCACAAATGATAAATGATGATGATTTTCCAATTCTCAAAGAAGAGATGGAGTCAGCAATTTGATCACTGAAGAATCAGAAGGCAGCTGGAGTAGACAACATCCCAAATAAACGTATCAAGAATGGTGGGGAATCAGTGACAAAGCTAGTAACAAAAATATGCAACTAGATCTGAAAGACAGGCGAATGGCCATCACAGTGGACTCAGTCACTGATTATAACACTCCTCCAAAACGACAACCTCCAGCTGTGCCAAAATTACAGAACTATCAATTTGATCGGCTATGCTAGTAAAGTGATGCTGAAGATCATCTTGAACAGACTGAAAACACAAGCAGAAGAAATATTCGCTGAAGAAAAGGCAGGCTTCCGGAGTGGAAGAAGCACAACATAGCAAATATTCAGTCTTAGGATTCTCTGTGAAAAGTGCTTACAACAATAACAAGGGGTCTATCATGTGTTCATAGATTTCAAAACGTCTTTTGACAGAGTGTGGATTGAGGCATTGTGGGCCACATCAAAACAGCACAACATGAGTCAAAAGTTGACCAACACCATCAAGGAACTAAACGCAAAGGCTAACAGCGTGGTAATTGCTCAAGGTTCAGTGGGGGATGGGTTCAAGACGAAAGTTGTAGTACGTCAAGGCTGTCTCCTGTCACTCACGCTTTTCAACATCTACGTAGCGCATCATGAGTGAAGCCTTGGAAAACCACTGTGGGACAGTCAGCAATGGAGGGTGTAGCATCAAAACCCTACGCTTTGGAGACAACATTGATGGGTTGCAGGGAATGAAGATGAGCTTGGCACCTTAGGGAAGAACCTGGATGAAACATCTTCCAGATTTGACATGGAGGTAAGCGCCGAGAAGATAAAGCTGATGAATAATAGTGGCAAACAAATCTCAACCAAGATTAACGTCAGAGGACAGAAACTTGGAACAATGGGCAAATTCAAATATCTTGGTTGCATAATTACCGAAGAGGGATCAAGAGCAGACATTTTGCCACGAGGTTCGCAAACAACGGCAGCTGTGTCAAAGCTAAGACTTATCTGGAGAGACAAAAATATCTGTCTCAAAACTAAAATCAGACTATTGAGAGCACTAGCCATCTTAATCTTTCTGGATTCATGTGAGGCCTGGACCCTGACATAAAAATTACAACGAAGAATCCAGCACTTGAAATGAGATGCTACATAACCATCCTTGGCATCTCTTACATGAACCACATAACAAATGAAGAAGCGCGTAACAGCATCAGGCACCAAGTAGGTCATTATAAAGATCCCCTCACCACTCTCATAAGAGAAAGCTGAAATAGTATGGCCATTTCACTAGAGACAACAGTCTATCCACAACAGTACTGCAGGGCAGTGTCCAAGTGGCAGAACGAGAGGTAGACAGAGCAAAATGTGGACTGACAACATAACAAAATGGACCAGGACAAGTTACACGGAGACACAGGCACTAGAATATGATCGAGACAAGTGGAGGGAACTGGTCGGATGTTCAGAAGCACAGTGCCTTAACGAAAACCTTAGTTCAATAGACTGATGATGATGATGATGATGATGATGATGATGATTATGATGTACATGTATGTACAACTTCTTTTCATTGTTATCCATAATGACAGGAAAGAATATACCAGCAGATGACTCTATATCAATACAAAAAATAAAGGAACATTACAATCCAATCGCTAAGTTATGTCTACAAACTTTAACGTTATAGTTCTCCACCACCACTTTTCTAACGTCAGTTCGGAAGCTTGCATTTGTGGTTATAATATGTCGTATATATTTGAACAAACTTCATTGTTCGAAGCAATCACGATACCCTCAATTTTTGGAATCTCAAAATAATCTTATTGTAGAGTAGAAGCACAATGCGTCACGAGAAATACAATGTGTAAGAACACGTTGGTCTAATGGTACTGCATATCTAATCGAAACCCATTAATATGTGCATGCTTTTTCATAATAACATATCTTGATATATTAGGTGATATTAGCGTAGGAGCTTAACGGTTTATAACTAACACAAATATAATGGAAAGATAACATCGTTATCGTTGCTAATCATATTAACCATATAATTATGTATTACAAATTACTTTATTTAATATAGCGCGTACTATGAAAAATAATTTCAGAGGCGCTGTAAAATGACGATGAAAGTAATATTTATACAGGCCATCACATATATACACATATTTACACATGCATAACCTTTTCATTGTTCGCTACAGAAGGGATTTTTCTTAGCATCGGTTGATTTTACTTACCGCTTCTTCTGAACACAAACTGGTAATCTCCTCTTGATTGTATATTTCGAAAAAGGTTGGTGACACTTGGAATATCATCCGATATGTAGGCTGGAAAATGTTATCATGTATCAAGACTAAATCGTCATAAATTGTGTCTATCTTTTCTGGTATGTTGCATATTAGACAATATACATTCTTAAAAGGTCCCCAGACAAAGTCACCATATATGTCCTTACAAAGATTAGTAATACTGTTATTATATTCTTTCCAGTGTTTTGTCACGTTACAGTTATTGTACA
Source organism: Unio delphinus (assembly GCA_029339505.1). NCBI lineage: Eukaryota > Metazoa > Mollusca > Bivalvia > Unionida > Unionidae > Unio > Unio delphinus. Next base: position 13,569,805 of record JAQISU010000323.1, read on the forward strand.
GTAGCATGTGTTCTTTTGTTTTACATATGTAACAGTAAAAGTGCATGTATTCAACAAAAGAGTATTCTAAAATTTCAAGGGAAGATTTAATGATTTCATCCTTCACTTCACATGCCCATTTTATTTTCTTATTAAATGTTCCCCACATACCCGTCGTATTACATTTCGAAATGTAATTCTGTGTTTCATCGCAACCTGGACTAGGTAAGTATTTTAATTCACAGTTCGCCTCTAATGCAACCTCTAGAAATTCTTGAAGCGTCGGGAACAGTGCTGGATCTACATACATATTGCACTGAACAATTAGATCAAGAGGTTTGCTCTGAAAAATATCATTGCATTGGGCACAGTATACATTTCTGAATATGACTTCGTCAGAAGCTATCACAGGTAAAACTTGTAAAATATCTTCAGTGTTTGGATCCTCACACTTTTTCCGTAGAAGCCCATCCGTCTGTACGGGACAGGTAGTGATGGCCAAATAAGCGTTCTCCGACGATGAGCTTGTATTAGAATGTAGTTCATCAGGTATGCACATATATGTTTCTTCTTCTGCAATATATCTTCTGCAGCATGACATTTGCATTGGGCATGCCGGTGAACATGAGCATGAAACGCAGTAATCAGCATCTTCTTTGGCATCCGTGATTGTCTGAGGACAAAAAATGCGGTCACGACAAATGTTTGCATGTCTCCGTTTCACAACTCCTATGGATACAGCCTCATCCGTGCTTAAATTATAAGCTCGAATTAAAGTTGTAAATTGCTTCCCATCACTCTGATACCACTCTGACACACTGATATTGGTATTTGAATATAACGGCATTAAATGAAACTTTGTAGGGTCCATATTAGCGTCGTAAACGTTACATATAAAAACAGTACAGGTTTTTAAACGGTCGCCAGCGAGGCTCGTTTGGAATTGATTCACATCCTTCGAATATGTATAAATCAAAGTTCTGCCAGAGCCCAGTTATATTACACTGGTCAATATAATTATCGTTTCTTTCTGAGACCATGCTTGGATTACAAATATAACAAAACACATTTTCGAACCCGTGATATGGTAGCTCAAAGTGTTCACATGCCCAATATAAATCTGCATCATAAGCAATAAAAAGTCCAGACACATTGCACGTTTGAATTCGTTCTGGCACAGAGTTTGTGACATCAAACAAACACTGTTCTGCAAAATAAGAAAGCCTTCCTGGAAAGTATGTGAGAAGGCAAGTCCCGTTTCTAATGTTACTCGTAAGCAGTGACATGATGTCCGAAGACGTCAACGCCATTTTTGTCAAGTCGCGCACACAATACAGATTAAATACCCAGCTAACTAAATTGTTTTCTTGTTCAAGGTGACACAAAGCGCAATATGTTTTTGTAGGTTTGGCCACTGCTTATAGATGTAACTATTGGGTCATCAAATGTTAGACTGGTATTTGTATTGATGTTGCACATTTCCGCATAATGTATTCCATGGAGCTCAGTGTTACCATCTGGTATTCTGCTTTAAAATTGACACCTTTGGGATACACAAGCACATTGACGCAACTGTATGGCACTGCACTATAAGGATGGTCAAGACAACATTTGGGTCTCTTGCACATTTCCATGCAGCTGCATGCTCTGGATGTGATTGGCTCAAGTGAAGTTTCTAAAGTTGTTAAATTTGTGTTTGAACATATTGGAGGTACTAGATAAAACTTTGATGCCATAAGGAACAATTTCGTTTTGTTCACTTTGGTTCCGTCTGTATTCATAAAATATGGCCAGATGTCTATGTCAGGCAATGCCAGTGCTGTATTGCAGGCAGTCGTGGCAAAAATGATAATTAAACCAATGGCTAAATTTGCCATTCTTGTCGAGTTGCTTAGGAACATCTGTAACAAAGAAGAATTATGACACGTGGTCAATTATTTTCGAGGAAATGCCACATTCTAAATTACCATTTAAAGACCAATCATCGTCTACACATACCATGCGTGAGTAGACCTAATACATAATTTATACTGACCTGCAAACGCTCTTAACCAATTATAGCTTGCGTTTTAATTGATTGAGTAATATTTAAAACAAATTTCAATATAATTGCACCAAAAACGGAGCTTCATGTACATAATATTACAATTAAATATAATAACTTATGACATTAAATTCATCTGAAATACGGAACTTCGATATTTGGTTACCTTATTGTGATTTGTAGGCAACGAATTATATTAAAAGTAGAATGTATTTATCAGAATAGTTAATTTAATGACGATTTATACAAACATTGGAAAAACGCATTTTATCACGTAAAGAATGCTTTATAGTTCAAAGCTCATTGTGTTTAATTCCAACATGGAAAGAACATTTAGCACATTGTAACTCAGAGTTAGGAAATAATGTTACAAATTATATCACTTATTTACTATTATACTCGAAGAAAATCCCCACCCAGAGCACATTACCTATAGTTATGCACTGATTCAAATGGATTATTACTCTGTGAACAGAGACACGTTTAGCTCAAGCGAAACTATTGCCGATGGTAAATATCCCAATGGATTGTAATTACTGTTTCACTTTACATTTATATATAATACTAATTGGTATACGGTTGAGTGTGTTATCATAACAACAAGCCGTGCGTACTTATGGAGGTAGGACGATTCATTATAAGCATTATGTGAATGAATGGACATGGTTTTCGTACATATGTGGTATTGCTAACTGTAACCTATCTGATAAATATTTTGTATTTGTACTTCACAAATACATGTATTTCATAATGCCAAGATGTTGGCTTTTGGAAAAATAATTTTTTTACTCAGTGATACAATAATGTATTCAGGTAATTCACATTTGGTTAATTAAACAAGATGATAACTCCTTGCATTTGGTGCTAATGTTTGTGGAAATACATGTCTTCTTGTCTTGTTACAATGCGCTACAAAGGTATCTATTTTTGATCGTTTTGTGAACTGTTCCACTGGTGCTGTAATGGCCGAGGTAGCTTCCAGTGCATGACAGTGAAAATCGGATAATGTTCATATCTAGAAAATATAATGGAATCATGTTTCAATAAGCATATGGCGGATTTGTTTTATTATCTTGTGTCTTAGAGTGAAAAAAAAAATGTTTCTGTTTGCTACATATGTCTTTCTGGGGATATGTATTTAACTTCTATCCCAAATTAAATCTAAACAAATAGTTGAGTCTAAGAAGGGTACAAATATGATACAACGATCTATCAAGTATTCTTATAAAAATCTAAATAAATTGTAAGTCCGGTCATTTATTTAAGTCAGGTTAAACCTCAGCAATTAGAATTTTCTTAGTAATGTCTGGTTTTAACTCATCACATACGGAATCGGTAAAATAATCATCTGGCCACATGCAATTTTCGACTAGTGGAAATATTACTAGCCACAACTTTTTCCGGCACGCGTACACTTTTTGAGGAGAGGCGTTAATATTCAAATTTTGTTTAACAGTAGCCAAAGAAAGCAGTTTGCCAAACAACACAACATAATGAAGCGTTATAGCCAAAGAAACACGACGAATACCAAAATAGTAACAAAATGTCTAAAGCTATAACACAGGTCACCAAATTCATTATAATGACCACAATCAGCACATGAAGTCAGTGAATCAGTACGTTAGTCACAGGTCCAGTGACAAGAAACAATAATAATATAAAAAAACGATAGAGAAGCACCGGATGCTAACTTAGTTGACATGGAAGTCATTTTAATTATTCCATAAGTACCTATTTAATATTGTCACACATTAATGATCTATAATTTCGTTTTTTAAAAAAATAAAATAAAAGTTTATCTTATGTTAAATATAAAACTATATTTCATATGTATTTAAAACTGTCCTAAATTTATCAATACTGTTTTCACAAAATAAAGCAAAAGCAAACACATGTTTACAATGTAAAATTAGAGATATTTTAGTTGAAAAGGGCCACTGTAAATATAGAAAATATTGTGGCAAATATTGTATTGAAAACTCTGAAGTCCCATTATCATCAATAATGAAAACGAAAGAATAACATTCTTTCTCATTATTCCTGAGCGTGAAACTGATTTAAGGTAAAGTTTAAATCAGATTCCATTTCAAATGCAGGGTATTGATTTTATGTTTATCATATAAAAATGTAAAATTGATTTTGCACCACAAACCGCATGAGGATGAAATACGCAACAACCGTTTATGAAATATTAGACATGGTCGCTTTAGTCATGATGTCATCTAGTTATTTCCTGGTATTTTCTAGAGCTAGAAGTCAACGATTAATATAACGGAGAGTAAACATCATCGCGACGATGGAAGACTATTAAAGAATCAATCAAATGAGGAAACAGTGTAATATATTTGGAATATGATGTTGTTATCTCCATCTTTATCGTCATAGATGCCATCGTCATAAAGTAGATGAATCAATATATGAGAAATGTAATGGAAAGAACATTTACTTCTCGGTGGGTCTGGGCAATGATTTGCTCGCGACACACACAGTGTTGTTTGCTGATTGCATTATCGCCCTCGAAATGCTGAGCGAAACGGAGTCTATGTGGTTTCTGGTGCCAGAACATAATCTTCGCATTAATGGTTGCTTTACAGTCAATTTGATCATTCCCGGGTCAAACTGCCCCTATTGAAATTAACCTTAAAATGTTCCGCCGTCCTTTACAAGCGTTCGAAAATATATTCTACTTCGAAAAAGCTCGTGCTGCATTGATATGCGGTACAAATGCGATATTGAACCACTAATAAAAACCACTAATTATTAGCCACTACCGATTAACCACTGCTTATTATCGTCTACGGATTAAGGACTGCGGATGCACCACTGCTTCGTAACCACTACGGATTATCCACTACAGTATTGTTTATTGATGATCGTGTCGTTAGTACCAATCAACGTTATCCACTTTACCTAGTGTTTTCTGTCACGTTGTCGCATATTGTATCCTCATGACTTAATGTTTCACATGATACATTACAACATTTTATATTTTCAATATTTCAAAATTAAAACAACATTGTGACGCCATATACATATTCAGTGCATTCAGTTATAATTCAATGGATAAAACAATAAACTCATACTTTTGAATTTGTCGTATGAAATTTATGGACAAATTGCTCTGAGAAGAAATCTCAAATATATGTCATGTGCATCAACTGTCAAAACAGGCAATACTCTTTTTTAATGATGAAATATTTTAATGTTCCTGACATGGTTTTAATATGGGATGTTGTGTTACGACTAAAACAAGTTCGTAGAGCATTATGCATATAGTATACTACATGTATATATGTGTCTGTGTATATATTATAGTTCATCATTATTATTTATATGTTATTTTATTATTTCCCAACATAGGAACTAAAGTCATTTACTACAATTATGAAACACCATTATTCTTTGTACATGGAGTCATTTTACATTGTTTCTTAAAGTAAGAAATCAAACCACAAGGTATCGTAAACAAAACTTACTTTTGCCGGACAGACAGAATTTCTAAAGCATCAGTGTGTCGTCCCATTACCATTCCATGCAGCATCGGTTGCCCTGGATAGGCAATGTTCCCGTTTTCTTGCTTTATATGCTCCGCCAACCCTTCATATACAGTATTTACCCATATTATCTAGAATCTAAATACCGTAGACACATATCATTCGTTTCATTACCTAAGTGTACGTAACGCTCTATACTGTTACTTTAAACTCCTAATTACGACGAATATACTGGACACTAATGTATTCGAGCATTATTCCATTGCATATCAGATTCTACAATTTTCATATTGAACTGTCCGTGTCCAAACCGTTATCTACGGTTTATTTGTTGCAAATTTAAATCACATAATAATCGTCTAATTTGTAACCTGATCAGGGCATTAGTTAGTTTCATTTCATGATTGTAAAAGATGAACATGCGCTTCTTTATTGTCATTCAATAGCATTAATTTAGTCTCAGGTGGTAAACTATCACTATGATAGGTTATTATGATATATTCGCATCTTAAGATAAATATAATATCTAGAAGAAATAAAAATTCAAATGAAGGATAATACATATTTTATGTTTATAGTGTACATGTTTAGCTTTTCTCAGTATCCGATGTATTTAATTTCATTTAGACTATCACTTTTGAAACGATTTCTAGATAGTATGTTACTTATCATTCAGACCGTTCATAATCGACGAATCTCAGACATTGTGACACATACTTGACACATTGAAATTTGAAAACTATTAAGAAAGGAAAAATATATAAAATTGTATTTAATACTTTACAATAAACCATTCATCGGGCAACGCAAACGTTATAACAAATGTAAAGTATAGACAAACAGGAATGTAATCTTGTATTACAAATGTATTATTAAACTTAAGCGACTGGAGAAGTCTCATACGTAATTATATCGAAAGGCCTGTTGTTTAACATTTAAATACATATGATACGTCTTTATATGTCTAGTTTAATACATTTTGCTATATTTATGTGCATATAACCAAATAGCAAGCGATATTGATATATTGCAAACAATCACACGATATTGGATTTAAACAACTCTTACACATACACAGCAATATTGAACTTATCTGGAGTACCACTCATCACCAAAGTAAGTAGATCGCAGTCATTCAAAGCATTGTTTGCATCAGCACTACCTGATCAATATAAATACTGGTGCATAAACGTCTATATAATAATAATAATAATAATAATAATAATAATAATAATAATAATAATAATAATAATAATGAGGACTTTGTATTGCGCTTAATCTTTCGAAGCTCTAAGCGCTTTGCACCATCAATAGTGATATAATTACACTACAGAAAAACAAATAACAAAAACAATGAAATTTGAAAACATAAAAACATGCTGAATATATATAAGATACAAAACATGATTAGGTCTCTAAGTTTGTTCCTGTAGTCGAAACAGGTGAGTTTTAAGAGCACTCTTAAATGGGACCACTCTCTTTTTGTGTCTAATTTCAATGGGCAATTCGTTCAACGTCGCTGGGCCCTGGAATGCAAAAGAACGTTGTCCATATGACTTTGTTTTCACCGTGGGAACAATGAGTATACGATTGTCAGAAGAAGAGCGTAAGTATCTAGCTGGTGTATACACATTGGTGAGGCTGGATAGGTATATTGGACTAGAGTCTGTCATTAAGCACTTTGTTTTCACCGTGGGAACAATGAGTATACGATTGTCAGAAGAAGAGCGTAAGTATCTAGCTGGTGTATACACATTGGTGAGGCTGGATAGGTATGTTGGACTGGAGTCTGTCATTAAGCACAGATAACAAATGTTGTGTTTGATTCTAGTGTAGGGTACTGAGCAGTGGCGAGGTGTGCTCTGATCGAGGTACTCTAAAAATGATCCGTGCAGCTGTGTTTTGAACTTTTGAAGTTTATGGAGTAAATATTGTGACGAACCAGACAGAATTGAGTTACAATAGTCCAGTCTTGAAAGTACTAAGGAACACACAAGTGTTTTAGTGGCATCAACTGAAAGATATTTACGAATGGAACTGATGCGTCTCAGTTCAAGATATGCAGCCTTGCATATGTTCATGACATCTTGGTGCAATGTGAGAGTACTGTCTAGAGTAACGTTTAGGTTTCGTACTGACTGTGAGAATTTAATGAAGGTGTTGCTTATATTTATTGTCTGAGGTAAAGGATGTGAATGAGAAAGTCTTTTTGTTATGATCAGAATAGCCTCAGTTTAATCAGCATTCATCTGCTGCTAGTTACATGTCATCCATGATTTCACATCAGAAATGCACCTCTCTACTCCATGGATGGTAGCATCAACTTCAGTTGGGTGGCTAGACTTGTATATTTGGGTGTCATCAGCGTACAATTGGTGAGACACTGGGTGATGATCTATGACACTTGAGAGCGGCTGAGTGTATAGAATCTAGAGAACAGGTCCAAGAACAGATCTCTGTGGAACACCACAACTTACGTCAACTGGGCTGAAAAGTATTCCATTTGCAGATATAAGTTCTGTCCTGTTGACTAGTAGGACTTGAACCACTGTAAGGCTATATTCTGAATGCCAGATACATGCTGGAGACGGTGAAGTAATATACCATGGTCTATTGTGTCAAATGCTGCAGATAAATCCAGAAGAGTGAGGACTTTAATCTTTCCACTATCCAAAGGAGAGAGAATGTCATTAAATACTTTCAGAAGAGCAGTTTCCGTACTGTGGCAAGGGCGATATGCAGACTGTACATTGATAAAAAGACTGTTTGAGTTTAAATGAGTTACAAGTTTGGTTTGAACAACCTTTTCTAAGATTTGTTATATGAATGGGAAATTATAATCTGGGCAGTAGTTCTTTAAATCGTTATGGTCAAGTGTTGGCTTCTTTAGCAGAGGCTTTAACGATGGCAGTCTTGAAAAATGATAGGAATTCTCCGATGGGAGAATGATATTAATACCATCAGTTAGTGAAGGCAATATTGGTTCTAAGCACTCAAGCAGCAGTGATGTCCGAATTGGATCAATATCACAAGACTTTGGTGCAATTTTCATCACGATTGTCCGTACTAAGTCAATAGAAACAGGTTCAAATGCTCCTAATTGTTGTCCCTGAAATTCGGCATCATAACTGTATGTGACGAGTCAATTGCAATTGTGCTGTAAAGAGAATCTCTAATGGCTTTTACTTTGTCAGGGAAGAAATTTGCAAATTGGTCAGGAAGGTCTACAGGAGAGAAGGTTGTTGGAAGTGGTGTACATATGTTCCTTAACATTAGTTTGTTAGTTCTCTCGAAGGGCTCTATGCAGCTGGAACTCTCCGTGATCTTAGTACTGTAGTGGGATAATTTGGCTAAATGGTCTATGTTTGTGACGTTCTTCTTAGCGGCTTCATATATTTGTTTTTGAATAGTGAGCCTAGTGGAAAGTCAAAGCCTCTCTTCTTTTCGGCGATGTCATTTAGCAGTATGTTACTTATTCTGCCAATATGTATGACCCGAATCTCGGGGTCATACAACAGTGTATGTCAAATATTTAAAAACAACAATTCAAACTATCTATAAATCATACGACTGCGAAACATTTAACAACGGGGTCAGTACCCTTCGTGTCTACGTAAAATATGTAATGATATGATATGGACAGAGACGATTTTAGCTGACGCGTTTAGCTGACGAGTTGAGCTATCTTGAGCTGTCAATATGTATGTACGTATGTCTGTGGATGTGGTGGAGCCACGACTGTAGACGTAGCTAATTCAAAGGGGATGTATGCTGTCTCTACGTGTGTATACGTATGACTGTATGTGTAGTGGATTCGTGAAGGGTAGGCCAACCCAAGGACACGGTGAAAATGTGTGGTTTATCAGTTTGTGAATTGGACGACTGTACATGGATCAATAAGCATATGTGAGTTCCAATTGTTGTGTCAGTTGGATACATTTTCATTTACATGAGATTATTTTGATTCTTTGTTGTATTCCAGGAGATTTGTGAATCTCACTTACAGTGTAGAACATTTGAAACATATTTGAATACCTTGAGATTGTTGGAATCTTAATTGTAGGTCATACGTGAAATTATGTGAATATCTTACAGTGCATACTATAATTTCAAACGTATATGAAATCCATGAGTTTTCTTAAATATTTATTTCAGATTGATATGATATGTTTGTGTTTATTTTCAATGTGTGAATGGTTGTATAGATTGATTGAATCAATAATATGTTGATAGCGTGTACGAATCACTGTATGTATACATCATATATTTTTCTTTACTAAATAACTCATAAATTGCCATCTTTCACAGATTGTGTATGAGTTATGCATTTAATCCAAAACCCAATCGGTTTCTTTTCTACGACAACCTATTGTAATAACTGTTAAGTCAAAAAGGTTGCTACATGGATTAAAAACGGGTACGACGCAACTCAAGAACAATATCCACACCTTTTTGTGTACTAACTTGTGCCATAAGACAAGAAAACAACCTTTCTGATATACTTATTAGGAAATAAATAAGGAAAGGGATTTATTCTCACTAGGTCACTGCTGATAGAAAGCTTACGCAATCCAATTTAATATTTTATTTTACCTTCTTCGTTTTAGCAAAATATGATATTGTCTGTGGTAGTGAAATTGTGGTGGTCATTAACATGACTGACTCATATGATCTTTAATGAATGCAGTTTCAACCAAGTGGTTCTATTCGAACCTACAAATTCAGACTAATGAAGCTCACTACTCTACGGTATACGGTATGGACCACAACTATCAATGCTTTATGATGTAACCCAGTTTTGTACATTTAAAATATTCTTTTATGTAATAGTTTAAATGAATTGGCGATGAACATATAACACGTAGAAACAATTTAATATAATTCAGATTCAAGAATATTTGATGTATAATTGTGATGTTGATGTTAAAGTGATGACAGACACTTTAAACACAGTCATGAAAACAGTTGCCGAGGACATCATTGGCCTCCATCGTCCAAAGAAAAACCTTGGGTAACCCTGGGTAAACCTGTAACAGAAGAGATTTTGAATCTGTGTGATGCCCGAAGAGACCACAAAAACACCAGACACACAACAGGGCAGTGGAGTATAACGAAATAAACAAGAATATCAGAAAAACTTGATGAAAGCAAAAAGAGATTGGATGGCACAAATGTGCACAGAAATAGAAAGCAGTCTGATAAAGAAGAACAGCAAAAGGGCATATTAAATTGTGAAAGACCTCACCAGACAGAAGCAACCAAGAGTCAGTACCATTCAAAACGAAAATGGAAAATGCCTCACATAAGCAAGTGACATTGCAGAAAGATTGACTGGGTATTGTAAAGAACTTTACAACCATCCGTCCACAGGTGACCCAGAGGTTCTTGAAGTTCCAAATTCCGCAAATGATGATGATTTCCATTTCTTAAAGAAGAGGTGGAGTCAAAAATAAGATCACTGAAGAATGGGAAGGCAACTGGAGTAGACAACGTCCAAGCTGAACTTATCAAGAATGGTGGGGAATCAGTGATAGAGCTACTAACAAAAATCTGCAACAACATTTGGCAGACAGGCGAATGGCAAACACAGTGGACCCAGTCACTAATCAAAACACTCACCAAAAAGGCAATCTCCAGCTGTGCCAAAATTACAAAAACTCAGTTTGATCAGCCATGCCAGTGAGGTGATGCTGAAGATCATCTTGCACAGACTGAACCCACAAGCAGAAGAAATAATCGCTGAAGAACAAGCAGGGTTCCGGAGTGGAAGAAGCTCAACAGAACAAATATTCAATTTTAGGGTTCTTTGTGAAAAGCACTCACAACTTCAATAAGACATCTATCGTGTGTTCATAGATGACTTTTGACAGAGTGTGGCATAAGGCATTGTGGGCCACAGTGAAGAAGTACAACATATGTCAAACGTTGACCAATACCATCAAGCAGCCGCCAAGGATACTAGTGCAGTAATTGCTCAAGGTTCTATGGAGGACTGGTTCAAGACTACAGTTGGAGTACGGCAAGGCTGTCTGCTGTCAGCCACACATTTCAATATCTACGTAGAGCGCATCATCAGCCAAGCCCTGGAAAACCACAGTGGAAAGGTCAGCATTGGAGGACGTAACATCACCAACCTCCGCTTTGCAGATGACATTGATGGTCTTGCAGGCAGTGAAGATGAGCTTGCCACCTTAGGGAAGAACCTGGCTGAAACATATTTCAGATTTGAAATGGAGATAAGTGCCGAGAAGACAAAGCGGATGAAAAATAGTGGCAAACAAATCTCAACCAAGATAAAAGTCAGAGGACAGGAACTGGAAACAGTGGGCCAATTAAAATACCTTGGTTCCATAATCACGTAAGAGGGATCAAGAGCAGATATTGTGTCACGAGCAGCACAAACAACGGCAGCTATGTCAAAGCTAAGACCCATCTGGAGAGACAAAAATATGTCTGAAAACTAAAATCAGATTAGTCAGAGCACTAGTCATCTCAATATTTCTGTATTCATGTGAGGCCTTGACCCTGACAGTAGAATTACAAAGAAGAATCCAGGCACTTGAAATGAGATGCTACAGAACCATCCTTGGCATCTCATACATGGACCACATTAGAAATGAAGAGGTGCGTAGCACCATCAAGCACAGAATGAGCCATTATAAAGACCTCCTCACTTTGGTCTAAAGGAGAAATTTGAAATAGTATGGCCATGTCACTAGAGCCAACAGTCTATCCACACCAGCACTGCAGGGTAGTTTTCAAGGTGGTAGAAGGAGAGGTAGACAAGTGGAGTGACAACATAATAGAATGGACCAGGGAAATGTTTTGCAGAGACACAGGCATTGGCACATGATCGAGACAAGTGGAAAGAACTGGTCAGATGTTCAGCAGCACAATGACGCAACGACCACACTAGGTCAAGAGACTGATGATGATGGTGATGTTGGAGCATCGAAAAGGAATATTGATGGAAAAAAAATAAATAACTTTAAAAGCTTGCAAACTTATATCGACCTCCAAAGTGGAAATATGGATACAAGTTTGCACAATATATCGAACATGGAGAATAAAAGTATCACGAAGGGAGATATACGCACATTATAGTCAGTAAATAGAGCACAAAAGCTTTCTTAATTTGAACCATGGAGGGGATCGTTGACAATGAGTGTTGTACATGTATTGAGGGGAAAGGACAGTCTTGCAGTCACGTCGTTGCAAATATTAAATTAAAAAGACTCAAAACTGGTGACAACCTTATTAACGATCACAGAAAAGTAGTGCCTCTTGCCCAAAGTACTCACTTTTATTTGACAAAGGCAGAATTTAAAACTTCTGATTTGGAGGTATAAAGAAGCAAACGAAAGAAAAGAAATATAATAAAAAGGCTAAACACAATGTCATATTTCCAGATACTGCTATCAGATCAAGTTATATTATATATTGTTGGACCAATAACAGGATATGGGCTAGTTGATGTTACTTTATAACAGGATATGGGTTAGGCAATGTTACTTTATAACAGGATATGAGCTAGGTAATGTTACTTTATAACAGGATATGGGCTAGGTAATGTTACTTTATAAAAGGATATGGGCTAGGTAATGTTACTTTATAACATGATATGGGCTAGGTAATGTTACTTTATAACATGATATGGGATAGGTAATGATACTTTATAACAGGATATGGGTTAGGTAATGTTACTTTATAACATTATATGGGCATGGTAATGTTACTTTATTACAGGACATGGCATGGTAATGTTACTTTATAACAGGATATGGGCTAGGTAATGTTACTTTATAACATGATATGGGCTAGGTAATGTTACTTTATAACAGGATATGGGCTAGGTAATGTTACTTTATAACATGATATGGGATAGGTAATGTTACTTTATAATAGGATATTGACTAGGCAAGGTTACTGTATAACAGGTAATGTTACTTTATAACATGATATGGGTTAAATAATGTTACTTTATAACATGATGTGGGCATGGATATGTTACTTTATAAAAAGATATGGGATAGGTAATGTTACTTTATAACAGGATATGGGCTAGGTAATGCTACTTTATAACAGGATTTGGGTTACGTAATGTTACTTTATAAAAGGATATGGGCTAGGTAATGTTACTTTATAACAGAATATGGGTACATTATAACATGAAATTTCAGCAAACATTCAAACAATCTCAACAAGCAGAACTATTGCCTACTGTTGAAAATATACCTAATTGCAATCGCCTCCATGAAACGAAGCAGGACCTTTTGGTGTTTTGGCCCGGGCCGGTTTGGCGGCGGCCACTTTTGCGCCGAGCAATTGTTATTCCTGTTGAGAGGTAACCTTACATTAGTGGAACAGGTAAGGACAACATTGATTAGATCAGCGATCAAAGAGATGTAATGTGTAAGTGAAATATAAAGTGAAAAATAAAAGTAGAATTATTCCAATGATCAGTCTTTATGTTATTAAAATAACTTAACTAAAACTATGTTATGTTCATTATCAGTAGAATGAACTGGCCGTCATCCGCAGTTGTGTGAAGACGGGCTTTACATTCGTTTTTCAACTCGCATCGCCAAAATGTTTTAAGCTTATCGACACTGTATTTATCAACAAAGTATTGATATCCATCGTGCACGTACTTTTCTTGACTACGCTTTGATTTAATAACGCTCCTTTCCGAAAAAAAACTTACGTTAATACATTTGACAGCACACTTATATAAACAGACAACTATAAAAAAGTGGGTTTGAACTTGAATGTCTAAATTGGTAATCCTTTGCGTGGACTTCTTTTACCTTATCATTGCTTTCGTTTTTAAATATGAATAACACGTTAGACATCAAAAGGTAAATTATTAATCCTTAAGTGGTCATGACTCACAGGACAATATACCAATAGAGTCAATTATCTTAAGCGTCCTGCTTATATTATTAATTCTTAATAATTTTGTAAATGCCGACATGGCCTCTAATTATCTTAAGGATAATGTGTAATCTTTTGATGTTAATCCCCTCTTGTCGGTGCCAAAACGTCCGGTGCCGAAACGGCCCACGCCAAAACATCCGAGTGCCAAAACGGTCGCGCCAAACCGGCGGCGCCAAAACGTCACGGACCGCCATGAAATGCTTTAAAGCATAACCCATGAAATGGAAGAATTTTGCTAATATGTTTTGTAGCTATGGCGAGATATATTTTGACATAAATAAACGAGTACATTCAAGTGAAAAACACTATTTCGTATTTCGAATGACATATGTACGTAGATGGGAACTAATTAGATTTACACCTAAATTAACCAAAAGGCAATAGTAATGACACTAGGATATCAAGACGAAAGAGTTCTTTAGGAATCCATGACAACAAAATAGATGAACATATATTATATTTTGCCATGGACAATGCAACATATGATGCCAATTAATCAGTGAATACGAGACCAACAATTGTTACATACACAAATTAATGTTAACAAAGGTCTCATGTCAGAAGATTAGAAATCCTCTCAGTGGGGACGAACATATGTACAAAGTAAAAATTCTGATATAGACGATTCTGAAATTAAATGTCCACTACTTTAACCTTAATGTCATTACAAACAGGATTTACTACCATTCAATTTAACGTTGCGACGATAAACAATTTGAACAACCAACTGGCGATAATGCAACATAAAGATCAATAGCGAATCATAAATAATCGACCTAAACAGTCCAAGTAAAGCATAAATAACATGATGAAAAGAACTTCAAGACAAAATCTATTGCTAGAATAAAATCAACTAAGCCATACTGGACTTAGAAGTTAAGTCATACCTAGAAAAGGTTACAATTGTTACAGTAGACCATGTAAAGCACGTATCAGCTATTGCAATTTAAAAAGCAAACTGAGCGACAACAAGACTATATATATATATATATATATATATATAAAGTCATATATTTGTTGTATAAGTATTACCCTTGTTACATGCTGTTAACACACATGGTTAAAATCTTATATATATATATATATATATATATATATATATATATATATATATATATATATATATATATATATATATATATTGTGACTGTTGAAACAATCGGGCAATTTAACATTTAGTAAGACACTCTGCTTTAAGCAATCAATGTGGATTAAAATAATTTTATGTAACTACATTGCTACCAGTAAAGAAAAACTGTATGTTGTCGGACAAAGAAGAGAATTTTACTTAGTAGTATACCATAGTTTGCTACGCCACGTTTTAATAATATGAATACTTCATTATAAGATTTTAACCATGTGTGTTAACAACATGTAACAAGGGTAATACTTATACATCAAATACATGACGTTAATGTTAACGTTTGCAAACACATACTATATCATGCATATTGTAAAAACTGTTATCAAAAGGCCGGATCAATTGGTACAATTTATAGCTAAATCTTCTCAAAAGGAAAAATCCTCTTTGTATTAAACTTTGAAATTAAGAGCTTGATCTTTTTGAAACAAAGCCTCGGGATAGACTAACAATTAATTCGCTGATGCGGGATGCTATTCAAAAGTAAAAACATTTTTGTGATCCAGATGCCAGAGAGCCACCTACTTTAAAAAAAAATTGTTATTGTATACTAGAATCCTCAGCTCCTCTATTTATTTGCGCTTGGTTTTTTTGGCGAAATATTCCATACAGGTTCACTCAAATGAAAATGAAAATATAGTCTGGAGATGCTGGTATATGAACAGGCAATGAATTGAAAACGCGACCAAATTTAACCGAGAAATAAAATTAAAGATAACACAGAAGCGGCGAAACGATCAATTAACACGATAATTCTTTTTGTTGATGAGGTTGTCATGTATGTAATGACATTTTTCAACACATGACAATCTATACATGGCATCATGTATATTTGGATGAGTAGGAACCCACACCAGGAAGAACCACAGACAAAAAGGAAATTTACTAGCAAGTCTTTTCACGACCCCTAATTGGCGTAACCTGATGTCTCGAACCCATGTGCACAGAGCTAAGATTGTCAATGACCTGCAATGTTTAGATCATTAAAATACTGGTCCATTCGTACACACAGCAAGACAATGGATTAATTCGTGCATGCCGATAAGCTATATACAACAATATTACTAAGGAAGATCAAACAAGCCAGGATATCGGTAAAATCATTGAGAAATGTTTTTTTTTTTATTCTCATAACTCATAAACATGTATAATTGATATGCATGCTTCTATGTTTTTATTAGATAGGTATTGGAGAATGTATTAATCCAAGAAAACAATTACAAATACTAATTTGCATTCAAAAGCTCAAATAACATTCATCAATATAATAATTTGGGTCCAAGCTTACCCAAACGCTGACATCATTTTTGAATATACACCTATCCTTCGTCATTCTATATATGTCTAGTGTCCTGTGTATGGGGTGTCCTGGGAGGGGTAACACCTATGGCATGCTAAGCAGTCATACTCCGTCTGGAGTAGTACCACATTCAACGATTATAGAATATAAACATTAAGATAACTGGCATTAATTATCAGTACAGCATTTTATCATAATATCGTCATACTATAGCATATTGGCCATTTAACACGAGGATACCACATCTGTATCCACCTTAATACTTCTAGAATACCACATCTGTATCCACCTTAATACTTCTTAATGAGGGTGTTTTACTGGCCAGGTGTGTATGGGGATGTTCAGATGCATTGTTTGTCGTGAGACAAGTGTAAGCAGGATTCACCTAACACCTCTCATCGACCTGTGCCACTAGGGACCACCACACTGATTGACGAATATTTCTCGAGGGTGGCGATGGACCTGGTAGGTACGATATGGTCGGCGGAAGGAGGCGGTAATCGTTATATAAGAACGATAGTAGATTACGCCACTCGGTAGCCAGAGGCAGTGACCTTGAAGAACATCGGCACAGTCACTGTGGCTGAGGTCTTGTTAAGTGTTTGGTCTAGATTTGGTGTCCCTGAGGAGATACTAACTGACCAGGGGACGCATTTCGTTAGTCAGGTGATGGAATAGGTCAATATATACTCTCTATTAGACACATGACGACTAACACCGTACCACCCGCAGTGCAATGATTTCGTGGAGCGTTTCAATGGGACATTGGAATATAATCTGAGGCTGCTATTTGACGGTCGACCTAGGGATTTAAATCGATACCTTCCCGCAATAATATTTTGTATCGAGAAGCATAAACGGCAAGTTTGGGATTTTCACCTTTTGAGTTAGTCTATGTGAGAAAAATCAGGGGACCCATGGCTGTGTTAAAACAATTATGAACAAATGAGAAAGTCTCCGCAACAAGCTCGAAAAGGTTTCCAAATTACCTCAGAAGAATCTATGTGATGCAAAGAGGCGTCAAGCCAAATATTAAAACGAAAATACGAAGGAACGTCACTTCGAGGTTGGTGACAAGGTTTTGTTATTGCTACCGTTGGAGCACAACAGCCTTCAATTCTCATTGCGGGGACCATTCGTAGTAACGGAGAAAAAGGGTGGACGAATATACCGTATTCGGGTAGGAGACAAGAAAAGGTTATACCACTTAAATCTCCTAAAACAATACCGTGATAGAGAAACACCCAAATAGATCATGGATGCTACTGTTGTAACGGAACAAAACGGAGGAGAGACGGAAGTACTCCCTATTTATCTTTTGACAAGATAAGACACCTACGTCGACATCGTGCTTCATAAGGACGTTAACGTCATAGCAACGCCAAAAGTGGAGTCGGTACTCCAAGATTATTCAATCGTCTTGACAAAACGATCTGGAAGAGTTCACCCTGCAAGTACTAGACGAGAGTTGATACCATATCTGTTACCAAATACAAAATTAGAATCTTTCCGAAATGAAATTCAAGCTATTATAGACTTGAGAGTTATAGAACCAGCTGAGTTGTGTTGGTACAGAAGAAAAACGACACACACATATTTTGCGTCGATTACAGGACGTTGAACAGGATGACGAAATTCCAGGTGGAACTTTTACCTGACTCTGACAGCATATTTGCCGATGTGACCAAAGCGAAGTATTTTTGAAAATCGATCGGTCCAAGGGACACTGGCAAATACCAGTTCGAAGTGAACTCGCCTTCGCAGCTCTAGATGGGACCTTCCAGTGGGTGGTCATGCTATTCGGGTTCAAGAATGCGCCGAGTGTCTTCACACGTATAATGCGAAAATTACTTAACCATTAAGAATTTCAAAGTTCAGGGACGATTTACTCATAGCAACAGCTACTTGAGACGATCATATCATCATATCATTGTGCTGAAAATGTGTTAGAGCGAATTCGACAAAGGGCATTGACGGCACGATCATCTAAGTGCCATATAGGGTTTAGAAAACTAACTCACATAGGTCATACCCTCAGTAAAAACTCGTTAACGCCAGTTAGTTCAAAGGTACACCAACGTAGAGACGCAGTACGACCGACCACTAAGACGGAAGTTCGATCTTTCTTGGGACTGGCAGGGTATTATAGTCGAGATATTGCTCACTTTGGCGCTATTGCAAGCCAATTGTCTGATTTAACTCTGAAAAAAGCTCCGACGAAAGTTGTATGGACAGACGCATGTAAAAGAGCTTTTCAGACGTTAAGAGACAGACTGACGTCAGACGCAATAATGAAATTGCCTGATGTGACGAGAATATTTGTATTACTTGTGATACAGGTTTAGGGACAGTACCGTTACATGTGCATTATGGACGTTTATTCCCAGCTGCTTACGGTAGTAGAAAATTGTCAACTACCGAACGCAAATATTCGATCTCTGAGAATGAATGCTTGGCCATTATCTTTGGGATATCTAAATTCCAACGTTACCTGTATGGACGGAAGTTTAGTTTGGAAACGAACCACCAACCACTTGCCTATTTTGCTCAAGCTAATTTGACAAATGGATGATTAATGAGATTGTAATTATTTATACAGCAGTACCAAGTCCAGGCAGCGAGAATGTAGGTGCTGACTGTTTAAGTAGACTATGGACGTCTAAGGTAGTCTAACTAGATCAGATTAGATCTCCAAATATTTGGAGAGCAAACACCCTGATTTTACTCTTCAAGGAGGGGCCTATGTGAAGGGACAAATGTCTGGCGATCTAACAAGAATACATTAGTTTTAGACCAGAGAACAATTAATTACATTTCTGGAGAACAGGCGCGTATCAATGGTCATACTGCCGTGTTCGACGGGATAATCCTATTGGTATTTAAGCATGTGTTTAGACACCAGCGAGACAGGCAATTAGGGGTAAACTTTATTTTCTTAAAGCTGTCACAATTGAACACTCGCAGAAACTATGTAACTATCAAACTACCATGTCAAGCTGACCAGATTTTGGCGCCTCTGAGAAAGGCGCCAGAGAACTTTGACTAATTGGTTACAGTAGTTATGGGACGTCTTTCCCACGCAAAACTTTACTATTTTTTAAAATCGTCTCGTCGTTAATTTTAATCAGTATAAGCTTTTCTGCAAGAAGAGCAATAGTAGTTTCCGGAGAGAAATTCCCTCGTAAAAAATGTTGTTGAAGGAATCAGACGAACTAATTTGGATGGAAGTTGACAGCAAAGGGAGACAATAGCTCCTGAGACGTGTAATCCTGAGACTTACAATCATGTGACGAAATCCTGCGACGAATCAATTCTGAGGTGTATTCTGAGAGAATCCTGAGACGGATTGTTAAAAGTAGCATCCTGAGATTCAGGGGTCTGAACAGCTAGAATGGAAATAGAGCCAACCTAAAAAAACAGGTTATACTAATGTACCAGACGTTGACTTCGATTGTTCACTCGATCCTGTTAATGAACTAAATATATCAGTAAACATATCATCGTTTTTATTTTAACTCCATTTGTTGTTGTTGTTGTTGTTGTAGGGTTTAACGCCATTTTTCAGCACACGATAGGCTGTGCATCCTGTCTTTGCTTCTTTCTTCTCTTCCTCCTCTCTCTCTATCACTCCTTTCTCTCTCTCTCTCTCTCTCTCTCTCTCTCTCTCTCTCTCTCTCTCTCTCTCTCTCTCTCTCTCTCTCTCTCGCTTCCTCTCATTTTATTCCCTGCATAAATCTGCCTCTTTTCTCTCGCCTTCCTAGTCTTTATGTGTCTCTTATGACATTTTCTCTTTTACTTATCTCTTCGTGCATCATTCTTCTTCTCTCTCGATCATCTATGTTTTATAAAACAATGAAAACCGGAAAATTACGTGAAAATTTAAAATTGCTTACCTCAGTGCTGTTCTCTTTCACTGTTTGTGAGTTCTTGTACAAAACCCCGTTTTCTTTACAAGACACCCACCTGGTCCTCTTGTCGTCTTTAACGAAAAAAGAACTATAGATTTTAGGCTTCCTTGGATCCAAATTCCTTATGTGAAATTTTGGATAGATGAGAATCTCTGATCTACGTTTCATGTCAATTTCCCGTTGAAAATGATAATATGATAAGGGTTTATATCAAGTGATTTTGATTGTTAGCTCAAATGTTTACAGCATTGCAATACCTTTTAAGTTTAACACTGACTTGGGGAGGTTTAGATGTAAGGTCTATGTGACCCTTCACAAAAGACTGTTTTTTGCTTAAATGTGACAAGACTGTCATGCTCAATGCATTCAACTTTAAGGTTAAATACTTCTTAAAAATTCGAGACTTTACAGTAATTGTACTTCGGACGTGACAGTGTTTAAAGTCAAGTTTATTTTCTAACTGACGTGATTCACTGATTTTGGTTTTAACACTTATCTTAATCTGAGTCAAGAACATCGGAAATTCGCCCATGAATTCCCGGGTCATGTTTATCATACATTTTATATTTTTCTTAATAAACTTCTAATTATAAAAGATTTAATACTTTGTAAACATATTGTAAAGATTATTAAATTTCAAGAAGAAAACTTTACATCCGATAATTGTTTAATAACTGCTTTGGTGTCCGGTAGAGGGCCATATAATCTTGCTTTTCTAGAAAGTTAATTTATTCCACAAATAAGAGGAATAATCCGTTTTAGTAGTGCTGTATTTAGACGTACAACTTATTTATTCTGATTTAGTAGTACAACTGTATTTATTCCGATTTAGTAGTACAACTGTATTTATTCCGATTTAGTAGTACAACTGTATTTATTCTGATTTAGTAGTACAACTGTATTTAATCTGATTTAGTAGTACAACTGTATTTATTCTGATTTAGTAGTACAACTGTATTTATTCTGATTTAGTAGTACAACTGTATTTATTCCGATTTAGTAGTACAACTGTATTTATTCTGATTTAGTAGTACAACTGTATTTATTCCGATTTAGTAGTACAACTGTATTTATTCTGATTTAGTAGTACAACTGTATTTATTCCGATTTAGTAGTACAACTGTATTTATTCTGATTTAGTAGTACAACTGTATTTAATCTGATTTAGTAGTACAACTGTATTTATTCTGATTTAGTAGTACAACTGTATTTATTCCGATTTAGTAGTACAACTATATTTTTTCCGATTTAGTAGTACAACTGTATTTATTCCGATTTAGTAGTACAGCTGTATTTATTCCGATTATTTATTACTGGAAATATAAAGTGCTATTCCGAAAGAACATTGTTTGAAGTAGACTGCAATTTAAATTAAACTTTCAAATAATTCTAGGATTGTATTATCATGATCCAGCATAAGACTGCTGGTACATCACCACGACACGGGCCACTACAGACATATCAACACTTTTGGCGTTGGCTTTTATTTGAATTTCCACTAAAGTTTTTTCCAGACATTTAATCATCAAGACTTGTAATTATGTGGGGGATTTAATTTGCAATACCAACAGTTCCTTTTTTAATATTTTACATTGCATTCTAGAGTATTATATTTCTTGATATTTTTAAAAGCCTGATGCCTCGCACGTTTAATTACTTATTTTAGGACCATAGTCTAAATAATTAGAAAAAATGCATTAAACCACACAGAAGAATGGTATTTTTAATTTAATTTTAACAACATACTTTTTAAGCAAAGCGATTACAAAGTTTTATGGAAATGAAGATATACCAAACGTCCATAATTAACTAAGGAATTTAGTTTTAAAATATACCATTTAAAACGGAATATAGAAACACGGGAATAACTTTGGGTCCAGAATGTGTGTTTGCAATATAGATTTTTATCAAATCTTTAAGTTATTCAGTCATTTCGCTACGATGTATGCAGTGTTACAGTTTTATAGTGATGCCCTACACTAGGGCAGCATGCCACAGACATGTAGCATGATGTCCCACCCCGTCAAATTATCCTGACACCAGGCCAAAAAGTCCTAACAGCAACCTCTTGTGCTGAGCACCAAGCGAGACAGCTGTTAGTGGCATTTATGTAAGTCTTTGTCATGACTTGACAGGGGAAAAGAACCTACAACCTCCTGCATTCGAGGCGGAGGCTCTAACCACTAGGCCACCGGAACGGTCGGGATACAGAATGGAAAAAGTGGTCAAAATACATTCGACACCGATACAAAACTTAATCCATAAGTATCTCCACGATGTCTGGATGACGGGAGAAGTATCCTTTAAAAGACATACTATATCGGCTATGTCCTTTGTGTTAAAAAGGTGCATTCATAAAGAAGCATTTTATCCTAAATTGGTTTGTTTGTTTGATTTGGATTTCTAACGTAGCTTTAGAAAAAAAATTCAGTCATATCGCTACGATGTCTGCAGTGAAGCAGTTTATAGTGATGTCTAGCACTGGGGCATCATGCCACAAACATGTAGCATGGTGTCCCTTCCAGTCACATTATCCTGACACCACCAGTCCGGCCAGTCTTAATGCTGAGCGCCAAGCGAAGCAACTGTTAGCATCATTTTTGTAAGTCTTTTGGTATGACTCGGCCGGGGATCGAACCCACGACCTCCCGCTCCCGCAGCGGACGCTCTAACCACATGGCCACCGGAGGGGTTAATCCTTAATTGGAAAAACAGAAAAACAACGGGAGGACGTTAAAACGTACATTAAAACCCAAATACGCATTTCTTTTCCTAATATTCTTCTTAACACTATAAAGATAAAAAACTTTAAAAAATACAGTGATGTTTTTAAATATATCATGAATAGTATGGTTAGTTTTTGGGGAAAGCTGTACAATAAATATATACATATAATTTCAAATATTATGGTACAAGAAGAAAACGAAAACAAAACTAGCAAATAGGCATGCATTCCTGGAACGGAATGGGGAGGCTTCGTCGCAGCAAAATTAAACCTATTTTCCATGTTGCGATGTACCCTTCTGAAACAAAACAATGCAGTTTATATATCAGTTTAACACTTTAATAGAACGAAGCTCATAGTATTTAACATTGTTTTAATACTACTCACAAGAAAATACACCGGAACACGGCCAGTGCTTCTTGAAGTAAGATAAAATGATTGTGTGATACCAGTGATATTACGTCAGTAGATTTAGTAGGGGTCACATTAGATTATCTGAAAAAAATGGGCAAAACAGCAATATCATAAACATTAAAGCAAACGGATGAAAGAAATATACAGATACACTAACACTTGGGGCACAAGTAAATCAATTCTTTCAAAATCCTTATAAACAAAAATGGAGGTACTACTAGAGTATGACTATTGTCCACTGTATGAAAGGCGGATGGGAGGACTTTCTGTTCGGGACCGGTGCCGCTAATTCGTGCCCTTCTGCCACTCTCAGATGTCCTAAATTTCCTGACTCCATCTCTAAATAAATCCTTTTTTGTCAATACATCAGAAACAAAGGGACAGTTTGATAGAAGATGCAGGTATGATTGGTCCACTAGAGAATGGTGTTGCTAACGCCACTTCTGCCACTCCCAATTGCTCAACCTATCGAAACCCCATCAGACATTTACTATTGAACATTTTTAATTTTTTCTTTAATTATCCTAATTAAAAAAAATTTAAAAAATGTTCGATTGTAAACATATAGACTTTTAGGTAAAGAAAACGAAATACAACAATTCAACACATCCTATCTGCACATACACATAGGACAAACACTGATCTCTGGCAATGATTATCAATTCGATTAGGGCGCGGAAACCATGTGTAATGCCGTGCAAACATTTAGGAACGGAATGGAAAGAAACGAGACATAGAATATGTATCTAACGATGTCAATAGCTCCCCACTCTGAAGAAAAAATAATAGATACACATAGATTAACCCTGATTCAGAAGTATCCTGTAAATATATAGCATATATACTGGTATCATGAAATATTTTCTTGCGCGATAACACATCAATACTTACCTGATCAAAATAAACCTCATTGTACAGGGTTACATAATGGTTTAAACTATATTTTTTAATGATATAGACCCGGGATTAAAGTTTTGGAGCTTAAAATAGCATTCAAGTAGAAGCTAGATGTTGGCCATTTATGAAGAAGGTCCCGCCTCCTCAGTGTTTGCATATTACCGAGGAAATGTCAGAACATGTAAAAGCAGGAAAGATCTAACATATATTTGTTTTTACTTTTATGGATTCTATTCTATTTTTGAACAATGTAATATCCAGAAGTAATGGTAAGTATTATAATACAAGTGATCAGGTCAGGTAGGCGTTCAGTACCGACTATTTCAGTAATAGGTGATACTTTTTACAATTTGAACACACATGACTTTAAATGGTAATTGTTCATTTTATTTGTATATGCATGCATCCTTATTCCTTTCTTTTAAGATCATTATTTACAAACTCTCCGAAACGTACATTTCACCAAACGTCAAAATTAATGTACCTGGATATATTTGAATGAGGTCAGCTTTAAAGTGTAAGCGTGTGATTTAACAGTGAATGCTGCATCCGTTGAAAATAAAAATCATACTACACTTTTATCAGTTGATTTGATCCGAGGTCCTCTTCTCTTGTTTATTACCTTGCTACTTCTGAAAATGTCCCCTGCGTTCAATAATTTTCGTCTGGAGTCTTGCACTCATGACATCACGCAATATTGGTGCGTTTCTTTTATTACCCCCAACGACTACCTTCACAAAGCCTCAGCAGCCTCCCTCCCCGCTCTCTGTGTCGCTCTGTGTGTGTGTGTGTGTGTGTGTGTGTGTGTGTGTGTGAGAGAAAGAAAGAAAGAGACATAGAGACAGCGATTTTGGATTTTTAATGTAGCTTTAGTAATTTTTCAGTCATATCGCTACGATGTCAACAACATGGCAGTTTATAGTGATGTCTAGCACTGGGGCATCATGCCGTAGACATGTAGCATGATGTCTCACCTGGTCACATTATACTGACACCAGGCCGACCAGTCCTAACACTAGCAACAGGGGACGCTGCTAGAGTGCACTGGCGATCAAGATTAACGTTTTCTCAAAATGTCAACCTCGTTATAGTACCGTACTTTCTCCGCTTTAATATTAAAAAGCCGACATTGTTACTTCCGAATCTATTCACGGTTGAATGGACAAATGTATATAATTAGTGTATATGACATTGGGCCATTTCTACAACTTATTCAGCGGAAAAAAAAAAATTCAAAATGCTGAAAAACTAAAAAGACGAGCATATACGCTCACCTACGCCTTCTTTTTAAATACTTTGGAGTTGTTTTTACGAGAATATTGGTAAAGGTTGTGCGAATATATGCGGAAAACCCACAAATTACGTCTTTTTCAAAGGTCACCCATGCCAGCAAGAACAATAACTCTTTACGTACAAAATGTCGACAATTACAACAATACGACATAATTTGAATTAAAAAACACACGAAAACTTGATTGTATGAAAAGGCAGACGTTTATAGCAAGGAATCTGATTATAGAGACGTACTGTCATTCATGATACCAAACTTATTACAAAATATTTGTACGATGTTTGTTGTGTAATATATTTTCGATGTTCGAGACTCGACGGAAGTATCACCCACTGATTCAGCAGCAGAGGAGGTGAACAGACCAAGTTTTCAAGCAAAAATAAGGCTTCTACGGAAACCGAAAATATCTAACAAAATGCAGAGAATGTGAACAGACCAACTTTTACAGGCGTCGATTTAGCAAACTGAGGCTTTCTCGAAAATGCTTAATATAAGCCTCCATTCATCAAAATAAAATTAAAAAAAAAACGACGCCATTTTTGTTGTCACCATCCCCTTTGCTGCTACGATGCTTGGAAAATTCGTGGAGTTTTCGGGTAAAAAAAAAGACGCCATTTAGTTGACGTTCACCTCCTCGGCTGCTAATGCGCTAACTAAATATTTGATCAAGTCCGACACGATATCTTGTCCGAGGGTCTGATAAATTTATCGTCACAAATCCGTGTGGGATTGTCTGAGCGTGGCTAAAGAAATTTCTAAATCGATTATGATCCATATCACCACCGCACCAAGTTTGCCAAATATTTCTAAGAGTATGAGTATCAACTCCGTTAAATACACACAGCATATTGCAGTTATCTCTGATCACTTTTGGTATTTGAGTGTAACGTTGAGTGATATATATCACATCGGTGTTTTTATGTCTGCCTCTGGAAAATATTCTAGCAGGATTCTTTTGATTATCTAACATAATATCATCATATACGACTAAATTGTTAATACTTCCATCAATATCATCAATATTCGGTGCCTCTTCGATATCGGTTATAAACTCAATAACACCATCGCCGTTAATTTCTTGCGCGGCATCATTAAAATCCTTTAATACTTCATAACATCGTTGATCGTCTACACTCGGAGCAATCATGTACAATTTATCCCACTTCATCCATCTCGTTATCAAATTAAGTAGCAATTGTGTTTTACCACTTCCAGATGGTCCGATGATAATCGCGCGAATAGAATTTGGTAACATTGCATGGTGTCTAATAGGTTCCCGTCGTCGAGTAGCTGAATAATCAATTACATTCATAACTGTTATATATAAATTATGGATCTATATTGTGTGAAGTGTAGGACGCGTACTGGCACAAATGACTTGACGACGATTACAACGAAAAATAATCGATCAGCGCTTTCTGGTAAATGCGTACAATGTAGTACGAAAAAATTTAGATTTACTTCCACGAAACCTTTAAAAAAAAACGAGGAGGTGATATTGCAGCCAAATTGACAAAACTCCCAGGAACACCGTGGGCAAAGTATCCAGGAGAAAAGCACCTTCCAGGATATAGCTACTGTGGACCGGGAACACGATTAGATATCAGACTTGATGATCAAAATCAGCCCCGACCCGGCGAATATCCAATAAACGCTATTGATAAGGCGTGTCATGCTCATGATGTCGCTTATAAAAGCAGCAATCTTCAACATAGACATCTCGCAGATGTAAAATTAATTCATGCGTTAAATGCTATTCCTGATAAATCCTTCAAAGAAAAGTTGGCTTCTTGGTTGGTAAAATCTGCTATGAAGGGTAAATTGATGTTAGGTGCTGGTAATTGAAAATGCTAGCATTTTAATATGGAATCTATTTATTATTCTCCGAGAGGATACTGGAGAGGTTACGCAGCAATTAATAAACTCGCTAGCGCATCAAAGGTGAAAAAAACTACAGCGGCAAACTGGTTATCTAAACAGGCAATATGGCAAATTTATCTACCAGCGCCTAAACAAATTAACTATTCGCATTTTGATGTTACAACACCTAATGAAGTTCATCAAGCTGATATACTATTTCTGCCGCATGACAACGGTTACAAATACGCGTTAACGTTAGTTGATATTGCAAGTCGATACAAAGAAGCAGAACCGTTAAAAACAAAATCATCTACTGAAGTAGCTTCTGCATTTGAAAAAATTTATCGACGAGGTCCTCTGCGCTGGCCAAATCTGTTACAAGTTGATCCTGGCAAGGAATTTCAAGGTGTTGTTACATCTACGATGAAACATCATAATGTCGCCATCAGACGAGGACACACTGCGCTACATCGCGATCAGGCAATTGTTGAACGGTTTAATAAAACCCTTGCTGAGCGGTTATTCGGATATCAATACGCAAAAGAATTCATCCAGGATAAACGATCCCGTGAATGGGTCAAGAGATTACCAGCTGTGATTACCGCAATCAATAATGAGATTACTAGAACAATTAATATGAAACCTGTCAACGCTATTAAGAAGGCGTCTATCAAAATGGAAATCCAAGGAATTTCACAAAAAGATTTCAAAGAACCAATTCTTGGTAGTAATGTCATTGTAAGGTACTTATACGAACCAGGAGAGCTTGAGGGTGGTAAAAAAAGAGCTACTGATCCTATTTGGAGTGTCACTACGCATAAAATATCCGGCATAACACGATCAACTGGTAGACCTCCAGTCTATAAACTGGATTCAACTGCTCCTCAGCGGGGTTTTACACGCGAACAATTACAAGTGATTCCCGAGGATACTCAATTACCACCGCGTGGTCTTAACTAGCACCTAAGGTGCTGGCACCTCTGCGTCTGTTGCACTCAAGACAAGTCAACCTCACATTGTTTCTGACATGACCGAGATTGTTATCATTTCTATCTACGGTAAATTGGCGAGGATCTTTATCCGACCAATTCCAACTCATTATACAATTACAACTCGCGCAGTGATTGTTCTGTTGTTGCTTTAGTGTCTTAATTAATTCAGCATCAATGTCAAATTCTCTTTTATTTTTTTTATCCTGTTGTTTATAACCAGAGAGTTTTTTTCTGATTATATTATCATCGGCGTGTATATTACTTATTGTATTATCATTATCATTAACCACAATTCTTCGAAGTTGGTTTATTCGCCGTACTCTGGATACTGCGAGATAAACTAAATTTGACCACTCAATATGATTATCTACTATCCAAAGAGTTGTATCGGATATAGTCAATCCCTGTGAAGAGTGTATTGTTGCTGCATAACCTAACGTCCATGGGGATTTATCAGCACCTAATGCATCTTTAACGACGCTGATATCAACCAGCACAATATCATTTAATACTAAATTCTGTTTTTGTTGTTGTCCAGGAATGTCAACGTCGATATTCTGCTTTCGTGTATCCTTAGGTCTATAACAGAGTGGTACTGGAAGTGTTGCAAATTTTTCTTTATGTAGCGCAAACAACTTCATCTGAAGTGTGTCTCTGACTATTTTTCTACTCGCGATTATTAAATCATTTGGCTTCCACATTTCCCAAAAATCATTCATGGGAGTTTCTGAAATTATTTCACGCGCTATTTCACATTGGATTTTATCCGGTTGTAATCTAATTAGCGCTTTGAATTCTCGTAATTGTTCATCAAGTGATCTATGGTCGGTATTAATCTCTTCATAATAATCTACAAATCCTTTTAACCATTCATGTGGAGATCCACCAACAAATGGCTGCGGTTGGCCGTGATCCCCGCACATGACGACTTTTGTGTTTTTTGTCAACAACCATGATAGAAATGTCTGTAATACTGTCAACGATATAGTACATACTTCATCAATGATTATTACATCAGGAATGAATTTATCGCCCATTCGATCAGGAGTCCAATTATCGCCTTTCCATCGAAAGAAGCTGTGATAAGTACAGGCTTTTACCCCCCGCGCTATCATCTCTCTGGCGAGTCTGTGAGTTGGTGTTAACACAACCATGGTTGACCGACGAAATAATTCGATTGCACGAGTTGTCTTTCCTGATCCACCACAGCCGTTTAAATAAACTGTCTTGTATCTACAAATCGGATCGGATACGGGCGGTGCAGTAGAAAATTCTGATTTAATCTCTGAGATATTATGGTTACTTTTCAAGTATTTATCATCCATAGCAACGTCTGCGGATTTACAATACTCATGTAGTGTTTCTTTTTTAAACCTCCAATTCCCCCACGCTTCCTTAGGATCTGTGAATTTAGCTACATCTGATTTATATTTCTCATGGATATACATCGAATCAGTAGCTACTCTAACCGCGGTATTAGGAAATCTATTTATCATCGAGAATAGATTAATACAAGAATAGGCTAGCATAGAACTTCTCAATTGTGTGTATTGACAACTTTTTCCATCACAGTAGGTAACAACCGTACCTAATTTCTTACCATTTCGAAGGACATCATCTACCCAAACATTATTAGTTCCGCTCGCAGATTTGTAAGTTTCCTCATCTAATTCCCCTGATAGAAAAGCGTTCTTACGGGTTACAAATTTCCCTTTTTTTATTAAATCAGATATTATGAAATTGTATTCTTCATCGTCTATGATTAATCTAGAAGAGTATTTTGCATTATCAAATCTTCCACCTTGAGTGAATTTACCGATTATTTTTCGTCCGAGATCTTTAGCCTCTCTATTACTACCTTCGAATAATTTCTTAGACCAATCTATGATTTGTTCCTCGCTGAAATTCTTCGAATTTCCATCTAGAAATTGTTTTCGTTGTTCGTTAATTATTTTTTCTAGATCGGGTTTTGGTAACCAAACATCTTTCTGAGCGTTATAACAAATAATCGCTTCACTGACAATTAACGATATTAGCATACCACAATCGATCATATATCGCAATAGCACTATTGGCATCCACGCTTTTTCATACATATGTCTACCAAGCCAAAGATAACTACACGGATGTAACCCTGTAGCTAATTCGAATGATATCACACGAGCGAACCCGGTTAAATCAAAATTAGAACTGCTAGCAGTTCCAGGCAATGGACCATTAATCGCAACACGAGTCATTTCATGTGTGGGGTGTCCAAATCGTTTAAAATATTCAGAGCATTCTCCATATCCGAGAAAACTTCCAGGATAACACGCGGATATATCAATTGAAATCATACCATCACGTGAGTATTTCGTATTCCACAATCCTCCATGACCAAATTCGACGCAACTCAACTTCACATCCTCCAGAAAATCACTTCGTGTTGGACGCCATGAATTCTTTTCTCGTGCGAAGTGAGCTACCACTGATGGAATAGTAAAACTATCCGTAAGTAGTTTTTCTGTAGAAATGCTAGTGTTTCCTTCTAAATACTCATTAGCGATTTTTCTCATTCTAGTATCTAATTCTTCAGTTCGATATAATTCACCATTTGGTTTTACAAACTGATCAAATCCTATTTCCGGATCCTCATTACTCCTGAGTAACCATACTGACACAGGGTCGTCTTTGGTTAACGCGTGAATAGCATCAAATAATTTCTCTTCATAGAAATCATCCCTAGAAAATTCTTTAGGGATATATCGAACAGTTCTTTCTCGTGGAAATATATTTACCGCGGGTGTCCACGCGTGTTTGTTATGATCAATAATTTCAATTGGAGCTCCTCGCGATTGATATTTCGGTTCGTATAATACTTCTCCGGTTATTGTCGCTACCGATATTGGAAATTTTAATAATGCTTCTAATTTAGCTATATCGGAAATCGTTGCCCCGCGTTGTTTCACTGTTAGTTCCCATTCGGTTATTTTGTTTCTTCGTAGATCAGTTAATTTGTTTCCCCGGGATGCATTTGTAAAGTGTTCTATTAACCGTGTTGCTACACAATTAAGTGGCAAAGCCATTGCCGATGAAAACATCGGAGCTAGTTTTGCAATACTTGGATTATTATTTATTGGATATAACCCATACACAACTGCTGTTACAGGGTAAGATTTCTCATAGTATGGTTTGTCAATTCCAGTTAGAATTCCTGGTTTGGAATCTCTACTCACAATAACAGTTTTTTTATCCTTAAGGATTGGGTCAAATTTATCTCTGATAATCCATTCACCTTCCTCTTCGATAATGAATTTTATTCTAAAAAAATACCTCCGTAGAAATTGCTTTGCAATTTCACCAAGGTGTGAAAGTATCACAGCTGCTCTTATATCATTCATAGTAGCATCAATTATGGGTATATTGACATCTTCATCAATAATTCGAAATGTCGACCACGTATGAGATGCTCCATCACGCTTAAACTCATTAAAACAGTCGCTGATTTTACTCAATAGTGGTTTATCATCTACTAGACTTTTAGGTATATCAGAGATTCTATCGAGATTAAATCTAACATTTTTCCAAGGCTTAATTTTCGATAATCTCTTGAACTCCTTCATATTATAATTAAAACAAGTATTTAAATAAGAAAATTTTATATAATGAATCATTGCAAATGGCTTATGATTGGATCAAAGACTCCGTGTAACAAATCATGTAGAAATGAATTCTGTGGGTATCATATGCAGAGTGTGAGAAATGGTTCGGAGGGACCTCTACCATGCTTGCATTGTGGGGTAGGTGTAAGAGGCAAGTCGCAGTTATGCATTAATTGCGGGGGTAAGCGTTATAGAGAGTTAAAACGTTATTATGACAAGCGAAGAATCAAAAATCCTGACGACGTCAATGACGGCAAAATCATAAAAACTACGGCTGATTATATAAAAAGATTTGCTAATGTTATAATTCAGCCAATTAATGAATTAGACAAATAGATATATTATATATAATGAACCAAGAATTTCAAAGACATCCTGTTATTAAAAATTACGAAGCTTCTCGTGATGGTGTTGTTAGACATTGTAAAAATAGGAAATCTATTGGGTGGGATAATGGTATGGGGTATTTGACGTTTACTACTGGAGGGAAGAAGTATTATAATCACCGTTTCGTCTTCGAAGTGTATAACGGATCAATCAAGGATGGTCTTGTTATTGATCATATTGATGGTATTAGGACTAATAATTCTTTGAATAATTTACGAGCTGTTACACAAAGTGAGAATACTGCATCTGGAAATACTGGTACTTATAAATCAATTGGGAAAAGACCTGTAAGATCGTTTAATACTGAAGATAACACGGAGGGAGTATTTCAATCAATAAACGCAGCTGGTAAGTATTTCGATATTTATCCGTATTCTATTCAATGCGTTGCTGAGAATAAAACCAAGACCGCTTTTTCAAAACGTTTTAAAAACAAAATTCGGTTTATTTATGTATAATACGTAAATAGAAATCCTACGGATTTTACGGGAGATAACTCCGTTAGGTATAACGCGTGTGAAATCCATAGGATTTCCACCAATGACAGAGTTACGGATCTTAAACACGGAAATATTAATGTTTCTAACATTGATTGGAAAATCTTCGATTTTTCATTGGTTGTTATAATTAAATAAATCCGAACAAAACACAATCAATTTTGTCTTTTTTCAAGTATTAACAAAACTGTTTTATAAACACGTCGTATTTAAACATTTTTTTTAATGTCTGTTTCAAGTATTATATGTGTTTTCAACGTTGTCAGTGATCGCTAATAAACAAACAAATAATTACAATCACTACACCTATTTTATATCACCTCGTCGTAATGAGTGTATATATACAAATTCGTTCTTATTATAATTGGGCATTTAGCCGAAATTCAAGTGTAAACAAAACCACACCGTCACACGTGGTATGAACGTTATTATTGACATTCAAAACCAAAGTTTCGATTTTGCGGTTTTGTTTACACTTGAATGTAGAATAGCCCGCGTCATCCATTGTCATTGAAATCAATTCATTGTTCACCTATAATCTATTGTTGTACCGTCGTCATTGTCATTGAAATCAATTCATTCATTGTTCACCTATAATCTATTGTTGTGCCGTCGTCATTGTCATTGAAATCAATTCATTCATTGTTCACCTATAATCTATTGTTATGTGTTTGTCGGTTGTAACCGTTGAGCGCTGCTTGATGTATAAAACACCAAGGGGGTTCAAACGGTGAATTGTGCCGTCTTCATTCATTATATATAATCATAATCACCTATAATCGCATTAAGCTTCTGGGTATACTAAGATGATCAACACCTTAGTGTATCCAGAATTCATTTTAAAATACTTTGTATTTGAAATACTTTGTATTTGAAATATTTTGTATTTTTAATTCTAAAGAATTTTCATACTTTGCATTTAAACAAATATATTTTTATATATATATGAATCTTGAAAATCTCAAATTGATTATTATTGAAATCAATAAACTTAAGGATGAAAATGTAAAATTATGTTCAGGTTTGGATTGTGATCAAATTATGACTGATTTCGAGGATATACAATTTGCAGAACAGACAGGAAAATATGTCCTATCTAAGAAATATTTTTTAATTAAGAATATCCAAAAGTTTATACGTGAGAGCTTAGTAAATACTGAAGATGTTAATGTCTTCGTACCATTATGTAGCATCGTTGAACGTGTACGTAAGCAATTAGGATTAGAATATGAACAAAAGAGACTTATTAATTGTAAAGTGAGACAATTAAAAATATTAATGGAAAACTCTGAAGGTGATGAGCCCACGCGTAGAGAGCCTCCTTTGTTTGTATAACCAGTACGGTATGAGGAAGTAAAATTATGTGTGTAAGGGGGAAGTATTAAAATGATTTGCATTTTTTAGTTAGTGATTTCTTTCGAAATGATTTGGATTTGAAAATCCAAAGGATTTTTATTTGACAATTAGTAATACTCTTTTAATAATGGTAGGAGAATCATTAACAACGAGATTAGCTAGAGAAAGACTTGAAGCTCTTAAGAAAATATTACCCCTTCGTGATAGAATCCGTGAAAAACTTCAACAACGGCAATTATTTCAGACTGACTTCACAGAGGATACAGAACAACTCTTCAAACCTATTGTTAGTGCAACTACAGATGTGAAAACAGCAATTTCTAAACAAGAAAGCGCGCAAAAAGAGTCCTTTCTCCCTGTGTTAGAGAAAATATCAAAACGAACTAAACAAACAAAAAAATCATTAAAAACACTTCCTGGTGATATAATAACTACTGCAAGACGACAAGAAGAACAACAACGAGAACTTCAGGAAGAAATTGAACGATTAGGTGATGTTGATATTTCCTCACTAGAAATGCAAGCATTTCCACCTGAACCAGAAGAATTTCAGGAAGAACAACAACAAGAAGCTGTTCCAAGGGGGGGCTATAATCCTGAAAATATATTTACAGTTGATGCGTTAAAAAAAATCAGAAGTATCCCAACACTCGATGGTTTAGCTAAATTTACCAACGACAACATTAAAAAAGATAAGAGAAATGAGTATTTAATAGACGACACGTCTAAAGATTTTATAAACAGTAAACTCCTTTGGGCAAATAAGGTGTTTTTAGCAAACCGCGGGGAAAATAAAATCAACAAAAAAATAAGATCTGATTATGACCAATTTATAGCTATGGTAAAGGGGATCACAGTACCACCACCAGTATACACAGCAGACCCAATCCCTGATGAAATACAAATAATGGCAGAGGCTGATTCTAAGAAG
Source organism: Unio delphinus (assembly GCA_029339505.1). NCBI lineage: Eukaryota > Metazoa > Mollusca > Bivalvia > Unionida > Unionidae > Unio > Unio delphinus. Next base: position 13,605,599 of record JAQISU010000323.1, read on the forward strand.
GGTGCAACTGGTATCACTAAAAAATCCAAAGAATTTTCAAAAACAGGCAGTGGCTTAGTTGGAAACTCTAACGTAACATGTCCCGGCAATATTCTCGGTGATATAGCACGATTAGAAATACTTGTAGGAGGAAAACGAGCCGGGAATAACTCACCAGAAATAATCAATGAAGCAGCTGATATCTGTAGGAGGTTATTTCAAGGTGGTATCATGGATATTGCAACATATAGAGATTTCATTGAGGAGTTAGCCGAAAATTCTTCGAATTTCTACGGTTACCACAGTGACTAATGTCACCACGATTAGATAATTGGAAATGCTTTAGCATTTGGAAACATTAGTGTTTCTATATAGAGAATGATCATACACTACAACCATGATAAACCAACTAACGTCTACGTGGTAAACTCACGATTACCAAAATACCGAGTATACTATGGAGATGGTCTCGGTAATACTATAATGGGATTATTTTCAAGAATGGCTCCAAAAGTGGCTCCGTTTGCAAAACAGGCAGCAATGAAAGCAATTGATGTTATCCGAGATAAGGGTATTAACACTGTTGGTGATCTTGCTAGTAAGGCATTTTCAGCCGCTCGGGATAAACTAACAGCGCTAGTTCGACGTAGAAATTCTTCGAATTTCCAATCAAAACCTGGAAATGCTAGCATTAGAAACACTAGTGTTTCTGGAATGACTTCACTGCCATCTACTGCAGTAATGCCTACACAGGTTAGTAAAATAATAAATAACGCCGTGGATAAAAAACTACAGTCGTTAATGACTAACGCCCAGGATAATATAACAGCAAATATGATAGCCGGAAGTGGGCTTCCGGGAAGTGGGCTTTCGGGAAGTGGTTTTAAGAAGATTCGCCGGAAACGTTAGAAATATTTATTTGAACAGGATTTCCAATTATGATAGTTATTGTAGAAACACTAGTGTTTCTAATATTTGTGTCAGAATCACTTGTGATTCTATTTATTTGAATAGGATGCTCAGTTGTTATGGTTATTGTAGAAATGCTAGCATTAGAAATATTTATGTCAGAATCACTTGTATCAGAAACATTAATGTCAGAATCACTTGTGATTCTACTAACGCTATCTTCATTATCAGATATTTTCATCATCATTATTAAAATACACCCAACTAAATATTTATTTTTATATTATAAAATATTTATAATTTGCTAATTTTGTTAGATTTTTTACTTTTTTTACTCATTTTTCTAGTGTTTTTACTCATTTTTCTAGTGTTTTTATGCAATTCATCGACAAAATTTCATGAAAATCGAGGATGAAAACCCAAGGAATTCATTTAGAGAAAATCGATTTTGATCAGATTTTTTATCATGTGAGGCTAAAATATGTTGTTGTCATCGAATTTTCGATGTTTTTTTTATTGATTTTGTATTGTTTTTTGGCTAATCCGTCGACATAATTTCATGAAAATCGATTTTCTCTAAATGAATTCCTTGGGTTTTCAATTCAAAATTACTTTAGAATTCCTTCAGAATTTTTGATTTAGACCATCGGATATATAATAAAAAATGTTCAAACAGAACCCTGATGTTGCATTTGACATGGAAGCCCCAGTGCTTAAAGATACTTCTGTACGTGATTATCAATTTTTTGCTTATCACGCAGTACAACCTGATCTTCGTGGAAGAATTGAACTTCAGGTTCATGATACCAGTAAATACTTTTTACCCGCTGAAGCTTTTATTGAAGTCGAAGGTGAACTTTTACAACGTGATAATACACCATATGCAGATAATATCCAAGTTGGTTTTGTCAATAATGGTATCATGGCTTTATTTGAAAGCGCAAGATATCTCATTGATGGAAAAGAAATCGAATCTATTGAACGTGAAGTTGATGTAGCAACAACAATACTAGGGCTAGCAAGATACTCTGACGATTATACAAGATCGGCCGGTCCATCTATGATATTCTCTAAGGATATTACTAATAACGCTAATAGTAATCCTTATCTAGTAAGGCAACCAAGGGATCGTGCTGCTAATCCTGTTAATTTTATTGCTGGTGCTGCTGGTGGTATCGAGGATATGATTATAAATACTAATCCTGAATATAACCTAGGATTTGCAACACGATTAGCAACATTACAAGGAGATCATCGACGGTTTTCATGTGCTATTCCGCTCCATCACATATTTGGATTTTGTAGAAATGTTAGAAAAGTTATTTATGGAGTAAAACATACAGTAGCACTAGTAAGAAAAGGTGATGATAATAGTGCAATTTGGCGTCCTGCTACTGGTGGTGTTCCTCCTGCTCCTCTTGCCGATGGTAGAGTAAATTTAACAAAACTATCACTATGGATGCCAGTGTTGACTCCACCATTGTCAGTAGAACCGCGGCTGCTATCATTTATGGATCAAGGGGGAAAGAGATTATTAAGCTGGTTGACAACGTCCACAGATACCATGGATTCTAATATTGATGGTACATTTACATGGCATTTGGCAGCACGACAGGGTGTTTCAGCTCCACGGCATATTTTTATTGCGCTACAGAATAGAGCGCGATTGGATAATCAAGAACGTTCCCATATGATATTTGATCAACTTGGGTGTAGTGAAGTCTCGCTGAAAATAAACGGACAACAAGAACCAGCAGAGGATATACAACTTAATTACGGTCAAAACCATATTGCACGAGTTTATCATCGATTGCTATCATTTATGGGACGTGATCAAAATGTAGATACTGGTCTACAAATATCACAATTGGATTTTAAAGGTCTGTATCCGATTTATTACTTTTCGTTGGAACATCTTGACTTGATGAAACAGTCCGTAGTTGATATACACTTCCGAGCTCATGTAAACCGTCCTGCTGGTATCACTAATTATAGAGCGGTTGCTGTCATTCTCAGTGATAAATCAATGATACTCGAGGGTGTTGGTGGACGAATGAGATTGGTAGATGCACCAGTTGAAAATCTATAATTGAATTTAGAATCAATCTATTTTGTATAATGTCGTATAGTAATATCAATGTTACGTTGACACCTGGTCAGCTAAAAAAATTACAATCCAAATCAGCTAAGCAATGTGGAACCACAATAACGCTGAAACCTAATCAAATGAATGGCGGAGGGAATAAACTATCGCTGACGAAAACTCAAACTAATCATTTTAATAAAGCGCTGAAAGAAAAAAAAGGAGTTCAAGTTACTCTTTCTACAAGCGCGATTAAAAACATGGAAAAGACTGGTGGTATATTCCCGTTGTTAGGGTTGATTCCAGGGTTGATTGCCGCAGCAGCCCCAGCGGTAGCGAAGGCAGCAGCGTTAGGAGCCATTGGTACCGCGGCAGGAATGGCGTTGAAAAAGGCAACTGGAAAAGGGTATAAAAAAAAAGGAAAGGGTCTAAGACTACCAGGAACCCCGAGTTCATGGTACAGCGGAAAGGGTCTTCGAATTCCAGGAACGATATAGTTCCGAAATCTTCGATTTCCAAACCGATGGTTCCCATGTCCAATTTTGATTTAATTGATACCGCTAAAAAATTAAAAATAAAAAATTTCAGAGGGGTTTTTATGAGAGATCAGTTACCGGCACAACCAAATGATGTTGAAACCGGTATTATTAATTTAGATAACAGCTCCGGACCTGGAACTCACTGGGTTTGTTACGCAATTGATCCACGTGGGATTATTTATTTTGACTCATATGGATTAGCGCCGCCGAAAGAATTTATGCGTTATATTAAAACCCTTCCAATGAGGACTTGGTATTCTACGTTACCAACACAAACAATGCTTGATCCACCAATATGTGGTAATGAAGTATTAAACGTACTTGATGCTATATCCAAAAGATTTTCGAAACCACCTCATATAGTAGTAAATGAGTATACTAGCGGTAGAAAATCCATCGGATTTAAACGATGAAAATATTTCTATAATAATGATTGATATTTGGGGACGACCTTTATCATCGCTGAAAAAACCTGATAGTGGAGTTGAAACCATTGATAACAAGGATATTAAAAAACTAATCGAAGATGAAATATCCGAAATATTAAACCTAGCAAATGTTGATCCTGGTGAAATAGTTGTATTTCAAGATCGTCAGGGTAAATTGAAAAGTAGTAATATCTCTCTTAATGATATTTTGGTTAAACAACGAGACGCAGCAGAGGATACTATCGCGTTATTTTCTGATGAGGGTAAACTCAAACCAGGTGTACTTGTTTCAACAATTACGGATAAATTAACAACATACGATAACACGGTGAATTCATTAAAATCGCTTAATGATAAGTATGATGATCATATAATTGTATTTGACCAGTTTACTGCATTACAAAGAAATATAGTTGACAAAATTGACAAACCCATACTAGAATTTTTTGGAAATCCACCAGTAACCACACCAAAACTCACCACAATAAAAGATTCTATATTGGAACTAGCAACTCTTCAATCCGAATATGAAAAACATACGAAACTATTTATGACGTTTCGTAAAAATCTCATGGACAAGTTTATTGGGAGCCCATTTGATAAAATTGAAATAACACTTCCCGATATTAAAAAATCCATCGATGAACTTAAAACATTCAACAACGCAATAAGGGATGATGCAATGAGAATGATAAGCGTTGTTGAAAAAGTAAAAATTCCTCATGATAAATCTATCGTCAACGTAGTATACACGATTCAATACAGATCATTTATGTGGACTCCCACAAACAATATTTTAACCGTAACCGCAGCAGTCAAGGGTATTTATCGATTAACAATAGTATCACCGACTCAGTTTGAAATATCATCAAGTAGTTCATCTGGAGTCAATAATACGATATCAACGATCATCGACAAGGATACAACTGAACAATTCACGATAACAAATACAGATGGAAATCTAGCCAAGGTTTCAGTAACGTGGTACGTAGAATTCGTAGTTGATTTAAGTAAACAATTAAATTGATTTAAAAATTCTTTCACGATTCAAAATTACAAAGTAATTTGTAATTGAAAATGCTAACACTTTTAAAATAAAATGACTCCATCATCGAATCAGTATCGCTATGATCAAGTCAAAGAGTTTCAAACTAAACTCAGTTCTCTCTGTGAGGAGTATCAAATAAAAATAAAAAAATACCAACGAAGAATAACCACAGTTGATATCACCGTGTACTCGGTGTCAGGAGTAATCACTGCTGCTGGAATAATACTATCTTCGGTTACAATGATTGCTCCGGTTGTAGTTCCAATTGTTATTTCTTCCATAGCTATAATTGCTGGTATATTAACTGGGATCACAAAAAAACTATCATCGTGTAGCCAGAGTAAACTACATGATTATTTAATTAAATATCATATTGCATCTGCCGGTTACTCGCAATTATCCTCGTTGATATCATCGTCGTTGGATGACACAACAATATCAGATAGCGAATTTTCAACTATGGCTCAATTGTATAAATCAACAATGCTGAAATTAGAGCAGAATAATAATAATAATGTCGTCGCAAGAACTACTTCAACAAATAGTAACAAATACAACACCAGTGAAAACAAGCACGATATCAATAACCTCAACACGTCCCGAATTTAGTGTTAATTTTCCAATTCCTGTTCCCGTGAGCGAGATCGCACTAGCAAAACTACGAGTGTATCATAGCTGGCCTAATATTAGATCGGTAGCATTTGGTGGTCAACAACCGAATAATTCCTTGGTATTTGCAAACAAGAATCGTGAAGACGGAACACCAGATTGGCAGGTTGTTTCTATACCAACTGGGTCATATCAAATCGAACAGATCAATGCTGAATTTCAACGCAGAATAAAATCTCTCACCGGAAAAGAATCAAAAATCGCTATAACAGTTCACGAACCAACATTATCATCCGCTATCGAGATAAATACAGAAGGATACGTTGTAGATATTTATCAGAGTTCTATAAGATCAGTGTTAGGATGGCCTGAATTACCACCGGATAACTCGCGAGAAAATTCGAAGGATTTTCCACCCGAACCTAAGAAATCCGATTATATCACCAACAAAATAAAACCCGTCAATGAAGTCAAGACTTATCAGGATTATGCTCCTAATAAATTCTTTAATAAAGAAATTTTTGAATCAATTTATGTTCCTCTCATTAACGGAAATTTCACAGTAATGAATAATGATTTTTCACTACTGCTAATATCAATTAAATCCGGCTCTCTCACCAAGGATGAATTTATCAACGTCGTAGAAACGGGTAATAAAATCATCGACGATATGAAAATATTTCACTCGAAAATTATTCAAGAAGTATTAAATGAAGAAATCTTACATGATAAGTTTGCGGATCTATACAATATTAATAAAACGGAGATTAAAGATTTTAAAATCCCTGGATATAATCCGGATAAACTAAAGAAACAACTTGACGATGCTATTAATATTGGGTTCAAAAGAATCCACGATAATTGGAAAAAATCGAAGAATCCTACAGAAAATATTCTGAAATTTAATAATGATCCAGAAGGCGGCGGTAGACATATTGCTCCGAACAATGTGAATATTTCAACGGTGATTGCGCTCAATTTAGTATGTGATGTTATCGAAGGAAATTATCAAATAAATCTCGAACAATCAAATCAAGCTCAGCAAGGATATATTTTATATTCATTTGCACCAACGGCTCCTCCAGGATTTCTAATTATTGAAGACCCAACTAATCTAGTCTATATGCGATGTCATAATAATTTGTTAACGAGAATTAATTTCAAACTCACTGACCAATCTAATAATCTGATTGATTTACGAGGTGAGGTTTTACAAATTAGTTTGTTTGTGAAATCTTAAGGACTTGATCAAATATTTAGTTAGTAAAAATCGAAGATTTTCATAGCAGCCGAGGAGGTGAACGTCAACTAAATGGCGTCTTTTTTTTTACCCGAAAACTCCACGAATTTTCCAAGCATCGTAGCAGCAAAGGGGATGGTGACAACAAAAATGGCGTCGTTTTTTTTTTAATTTTATTTTGATGAATGGAGGCTTATATTAAGCATTTTCGAGAAAGCCTCAGTTTGCTAAATCGACGCCTGTAAAAGTTGGTCTGTTCACATTCTCTGCATTTTGTTAGATATTTTCGGTTTCCGTAGAAGCCTTATTTTTGCTTGAAAACTTGGTCTGTTCACCTCCTCTGCTGCTGATTCAATGATACTATTGATAATATGTATGTGATTGTGATCACTGGGATATTATCAGTGACACTGGTATTAAAATGAAAATGTTCATAGTTAGTAGAGACGGAAAAGAGATAATAAAACAAAGTTAAATCATTTTTCAGAATTTTGAAGAATGAAAACAAATGCATTTAAAATTTAATGCCATTTTTTGTGAATATCAATTAGAATGTTGTCATCATAAGCCAATTATTAGAGAATCGATATGTAGAATTTCTCCATTTAAACAAATAATCATAAATATCTCTTGATAACCAACTCGGTGTCAGTTTCTTCTCTATCTCTGACACCACTTTTTCTTTCTTTTGTCATTGATTTTATTTCATAGATACGAGAACTGACCAAATATATCTTATGATAATTAAATTCTAAAATAGCAATTGTCATGTATTAAATTGTGATTTCAGATCAATGTATATATTTATCAGAACACTAATGAATATGCACTATTGGTTGTAAGAGTAACATACAATTTCAACTTGGTATGACTCCTGATTATATTATTTCATGCAAAAATGTTGGGGGGGGATAACAAGGCACAGAAAGTCTTCAGAAGTACCTGAAACACAGAAAAATGAATTTATTCTTGAAGCTGAATGTTCACAGTACATTTATATATAAATTATAATCATATGTAACAAATATGCAACTTTCAGCATGAAATAACACGAGGTCAAGAATGTTCAAAAAGTGACCAAAGACCAATATTATAAATGGTGGACGGTACATGTGTTTGAATGCTTCCTGTGAATTTATTTGAATCTGCACACTCAAATTAATCAGAAAACATTCCTTTTTAAAAGCAAGATATAATTTCCACTTGTGTATGACTCAAAAATATAGTATTTACTGCAGAAATGTTGGGGGGGGGGGGTGATAACAAGGCATAAGGAGGGCTTTTGAATTACCTGGAACATAGAAAAAGTCAATTTATTCTTAAAGCTGAATGTTCACAAAACATTTATATATAATATATGTAAGAAATATGTAAATTTCAGCTTGAAAAAACATGAGGTCAGGAATTTTCAAAAATTGACAAAGACCAATATTAAATATGTGTTTGAATGCTCCCTGTGAATTTATTTGAAAAGATATCATAAAGATGGGTTCATTTTTTAAATCTGCACTCTCAAATTATGCAGAAAACATTCTATTGTTATATATTATATAATTATGAAAAAATCATCCCCTGTTGATACTAACTCTATTCTCTTATTGCTAAGCGCCAAGCGAGGCAGCTGCTAGTACCATTTTTGCAAGTCTCTCAGAGACAGAGACACAGCGGAGGGTGCTGGTAATTTTTCACATAAACAATACTTTTCACTTTTATGATATACAGTATATATATATATATATATATATATATATATATATATATATATATATATATATATATATATATATATAGGGGGATATGTGTGTGTGTATGTGTGTGTGTGTGTGTGTGTGTGTGTGTGTGTGTGTGTGTGTGTGTGTATGTGCGTGGTTCCCTAATGTTAATATTATTAATATATATATATAGCTGAAGCTACAAAGAAGAGTTGAAATCAAACAGGAACTTTCATTCATGGTTACTTGTAACTGTACCAACTGTACTGTAACTGTACTGTAACTGTACCAACACAGGAAACGTTTTATGCTCAGATTAAGCGATCAAAATAAAGAAAGATCGCGGAGCTCCCATTCTTTATTTCTCCCAAATAATAACTTCATAAAAGATATAATTTAAGACGGTATGAGAATATTAGTGAAAAGAACAAGACCATGAAATGATACGAGCTTACGTGATGCAAAAACAAGCACAATAACGAAGTCCAGCATGCAATTAAATATCACAGGCTGTGTTAACCATTAGAAGGTTACATTCCTTTTGCACCATGAATTCTACAATATGTCGGTTATTTAACAAGTCATTTTAAGCCACATGTTCCACCAATGAAAATCTGTAAATGAATCAGTTACATTTTAATGAAATTATTCCAATTTGTATTTGAAAATACAGTTTCTGGAACCAGATCTCGTTGCATTGTCATCACGCTCAAAAGTCACGAACCTGAACTCAATGAACAATATTTGTTTTCATTTTGGACTTGTGTGTTGTTTTCTATTTGTAATGTAAGAAAAATCTTTCTCAGGTCACAAAATGTACTGGATAAATCCGAAAAATGTAGTAATGCTTTTCTTAGAGAGCATAATAGTTGCAATAACCGCTGACTGACTCCATTAGTGTAATGATATGAAAACTGTCAATTAATGCGATAAGCATGAGTTTAGTTAATACAACCAGTCATGAACAGTGTTCCTTTTCCACCACCAACACCAATTATCCACCCATCGGTGCCATATTACAGCTTTACATTCAAGAGGTCGTCCCTGTGATCCTGGTCAGAAATGCACCTTTTCTCTGTCTCCTGTTCTACTTTCATTTCCATATCAAGTTGTCTCAAATTTGTTTTACACAACTGGTACGTTACAGCGGCACACATTGTGTGACTGACAACACTACTTGTTGTCCTTAGCCGGTCCCTGTAAATTTGATAAAAAAATAAATTTTATTTAAAATGGTAATTGTATTAGAATAAACAAAACGCATGAAAACAGGTCAAGCGTTTCATAAAAAACATGAAAAGAGTTCATACTTATTGCTAATCTAGCCTGCTTGAAAATATCAGTATACGTTAAACGTTAACATGTTTTCATGGACGTTATTCGTTCCAGTGAACTTAATGGATGGCATCATTTGGGTCATCCGTCCACAAATCTGCCCATAAATAACACATGGAAGAAATTACAGGACAAATTGCAGAATATTTTATAATCGCTGTTTTAAAACAATGCAGCACAGTTTTCATAATTGTATAGACGATGACAGATGTACATAAATACATGAATGATGTGCGTGAGTTGCCTGAAAGAATGTTTGATTTGTATGGTAATAATTCAGATAATTTAGGACAAGATATTCAAAAATCATATAAAATGTTCATCTCCCTCAGTTCCCCCCTCCCCCACTGACTACTATGCTTTAAACATATTTGTATGCACAGTCTGAAACTAATTAAAAACAAATTAGTGTTTACAGAATTTGTTTTGTTTAGTTTTTTTTATGGTTTAACATCATTTTTCAGCACAATATAGGCTATACATGGCGGCCAGTATTAATGGTGGAGGAAGAACCCGGAAAACCCCCGGAAAGAACCACCGACCCAAGAGAAGCTACTGGCAAGCTTTCTCACATAACTAAATTATCCGAATCTTAGACTCGAACCCACGCAGACAGGTGAGATGGCAGTGATCCGTAACGGACAGCGCTTTAGACCACTCGGCCACTCGGGGCCTCCCTTGTAGAATTTGAATCGGTAGATGAAACAGATGTCATCGCGAAGATAACATTCAAAATGCATAAAATATTTCTAGTCTTTTTGGTGAGACACGGAAATACAGATTAGATATTCGTATGAATCATCAGTGTAACCGGAAATAATCAAATGGGTGCGCAATTGCTAGGACGCTTTCATTTACATTTAGAGGGCCAATGACGAGGACGCTTACATTTACATTTGGAGGGGCAACGACTAGGATGCTTTTATTTACATTTAGAGGGCCAAGGACTAGGACGCTTTCATTTACATTTAGAGGGCCAATGACTAGGACGCTTTCATTTAGAGGGGCAAAGACTATGACGCTTTCATTTACATTTAGAGGGGCACTGACGAGGACGCTTTCATTTACATTTAGAGGGGCAATGACGAGGACGCTTTCATTTACATTTAGAGGGACAATGACGAGGACGCTTTCATTTACATTTAGATGGGCAATGACGAGGACGCTTTCATTTACATTTAGAGGGGCAATGACGAGGACGCTTTCATTTACATTTAGAGGGGCAATGACGAGGACGCTTTCATTTACATTTAGAGGGACAATGACGAGGACGCTTTCATTTACATTTAGATGGGCAATGACGAGGACGCTTTCATTTACATTTAGAGGGGCAATGACGAGGACGCTTTCATTTACATTTAGAGGGGCAATGACGAGAACACTTTCATTTACATTTAGAGGGGCAATGACTGGGACGCTTTCATTTACTTTTAGAGGGTGACATAATAGTACTTACAATATCCATTCCATGGCTATGAGAAGGGAGACCATGTCTACTGGCAAGCCGAGAGAGTTTAGGATCATGACAATGGACACAATGCTGGCACTAGGAACAGATGGTATAGCCATTGATGCAACAGTCGCCAGTATTCTAGTACAGATATGAAAATGCAATCACAATATTAACATGTTTAATATCTTTAACATAGTCATTGTGCCAGGAAAAAATAAGATGAATATATTAAAATAGATTCGTTCGTAAACTAAACAAATGGACAGAGCTAAAAAAAAATAGAACCCATTGGAATACGTGTTCACCTAAGAACGCATGCAAGGCAGACAAAATTTTGGGCGTTGGGTTTAGTGTGCCATGACATGGAGGTTATTTACTGCCGGGGCAAATATTATCTAGAGCCATGTTTACAGCGACACCACGCATGTCGACCCCTGGCAATCAGATAGTAGGGTTCGAATCGAATCCAGTGAAGACCTAGACTTGCGCATTCGCCACTGGGCCACTGGGCCACTGGACCAATATATATAATTGTAAATTTAAACTGCATGTAAAGTTGTTCGGTTTTATTCGATGTATATGATTCATTATATCTAGTCGGAATAAATCTTGATAATTTGGACAAATTGCATAGACACAAAATATTAATTTTGTTTTCCTGTCTCAGGAAGTTTACATTTGTTCAGACTCTTAAGCTCAAAAACAGGAGGTTTAGATGTTAAAATTACACAAATGTTTCACATTTTTAACTTCGAGAATATGAGGCTTGAATTTATGTCCATAATTATAACTAACTTATTCCTTCTGTAATAAACAGAAACAAAACTAACTTTAAGAAATTTTGCTTCTCCTTAAAAGCTTTTTTTAAAGGAAACATTGATGCCTCTTACTTCAAAATACTGAAAACCTATACCACTAATGAGTGCAATCGAAATGAAGACGATCCAGCCCTGATGGCATATACTACTCAATTATTACTGCATGGAATTGCTAAGACTACTGCAACAGGATGTACGTTGTGTGAATGTATGAAACTGAAAATCAGTTCGGTTGAGTATATAATTATTTATTAACTGATCTATTTATTTTTTTATTATTTATTAATTTCTCTATGTTTGTTTATTTGTTTCTTGTTATTTTTTTTGTTTGTTTATTTCTTTCTCTCTTTCTTTATTTACATGAATGCGTGTGCATGTATTTATGTGTGTTGTGGGAAAATGAATAATACCATTGTCTTCAGAACAAACATTGCAAATAACATAATATTGTATTATCGAACAAATATCATTCATATTGTTTTAAATCAACACAAAATGGCGGTTAAGAATTTGTCAGAATGTAACATACCGATGATGTCATATATTGTGACTGTCAGAGAACAATAGATGGTACGGTATGTATGTATGTATGTATGTATGTATGTATGTATGTATGTGTGTGTGTGTGTGTGTGTGTGTGTGTGTGTCAAACTACCAGTAGGTGTGTGTCAAGGTCTACTATGCCATAGTCACATGACGTTATGTCGTGATCACGACTAATCTGAATATTAGTAATATGATGGAGTACTCACCCAATAAGGACGAAATTAAAGGCCGACATTTCTGCTCCAGATAGATTGTAGCAGAAAATGGATGCTGCTGCCATGTAGAGAGCTGAACCATTGGCACTCAGTGTTACGCTAAATGGAATCACAAATCTAACCACTCGCTTATCTATCTTGTTTGTGTCTTCACAGGAAGTTATCATTTCTGGGATTGCTACAGCCCTATACAAAGATCGAACGGAACAGTTCATCACAGGTTTCAGTGAATTAAGTGAATTACAAAGCAATAAATTATGCAATAATAAATTTTTTCAAATGTACTCATGTTCATTAATTCAAATTTATACCACCTGAAATTTCAAAATGAAAAAAAACAACACAGATAAAATCATTAGCTTTTTTTCTGACTCAATTCCCATTATTTCGGTTGCAAATGAAATGTATTCAGTGTCTCCATGACTTAAAAGCTATCGAGTTATTTCCCTTACTATTCCTGCACCTATCCGGATAACATCTGATCCCGCAGAGAATTGAATAAACAGTTCAAAGATAGAAATGATGACATCTTTAAGATACCTGGCAATTATACAATTAGATGATGGTTAGTTGTAGTAGTACTAGTAGTATCTTTATCATTTAGTTGTTGTTGATGTCCATGTTCTAACTGTGTTTGCTTGTTTCTAAATCCAGCAATGATTGTCTTGAAGAAATCGGCCATTCAGTTAATTCTTACCTCACTGATAGTGAAACTTTGTCCTCATCCATCTCCATAAAAAATTACTTTCCAACTTATGTTTGCATTTCTTCTTCTCATTATTATTATTATTATTATTAGTAGTAGTAGTAGTAGTAGTAGTAGTAGTAGTAGTAGTAGTAGTAGTATGAGAACTTTAATCCTCGTCAACTACCACTACTGCTAAATATTATGGAACATGCAAGATACATCAGTTTCATTGCTTGTGACAGTGAAAGGCCAGTGTCACGTATATCGATTGGAGGAAGGCCTTTTTATTTCTCCTTGCGAAGGTGAACGTATTACTCTCACCACCACCACAACTACTGCAACTAATAATATCAGTGTTGGCAGTACTACTACGACCGCTAAGTACTACGGAACATTTCCGATGGAAAACTAACGTGTTTGTAACAACAAAGTCAACCATATAGGGTCTCGCTATGGATACGATGAATACGTAGGAAGATCTTCTTGTGCAATCACTCCTACTATTATGTCTAAGACCAGAACTACTAATACAACTACAGTTACTGTTAGTCTTATGAGTAGTAATAACGGCACTATTTGTACTGCTGCCACTACTTCTACTACTTGTACTATTACCATCATTACTACTACTACCACCACCACTGCTACTGCTACAACTACTAGTAACATCACCATCACCAACAATAATACTATTAATATTACCATTACTAATGATATCACTACTACTACTAATAATAATAATAATAATAATAATAATAATAATAATAATAATAATCATAATAATAATAATAATAATACAACTACAACTACTACAACTACTAGTAACATCACCATCACCAACAATAATACTATTAATATTACCATTACTAATGATATCAATACTACTGCTAATAATAATAATAATAATAATAATAATAATAATAATAATAATAATAATAATAATACAACTACTAGTAACATCACCATCACCAACAATAATACTATTAATATTACCATTACTAATGATATCAATACTACTGCTAATAATAATAATAATAATAATAATAATACAACTACAACTACTACAACGACTAATATCTCTACTGCTACAACTACCACTACTAAGCGACATCCTAGATATACAACTCACGTGCTTGTGGACGCGAAGCCAATCACCCAGGGTCGCGCTATGGAGAGCAGGAAGGCATATGGATTTCTCTTTGTGAAGGCAAACAGTATGGCGGGCAAGACAATTAGCTGATGGACTACTATGGCAACCGCAACTGTAGCAACCAGCATACCCATTGATCCGAAAACGCTAACGATGTCTGTAGTGCCTGCTATTGCCACGGCAATCAGACTTATCACGCCAATTGGTGTGGTCCTAATTCGAAATATAATCACATCATTCTGTATTGAACATGTAGTTATTTGCCTGATAAATGCATCACAATAAGAAAGCCTTAAAAATACAATTATTTGGCTTAAAGCAAAATTTAGGATAATGATGGTAACAAAATTTACTTGGGATATTTTCTATTAGTGTTTAAAAATTTACATAATCACAGAAAATTCAACGAGCAAATCTTAACATCATATCCTTGTGTATTTATCATTCAATATAAATTATAAATCTCCCGGCTTAATTATTCTGATGTAGCGTTTGCAACTGAACAATGCCTTTAAAAATATTTCAGTCTCTTTGGCAAGGATTAATTGTTTACAATATGTATGTATTCACCATGTATATATATATGAATGCTTATGCAATTAAAATGTGGCTGAAATATACTAAGTCAAAGATAACATACCACATAAACCACCGGACTATCACGATAACTATATCGGATGCCGAGACAAAAAATTGTAGAAGTGGTCTCCCTTTCTCTTTCAACGTTGACGCAGCGATGCCAACAAGAGTGCACGCTACAATCAAACCTGCAAAGCACAAGTTATTCTGTACAAAATGCCAGCGCTTATTAGAATGCATTCCGATCTTCGCATCATATATTACACGAACCTAGGGACTCAATACAGGAAGTGTATCATATATTGATGCCCGTATTTACAAGAGTTTGGAATGTTTAAAGGATTTTGATAAGGCCGCTAATATAATGCTTGTTATTTACATTCCCACTTCTTCTTTAATTCCTTTTGATATTACCAGTATCATCTTTACTGATGTGCTTGTTTTTGTCCATCTCTGTTTAGTTCTGAAAGTGTTCATTATTTAAACGCGTGGTCTACAACCTCGTTTTCGATAGGAGAAAGTATGCGTCATACCATTCATACTTTCAGAAAATTCTCATATACCTTTATCGACGAATTTCTCAAAATATTATATGGAATACATTTCATCATGTTTCTAGGAGTAATTATTTAAATTCTGAAACAAAATTAACATGGTAGAATGATTTAATTCACGTTCATCAAAGTCCTCAACATCAAAAAACCAAACGAAGCAAATACTAGAATGAAAAATGAGGCTTTTGATTGGCTGAAGGGTCGAGTAAATTATTTATTTCCAAAGAAATTATTAAATGTGCTGGTTAAGTTTAAAGAGATAAAGAACGCCAACATTATTCGATCTGGATACGTTAACATATAATCCAGTCTCTTTATCAACTGTTATAATGAGAACAAAACGTACGGTGTGGAAAACTGTACCTTATCATGAAAACATTAACAATTTAAACTGCATTCTACGTTTGATGGAAAGTAAATGATAAGTAAAGATTTTAATCGTTAACTCTAGCAACATATCTTTCAAAAGAGCGTTCGCTTTTCTGAGGAAAAACAACAACTAGATGTACTCATAGCGCCTGTAGTAAATGTTGTGTTTGAAAAAAACAAACAAGTACAGGATCAACGCACTTCACAAATCTTCAAACCGCAAACTGAACAAAAAGACATTCTATGCTTTATTTGACTTCAAATTATGGCCGCAAAAGCAGTTATATTGGTATGTTGCTAATTTCAGATCCATTTTATAGGAAAATATCCACAATGGTTTTTCTTTTTGTAAAATAAATATTCAGTTCAAGCAAAGGCCTCTTTCATGTTAAAATTATCCTTATCCTCAGACTGGCCATTGGACAAAACAAGAAAGTCAAAATGTCTGATTGGATTTGTAACAAAGCATAAAAAAGGTAGATAAAGAAAGTTCGTTCACACGGCAGGTGATGGTTTTTCTTTTTTTAATGGTTTAACGCCATTTTTCAGCACAATATAGGCTATACATGGCGGCCAGTATTAATGGTGGAGGAAGAAACCGAACAAAGCCCGGAAAGAACCACCGACCCACGAGAAGCTACTGGCAAGCTTTCTCACATAACTACATTTGCCGAATCTTAGACTCGAACACAGGTGATGGGTATAGGCCACAATGCATTATTAATCACATACTACCGTTCAAACATCTTTCGCCGCAGTTACACAACACTCAGCTCCAACAACGTAATTGACACTTGAATCATCCTTAGATTATACATATTATGAATTCGTACCTATTATATTAGCGCTGTCTGTCTTTCCAACAGTTTTCGTCAACTTGACCATTGTATCAACTAACACAGTGCCATTTGAAGTATTCCTTTCGACGGCCTCAGTCAGGGTGCTGTACCGGGTTTGGGTCTTTCGGAATGTAGCTTCCAATAAGTTGTCGGGGAAAAAGTTCCTAGAGTGCAATATATATATATATATATATATATATATATATATATATATATATATATATAGAGAGAGAGAGAGAGAGAGAGAGAGAGAGAGAGAGAGAGAGAGAGAGAGAGAGAGATCAGATATATGTATATATGTTCATTACCCGTTCCAGTCTAAATTAACTCGTGTCCTATCAGTAAGTGTATCAACTATTTAAAAGCACGAGGAGGTAAAGGAAACATTTTTACCAACTATAAACTAAATAAGCATTTGTTCTTCTCATTATATGCTTTATTAATGGCAACTTGTTCAAATGATACGAAGATATAAAAAACGAAAGTACCTTATTAGATCCGCTATTATATCCTGCGTTTCTAGAGCTGACCCACTATTTACAGTATCTTCCCTTTGTTGAAAGCTACCACCTTTACCTGGTAAAAGTCAGAAACAATCAAAAAAGGCAAAACGTTGGAGTTGAAATACAACATTCTTTATTTTGGTTTCCATTGCAAATTAAAGATTTATCTAGAAATTATGCTGTTTTTTCTGATATATCATAAAAACTTACAAAAGTAAAACAATATATAAAAACCAGTTTTTATGGATTTAATATAATTTCATTTTTCAATTCAAGCACATGAACATGAAGCGAATGTTCTCGTTCCATTAGTTTATAGTGAAATTTAGTCTAATTAAGAAATAATGGTGATACGATATTACTGTCTCACCATCCTAACTCACTAACATGTGGAATCAACGTTCCCTCTGAGCGAATGGTAGATGTGCGCGCAGTGTTCGCTGCATTGTGCAAGCATTACGGAGACGAGCAGAATTTAACGTTGGATTGACAATTCAGCTGCACGGGGATTCCTGAGCAGCTGCGCGGGCAGCTTAGAGGGAACGTTGTGAGGAAGACGTTGGACTTCTGGGCATTGTATCTGAATTTGATGTAATTGTTTGAAGAAATCAACATTGCTCAGACATGAGAAACCAGTCTAAATAAATATCTACCACTTAAGTCATTTTAAAGATGACAGAGTACTCAAAGGGAACTTCAAAACAGACACCGCCATCTTGAAATACGCATCTAACTGTATGTTGTTTGTACTACTCATTATTTTGTAAGTAGTGTTTTACGAAAATAATGAAGCTCATCAACATACTCGTTTCACGACTAACGTTTATGCCGTTTTTCTTGTCTGTGCATCACTATTTTCTTTACTACTAATAATTCTCTCTCTCTCTCTCTCTCTCTCTCTCTCTCTCTCTCTCTCTCTCTCTCTCTCTCTCTCTCTCTCTTTCACACACACACACACACACACACACACAAAAACACACTGTTGCATTGTACTTAATATTGGTCCGTATGATGTTTTCTAGCACATCCACTACATGACAGCTTATAAAAGATGGCTGTAATGTTAACCATCATAAGACTAAACTTCATAACGTGGTAATTAAAAATCCTCTATAGAACACAGTCTACTGCGTGGTAGTTACAATCTTCTTATCTAAATCACAATGTACCGTGTATAATTAAATTTTCCTTGCATAACACAATCTACCATGTGCTAACTACAATCTTTCTCTGCCAAACAATATACTCTGTGGAAATTAAAATCTTTCTCTGTAAAACACAATATACCGTGTGCAAACGATATATTCCATGTAGAACACAATCTACTGTCTTTGTAAAACACAATCTACTATTTGAAATACATGTATATAGTTACAATCGTCTTCTGTAAAATACAATCTAATATGTCTTGATTGTAATCGTCTTCCGAAACAAATATTTTCCGCGTGGTAATTACATTTTTCCGATGAAAAATGCAACCAACTCTGGGTTTATTACACATACTCATTTCGGAATTCATATTTTAAGATCCTTAAAATTTTTCAAGTTCAGTATAATATTATTAGTTATTTTATTTTGATAATTTATGGCACAGATAGGTTATTTCGTGTAATAACGTGTTTTATGCAAAGACACGCGGAAGTAGCCGACCAAATGGTATTACCACGAGTAATACCCATATGGCTTTGTAGAAAATAGCCAAACATCCTGTATCAATTACCTCATAAAGTCTAACACGTGTTCTGGTTCAGGAAGCTTGCAAGTTGCAACCTATGTACATACTCTGTCTCTTTCTCTTCGCGAGATCGTCGAGATAAACATAGCGTCTCAGCAATTAGAATCTGGAAACCATATAACATAAAATAATGATATTCTGACCGGATTAACATCGAAAAGGACAAATAAACTTGTATGCGTTACAGACCGAATGATATAATTGTAATAAGATTGTCCAGTAATTTGAAAAACGCAATTGAATTCAATCTGATTAAAATCAGATCTCCACTGTCCTGAGAAAAGATCTGACCACAACCTCTTAGGGGTCATGGTCTTGTGGTCCTATTTTACTACCATAATCGTTCGTTTTATCAACCAATCAGATGAAGTCTTATATATTCGCATTTGGGAGATTCAGCAGTATAGCTAGTGTGCCCAACGATCTGATCCACTTTCAATTTATGAAAACTGCATTAACTTTATCTAACTCAAAGGACATCAGAACAAGACCCATAGGTGGTCGCTGTCAGATCTTTCACCAGGAGATTGGATATCAAATTTTATTTTTTTTTTTAATTGGACTTGGCTGTGTTGAAGTCCGATATTATACCGCAACTTACCTGGTTGGAAAATAGCGCCAGCTGCAACACCTAGGATGCTGCCAATGGTATTAGTTATCACTATGAAGATGAAGGAAACCAGACTGATTTTTCCATTTGCTTTGGGATCCAATGAAGCTGTCCCTGTTGTTAGGAAAAAATACCATCTTATAGATATAGATTTCTGTTGTATAGTCAAACAGACATGCAAAAAAATAAAATAACTGACGTTCTTTATTTTAATCTGCTGTCAACAGTTTACTTTAACTTCTTTCATATTTCTCGCATATTTCATTTACAATCATATTCAGTTAGGACACACATTAACAATAATGTGACCTGATCGCGATCCAAAAATCAAAATAATAGCAAAATGTATACATCAAAAAAATTCTTCACAAGGTTGATTGCGAGAAAATGATTCACTTCAACGAAATGTTTACAATAGCAATAAATATGAAATTAAATTTTTCACAAGGGTTCACATTGTTTTAAAAACAAACAACAACATGTTTTTTGATATTATTTGTGACGTGTCCTAGGACTACATTTAAGCTAATTATAAATAATGTCTTTGGTAATGGTGTTGTTGCTGCTACCACTGCTCCACAAATACGAGCACCACCATCACCACAGCTATTATTTAATGCTTATTGTTCTGTTATTTTACATTGTTAGAATCGTGCAGTATTTCTGTAAGGTCTCAGATTGCAAGACACAGATGTCTATAATAGTCTTGTATTAGAAAGTACTTGCAAACAAGGTACGCTCATGAAGCAGCGGTTGAGCTTTTCGTCTTTTATATTTGCCTGTTTCGTTCGTTTGAAAACAGAGATGATAAATTTAACGATGTGGACGAGCTCACAGAGTGACAAAATTAAACTTGCAAAGAAGCAAACAAATGAACGTGATATTCGCAATGTCCAAAACAAATGTAAGAGACGCAGCATTGGAAATACCATTTAAAGATTTATTTAGGAGCACTATTCGTAACTGTTTTTCAAATAGAATGGTTCCGACTATGACCAGTGCTCTCTAGGGCCTATAACAAAAGCATTGAAAAGTATACTGAGGCAATGGGATATCGCAAATCTATAAGGGAAGTACCGTTGTATTAGTCAGTCACAATAATACATGGGAGAAAACAAAATGAAACTGAAGCAATGAGCAACGTCAACGATGTTGTATTTCCAATAGATGTCACACAGTCGCTGCTTTGCAAATTGACAATTAGGAGGTTCAGAACTAATGAGCAAAGACAACGATGTCTTATGTCCGCTGGCTTTTAAAATTTTCCCGTTTAAGTCTTTTGATACAACGTTTGTATGCAGACTAGTGAAAGAAACCATACAGGTCAAGTTGATATTAAGAATGACAATAAAATATACTTACATTTGTACATTTTGAATTTCCTCAAAATGTACTTACTGTTAGGTAAGCAAATCCGAATGATATGGCCAAATGTCCTGGGTTCTAAAACTTGAGCAATTTCTACTACATTCCTAAGAGAAATCACATTATCCTGTATTCACTCAAAACGAAATGAGCGTGCCATTCATTAGTATCTTTTAACAGTTATGTTTAAAACAATTAACAGTTTTTGCACATTATTGTTCAAACAATAAATGAACGAACAGAGGTGCGGTTGATTCAATACAAGTCGACTACTCAAATCACATGAATAGCGTTCGGAACTGACTCATCCAGTCCATCACAAGCAGAAAAGCAAAATTGAATTGAATTAAGAGAAAATAATGTATCCATTCCAGACCAACCGGAAAAGTTGTTTGAAAGTGAAGTAATGCAAAATATGCATTGTGCACATTATTATATTTAATATGTATTGATGAATCTACGGATGTTTATTTATTTTGTAATATTGATTTAATTCCATTACTTTGCTTCTTGTAGTGTTATCATTTTGTCTTGTTAAGTATTCTTTTAACTATTAAGCCTTGGGAGGAAAAACAAAATGAGCATACAATACAAAATTTACATTTGAATGGGAAAATATGAACTCATTTTTTCAGACTAATACTGCACTCTTAAGGCCGTGCATTACTATTAGAAAAATACTCGTTCATATATTTCAAAAAAACATTCAGTAACATAATTATGAATACTTACTTCTAGTAATAAAACAACAATTACTACTACTTGTACTACCACAAACACCACTTCTATCACTACTGCTATTGCTAATACTACTACTACTAGTACTACTAGTACTACTTCTACTATTACTAATAATTATAATAAAAATAAAAATAATATTGATACTACTACTATTACTAATAATTATAATAAAAATAAAAATAATATTAATACTACTACTATTATTAACACAGCTTGATCTGTTTCGCAAGCTAAATTTGAAATCCCGCTGTCTTCTTTTTTTCTAGTTAGCCTCACTACATCTACTACTATTAACAATATTTAATAATATTAATAAAACAACTATTACAACCACATCTACCACTAACTGCAACTATAAATATTACTAAAGCAACCTCTTTACGTACCTTACAGGCAACATAACTATTTCGATCTATTTCAAAATTCAATATAAACTGCCGCTCTCTTCCTATTGGCTGATTACAAGTGACTGGCTATAAATAACAATGTGCAATATAATTTAGGGCTGGGGGGGGGGGGGGATGAACTGCACATAAATGGTGTACCATAAATTTGAATCAATATTAAATTTTCGCTGAGTACGATTACGGATCACGATTGTTTATGTGTGCTGGCATGCCCGTGCGCATGCGTATCATCTTACCAGATATGACGCTACACACTATTAGTGGAACTATCATCATCTTCAAGAGTCTCAGGTACAGGTCTCCAAGAAATCCTGTAAAAAAAAAAAACACTAAGCGGTACTATTATTAATTTTAAATCTCGGATAATGTTCATGACTAAAAGGCGCATAATCTTATTAATATTATTATTATTATTATTATTATTATTATTATTATTATTATTATTATTATTATTATTCGTGCAATACAAATTCGTTTTTATAAAAGTGATTGCTTTACGTCATCTGGGCATTAACGATCACTAGACTAGCAAAAAACTCAATACTGCATTATGTATTACATATTAATAAATTAATTCATATGCTTCGGTGAAGGATACAAATATTTTACCTACTGGGGTCCGAAATCTACTTCAGACTCAAGGATTTTGGATACTCTACACTAGGGTCAGAAGTTGGGGCCAGAAAATTTGACTTTGCAGACTGCTTGATGCAAATGTCTGATCCCAAGGGTTAATTTTCCCTATCCACAGACAGATATGTAATGAATGATTATTATTTGCACACGGTGCCAAGGATTAAGTTATAACCGAAATTATTCCTAGCCGATACAAATAAAGCGTAAATTGGACAAAATAAGCTTTAAATATATCGTTTGGAGACAATGGCTAATTTAGACCACACATATGGTGTAAATAAGAAACTGAGGTCAAAACGCAGATATACCAGATAGCTTTTGAAATTACAGCTATTAAATATTAGCAAATATCGTGGTGTCATATTGTAATAGCATTCACCAATCAAAAATTTTCCTTCAATAATTATATATTCTGGGGTTTTCCCGGGTTCTTCCTCCATCATTAATACTGGCCGCCATGGATAGCCTATCTTGTGCTTAAAAAAATGGCGTTAAACCCTACTACAACAATAACAATTTCATATTCTTCCTCTAATTGGTGAAACGAATAACTAAAATGTTACAAGTGATTGGAACATACCAATCCACATCAACTGATCGGATGAAGGTTTTGTTTCTCTGATTCCAAATCCTAGTGTAAAACCAAGAACAACTCCACACATCGTCAGAATCAGAAGCAAGTTATTCCTCACATGTCCAAAACACTTCTGGCGGCAGCTATTACGATGGTGCGAACCAGCTTCCGTAACTTTTCCCATATTTGTTTATGAAATGCCCTTACAATTTACTTCTGAAACAATACAGAAAAGGCAGAAAATTAATCTTATGGTATACTCGTCCTCATGACGGCGTATTAAATAAACTAGCTATTTATACTTTGATTTCCTTTCAACTTTAAACTCCAAAAATGGTGGCAGGTTTGATACAAGCCCAGGCCAGACTATATTGGCCTTTAGGGTATGTCCTTTTAAAATACACTTTGCTCCAATGTGTTCGGCGTTCCGATACAAATGTGGGATATACTTATTTTCTTTTAACTCTGTAGGGACCATAATACCTGGATTATGAGGAATGGTCTCACGAAATTGTTTAACTGCTTATATTTATTAAATACATGTAATCTAGTTTCGTTTTCTTTTGTACAACGATAACCGATGGAAATTTATGTACATTGTACGATATTTCGAAACAGTAAGTTTGGTTCATCCTATGCTGCACGTGCGAAGTGCTTTCGATGGGAAGAACAGAATGCTTCCAGTATCAGGCGCATTAAAGGATAAAAGCTGGTGCAATTAAACATTGCCGTTTAACTTTTTAATGTCACGTGTCCAGAATTCCAACATAACGTGTTGTATAAAAATATGTTTGTCCTTACGGTTCCTTTTTCTAGGTCGAGATTTTATAGTTTTGTATCTGTTGAATTAAACAGCATTGGTTGATAGTTATATTTTATATGTTGATGCTTCAGATTGTGTCGTTTGAATTACACGGCGGTGGTTGAAATGTCAACGTCATACGTCGAGAAGTCCTAATTTACGTAATGGTCAATGAGTTTATGTTGTAAGTTCCATTTCGTAAGCTGATCATTTATATTTCATCCGTTTGATGTCTGATGTCGAGTTTTTAGATTGTATCTTTCTGAATTAAAATGCGGTAGTTGAAATATTAATGTAATATGTCGAGAGTTTCAATGTAACATGTTGAATCACAATGATTGGGCTGAAAGTTCCATTTCGTATGCTTAGTCTTTAGATTCGTTCTATCTGTTGACTTACATATCGGTGATTGGACATTTTTTGTGCTTGTCAGAATTGTTAGTTTCATATAGTCAAGAAATGATTTGTTGGTGTTAAAAGTAAGATTACACGATGTTCACTTTAACAATTAAAACAATTATCGAGTATTAAGATGCTTCATTCGCGTATTCAATTATGAGTCGTCGTTACATTTAATGTATTTGTAGTTTAAAGATTCACAAGTCGTTAATTGCTATGAAATGTTTCGCTAGAGGTCGCTCTCGTGAACAGAACGCGTTGTTGTTAACCATGGGGGCTGCTTCTCGTTGCTGTGAAATTCACCAGATGAAATAGAAATACTCGCAATATGAAATGAAACTCTCATTACCAATATATACATTCAACGTGTGATATTGAAATTCCAACCATCACTGCTTCATTCAAAATATACACTGTAAAAGGTCGCCAAAGGAAAATAAATTCTAAAATCTCGATCTAGATAATCGAACTTTAAGATCATACGATTTTATCCAACTCGTCATGTTAGTATTTCTCGACGTACGGCATCTAAATTTCAACTACAACTATCTGATTGGAACAGCTTGTGGACATACATCACAATTAGTTTTACTATATGTTCTCTACATATATTTCTCAGTACTGACTTTTCCACTGCGTGACAATCAATACAAATCATATGTTAATCTAAAAGACCTCCAACGATAAATTTACGGTAAAGTTCATGTCAAGGGTTCATCGGCATATTTTGCGAGGCTGCACTGTAAATAGAACAGCATGTACAGAGAACACAGATGTCACTTCCAGATCATCAAATCATCAAACAAAGCCTTATTACTCAATGTGCTCGGTCACCGAAATACGCACAGACAACCATTCTCTGAACTCATATTTTCAAGAATAAACAATTTACTTTAAATCCATACCAAAGATGCATCAATATAACTCTTCTATCACTACTAAAATGAGAGAGGAAAACATGTTAAAAAAATGGACTAGAACTGGAAATACTAATTGTGATGCATTCCTTGTGTCCGCTACGGCGCCTCGTAGAGATGTGGCAGCTCTAAACAGAAGATCGCCGTGGACTACTAACCAGGCTGTGACCCGGCTTCAAATTATATCCTAGTGATAATTAAAAAAAAGTACTGGTTTAGCATCGAACAGTTTAAGTCCAATCTTCTTAATCCTACAGATAAATATAGACCACATCACCATATACATTTCATCCAAATTATAAATTATAAACTTGATAAAGCTAGGTTAAATAAAAAAAAAATAATCGATCATATTCAAAAGTGAATACCGTGAATTCGCGATAAACTACGAGAAGCGAGGTCATTGCCTTGTCATTCAATATTTGTGCATATAAAATCCGTGTTTACAATGCTGGCTTCTAATTTTAGATGGAATGAATATGCCCGAGCATTACGGTCGACCTGGGGCGAAGAATTGATGCTACAACTCGATCACAATACATGCAATTTTCATCCATCCGCAGGTGTTTATCTGTTAGTTAGTCTAGGTCAAAGGCAATAATGGAACGACAGCACTCGTCTGACTGTGGATTTACAGCATTGTAAATATTTCGTGCATTAATTCTGCGTAGTAATTATTGTGCTTATAAATCACTGTTTACAGTATTTCCATTCAATCTTAAGGCTTAAGTAGATCAACAGGACAGACTGTCCGGTCTGCGCATTTTGTGGTGGTTTGCCAAGGTCTATAGCATGCAACCGCATATTATTAATTAATTAGGCTATATATGCATTTAACGAAGCTTAACAATATGATAATGAAAGTAACTATGCTGAACGATATTAAAATTGTTTCCTGAGGGGTGAATCGCGACAGACTTGATAAAACAATGTACTATACTTCTCGACCACGAGTCGTGCGTGGCAAACTGAAGATACGAATGTTACATAATTACTCCGAAACGTAACGTATGTTATGAACCTAGTTTGTTTGTTTGTTTGATTAGTATTTTTAACGTTGCTTTAAAAGAAATTAAGTCATATCGCTATGATGTCACTGGGGCATCATGCAGCAGAAACGTAGCATGAAGTGAGTTCACACCCAGTCACATTATCCTGACACCAGGCCTACCAGTCCTAACCACAGGTGCTCGACGCGGGCTTGATGTGAAATAAAAAAAACAATAATCGTCATGGGAAAAATCATGCAGAGTGATAACAAATACCTTAGATTACACCAATGACCCAGTGACATATGACCCTCTCAATATACTATAAAAAAGAGAAGGTTTGTAACTTCCAAATTCTTGGTTCCACCCATGACCCTCGATTTCATTCTCTATTTCCGTATTTAAAAGCACACAACCATTCTATATGACTTGTTTTACTCCTGAGATATTTTTCTATTCATCAAGCCCTCATTGGCTTTTCTACGTTGTACCAAACTGAAGTTACAGCTTCCGAAACGTGCGAATTTCGGGAATTTTTCATCTTGGGACATTTGCGAGCTACTGCGACATATTATAATGGGGTGGACCAATATTGTATATTCAATAACATTTACAGTGACACACACACACACACACATATATATATATATATATATATATATATATATATATATATATATATATATATATACATACATAGATAAATACATACAGATAATATATATATATATATATATATATATATATATATATATATATATATATATATATATACATACATAGATAAATACATACAGATATATATATATATATATATATATATATATATATATATATATATATATATATATATATATATATATATACATAAATATATACTTAAAACAGTAAATGTAAGAAATGAATTTTCGTATTGACTACATAAATACAAACGAGAGAGAGAGAGAGAGAGAGAGAGAGAGAGAGAGAGAGAGAGAGAGAGAGAGAGAGAGAGAGAGAGTTGCTCTTGGCTCACCTATTGAAGATATACAATTACTGTTGTTCAAATGTTCCGTCTTGTTGTATTCTGTTTTCCTGTACAAAATTATCAAATGTTATTAGACGTTTCTTAATATAGCGATATCCTGAAATATGTCACATTTAAGGAGTAGCATAGACGAATAATAATATGTTCTCCACTGGTAAAAGGTATGATGCAATAAAATAGGCGGAGTTGAAGAGCAATAAAATAGGCGGAGTTGAAGAGAGCTGAAAAACAAAATCCACACTGGTGAAACATGTACTGAGATATTGTAAACCCTCATTTCCTTTCAAAGCAAAATCATCATATCTAATCATGAAAGTTAATATTGGATGAGGCCGAAAATCAAATTATATTCAGGTATCATAAGTTTCTGTTTTGGGCATTGCCATGACCACCTTCAACAAAACAACGACAGAAGCAGCGGTAATTACAGCTAGAATAATAATAATAATAATAATAATAATAATAATAATAATAATAATAATAATAATAATACTCAGCATCAACATCAGCATAGTCGTATTAGTAGTAGTAGTAATAGTAGTAACAGTTCCTGAACTTTAAAAAAACAACATATTTCCCATTTTTGTAAAAATTAAATCACGTGTGAGCAAATGTGTAATATTTCCCGTAAGAAACATTTGTCTTAATATATTTGTTATTAATTTCAAGGCCACATGCCATTATCTTCAGGTTGTCACACCCTATCGCCCTCACCTGTCATTGAAATCAGTTACCTTACAATTTACCGAGCTTTGAAACTTAGTACTATTTTCTTTTTTGTTGTTTTCTTTCTTTTGTTCCCATTTTTTTAAAATATACAGTGGTACCTCGGGTTACGAACGCCTCAGGTCACGAACAATTCGGGTTACGAACAACAACTTCGAACAAAGTTTGTCTCGGGTAACGAACAGTGCCTCGGGTTACGAACGAAGGCGAGAGAGAGAGAGAGCAAGGTTTAACGTTGGAGAAAAACAATCGCGTACAGTTCGACGTACAGTTCAAACGCAGGCCACGCAGTACTAACATCGCTTAGCACTAGCCTAGTAGCCTAGTTTTGCACGCGTGCATAGCCTCGCTTTCATTGGCCTTACTACACAGCAGTAAAAGTAGCAGTCGTCCGATGGTGAGGAGCCAGTGACCTTATCAACTGCCAGGACTAAAGAAATTTGCAGCAAGTGGGCAGACGTCGAAGACTTCATTGTGAACCATCATCCAAACAAACGTGTTGCTAACAGGGCAGTAAACCAGATGAATGATAACGCGATGGCCCACTTCAGAAAGATTCTCCAGCAAAGGAAGCGACAAATTTCCCTTGATAGTTTGTTGGTGCAGAAAGATTCCCAGTTGGCTGCCAAGAAACAGCGACAAGAAACTCCTGAAACTAATGATTCAGAATAGCAAACAAAGTGACAAATTTCCCATGATCGTTTTCTTGGTAAGAAAGATGGACTAAATCTTTTTTTTTTTTTACATTTAATTATTTGGTTGTTTTCTTTTTCTTTATTTAATACGTGAAGTACATGTATTCTTTGCGTTTTGTCAGGTAAACGACCGGATGTTAATAAAAAAGAACGATTCTTTCATCTTGAAACTGATTGTCTCTATTTCATTGATTTCAATGTTTCGGGTTACGAACGTTTCGGGTTACGAACCGAGTTCTGGAACGAATTAAGTTCGTAACCCGAGGTACCACTGTACGACCAACTATGGCTGCTATTGCCCAAAATTGTGATAACACTCCGAAAATACGAAGTCTGTCATATTTTCTTTTGTCTTCATTCTTTTAACCAAGATCACTTCATTTATTTTTTTTATAATTAAGCAATGGTGGCCTTATTATGAGATGAAATGACCAAGTATCCACACTCAATTTACATTTTATCTGCAATATGAGCCAGGGGCCCCGAGTGGCCGAGTGGTCTAAAGCGCTTTCCGTTACGGATCGCGGCCGTCTCACTTCTGTCTGTGTAGGTTCGAGTCTAAGATTCGGCTAATATAGTTATGTGAGATAAATACATAAAGATAATATATATATATATATATATATATATATATATATATATATATATATATATATATATATATATATATATATATATATATATATACATACAGATAATATATATACATAATATATATAGAAAAAATAGTCCTAATGTTTTCACTAACCTACCTATTCAATCCTGGGTCTGTACACGATACTTCTTGTGTGTGCTTTATAATGCACAAGCTTAGGCGAAAGAAAATGAATGGGCTGTTCTAAAATTTGACCCGGAGTTAAGCCTACACATGAGTGCACCCTTTCTAAACCAGGATTCATCTCGCATTTCGATGACTAACTACACTGCATTATATTTAGCGCACGTTAAAATCACTTTCTCTAT
Source organism: Unio delphinus (assembly GCA_029339505.1). Taxonomy (NCBI): domain Eukaryota; kingdom Metazoa; phylum Mollusca; class Bivalvia; order Unionida; family Unionidae; genus Unio; species Unio delphinus. The sequence continues at coordinate 13,635,781 of JAQISU010000323.1, forward strand.
CCAGGTAGCGCGTGGTTTGCGTGTTACCAAGCTTCAGAGTTATTAGGGACCTATCATTAGTTTTCGAATTGATGATGGAGGGGAAACGTGATCTTATGTTCTAATAAGATTTTTTTTTCTTCGTAATATGATTGATTCAATTCGTTCGGTTTTGATCAATTCAGAGCAAACGATATTTGTAATCAAGACCAAGGACTGATTTGATTTTCTTCCCAAAATCTAAATTTATCCTAGTCCTCAAATCCCACTAAACTCGGACAAAAAATTGAAGGGTCTGGCTTTTAAAGATTATTACGTATATGCTACTTTGTAAGGGAGCACGTATAATGTACACTATCTCACGAATGGAAGATTACATAATTAAAGATGTGTGCAAACTTTGTTGGGATCATGACCACATACAATCTGTATTTCCCAACGATACCGACTCAGCCATTGTTTACAACAAGTGTTCAAAATGTGACGTCACGCTTTGTTTTCACTAAATACCGAAAGTGGTCAGCAGTTGCGTTCGGTTATTATCGTAAACAGGTCCAAATGCGATATTAGATCGGCTCCCATCCAGTTATTACTTAATTTTTCAATCGGATTTTTTATATTCGTATTTTGAATATATATTCTCATTGACCATGAAAAAACCCGAATAAATGTAGATACACTCTTATGGCACTTTCGGTTGTTATCCGTAGTTTTCAGAAAACAAAACGTACTTGTTCTTCATTATATGCAAAATTAACACTTATAAGAAAGGCACTTGTCATACTGAGGTGACGTGTTTATCGGACATATAACATAATCATTTCTTAAAATCCCTCCCCCCCCCCTGAAAACACAAGTCATGAAAATGTCCATTCATAAAAAAAAATTGAACCTCCCTGAAAAACAAAACTCATGAAAACTGTAAAATATATGTTCATTTAAAAATAAAATTGAACCTCCCTAAGGAATAAAAATCATGAAAACTGTTAAATATATGTTCATTTAAAAATAAAATTGAACCTCCCTAAGGAACAAAAGTCATGAAAACTGTTAAAGATCTGTCCATTTATAAACATTTTGAATTGTATTTATTATTTAGTACAGACTGTATGGATGACCAATCAGACTCCTAACATACTTGTATACATGAGAGTACAACTCGGGTGACCAACTGGGATTCTGACAACTATTTTATATATTTATTTGTTGTGATCCGCCAGGACCCTGATGGATTTGTAGAAATAATGTAGTACAACCCGTTCAGGTGATATATTTTTATCCTGACAAATTTGTACAAATTATGTAGTACAACCCGTTCAGGTGATACATTGTTATCCTGACAGATTTGTACAAATTATGTAGTACAACCCGTTCAGGTGATACATTGTTATCCTGACAGATTTGTACAAATTATGTAGTACAACCCGTTCAGGTGATACACAGTTTTCCTGACAGAATTGTACAAATTATGTAGTACAATCCGAACAGTGATTCATCGGGCAACTGACAGGCTTAAAATAATGTATAATACAGCCCGTGAAGACGATGTACCTGTTAGACAAGTATTTCTTATATAGGGAACTAGTACAAGCTGTGTAGGAGATCCACTGGATTCCTATCTTGCCGTTTTCAAGACCGATCTTCCTGAGGGAAATGTGTGATATGATTTGTAATCTTGACCTAGATTTAAAAGAAATTTGAGTCAAATCATTACGAAGTCTGCAGTGTGGCAGCTTAAGATGATGTCTAGCATTGGATCATCATGCCGTAGACATGTAGCAAGATGTCCCACCCTGTCACATTAGTCGGTCAACGGTCCGACCAGTTCAAAATTACTTACCTCTTGATGCTAAGCAGCTGTAAGTACATTACCATGTTTCTACGTCTTTCATTTGATTCGGCCAGTGTTCGGACCCGTGACCTTTCGCATTTGAGGCGTTTTCTCTGGCCACAAGGCCACTCGAGCTGTCTCCTGTGGGTGCTCAAGGTAAGGTTTTGTTTGTTTGTTTGTTTGTTTTAGGGTTTAACGCCATTTCAGCACACAGTCCCGGATTACCCATTAGGCACAGTAGGCAACTGCCTATGGGCCCCGCGACTTTTATGGGCCCCATCAGGGGCCCCCATGAGACCGTGACCGTGGGTCTGGGGCCCCAAAAGTTTGACTGCCTATGGGCCTCCACGGAGCTTAATCCGGCGCTGTCAGCACACGATAATATACATGGCGGCCAGTATTATTGGTGGAGGAAGAACCAGAGGAAAACCCCCGGAAAGAACCACCGACCCACGAGAAGCTACTGGCAAGCTTTCTCATATAACTACATTAGCCGAATCTTAGACTAGAACCCACGCAGACAGAGGTGAGACGGCAGTAGGAAAGGTATAAACCAGGCATGAGTGGTGCTGGTATACAAAATAGGCAGATTAGGCACTGGCCTCTGGGCTCCATCCCTTCAAGGGACCCCGCGACAACGGATCAAAATAATATTGAAATGGAAATAATTTGCGAGGGGCGACCCAAGATTCTAACTGCCTAAGGGGCTTCAATCGGGTTTAATGCAGCACTGGGCATTAACAAAATCCTTCAGTGCGTGGTTCAGATAAGCGACTCTTACAGCCACACCCTATGACATAAATTGACGACCATAATGTTTTGCCCACTGCTCGTGTAAGTTCAGCTGGCTCAACGGGACAATAGAATTGGTCTTACGGATTTGTCTCACGTGTCGAGAATTCTATTGTTATATGCTGAGTTAAATTGTTGATATTGCAAGTTCTATTTCATCTGCTGAGTTTTAAAATATTCTGTTGAATGACATAGTTGGGGTTGAAGGTTACATTTTAATTACTTAGTTTTCTGGTTAAGGTGACATGATCCAGTCTCCTGGCAATTTTCCTAACTTAAGGCTAGCTATGGTGTGACTTTTTCAGCTAGTATTGTTTACTAATTACAGATATGGTCATAGTTGTGAACTAGTTGTTTCGGGCTTGTGTTGTGCTTGAAACTGGTGTAGGTCATGAACACCTTCCATAGTTACTCTGCAGTATGTTGATAGTGAAATACCAATAGTCGGCTAGGAAGAAGAACTTGCGTCCCATAGCAGTAAAACCAATGGGTTTGGGGCAAGTAGAATATCTTAAAAATGGCTTGGATGACACTGTTTTATATTGCATGATACTGTTTAGTACACGCGGTATTAATAACTGTCATCTCGGAAAAGAGCTCGTGTTTGAATTGTGATTATCACATGGCGTCAATACATGACCTTCTGGCACGAAAATCGAAGGTGATAATTTGGGATTGTGTCACAGAAGGGCCATAGCTTTATAATGGTGTGCCCCAAACATGACATACCTCATCCGTGGTAAAATAAACGTAAGGAAAAATAACAACAAGAAAAACAACACAACCGTAACTATTCTAAAATGTTAGCATAGTTGTACGGTCAATTGGCAGGTTATTATTGTCAAGAAACATGAAAAAAAAAATGAAAGAGTTTAGCACAATTAATCAAACGAAAACATCTTAACATTTGAAAAGCATGTCCCAGAATGAATTGCCTTGGCTTTATCATGACGAACGCATAAGAAGGACAACCTAAATTTACGCAATTGTCTGTGAACTTGAAACCAAATTAAAGGGACATACTGCAGATGTTACAGAGCTGCTTGGGTTTGAGCCATAGTCATTCATTGCAAGGATGACCAGAATATGTAACCTGGTTAGGAACTATAAACAGATTATCATTGTTGTTGTAGGGTTTAATGCCATTTTTCATTCACACAATAGGCTGTACATGGCCGCCGGTATTAATGGTGAAGGAAGAACCCTGGGAAAATCTCGGAAAGAACTACCGACCCACGAGAAGCTACTGGCAAGCTTTCTCACATACCCACATTCGCTGAATATGACACTCGATTCCACGGACACATCCCTAAGTGTAAGCGTTTTAGACCACTCGGCCACATAAACAGATTAAAATCTTTGAACAAAAAGCCGAAACCGTTGACAACACAGATGCCATCCGCGCAAAACTAATTTACTTCTATATCTCACTTCCCACTAATACGGGCTTGAAAATAATATAAACAAAATTAAAGGCATACAACCTAAGATTTTCGACTTCTTTGTTCTTGCAAATGCATGATATTATGAAAAGTATAGTAGAAATAATGAGTAATTACAGGTCATTCAGTTTGAAAAAATGTACATCTGTAAGTTTAATCAATGAAAATATAACGATTTTCTGTACGGATTGCTAATTAATTATGCAGAAACGGAATTTACCGATATTCTCCGTAATCGCAGTGTCACGTGAAGTCGAGGTAAGCATATGTTTCGCTTTTGAGTAATTATTGCCCTATTCTTCGTCTGTCCTTCTCCTTAGTTCTTTATAGTCACCCACAATATATGTATTGCTTCTAGATTTATCATTATATATGATAAATTACAAGAAGTAGGCAAAAAAGTCAATACGATGGAAAATCCTGACAATAAGAGGTTCCTTTAAGGGGCGATTCTTTAAAGTGTTTACTTGTCGTGTTTGTGAGATTGTGTTACGTTGTAAGATAAACCAACTAAAAATGTGATAGTTTGTATCATTGTAATCAGAACCACTATTAAAAGGCAGCAGAAGATGATAATACCACCGGGGGAAATGGCATACTGCTAATAGGCAATTTATTTTATGGACTTAATGGATACATAAGTACTGGCAAAAGACATGTCATTCCAAGCTGTTGTGTATGGCGTATAATGGATAAATAATTTTGGCCAGTACCATTTTGGATTTACTCAAGGAAGACTTGGGTGATCTATCCAATGATATGATATGTGAATAATGAAATTTATGTTTATTTTAAGTTGTATAAAGCATATCTTTTGTAGTATGCAATTTTTATTTTGCATGAACAAGTTTTGTTAAACATTGTTTTAGCTACCTACCCACTAAAGAATGATTATATGTATGGCTATGTTTTGAAAGCAACTGTGAGGAGACTGCTTATTAAAAACATGAATTGAAGTTGACTAGCATTGTCTTGGGATGCAAAGGATGTAAACAACAAAAGTACACTGGTGAACATGATTTTAATTGTGCATATACAGTAACACATTAAGTTAAATGATAAATAACGCATAGTCATGAGTTGAAAAAGCAAAACTTGTTGCAGTGTTTCATGAATAAAGATTGGCTTGTAAATATCAACAGAACTTCAAACACTAGGATACTATTCTATCCAGATACTGCTCATTAATTTCAATTACATGTGAAAAAAATTGGCTCTAGAAACAGAATAAGGTTTTTAAGACTTAAATACTAGTTCATCAAAAGCAACATTGAATGCCTATATCACATAATATGTGCATCATCAGCCGTCTTATTACAACTAAATCAAATATACCTGACACCAATTAAATGCATCAAATTTTCAGTTTTTTAAATGTGTTCATTTACCATAGAAATAATTATACCCTTTATATAAATACCCAGATGAATGTACACTACTTCATACACTGTACAACTGTTATATATTGTGTAATGTACTAAACTTATATATGTACAAATGTGCATGTACTTAACTTTAAGATAACTTTAATTCAAGAGTACAGTCAGGCATAAAAATGAAGGATATCATCTAAGAATAATTATGGCATATAATATATAGAGATTTTCCGTGTTATTTAGGTTGGGTGGGGTGCTCCCAATATTATTTAAATTATTACAAAAGACCTCCCGGCTTGTTTTTATGAGGAATTGAAGAAGTGATAGAGAGATGCAATGCTCAGAGCTCCCAGTCAGTGGTGCCGACAGTTAAATTAATGAATACACAAAATGTGAAAGTCAAATAAAAAACAATTTAATATCATTAAATAACAGTCATCTCTCAAATGAAACTCAAATTAAAACCCTATCACTCGAGTTTAACTCGACCAAGTTATGGCCTATTTTATCATCTGACTGTAATTTATTTTCCTCCTGTCCTGTGTTCCCACTCATCTGTATGATCTTTCTCTGGACTGGTAGTCCAATTGCCTCCAGTCCGTCTAATGTCTGCCTCCATTCTTCCTTTCTCTTTGTCTCTCAGAGACATTTTATATGAAAAACTAGTGTACCATTACTATAACAGATTGATTACAGACATCCCATTCCAAAATACTAGACAGTTCTATAGAAATTACATTTATGTTGTAGTATCTTGTGCTTCTTTTTATACTTTTTACAAAAGTGATTACCATTTACTCAATGCCAAACTTTAGTACATCAACTAAACAAACTACTGCAGAGAAACAAAAATTGAAATTAAGCCCATGCCCTCACCCCCATGTATGTTTCTTATTGCATTTCTTTTAAAATTAGGGTAGCTAGACACACACACACACACACACACACACACTGATTAGTATATATATTGTAGGAAGTACAATGCAAAACTGGCTCAGATATACATATCAAATTCAGGAATGCAGGGGTCATGCTACCAGTGTTGATACTAATTAGCCTACACAGACAAACAAACTCTTACACATTCACAGGGGTGTTTTAATTGCTAATTGACCATTAACCCTGTTTGCAACAATATATCACTGCTCAAGTTCATGAAATTGGGCCTACTATACAGTGATGGAAATATGCCAAATTCTGTTTCAAAATTGTAACAGTGTGTGTGATTTGGATTTTTAACATACCTTGAACAAGTTTTGAGTCATATTGTTGCTATGATGTTTGAAATGTGGCAGTTTATAGTGATGTCTAGCACTGAGGGATCATGCCGCAGACATGTAGCATGACATCACACCCAGTTACATTATCCTGACAGTAGGATAACCAGTCCATACACTAACCTCTTAATGCTGAGCACCAAATGAGGCAGCTGTTAATACCATTTTTATGTGTTTGGTATGACTTGGCCAGGGATCAAAGACCCCAACCTCTTGCATATGAGGTGGATGCTCTTAACACTAGGCCACTGGAACGGTAAAAACCAGTATGTAAATAGTAATTTGTTAACAAATATAGTCGGTGAATATCTTTTCTAATTTATTTATTTTTTTAATTAAAAAAAAATGAAGTTAACAGCATTATTTTCTTTATAAAATCAGTTTAAAACTGTATGTGAAACTTTAATGGCATGTTTAGCGGGAGCAATTAAATCAAGATGAAAAGTATGGATTGAAGTCATTTGCTCCAATGTACATTTTTTTCTTTTTCAAAGTATACTAGAAATCTTTCTGAATGCAGTTTTACACAAAACATTTAGAAAATAAAATTACTAAAAAGTACTTTATTATGCAATAATACAGACTTGTAATTACATAATTTTCATCTTGTTACTTCTATAAGATTAAATGATTTACAATGTATAGCCTCTGCTGTGCTTTTTTATACATCATATGGCCAAAATACACTGCATTTACCTCAATCTAAACATACATATAAGACAAGTATAAATGCAATGGGTATGAAAAGTTAGAAAAGGTTTTACATCTTGTTGTTCAAATGCATGGTTTTTTTTAAAAGCTTTAAGAACATAATCAACAGTGGTCTGAAGATATACTGCTATTTGGAAATCAAACAGATGCTGGACTTCAGCTCATGGTAGGCACTTCAACAAAGACTTAGTCAAAGTCTATATGGGTCCATGGTAGGGATCATTTCTTACCATACAATCACTAGAATAGTCTCTCCATATCAATTTGATATCAACAATTGTTACCTGACTAAAAGGCCTAAATCATTTTAACTTAAAATGAGATTTCTGCTTTGTAACAATCTCTTCTGTAGGTGGTGGTGGTATTGGAGCAAGTACATCAGATATTCACCTAGGATCATTTATATCCAAAACAACTGGCTGGTTCATGCCAACTTTATCATCTAGCCTCATTTCAATATTTTCATATTTGTTTCTGGAATATACATGTACTGTTGATCAGCTTTCTTTGGGTATGCAGACCATCTCTCACTTTTTTGTTAAATGATCTTTGGTATCTGACAAGAAAATGCAAACATTTCACTGACAATGTCATTTTATATGTTTTTAATTCTCAAAAGTCCAAATAAAAACTGCATACAATTACATGTAACAAATCATTTTGCTACAGATGAAAATGTCAAAATAGCAAATCTGTACCTTACCCATATATCATAAAAATGTTTAGATTCTTTACAGAATTTTCTGATTACATTAGAATAATTCTAACCAAAATTGGTTTTTGAAATTTATTTTAAAAAATGTCTTCTGTAAAAGATAAAATTGTACCACAAACAGATGGTTTATCAACTTTCAGGTAAAGCATTAATATTTTAACAAAGAAGAATTATTACATTAACAAGAATAAAGTTTATTACCTTATTGTTCCATCTGTGTTTACAATCACGTCTCTGTCAATATGATTGTTATAATCAAGAGCTGCCAACAGATTCCTAGCTCTGAAAGCTGATGGCTTATATGAATGTCTTTTGGAGGCATACAATAAAATCAAACTTCGGGAAATTCTCCAGTTCTGCTGTACTTCTGAAACAAAGTAAAATGACTAAATAAATAAATTGATTCAGATGCAGAGAACTATTAACATTTATAAATCCCCATTAATCTGTTTCGATGAAAATGCCAATGTATAGTAGCATTATACAGGCAGAGAATAATCAACTCATTCCACCCATACTATTTTTTTTCCTTGTCACCTGGGGGTAGGGAGCGCATTTGTGGGCTAATTTTGAATACATTGAAATACATCTGTTTCCAAGAGATTTGATTAGATATACACCTAGGTGTGCTAGAAACATCATTCGGCATAAGGGTAAAAGTGAGAGTTTTTCCTTCTTCTGACCCATCATTTTCCACCTGGTCACTTTTTACTTCCATCCCCAATTTATCCTACTTTTGCAATTGTTCACCTGTATGTTTATAGCTCAGACCGGTGTGAATTAGATTGCAAGCAAAAAAGTAAAAAGTCCAGAAACAAAATCTGATTCCAACTATGGACATGGGTGCAAAAGTCGGGCAAAGCTTGATCCCTCCCTCCCTGTACACATGCATACTTTTTATTTACACACACACCATCTGCATACGTGCGATTGCCCTCCCCATTCTGTAGAACAGCCAATATTTAATCCACACAGAAAACATCAAGGATTAACAATAATATTTATTTAATGTAACAGATAATCCACCAATGTTGAATGTCTGGCTGCATCAAAGAAATAAGCAGCATAACTTTAAAAAGTGTGTCTATTGTCCACTAAAACTCAAACGCCAACTGAACCCAGTCAAGCAGTTTACATATTAGACAAATTACTATCGAGGCATATGTGTATGTATATTATCAGTAGACCACCCAACCCCATACACAAGCATATGCATTTGGGTAAACCCCCGTGCCCTCTCCATGTGTATTAAATGGACAAACCATAACTATGGCCTCATTGTGGGTTGTATTTATAATACAATGTATTCATTTTCTTTCTGTGATAACCATTATATCTTCATTATTTCAATTATGCATTAATACTATATTTAAGATAAATTGTAAATACACAATTTTTACTTTTTTGATAATACACAGAAAAAAAGCTTTTGTGGGAGCAACTTTCTGTTTCATACACAAATACCATCCACAAATACCAATACAATACTATACATTACTTTTAGTTTAGTTACATATATCATGCATGTATCATAATGATTGTTTTTTTTAGGATACTTAACTTAAATATTCTCTTTTATGTATGTATCACAAGTTTTTTTGTTAGTATACTTTCTCAAATGGGTTGATAAAACTTTTAGACTTTTCCATCAACTTCAGACAAGACTGAATCCCTTAAAATAAAATTTTGAAATGTGTAAATACTAATGTTGAACTTGGGAATGTTTAGTTTTGTATCAAAAGAAATTATCATTTATCTTGGTTATTATGACCTGAATGATAATGCTTCAAGAAATAATAATAATAATAATAATAATAATAATAATAATAATAATAATAACTTATTTAAAGGGGTGACTAATTTAGTCAAAGACTATTCTCCCTTGAGGCCCTTTAACTAAAATACATACAGCATGATGAGGAACAGATCAATAACAAAAAAAATAGACATATGCCAACAAACAATTTACAACAAAAATATTATTCTAAACAAAACAAACCAGATTTTAACAAAATGTACAATCTTTACCAACTGCAAACTATTAAACTAACATAGAATGATACATTTCCAAGTAAATCCTTAGATGTGCATCTACCAAAATATTTGTAAACAAGTAAATATACATAAAAGTTTTAAAAAAATGTAGTAATACTTACACAGATGCCATATCTGATTATGATGTGGTTATATCAGATACAGCAGGAATTTGTATCCTATGAATTGTTGGTCCAGGTGTAGAAGTTGTGGCCATGTCTTCTGTGACATTTTTTTAATGTTTTTCTTGCACTGCCATTCAATTCATTACCTAATATAGCAAGGGACAATAAATGTTTTATTAGACACAATAATATTATATACTTTACAAATAATAGTATGCATAATATATACTTAACTGTATTGCATTACTTTCATTTACAGCCATCACCATTTACATTATATATAAAAATATATAATTTTTTTTATTTAAAAACAACAAAAAAACAGAAGTGACTGCTTGCCTCTAAATAAAGTCTTATGGTTGCGACACAGGCACTTGATTCAGAGTAAATTCATGTATACACTTACCATATGGTGAGTGTATCCATGAATTTAATCAGAATCAAGTGCCTGTGGGTTGCGAGCGAAAATGATGATCATTAATCCCATTTGATAGCCTCAAAAATAGCATCAGTGGTGTACGTACATGCGGTTTTCAGCGATATTGTTGCAGGGCTGTGGCATTTTATTTCAAGCTAAATGGAATAATGCCAGTTTATATAAAATATGTTATTTTAAGAGTTTTGATAATGAGTTAACAATACAGATATAAAATAGCGGTATAAAAACTTAACTGTTCATTGCAAAATTGAGACTCACCAGTATCCAGCAAGAATTTGGCGACCTCTGGATTAGTTTCCAGGCTCAAAGTGGACTTCTTTTTATTCCATCGTTCATGCTGGTCACCAATACATATGCGTGTGCTGCCGTAATTTGCCCAAAGAGCTTTGTTTTCCCCCTCCTTTCAGAATCTAAGTTTTGGTTTTCGATCTAGTTGTGAACACGCCATTATTTTTGTAAACACGTGTTTGCGCATGGCTAAAATTCTTAATCTTCGGGAGAGGTCAACACAGAGGTTACATGAATATAGGCGTGGCAAACAGCGAATTTTTGTCTGCAGACAATAATTCAGAATCGCGTTTTTTATCACAAAATTTCCTATACTAGCCTGATTTCGGCCTCAGAAACAGCCTGAATCGTAATTATTCATCTAATTAAGTAATCGTGAACTGAAAAAATAAATATATAATTTTATTCGTTTTTACTTAGGTTGTATGCCTTTAAGTGTGGTACTCAGCTACTATTATATAAAGTCCTACTTTTATATGATATTTGTGGCACTCAGCTAGATGCATCTACAAACAAAGTTTTATTGCTCTTGGATTGTATTCTTACATCTTCATACCTAATGTTATTGCTCTGGGACTTTGGCTGTACCCCATAGTGGTTTCAGCAACTAAATTTAGAGGGAAAAAAATATAATAAAAGTCATTGAAGATCATGTTTATGCGGGTATTTTCGTTTTCCCGGTTATAAATTAGACAGTTGTCGCTTGACACAATTTATATAATGTAGTCAACAACATACATACTATAAATTGTTGTAAGAATAAATAAACTAATACACGTAAAAGTATACCTTTCATAGTTATGCAGTTCTTGACATGTTAAATGAATTTTTTACCTCCGCTGTATTAGCAGATGTGTGAAATTGGAATTGGCGAAATTTAACCTCTATGTGTAATTAATAGCACTTTAATCTAAAAGCTCGAAATACAAACAGAAATTTTCAACAAACTGCTGTGTATTTTAAAAATTCAATTTAAATATACGACATGAAAAGCAAACAAAGTGTTTCTGGAATTTGCGACATACACCTGTGAAATATTAATTACCGTTATGTAATTCAACAAACCTCGAGGCAAAAAGCGACGTTTCAGCCACCGCTGTATAATTCAACAGATAAAGTTGCAGATTCTAAATATGAAATGTAGCGTTCACATCAACAATTTGACTGAAGATATGAAATATGAATTCTCGATATATGACACGAAATCTCAATTTGAAACATTATTACTGTACCATCTTTGTTCCTTAATGGCACCTCATATTCATTCGCTAGTTTTTGGGTGGTTTATCAGGTCGCAGTTCGTTTATTGCCTTTTCACTTTAGTTGGATGTGGTTGTACAAACACTGAACTGAGCTCACGTATATAATAATGTTGCATTAATGAAATATATCATGTCATATATCGACACTAATGTCTTGTGAAGAAAGGTTTAGGGTACAAAGGACGGGTTTTATGTTCAAATTTATTGACGAATCGACCTGTATGAAGTAAAAGAAAAATCATAACAAATAATAACAACGAATAAGTGATGTGAAAAAGTTATCTTTTTCTCGGGATAGCTACATTGCAACCAAATATAAGAATATTACAAATATGGCCCAACTAGCCAATGGCTGGTAATAATTAGTTTATGTACACCAACTCCAAAACACATACCTGCGTTTTTCACATGCGAAGGACATGTTTGACATCAAGTGATGCTCAGAGTATTTCACTGTCTATATGTTGTGAAGTAAATATGGGGTGGGGTGAGGTGTACCTGCCCACATCAATTTCATAACTAACACAAACACGAAAATCATAAATGTATACATTAACAATACTATCTGTAAACGTCAATCCATTTTCTTAAGAAATTTGAAGTTGGTCAATTAATGATATTATCCAATGCCATTATTAGAAATACTCTGAAGCTGATTTATGACTCGCCACACGTGCCTCAAGTTTTTCCAAACAATAAGAAAATATTCTTTGGAGAAAATCAATTTAAAATGTATGCATGCCTTTCGTTCTCGCATGATCTCGAGATTTAGCATTCAGGAGGTACAAAAAGCTTCAAAGAGGATGAACTGAGTTCCATGTTTTGTTAAAGAACATAGATGCTTCCTCTGCCAAGAGGTGCGAAAAGGAGATGTTCAAAACTAACTGTGTAATTCTGTGTGAAACAAACAGTGTAAATAACTCTTCGAATTATATTGTGGACCGTGACACTAGTCGGAACATGTGGGGGTCTGTTTTTGGAGGGGGAGGGGTGCATAGGCTTTAACTTGTACTGAAGCAACGAAACTGAGTATAAAACCGGTGAAACTGCAAGATTAGAATATCAATGATGTGAAATTATCGTCAGATGAGTTGCATGTTTCCAAACAAAATCTCACAAAAGGCAACAACATTTGTCACTACCCATAACGTACAATTAAAAGAACACTTCGAGAACGTTGCAAATGAGACTCGGAGACCATGTTGGAGAATGAATCCATATCCGGGTAAGTTAACTTACATGGCTTATGCTTGAAACACTAATACGCTCTATCCTATATTTTATCAAATCAAACCAGCATATAAAAGTCTCAGTGTTGTAATTCTGAATGTGTATGGTTACATCATAAAAGCGATCAGGCAACATCCAAAGGAGAATATTTAAGAAAAGCTTTGGTATTTTGTTCGAGTATTTAAACAAAAAGTAATGACCCAACACTGAACGCTTGCATAATACATTAAATGACACGATCAACGCAAGACACGTTGATTACAAAGCATTAACTTAGATTGTACCTATTTATCCTAAGCTTGTGGTATTTTCCTAAAATACGTAAGTGGGTGAGCGGGGATGGCCAATTTTCGAAAATGACCAAACCTTTCAAATAAAAAGCGGAATTTATCGCGGAAAGAACTGAATACTTTCATTCAGGATAGTACTTGCTACACCGCAAACTAACTTCAGAGACAATACACACCTAGACACAATGGTTGTATGTTCCCTAAGCACCATTTGAATCCTACAAGGAAGCATATGATAATTAAATAGATCGTTTCTCCTTATTATTTGGCCAAGTCTATAACTCAGTGGTTCCCAATCATTTTGGGTCGCGATCCTAAAACATCCTTTCTCTGCGCCTCACGACCCCTTTCCACATTTTAAGTTTTGCCGCCATCAAAAACCCTGGCGACTCTCTGCGACCCTCCAGAACGTCGTTGCGACCCGGGGAATATAATGCTTTAACCAATGTTCTTTAGATGATAACGTATTTGTCTAATAAGCAACACCTCTTACAAATCAACTGCATTGGGAACTAAAAAGAATCTTCGCATACCAATATTTTCATGAAAGACGTGCAAAAGTACAGAATTATATAGACCTTTAATATTGTACGGATTCATATAGAAAAAAACAACAAAAACACCAACAGCAATAACAATAACAATTAAAGACCAGAAGAAAAAGAAATAACCAGGCAACTGATTCAAACTATTCTTTAAATTCACCAAGGATTTCCACCCTATGATAACAATTTTGTCGTCGTCATCAAACAGGTCGCATTTGTGATATACAATATCCTCTATTGGAGCAAAATATATAAACTTTCTTGCAATAAAAGCAGACTCTGATTGGTCTCTGTTCCCTGCAAGCTGTAATCCGGAACACATTCTCTCTGACCATAGCACTATGTCTCACTCGTAGAGGGCCAATAACGTAACCGCACTTAATCTCGCTGATGCAACAGACAATTTCATGGAATTTATTCTTAATAAACAAAAACTTCCCTGTAGTCGAACTTCACTTACTGATACGTAAACTGACATTGGGACACTATTATACCAGTAAATGTTATTGGACTCATTACTTGAAATTATTGTGATTATTATTATTATTATTATTATTATTATTATTATTATTATTATTATTATTATTGTTGTTGTTTTTGTATCCCGTAACATCGTTCTCCTAGCACAATAACATTTCCGTTATATATCGTCTCTATTTTGCTTCATTCGGTTTGTTGCATATATCTCCCCCCATTCTCTCTCTCTCTCTCTCTCTCTCTCTCTCTCTCTCTCTCTATATATATATATATATATATATATATATATATATATATATATATATATATATATATATATATACAGTGTGTGTGTGTGTGTGTGTGTGTGGTATCTGTCTTACAAAGATACGTTTTCTCAGCCTTTTGTTATTTTAATCCCAATGATCATTTTGTTTGTGTATATGTATATTTTTATTTTTATATGTATATGCATGTATATAAATACCTAGAACATTAATCTGAATAGATATGAAATGAGTTCGAGTGAAGAGTGATTACAATGAAGTAAAAGACAGGAAGAAGAAGGCAGTGACTTAACAATATTATGTCAAATAAGCAAGTATTTAAAAACTGTCACAAAATGATTTTAATAATGTAAAGAGAGCATGCGATGGATACAGATATAGACTTAAACTAATGAGTGTTTTTTTATAAACAACATATTTAATTTGTAATTGTATCAACCATGTAAGTGTATAAATTCAATAATGTAAACTATAACAACCAGTACATAGCAAAGTATACTTACTAAAAGATGAAATGGTATATTTAACATCAGAGACGCTAAATAGCAAATACCTGTAAAGCATAAACATGTAATTGGATTGTTTCAATCAACTATCTCTTATTATAAAGGGAACATATCAAATATGGTTGCATTGTTTGAATAATGTAAATACTTACTATAACGGGAACATATACGGATATTAAATGGAATTAAAAACATACAAGTCTGTAAAATACTTGAAATTTGACTATCATACTCAACATTCTCAAGATTTTAGTTTTAAAAAATGAGTTTTGACGGTGCCTTATGTTTCATTATATAAAATAGTCGAGATTTTTTATGTTCAAAATGGCGCTTGATGATAATTCGACATGTTTCGTTTATAAAATGGGAATCGGCAGTACCTCGACATGTTTTGTTTATAAATTGGTACTCGGCGATCCCTCCACATGTTTCCCTTATAAAATGGTACTCGGCAGTGCCTCAACATATTTATAGCAGACAAAATGTAATGACCCTACAGAAGAACAAGCAACGTTACATCAATATTTGTTCTTCTTGTCTTTCTATCTTTCTTTTGGTATAACATGAATGAACACATTAAAATATAAATATTTCAACGGTATAAAAAAGTAGTTTTGTTTATCAGAATATAGCTTTCTCTTAATTGACTTTACAACGAATATGTAACCGGGTTTCATGTTATCAATGATTATAATCAGTCAATTTTACAATGCCAATAAATTAGTTAATCAGATATGACATACAATTTTTCAAGTGTCATAAAATGCTCAAAAAATAACAAAACAGGTTCTTCAGGCTCAATTGAGATTCTTTTAAAACAAAGATAAAAGCAGAGCTAAAGTCTGAGAAAAAATGAAATAAACTAAAACTATACATTAACGTAATAATTTAAAAAATTGTATGGCTGAATTACATGTCATTTATAAGACATCCAAGCAAAACAACGCTAGCCATTTCTAAGCAATACACCAACAACAAACCCTGGTGTGTTATATAAACATCACAATGGAGTTTCTCTCGATCGATAGATCAATTGACATGAATATAATGATTCGTGATTTTAAACAATGCTAGCCGAAATAAACAAATAAATACATTAAGTGAAGTGAATGCATATGACAAGTCAGTCATTGATAAATAAATTAAATAATGTATAGTCTATAATGTTGATGAAGGAAACAACCGAAGCTATGTGTCATGTGGGACTAGCAAAACCATGTATAGATGAAACCGAAAAGTAAAACAATGTATAGATAAAACCGAAAAGTACAATATGGTAATCGCAATGTTAACTTTTAGAAACATTAAAATGTAAGTACAAAATCATATACCATACCTAACAACAGAAACTTTTAGTTTTAAGTACAAAATCATACACCATACCTAACAATTGAAACGCTGAATGGTAAGTACTAAAAAACTAAGTCATATGACGAAACGTGCAACAGCAACAACACCCTTTAGCAGATCCAACAAAGGTGAGCATATACTTTACTTTGTCAGCAAATATTATCGAAAGCATTTATTTATTTTCTGCAATAAACAAATGAGCAAATTGTCTGATCTAAAAAGTATCTCATCAATTCCAATCGCCAGATGCCATTTTGACTAAGGTGCACCCTCTGCATGATTATGATCTTGACGTTTATAAGACAAATGACGTTTTAAAAAAAAATAAAGTTATCACACCACATGAATCAATTCCAATATGTCAGTTTTCTCTTCTTTTTTGCTCAGGAGGGTCATTTCTGTTTCATTTTTTCTCAGAGAAGCTTCGTCTTGTTCCTCTAATCTTTTCTTGCAGAGGTGATCCGTGACAGCGGTGTTGAATGTATGGCTAACTACGCTGCTCGTCGATCGTATTCTGTCCCTGTACCGAAAACAAAGACAAACAGCCTAGGTAAGATGCATATCAATAAGCAGGCATGACGAACCATATTGCGTGCCCACAAAATCATACGAAATGTATCAAGACATCTCAAGTGAATAACTTAAACAAACATTACTGTGTCCATAGTTAAAGCTTAAACGACTAAATTCATGTTGGACACAAATGTCATTTATCGAGATGTGATTTTCAAAGCTTAATAAATATCGGACTTAATCATTCCACCACGATGTTAGTGATTTAAGCCACACTTTGTATGTAATATTAATTATTAACGTTGCTGTAACAATTTTCAGCTATATCACTACGATGCCTGAAGTGTGACAGTTTATAGTGATGAGTAGCACTGGGGCATCATGCCGTAGTCATGTAGCATGATGTCCCACCCAGTCATATTATCCTGATACCAGGCCTACCAGTCTTAACACTAACCTCTTAATGCTGAGCGTCAAGTGAGGCAGCTATTAGTACCAGTATTTAAAGATTTTCGTATGATTCGGTCGGGATTCGAACCCGCGACATCTCGCATCCTATGCATTTGCTCTAACCATCAGGCCACATGAGCGATAAGCCACGACTTGTATTCTTGCAGTATTTACATCGAGAATAAAATAGCAAGAGGACCGTTCTACCCATGTACGAATTTACCCTGTATTACCTTGCAGTGTTATTTACTTACGAAAACAACTTCATTTTGCATGTGATTATAAATTCCAGAATCTGAGGTACAATGTGGTTGTCGCATTTTAAATAATGTTTAAAACTAACGTTACTGACATAATTTTTTTCATCCAGATTACAATCAGATCTATGTGTTACGTGAAGATTTGACAGCGATTGGACAGTGGCCGTTGATCTGTCAAGGTTATGGTGACCTTTGAACTGCCTAATAAAAATGCAGCGTTCGGCAAACATTGATTCTCTTCAGCCATACGGCCATACACCACAACTAATTTTACTATATGTTCTCTACATATATTTTTCAGCACTGACCTTTCCACAGTGTGACAATCAATACAAATCATATGAAAATCTAAAATACCCCCAAAGATGACTTCACCGTGAAATTCTTGTCAAGGGTTGACCGGCACTTTTTTGAGTGGCTGCACTGTAAACAGAGCAGCATGCATGTACACAGAACGCTGATTTCACTTCCGGATCATCACTAAGGCCTAATTACACAGTGTGCACTGTCGCCAAAATACATACAGACAGCCACTCTCAGAGGTCCTATTTTCAAGAATAAACAATTAACTTTAAATCCATACCAAAGATGCATCAATATAACTCTTCTATCACCACCAAAAGAAGAAAGGAAAAAATGTTCTAAAAATAGACTAGAACGACATTCGTGGGTACTGAACTGGAAGTATTAATTGTGATGTGATTCCTGATAGGCCCAACTTTTTGGGGCAAATTTTAGTAAAACTTTTATATTTGAATGCCACACCTATTTGAACTTTATACATGAAGTCTTTTTGAATTTCCTTGCATACAAGACATGTGACACCTGCTGGAAAGTGTGTAGTGCTGGTGTTCCACAGGGTGCACGTGCTGATTCATGTGCGTTTTAGAAACCAAAACTAAATTTGCTATATCTTCCTTAATTATAGGACTTTTTCAATGCTGTGAAAATCTAATTGTACTACAAGATAAGGCCTGTCTGAAAATATGTTTAAAATTTATACATTTTGATCAATTAAAATTTTAATGGAAATTTAAATAAAAATTTAAATTTATAAACTAAATTTTATTGAAAAATTAAATTTTCATAAAAGTTTGAAAACAGATTTTGTCAAAGTTTAGACAGAAAAGTTGATCAATCAATGGTCTTTAAAATAAATGGTGGTTTGGGTCTGTGTAACTGAGAACATTTTTCCTAGGGGTAGTGAAGTAGCATGACTCATAGTGATTTTGGCAACAAACCACAATATGCCTGTCAAGGTGCATATGGGTGTACAAACTAAAGAAGCAACAACAGGTGCTATGTTCCATATTTATTGTGTCAGGTACTTAGGCAGTTATTTGTATAACTAATAGTGCACTCAGATTTAAACATCTGATGGGACCACTTCCATGTTTTATAGAAAACTTGCATTACATTTCAGTGTCGATAACTACAAAAAGCGACAATAAGATAGGTTAATACAGTTTTTAGGCAGGCGTTACCTTACTGAACAATGGTGCTAATCTCTCTCATGAAGATCTAAGCCATGTGTATATTAGTGTGGTGATATCATGACCCCTTATGGCAGTACACTGCATATGTCCTTATGAAACCTTGCTATCACCACCAGACTACTGGAGAGCTTCCAAGCTGATCCACCACTAACACTTTGTTCCAGATACCAGCCTAGACCTGAAAAGATATAAAATGTTTCACTTATATCTAGAAAACAGTAAGATGTATGCAAATGAAGTTAAAATGTGCTAGATATAGTGATTTCCAAATAACATTCAGGCTGCAAGCATAGGAAATAAATATTAAACTTGACAGAGTGACACTCAGAAATGTGAAGTAATAGTCATGTATTAAAGTAATAAATTCATCCTAAAAGGATATGAAGTTTCTATAAGCATATCTGGTCATTTACAGGTTTAATAACTAATCAGGTAGACTATGCATCACAAACTTTAAGGAAATGCGGGGATGGTGAGGTTTGATCATTGGTGGAAACATTAGTACATGCCAGTATACAGTAAAGTCAAGCGACAATATAGTAAAAATGAATATATTACTATATGGGTACTGAACTGGAAGTATTAATTGTAACGTGATTCCATACGGCTCAGTCATCCAAAGGCAAAGATACAAGACTTCATTTGATTGGCTAATAATATTATTATGGTAATTATCGTTTTATCCTATACAGGTCACCAGAACATGGCCGCTAAGAGGTCGCTGTCGGTTCATCATGCAGGGCGGTGCCGATCTGATGTTACTCAGATTGATAATTAAGGTTAATTGAAATTGGAACAATTAAACAGTAATTAAAACAAGAAAAAGAGACAACACAGATTTCCCCAAAACAAGAATTGGCCAGCATCGTTATATTTCTGAGTCTTGGTGGCACATGTTATGTAAATTATTCTCCTTTATATTTGTTTTCTCTCTTTTAGGATGATATCATATCACCACCATAACTTTAACAAACTGCATCTGTGAGGATAATAATTGTTTTTCATTAATTTGTAGGAAATACAATCAATTAGTAACTAATGGCTGATATGCTCATCTTAAATCATAACATTGCTGTAGTTTTACAACGATAACATTAAATTCACTGAAAGTTTCACGAGTTGAATTTGCGCATACAAGAATTAAAAACAGGGAGACAAATGAACGATCACATTGATGGGCAGATAAATGCGTTCGACCACATGCAGGGAACATAAAATAAAATTTATACTTACACGTACCATTCTACCGCCAAGAGAAGAGCTATGTCACCGACAGGTATACTCATTGAGGTAAGAATCATGACAACCGCCATGACACTGGCACTTGGAATAGAGGGCACAGCCATGGCATCAATCGTTGTTAACAGCCTGTAATAATAATAATAATAATAATAATAATAATAATAATAATAATATTGTTCTTAGTGTCATTATTATATTATTATTGTTATGAGTAATAATAATAATAATAATAATAATAATAATAATAATAGTTGTTGTTGTTATTGTCGTCATTATCAGTAGTATTTGATCTGGTCTTATAATTGTCTTTATCAGACATCGACTTTTCCAGCAATACAATCTGTAATGAGTATGGCAGGGTTTATTCCGATTTTAAATTGTAACTTTTCTCTGGTCCATGGCCATTAAAATGAAAAAATTAAACATGAAATAGATTTAGACGTTTTTATCCAACAAAGAAAATTCGCAATTTACTCTCATTAGTATAGAACGTTATCAAATACATGATTCGAATTTACCCATATTGATTTAATGATCATTTTATGTTTGTTTTACTTAGCAAGATGACGAAGTTGACGCCGTATATATTCGAAGACACTGGCAAATACAGATGCACAGATTAAACTACCGCAATCATTATCATCATATATAAAAACGCACACAAAGACGATCTCTCACGCTCATTAAAAGAGATGCACGCAAGTAAACTTACCCAATCATTAGGATGTCCCCAACGCTGATAGAGGAACCGGTTAGATTGGCAATAAAGATGCAGGAGCTGGCAATGTACACAGCGCCACCATTGCAGCTGAGCGTGACGCTAAAGGGAATGATGAAACAGACAACTCTTTCGTCAATTTTCTGCTTCTCCTCACAGACATGGTTCATCTCCGGAATGGCAACCGCCCTATACAACATGAACATGTAATTTCGTAATCTTGTACACGGAATTAATTTAATACGAGCATCTGATGCTTACACTTTTCTTACCAAACCAGAATTAAATTATATTTTTATTCTTAAAACAATTTTTACAACTTCGATATAATGAAATGTTTCTGTAATCAGCAGAAATCAGTTCTCATTAATCACTAACTTCATAAGGATTCAAAATAACACATTTCATACACGCTTCATCATCATCATCATCATCATCATCATCAGCATCATCATCATCAGTATCTTGACATAGTGTGTTTGTCGAGGCACTGTGCTGCTGAAAACCTGACCAGTTCCCTCCACTTGTCTCGATCATGTATCAATGCCTGTGTCTCCGCAAAACGTTTCCTAGTCAATTCTGTGATGTTGTCAGTCCACTTTGTTCTCTGTCTACCTTTCCTTCTGCCACTCTGGACGCTGCCCTGCAGACTGATGGCTCTAGTGACATGGCCATACCATTTCAGCTTTCGATTTTTGATTGTGGTGATGAGGTCTTCATATTGACCTACTTTGCGCCTGATGGTGTTACACACATTTTCATTTGTGGTCTGGTCCATGTAAGAGATGCAAAGGATAGTTCTGTAGCATCTCATTTCAAGTGCCTGGATTATTCGTTGTAATTCTGCTGTCAGGGTCCAGGCCTCACACGAATACAGAAAGATTGAGATGACTAGTGCTATCAATAGTATGATTTTAGTTTTCAGACAGACACGCTTCACTAACTATCAATCTCTATACTTCTCATAGGAAATAATGCGAAGCGTTTTTCTCTTAATTGTTATCGGCTGATGTTATGTTTTATCATCTTCAGCTGATACGTTTCTTAAATTTGAAAATTCCCTCTTTGAAAGTATTTTGTGAGGCTCAGAATGACACTATTGTGGCACGCAATCTATCAAGGATGACACTGCTCCATGGCTGCCGATAACTATGGTAAAATAATACTACAGCACGGCAGCAGTTAATAATCATAAAATGATACTACAACATGGCAGCCGATAAGGTTGGTAAAATGACACTGCAACATGACAGCCGATAACGTTGGTAAAATGACACTGCAACATGGCAGCCGATAACGTTGGTAAAATGACACTGCAACATGGCAGCCGATAACGATTGTAAAATCTTGTTCACTCCTAATCTTAACAAAAGCATAAAGACTTGAGAGCACTTAGTTTGGCTGAAATAGTTACGCGTTTACTTCAGCAAGGTGCAGTAATTATTGTTTCATTCAGTTTCATATTTTCATGCAAAATATCTAATAATGACTAATAGTTTTTCCGTTTATCATTGATTTCGATTCTTAAATATACGGGGTCCAGCATCAGTCTTAATAATTGAAGAGCAATGACGTCATCAACCGTTATTTGTACTATTCGAACTTTAACTACATATTTCTGTTCTAGAAATGAATATTATAATTTTATCAAATGATACAATTTGAAATAAAAAGCAAGTCAAACATTTGATCGTGGGAAATTACTTTCATCATGTTATTCAGCTCTTGGTAGAATGGGCTACTTCCATATGGTGGATTTTAGAAGTAAGAATTTGTTAGAGCAATGGTGAAAATAAAGGTTATTTCGCCGGATTGGATTTATGCCATGGTCATCCGAGAGTTGTGCTTTGGTAGTAGGTTACTGTCTTTCGAATAGATATTTGTAATTTTTCATTCAATCTCCTTGCAATTCTGAAGCGATACAAAACGCGCGAGAATTGTCGAATAGAGTGGAGGGTTGTGGGCAAGCTTACATTCCTAGTGTTTATTATATTACCGATAAGGTATTTTCATGTTGTCAGAGATTTGGCCGTGCTTTATTTACTACACTTCTGACTCTTGTGCTCCGGCCTTGCCTTTACGTAGACTACGTTATTGTTATATTAATACCAACCATGGGCATAACATATCAGACATTATGGAAAGTGCTTTCTTCCTTTTTTGGAAACTTTTGCCTTTGACTCACTGAAAGGAATTTTTAGTATCTGTGACATTTCCGGAACAAGCAAATTCACCTGCCCGCTTTATCATTTTGCGTCAAGCCATTGAGGCTAAATTTAGTAAGACACTAATGCTGTCTTGTACTCTACAAAGTTACATCCTTCTACGTTATACAGATATCAAGGAAAAATCAAAAACATACAAAAGGGAAACACAAAAAGAACTCCAGAAGGATTAAACAACGCCTAATTATTTGCATTAGCATAGTAATACATTGAAACCAATGCATGCACATAAGAAATGGAAAATACATGAAATATAACCTTACGTGCTAGTCGATGCGAATGCAATCATCCATGGCCTAGCGATACTCATCAAAAACTTGAAAGGGTTTCTCCTGCTGAAGATGAATAGCGTAAAAGGCATCATGACGATCTGGTGAGTAGCAATGCCAATAGTCACGCATGCGATGAACATGCCAAGCTGACTGAACACATTCCGAACATCTGCTACACTGGCCACTGACACGGCAATAAGGCTTGTCACTCCAATCGGTGTCACCCTGAATAATATATTAAATGCTTATTATCAATTAATTGCAATAGCAAGATAACAGATATACAAATGTTCCAACTTTTGCATTTAAAATTTGATATCTTTAGAATAATCGCGGTGGTTTGAATCATTTCTAAGACATAGGATAAAGTCAATCTATGCAGCATAATTCTTACCTGCCTTTCCTTTTGAGAAAGGTGATTTAATTTTTCTTTTTCATATATGTTGTGTTTTTTACAATTGTTTTTCTTATTATAATATTAACGTTATATTATGCTGAGGGAAGTAATGTGCCATGCTCAAGAACATGCTTATGGTAGATCATTTGGGCTTATTATATGCTAGAAATCGAATACGCATCCCTTAATTCACAAGGCCAAAGCGCTGATCAATGGGCCACTGCGGTTCGGTCCTAACACGAATTCAAAGAGCTTTTTCACGTTGCCCTGCACACGATTGCGTAAGTCAGGGGATCTAAAAAATGGTTAGAAACCATGTATATATCTTAGACACCGCGCCTGTTGTTGGTTCTCTTAGTAAAAGTACAAGAACCCAGCTTTGTTGGATGTGAAAAGTCTTACGAGAACGTTGAAAGCTTTGTTCAAGAAGAAATGACCTTATATGAGTCGTAAATCTCACCACATTGACAGATGGTCCGGGGGCATTGTCTGCTAAGTTGAAAAGAACAGGAGAGAATCAACGTCCAATCGGAATTGAGAGAGTGTGTTGTCACCATTTCAAGCCGAATTTAAATTAGTAATTTTACGCTAGAAACTTAGTAACTGCCCATATATCGTGCTGGAAAGTTATAAAGCAATACTCAGCGGAAGCCATACGTAATTTGGCCGCGACCTTTAGGATATTCCAAGAAAGACTAAGCTTCTAAATAATCATTAAGTTATTCGATCGATTGTTGCAGCATATTACTGCATTGTATTTATAATTATATGCAGTATATATACTTCATTATTAAAATTGTCAGTACCTATATATACCTTTGCAATGCTCAATTTACAAAAATATTTGAGAAATTGTAATTTGCTCTTAGGTTACCTCGTAGTGTGCGTACACTTTGTAGGAGTGTAAAGTACAGAAATGCGTCTGATTGTTGTGATATTTGTTCAGTATACTGAGATTAAGAACATATATTTATATATTATCATTTGACCTTTGAATTGTACTAAATTGTTATTGATTTGAATTTCACCTATTTGTGTATTCAGTAATTTAATTGTCGGCATTGCTGATTGCGGGCTTTGAGCTTTACCTCTCTTTGTCACTAATTTCACTCCCTATATATAATAATTTAAATAATATATTGAGAGCACCCAACCCCAACCCTAACAACCGTTACAGGTTCATAATGCAACTTACCCCATCAACCAACGAACGACAACAACAACGGTATCGGAGCAAGAAACAAAGAAATCCAGAAAAGGTTTTCCTTTCTCCTTCAACGACCCAGCCGCTATACCCAATAGACTTGCCGCTAAAATCATACCAAATACACAATTAAAACTACTCAAAACGGCTTGAATTTGTTATTTATTTATTTATTTATCTAATTTTTTATTTATTTCTTTTCCCTTCTGGCGTCCTGTTTCTGTTTAAGGTAAAATTACCTATCCGTTTGGTGGCTTATGTCAACTGTTCTAGTATGTTTGTAAATATGATGTAAAGATTTTAATCAAAATCATTTTTTTTATTAAAAAAAATCAGAGCAATATTTATCTCACTGTTAAACGCTCATTGAAATAATCGAAAATATTTCATAAACTACAAGCCCTCATTTGTCACTGACAATAGTATGCCTTTACCGTCTTTATTAGTTTATAATTCGAATTCATCTGAAAACCACACAGACCCTGACCTGCATTGATATAATCAGGGTCTGTTTCTTTTCTCTTATTCCTAAGAACCTGGATAGACCGAGACCAGCAGGTTCATTATGTGACGGCATATATGGGTCCATGCAGTTTGCATTTGCATCGAAACTATATATGGCAATTCTCTTTTTAAAGCAACAGAGAATTTTAACAAATGAGTTATTTTTATCTATATTTAACATTTCCGTTGGATTATCAAAATATATGACAATAAACATATATTCTTCCGATGAATGTTTTAATATAATTCATAATGCAAATTTAAATTTCAATGCAATATCGAATGGAGACAACCAAGCTAACGCACTATTTCTAATAGATATCTCTTTAAACCTGCGGTTGTAATAAGGTATACGACGTATATTTTTCTTTATTAATTCATTTAATAAATTTCCATCTTTCACACATTGTGTTTGTGTTATTCATTTAATCCAAAACCCACTCGGATTCTATTCTACAATATGCACTTATAACAATATTCAGTACGAAAATGTATGTGAATTAATTTAATGATATTTAAAAGTTAAAATGCCAGATTTAAATGCATACCGAGGATATTAGCAGCATCTGTTTTTCCTATCTCTTTGGTCAAATTAAAAACTGTTTCTGTGACATTAGTCCCATTGGTTAAATTTTGGGATACAGTAAAATCTTCTTTGTAATACCGAGTCTGGGTCTTTCTGAACGCCGCTTCGACCAAATTGTCAGGAAAAATGTTTCTGAAACAGAAGAATTAAATATAAACAAAATATTCTCTCGGAATATACGGAATATCACTATATTGGTGTATCGCTCCCTCCTTCGCTCCTTCTCTCCCTCATTTATTTACTTAATTATTTAATCATATCAAGAAGCCATCA
Organism: Unio delphinus; assembly: GCA_029339505.1. Lineage (NCBI taxonomy): Eukaryota > Metazoa > Mollusca > Bivalvia > Unionida > Unionidae > Unio > Unio delphinus. Next base: position 13,662,856 of record JAQISU010000323.1, read on the forward strand.
GTATCAGCTAATTACTGTACAATGTGTGTTCGGAAGATACATATACACGAGTTATCGATCCTGTTTAAATATGACGCCACATTTATGATACGTTACAATAGGCATTTTAACCGCTGGCTCTCTTTGGGGACTGTGATGTCTGATTGAGAAGTGTGAGCGAGCTTGACTTTCAGAAGGGAGAGAGACAGATATAAATATAGTGAATGCAGATTTCAGGAACGATAAACCTGTCAGAGATCTGTGATCATGACACGACTACATTATCTACTGAATCCCTCGTAATGCAATGTATCACATTTATTACATTATAATAAAATATAAAATAGATTATCGGCCCTTGCTTGTAAAGCTGTAAACACTGAAACTTTTTTTTCAGCAAGCTTACCTGATTAAGTCAGCCAATATATCTTGGGTTTGTAACGCATTTTCCACCATGGAGTTACTTTGTGGAGTACCACTAGCTCCTACACAGAAAGGAAGTCAGAGTATATTATCTATCTATCTATTTATCTCTCTCTCTCTCTCTCTCTCTCTCTCTCTCTCTCTCTCTCTCTCTCTCTCTCTCTCTCTCTCTCTCTCTCTCTTTCTCTCTCTCTCTCTCTGTATATATATATATATATATATATATATATATATATATATATATATATATATAAATTAATGTGTTTTCATTCACAGGGACAAGATAGAGATATCTTGAGGTAATGATGCAAATGGTAAAAACCTTAAACGCTGCAATGCATATTGAAGTAATCTTATGAAACCAGTTGCCACATAGGATGTATATTCGCAAATAAAACATTCGCCGATTTTGTTCAAAAACAGTAGATTCCTAATTGGGCTGCGATTATAATTACAAACTTCTTATTCAGAACGGATTACACTATTTAACATGGAACAGTTTCCAGAGATTTATTCTCACAATCTCATTCTAAGACCGCTAAATTGTTAGTATTCTCCACATCTCACTCTGAAACTGCTAAATTGTTAGAATTCTTCACTTCTCGCTCTGAGACCGCTAAATTGTTGGTATTCTCCACCGCTCAACCCCCATTTTATAGACTTTGGAAATTCCTGACTAAAATGGACACGAAAATATATGAAACAATATTTAATTGCGATGGCAGAGAAGTTGAAATGAAATATATCCCAGTTTGATGTTTAACCCCTGCTATAATTGGATTTAAAGAAAGAGTTAGAGTAACTGCAGATAAATGCTTGGACTGGGTACATGTTACAATCTATAAGAACAATTGTCAAAAACAATAAACGTAAATGTCCCGCATACCTGAATTAATTATGAGGTATGGGATACTTAATAACAATCAGACCGAGGATGTTTGTATCATGGATATACTTTGTTTAATTATGAGGTTAATACAGATCAGGCCAAAGCGCCCCTGAGGACGTTTGATTCATGGATATTACTTAGTGTACGTATGAGGAAGAAAGACATGCTAACATTAACAATGAGGACCTTTAAGCTGAGTGTATACATAGGTTACGTATGAGAGCGAAAGACATGCTAACATCAACAATGACGACGTTTGAGTCAGGTGTAATACTTAGCTTACATATGAGAGAGAAAGATATACTAACATAACGATGAGGACGTTTGTGTCGAGGATGTTACTTAGCTTACGTGTGAGATGAAAGCCATGCTAATATCAACAATGAGGACGTTTATGTCGAGGATGTTACTTAGTTGACGTATGAGAGAGAAAGACATGCTAACATCAACAATAAGTATGTCTAAGTCGAGTGTATTACTTAGCTTACGTATGAGAAAGAAAGACATTCTAACATCAACAATGAGTATGTTTAAATTGAGTGTATTAATTAGTTTACGCATGAGGAAGAAAGACGTGCTAAAATCAACAATGAGGACGTTTCATTCGAGGATATACCTAGTTTACGTATAAGTATAAGTAGCACACCAACCACAACGCTGAGAATGTTTGACGCTAGGATGTTCCTGTTTAAGTATAAGGGCAAGAGTCAGCCCAAAAACAGCACTGAGAATGTTTGAAGCTAGGATGAAGGTGAAGGATACCAAACTTATCTTGCCATTCGATTTGGGATCCATCGATGCAGTGCCTGTAAATAAATGAATACATTTATGTGAATACGTACATAATCTACATACATCCAGACATATATACGCCAATCAACTGTAGTTTTAAATACCTTCAATGTTTTCATGAATATTTGCTTGCATATATAGATACATGCGTGCATGATCGCACACACATGCACGCACACGTTACAATAAAACAAATTAATCTACGCTTATATAACAAGTAATGGATGATACAAATATGTTCAGTGATAATTCCTGAAATAGCACATGCATATCTTCCACGCAGAAGTGATTGATGATTCATTAATAAACATGGTTCTTAGTGATATTTGATTTAGAAACATACCTGCGACCACACTTCAGAATATCAGGGGTACTATCAGCATCTTCAGCATTCGTAGGTACAGCTCACCACCAAAACCTACAAATACAAAAAGTTGATGTGCCTATACAGCGAAACATGACAATATAGATCCCAAATTGTCTATACACCCAGCATACTTACAAACGTGGACCAAAACGATAGATAGATAGATAGATAGATAGATAGATAGATAGATAGATAGATAGATAGATGGATGGATGGATGGATGGATGGATGGATGGATGGATGGATAGATAGATAGATAGATAGATAGATAGATAGATAGATAGATAGATAGATAGATAGACGGATGGATGGATGGATGGATGGATAGATAGATAGATAGATAGATAGATAGATATATAGATAGATAGATAGATAGATAGATAGATAGATAGATAGATAGATAGATAATGTTCCATAACAAATATGTATTATGTTCTGGAAAAAGCAAAGGACAGATCAAAATCTATATTAGAATTACCTACAAGTCAACGTTAGGCCCTTATACACTTTTAGAAAGTTGACAAATTATACAATTTTTAAAAGGAAAGATAACAGTGTTTGAATCTAATGCAAAATTGATCAAGGTAATTTGCAGTTGATATATGTCTTAGTATTAGAAAAAACAGCAAACATATTGTTTTGAATGATACAAAAGGATTATCAATAATTGCCAGATATACATACCAAGCCACATTAGCACAGTTCCAGAAGGCCGTGTCTCACGAACTGAAAAGCCAAGTGCAAAACCAAGAACGACTCCGAGTACTGTCAAGGCACGCAGCAAGTTGTTCTTTATAAACCTAATACAACCACCTTTTCTTCTCCAGGATGACATCGAAGAAGAAGATGTTGAAAACGACGGCGATGATCCTTCATCGTGACCATCGTCGAACTTGTACTTTTCAACCTGTTTTCCAGTCAAAAGATCGGTGTTCATTTCTATACGAATCTGAAAAGGAAACAATAAAGGAACACCAATAAGCGGGTTATTGATTTATATTGACTTTGTACACACATCGGATGCTGAAGGCAAAATATGGCTCTCATTACGATTATGATTTGGTCACACCTTCACCGTTTTACTGACCTTGCATGTGAAAGAAAGTATAATCATTCAGCCGTGTAACTACTGAAAATCATCATAAGACACTCAGATGCACGCATACAGACAGACAGACGCACACACACACACACACACACATCACCCAATATGGACAACTTGACCGAATTTCTTTTTATATTTATACAGGAGCGACTTTACAAATGGTTGTGTGTGTTTGCTCGCCTCTTCGCTCCTTTTCGGGTCAAAACTACATTTTTCAGAGCAAAGCCGAGTAAACTCGGATATTTAATCTAAAGTTCCCAGCCCAAGTTGAAAAGAAATCATGGATCTGTCAGTGATTACACGTATTCAAGATAATGTCAACAATGTACATGTAGGGCGGTCATTCGTCCTGTTTTAAACCAGACTATACGTTTTTCTTAATGACAGTGCCATTCTGAATTTGATATTTAAAATGCATGAGCCAAGGGGTATTCTCTAGTTCTATCAAGGCCACGATATGTACATAGCCCTTATATACGGACCATTTATATCCTTTTATCGGTGTTAGGATCGTGTAGAAAAGGCCATCACAATGATGCAATATCATGTAACGGGGGAGGACGGGTATAGAAAGCATGTATTTATGCAACCTTGCATAATGGAGCTACAAGGCATTCTAATTATAAAATGTACACAATCTGGCTGATGAAATAGATAGATTTCACGTGACGTCAGCAAACCAAATCTTATTAAATATATAGTATAGCATTAATAGTTTAAATTTGTTCAGAATTGTCTAATCACCTGGTTACCTATACAGGTGGGTGAATGGATTTCCTTCAACTGGAACCCAGTCACGTGGTGGTTTCATTGTTGAGAGCGCGACAATTGTCTGTAGGAAATTGTCACGGGGTTGTATTCAGGTTTCTGAAAAGAGGACCGGCATAAATAGCACGTACTGACGCAACATTGCATCATGAAGCTACAAGGCGTTCTAATTACAAAATGTAAACAAGCTGGGTAATGAAATACGACAGGTGGTATATGTCCGATGCATGATGTACAATCATTATACCACAGCTATCTATAAATGAATTTCATAAGTATGTAGACTAACTGCTTAAATAAATTGTATTATGATACCATATGACATAATGCGTATAAAAACTGCATATTCACCTTTGAAAAGGTTTAGAATGTTATGTTTATTTGTGCAAGATATGAAATCAATATATATATATATATATATATATATATATATATATATATATATATATATATATATATATATATATATATATATATATATATATATATATGTGTATGTGTGTGTGTGTGTGTGTGTGTGTGTGTGTGTGTTCTCTTTCTGATATCATCTGGGGCTCTTTATATTTTGGTGTGGGCAGGGGTCGGTTGTGAATTCGTAGTGGATGGCAATTAGTTCAATTGGCCCTTACCAAACAAACCAAAGGAGAATGTATCGCACACACATGCGTATATTTATTTCTTTTACATCCAATTTATGAGCTTGTAGAAAAGGTCTCAATAGAGCAAAGGGGTGCGTAAATTAATGGCCCTTCCTTGGCCCCCAAAATTCAAGAATTTTCAAACACTTTGTTTCCGTGGCAAAAACTATCAGCATTTGAACATTTAAAAAACAGATTCAATTGATATTTAAGATTATTTGATTAACGTCATATGCACGTGGTCATGATGTCTCACTAACTATTTAATAGGATTTTTATGTTATAATTGAAGCAATTGAAAAAAATAAGCTGGTCCATATGCGTCAGTCAAACTCATATTTTTTTACAGAATATGATGGTATGATTGAATAGCTTTCTTGAGTATCCTTTTGGTACTTGGATGATGACCATGTGAAAACGTAAAACAAAATAAGTGCGTCGGCGTTCATTGGAAGCTTGCATTTCTACAACGATAAAGTCTTAATCAAATCTGAACCAATGGCTTTGCTACAATGAACGCATACAATAAGCTGCCAAAGTGACAATGTATCCAGCGTAACATATATAAATATAATATAATGAAGAAATTAAATAAATATTTAAGCTTATTCGCACGTTCGTCAAAAGCCACACATTTCTCAATATTTATTTTATGAAAAGAGGTTTTCCACCTTTTACTTGTTGTAAAAGTCTTGTAGTGACTTGTCTTTCCCTTTTTGATGTAATGAGTTTTCTGCCGTATGTATGGAAAACTTTGTTTCATAGACTCTATTAGCAATGCTGTGTTCCATGATTAGAGGGAAAGATACGGAAAGAGAGAAGAAGGCAGGCGCTCCCCGATTCTCCACCAGTTATTATGTAACGTTTGTTCACTTTATCATAACATTCTTCTCATCTCCTGCTACGAGAAGGAATTACTCACAAGTCAAGGAATGTCAATGTCCTTGGTGAGATACAGAGAAGAAATTCTCCCTAGCGTTTATGAATTGATTTTTCCACCGTATTTATGGAAAATATTTTTCATAATATGTTAACAATGCTGCTTTCCATGACTAGAGGGAAGGAGACAAAAAAGAGAGTAGAAGAACGCAGGTTCTCTCAAAAAAAGAAGGTATTCATTCATTATGGTATAGATGCGGCTACATCTTGGAGAATTTGGCAATGTGAGAGGTCCAGGGATGCTGAAAAAATACAAGTCTCCTTTGAGTTCCGACGAAACGGCTGGGTCAGTTTTTATGTACAAATTTAATGTCGCATAAACCTGCGTAATATAAAAATTAATTTAAAAAAAAAAGTTCATGAGAGGCAAAAAGGTCCATATTTTTTAATAGGTATTATGAAGCACAGCATAATCATATCACACACTTCACCTGACCAGTCTACTGCAGTTCTTTGAATAAAATGTTTAGGCAACCCAACCCCTAATGTATACATTCATTTTTCACATCTTGCTAATTTGTATTTAGCACTATGACATTATTGTTACGTTTTCTGAACGCATCCAAATGGTGTAGAGGTAAAGGGCATGGCTGTTTCCAACATAGCACGACTTTGAGACTCCAATAAAACAATATATATATATATATTTATATATATATATATATATATATATATATATATATATATATATATATATATATATATATATATATATATATATATTTTTTTTTCTCTCTCTAACTGTTAATTTTGGTCCATTTGCTCTGTTTCTTTGTTTCTGTAATTTTTCTCGTATCATCTAGGTAGAGATTTGAATTAGCTTAACAATACTACTGAAAGCAGTTTTTTTCAAATACTGCAGTTTGATAATGTTGTTGTTTGGTTTAACGCCATTTTTCAGCACAAGACAGGCTACAACCAGTATAACTGGTGCAGGAAAAACCCAGGGAAGAACCACCGACCCATTACTTAATGCTTATATTTGTCACTATAATGAGCAGTATTCCCTATGGTACTACGTTTTATTGATGCTGATTAGTATAGAAAAGTTTGCTCGTAACCAATCTTGTGTGTGTATGGAGAGAGAGAGAGAGAGAGAGAGAGAGAGAGAGAGAGAGAGAGAGAGAGAGAGATTTGCTCTTGGCTCACCTATTGAAGATATACAATTACTGTTGTTCAAATGTTCCGTCTTGTTGTATTCTGTTTTCCTGTACAAAATTATCAAATGTTATTAGACGTTTCTTAATATAGCGATGTCCTGAAATCTGTCACATTTAAGGAGTAGCATAGACGAATAATAATATGTTCTCCACTGGTAAAGAGGTATGACACAATAAAATAGGTGGAGTTGAAGAGAGCTTAAAAAACAAAATCCACACTGGTGAAACATGTACTGAGATTTTGTAAACCCTCATTTCCTTTCTAAGCAAAATCATCTTATCTAATCATGACAGTTAATATTGGATGAGGCCGAAAGTCAAATTATATTCTAGTATCATCAGCTTCTGTTTTGGGCATTGCCATGATCACCTTCAACGAAACAACGACAGAAGCAGCGGTAATTACGTAATTACAACTGGAATAATAATAATAATAATAATAATAATAATAATAATAATAATAATAATAATAATACTCAGCATCAACATCAGCATCGTCGTATTAGTAGTAGTGGTAATAGTAGTAACAGTTGCTGAACTTTAAAAAAAACATATTTTCCCATTTTTGTAAAAATTAAATCACGTGAGAGCAAATGTGTAATATTTTCCGTAAGAAACATTTTTCGTAATATATTTGTTATTACTTTCTAGACCACATGCCATTATCTTCAGATGGTCACACCCTATCGCCCTCACCTGTCAGTGAAATCAGTTACCTTACAATTTACCAACCTTTGAAACTTAGTACTATTTTCTTTTTTGTTGTTTTCTTTCTTTTGTTCCCTTTTTTTTTAAATATACGACCAACTATGGCTGCTATTGACCAAAATTGTGATAACACTCCGAAAATACGAAGTCTGTCATATTTTCTTTTGTCTTCATTCTTTTAACCAAGGTCACTTCATTTATTTTTTGTATAATTAAGCAATGGTCGCCTTATTGTGAGATGAAATGACCAAGTATCCACACTTCAGAGACAACACACACCTAGACACAATGGAGGTATATTTCCTAAGCACCATTTGAATCCTGCAAGGAAGCATATAATAATTAAATATATCGTTTCTCCTTATTATTATTTGGTCAAGTCTATAACACAGTGGTTCCCAATCATTTTGGGTCGCGATCCTAAAATATCCTTTCTCTGCGCCTCACGACCCCTTTCCACATTTTAAGTTTTGCCGCCATCAAAAATCCTGGCGACTCTCTGCGACCCTCCAGAACGTTGCTGCGACCCGGGGAATATAAACCACTGCTTTAACCAATGTTCTTTAGCTGATAACGTATTTGTTTAATAAGCAACACTTCTTACAAATCACCTGAATTAGGAACTGAAAAGAACCTTCGTATACCAATATTTTCATGAACGACGTGCAAAAGTAAATAATTCTATAGACCTTTAATATTGTACGGATTCATATAAAAAAACAGCAACAAAAAACCAACAGCAATAACAATAATAACTAAAAACCAGAAGAAAAGGAAATAACCAGGCAACTGATTCAAACTATTCTTTAAATTCACCAAGGACTTCCACCCTATGATAAAAATTTTGTCGTCGTCATCAAACAGGTCGCATTTGTGATATACAATATCCTCTATTGGAGCAAAATATATAAACTTTCTTGCAATGAAAGCAGACTCTGTTTGGAGTCTGTTCCCAGCAAGCTGTAATCCCAAACATATTCTCTCTGACCATAGCACTAAGTCTAACTCGTAGAGGGCCGATAACTAAAGCGCACATAATCTCGCTGATGCAACAGACAACTTCGTGGAATTTATTCTTAATGAACACAAACTTCCCTGTAGTCGAACTTCACTTATTGACACGTAAACAAACATTGGGACACTATTATACCAGTAAATGTTATTGGACTCATTACTTGAAATTATTATTATTATTATTATTATTATTATTATTATTATTATTATTATTATTATTGCCATTGTTGTTGTATCCCGTAACATCGTTCTCCTAGCACTACAACATTTTCGTTATATATCGTCTCTATTTTGCTTCATTCGGTTTGTTGCATATCACCCCCCCCCCCCCCCGAATTCTCTCTGTCTCTGTCTCTGTCTCTGTCTCTCTCTCTCTCTCTCTCTCTCTCTCTATATATATATATATATATATATATATATATATATATATATATAAAAATAAATAAATATATATATATATATATATATATATATATATATATATATATATATATATATATATATATATATATATATATATATATATATATATATAAATGAAACTCACATCCCTACTTGGGAAAAACTTAAATCATCAATATCAAGTCAAATCAGCAACCATCGAAGAACTAAAGCAGCAGCTGCATTCAGTTTCCACTGAGGAACAATTGCATACGTTTTATTCCAAATTAAATAAGGATCAACAAAGAGTCTCTGCAAAACTATACAAAATCAGAGAAAGAAAACTTCGAAGTCATGATTTACAACCAAATCACTATTGTGAAGAAAATTTAACTGACGAAATTTCTTCTAAAAACAAACGTAAGAAGAAAAATCGCCGTAAAAAGAAGATTTGTAAGCATTCTATCGCAAAACTTAATTCCACTGTTACCACCACAGTGGTCAATGTCTCAAAGTTAGAACTTACGGAGGCAGAAATAGGACTTTTATCGAAGGGTTTGAGTTTCTGTCCCCGTCCAAAGACATACGATAGAGGGAAACTGAAGAAGGACACCTAAGAGTTTTTAACCGCCGACTAAGACTCAAGGCCCATTTTGCCTTGCAGCCATTAGATAAGTCAGAGAAAAATATAACCTGCGACCAACCCACTTTCAGAAAGAAAAGTAATTGGTCCCCACCAAAAAGTTCAATTCCAAATCTAGAAGCCTTTATCAACTCAGTTGAAAACGACACTTCCAGACACATCAACCATACTAACAGATGCTCTAATTTGACAAAAGAAGAAACAGATGCCCTACACTCACTGAAAAGCAGAACAGATATCATAATTAAGCCTGCAGATAAGGGTTCGGCTGTGGTCGTTATGAATAGGGAAGACAACATCAGTGAAGCAAGTAGACAACTAAGTGACGCTAGATTCTACCAAAGGCTAGACCATGATCCAACACTGGAATATGCAGAAACCATCACCAATGCTATTAACGAGGCGTACCAAATCGGGCACATAGACCAGCAAACGAGAAACTACATAAGCCCAGAAAATCCAAGGGCAGGTAGATTTTATATTCTACCTAAAATCCACAAACAAGGAAACCCAGGCAGACCTATAATCTCTGGTAACGGGCATCCCACAGAAAGGATAGCAGAATATTTGGATCATTTTATGAGACCATATGTCCACAAATTACCATCATATCTTCAGGACACGACAGATTACCTCATAAAGAGCAAAGCAAGCAAACCATTACTGCCAGATACATTGCTTGTTTCCTTAGACCTCACATCTTTGTATACTAACATACCGCACAACGAAGGGATACAGGAGTGTACCGAACATGGAGAACAAGAACAGTAGACAATCCACCAACACACTTCCTAGTCCAACTCCTGGAGCGGGTCCTAAAACTCAACAACTTTGAATTTAATGAAGAAAATTACCTTCAAATTAATGGAACCACAATGGGTACAAAAACTGCCCCTTCGTACGCTAACATTTTTATGGGAAAACTAGAGGGTCAACTGTTAGCATCGGTTGAACTTGCACCATACCAGTGGGTACGCTTTATCGATGATATAGAACTGAAGTGGCAACATGGAAGAGAAAATCAGAATGATTTAATATCAAAGGCAAACAATTTCCATCCTTCAATAAAATTCACGGCTGAAGTCTCCAACTTAAACCACGTTTTCCTAGACACAACAGCCAGAATGGTACAAAACAAACTCCATACAGACATCTACTCGAAACCAACTGACAAACACCAATATCTCCTCCCAACCAGCTGTCACCCAAAACACTGCATTAGGAACATCCCATATAGCCAGGCACTGAGAATACGCAGAATTTGCTCCGACGATGACACATTCCTAAAAGGTCTGAAGAGCTATCTAAACATTTAATTTACCGAGGCTACGACAAGGACCTGATTACTGAGGCAACCCAAATAGCTAAGCAAACAAACCGCGATGACCTACTAAAATATGGAAAGAAGGAAAAAGCTGATAGAATACCATTTATCCTGACCTACCATCCAGACAACCCCAAAATAGGTAAAATCATCGGGAAACACTGGCCCATCGTAGAATCAAGGAATGCACTAAAGTTAATCCTCCCGAACAAACCTGTAGTAGCCTACCGGAGACCAAAAAACCTCAAGGACATCCTAGTCAGGGCGAAGCTAGCGCCAATCACTAATCAAGACCACTTTAGTCAATCTGGCCACTGTCGCGATAAAAGGTGCAAAACCTGTCAACACATGATAGAAACCAGGACTTTTTCTAGCACAGTAACGAGAGAAAAACTAAACATACATGGTCCAAACAAAACGTGCAAAACAGAGAATGTAATTTATCTCATCACATGTAAGATCTGTAGCATGCTGTGTGTCGGAGAAACTGAGAGGCTACACAAAAGGATCAACCTTCATAGATCTGATTGGATAACAAAGAAGCTATACAGAAGTCCGGTCGCAGAACACTTCTCTTCCCCTAACCACACCTTCAGTGATATAACATTTATTGCAATTGCTCACAACCACAACTGGAGTTCCGAAACCAGGAAAGAAAAGGAATCTTACTGGATAAGACGCCTTCGAACATTAAAACCATGCGGTTTAAACCAAGAAGACTAGAAAAAGACAGAATTGCAGAAATTTAATTATCTTTTCCAGCTGACACATTTTCTTTTAAATAATTCTCTAAATTTGCTTAATAGCCTCTAACTACTAATATAAAATATCCGGGATATAATTTGCGCGTACATAAATTTACATACAAAAACATATGTGTCGCATTGGCTCATCGATTTCACATTTTACAGCATCCGCAACTAATTGTAACAATAAAATTCAAGGCTTAATTCCTGTAGAAACAGACATGTAAAGTTCTGTAAACACGGTTTTTGTATTTTAATTGTCTGTCTTGTCTATGTTCTGTGTTTGCCTTTGATACAGACTCATTGAGAGTCGAAAGCGCTCAGGCTAGAGTGATACTAGTTTTTGCACTGTTGCTTGTCAGTTTATTGCATTTATATATATATATATATATATATATATATATATATATATATATATATATATATATATATATATATATATATATATTGTGTGTGTGTATGTGTGTGGTGTCTGTCTAACAAAGATACGTTTTCTCAGCCTTTTGTTATTTGAAACCCAATGAACATTTTGTTTGTGTATATGTATATTTTTATTTTTATATGTATATGCATGTATATAAATACCTATGAATATTTTGTTTGTGTATATGTATATTTTTATTTTTATATGTATATGCATGTATATAAATACCTATGAATATTTTGTTTGTGTATATGTATATTTTTATTTTTATATGTATATGCATGTATATAAATACCTATGAATATTTTGTTTGTGTATATGTATATTTTTATTTTTATATGTATATGCATGTATATAAATACCTATGAATATTTTGTTTGTGTATATGTATATTTTTATTTTTATATGTATATGCATGTATATAAATACCTATGAATATTTTGTTTGTGTATATGTATATTTTTATTTTTATATGTATATCCATGTATATAAATACCTAGAACATTTTGTTTGTGTATATGTATATTTTTATTTTTATATGTATATGCATGTATATAAATACCTATGAATATTTTGTTTGTGTATATGTATATTTTTATTTTTATATGTATATGCATGTATATAAATACCTATGAATATTTTGTTTGTGTATATGTATATTTTTATTTTTATATGTATATGCATGTATATAAATACCTATGAATATTTTGTTTGTGTATATGTATATTTTTATTTTTATATGTATATGCATGTATATAAATACCTATGAACATTTTGTTTGTGTATATGTATATTTTTATTTTTATATGTATATGCATGTATATAAATACCTATGAATATTTTGTTTGTGTATATGTATATTTTTATTTTTATATGTATATGCATGTATATAAATACCTATGAATATTTTGTTTGTGTATATGTATATTTTTATTTTTATATGTATATGCATGTATATAAATACCTATGAATATTTTGTTTGTGTATATGTATATTTTTATTTTTATATGTATATGCATGTATATAAATACCTATGAACATTTTGTTTGTGTATATGTATATTTTTATTTTTATATGTATATGCATGTATATAAATACCTATGAATATTTTGTTTGTGTATATGTATATTTTTATTTTTATATGTATATGCATGTATATAAATACCTATGAATATTTTGTTTGTGTATATGTATATTTTTATTTTTATATGTATATGCATGTATATAAATACCTATGAATATTTTGTTTGTGTATATGTATATTTTTATTTTTATATGTATATGCATGTATATAAATACCTATGAATATTTTGTTTGTGTATATGTATATTTTTATTTTTATATGTATATGCATGTATATAAATACCTATGAATATTTTGTTTGTGTATATGTATATTTTTATTTTTATATGTATATGCATGTATATAAATACCTATGAATATTTTGTTTGTGTATATGTATATTTTTATTTTTATATGTGTATGCATGTATATAAATACCTATGAACATTTTGTGTGTGTATATGTATATTTTTTTTTTTATATGTATATGCATGTATATAAATACCTATGAATATTTTGTTTGTGTATATGTATATTTTTATTTTTATATGTATATGCATGTATATAAATACCTATGAATATTTTGTTTGTGTATATGTATATTTTTATTTTTATATGTGTATGCATGTATATAAATACCTATGAACATTTTGTGTGTGTATATGTATATTTTTATTTTTATATGTATATGCATGTATATAAATACCTATGAACATTTTGTGTGTGTATATGTATATTTTTATTTTTATATGTATATGCATGTATATAAATACCTATGAATATTTTGTTTGTGTATATGTATATTTTTATTTTTATATGTATATGCATGTATATAAATACCTATGAATATTTTGTTTGTGTATATGTATATTTTTATTTTTATATGTATATGCATGTATATAAATACCTAGAACATTAATCTGAATATATATGAAATGAGTTCGAGTGAAGAGTGATTACAATGAAGTAAAAGACAGGAAGAAGAAGGCAGTGACTTGACAATATTATGTCAAATAAACAAGTATTTAAAAACTGTCACAAAATGATTTTAATAATGTAAAGAGACCATACGATGGATACAGATATAGACTTAAACCAATGAGTGTTATTTTATAAACAACATATTTAATTTGTAATTGTATCAACCATGTAAGTGTATAAATTCAATAATGTAAACTATAACAACAAGTACATAACAAGGCATATTTACTAAAAGATGATATGGTATATTTAAAATCAGCAAATACTTGTAAAGCATATACATGTAATTGCATTGTTTCAATCAACTATCTCTTATTATAAAGGGAACATAACAAATATATTTGCATTGTTTGAATAATGTAAATACTTACTATAACTGGAACATATATGGCTATTAAATGGAATTAAAAACATACAAGTCTGTAAAATACTTGAAATTTGACTATCATGCTCAACCGTCTCAAGATTTTAGTTTATAAAAAAGAGTTTTGACGGTGCCTTATGTTTCATTATATAAAATAGTCGAGATTTTTTATGTTCAAAATGGCGCTTGATGATAATTCGACATGTTTCGTTTATAAAATGGTAATTGGCAGTACCTCGACATGTTTTGTACATAAACTGGTACTCGGCGATCCCTTCACATGTTTCCTTTTTAAAATGGTACTCGGCAGTGCCTCAACATATTTACAGCAGACAAATGTAATGACCCTACAGAAGAACAAGCAACGTTACATCAATATTTGTTCTTCTTGTCTTTCTATCTTTCTTTTGGTATAACATGAATGAACACACTAAAATATAAACATTTCAACGGTATAAAAAAGTAGTTTTGTTTATCAGAATATAGCTTTCTCTTTAATTGACTTTACAACGAATATATAACCGGGTTTCATGATATCAATGATTATAATCAATCAATTTTACAAATGCCCATAAATTAGTTAATCAGACATGCCATACAATTTTTTAAGTGTCATAAAATGCTCAAAAAATAAGGAAATTTTCTCAATTGAGATTCTTTAAAAAAAAGATAAAAGCAGAGCTAAAGTCTAACAAAATTGAAATAAACTAAAACTATACATTAACGTAATAATTTTATAAATTGTATGGCTGATTTACATGTCATTTATAAGACATCCAAGCAAAACAATGCCAGCCATTTCTAAGCAATAAACCAACAACATACCCTGGTGTGTTATATAAACATCACAATGGAGTTTCTCTCGATCGATCGATCAATTGACATGAATATAATGATTCGTGATTTTAAACAATGCTAGCCGAAATAAATAAATACATTAAGCGAAGTGAATGAATATGACAAGTCAGTCTTTGATAAATAAATTAAATAATGTATAGTCTATAATGTTGATGAAGGAAACAGAACCGAAGCTATGTGTCATGTGGGACTAGCAAAGCCATGTATAGATGAAACCGAAAAGTAAAACAATGTATAGAAGAAACCGAAAAGTAAAGCCATGTATAGATGAAACCGAAAAGTACAATATAGTAATCGCAATGTTAACTTTTAGAAACATTAAAATGCAAGTACAAAATCATATACCATACCTAACAATTGAAACGCTGAATGGTAAGTACTAAAAAACCTAAGTCATATGACGAAATGTGCAACAGCAACAACGCCCTTTATCCGATCCAACAAAGGTGAGCATATACTTTACTTTGTCAGCAAATATTATCGAAAGCATTCATTTATTTTCTGCCATAAAGAAATGAGCATTTGTCTGATCTAAAACGTATCTCATCAATTCCAATCGCCTGATGCCATTTCGACTAAGGTGCACCCACTGCGTGATTATGATCTTGACGTTTATAAGACAAAAAAGACGTTTTAAATAAAACAATAAATTGATCACATCACATGAATCAATTCCAATAATTCAGTTTTCTCTTCTTTTTTGCTCAGGAGGGTCATTTCTGTTTCGTTTCTTCTCAGAGAAGCTTCGTCTTGTTCCTCTAATCTTTTCTTGCAGAGGTGATACGTAACAGCGGCGTTGAATGTATGGCTAACTACGCTGCTTGTCGATCGTATTCTGTCCCTGTACCGAAAACAAAGACAAACAGCCTAGGTAAGATGCATATCAATAAACAGGCATGACGAACCATATTGCGTGCCCTCAAAATCATACGAAATGTATCAAGACATCTCAAGTGAATAACTTTAACAAACATTACTGTGTCCATAGATAAAGCTTAAACGACTAAATTCACCGTTGGACACAAATGTCATTTATCGAGATGTGATTTTGAAAGCTTAATAAATATTGGGCTTAATCATTCCACCACGATGTTAGTGATTTAAGCCACACTTTGTGTGTAATATTAATTGGTAACGCATCTTTAACAATTTTCAGCTATATCGCTACGATGTCTGAAGTGTGACAGTTTATAGTGATGACTAGCACTGGGGCATCATGCCGTAGTCATGTAGCATGATGTCCCACCCAGTCATATTATCCTGATACCAGGCCTACCAGTCTTAACACTAACCTCTTAATGCTGAGCGTCAAGTGAGGTAGCTATTAGTACCAGTATTTAAAGCTTTTCGTATGATTCGGCCGGGATTCGAACCCGCGACATCTCGCATCCAATGCATTTGCTCCAACCATCAGGCCACAGGAGCGATAAGCCACGACTTGTATTCTTGCAGTATTTACATCGAGAATAAAACAGGAAGAGGACCGTTCTATCCATGTACGAATTTACCCTGTATTACCTTGCAGTGTTATTTACTTACGAAAACAACTTCATTTTGCATATGATTATAAATTCCAGAATCTGAGGTACAATGTGATTGTCGCATTTTAAATGTTTAAAACTAACATTACTGACATAATGTTTTTCATTCGGATTACAATCAGATCTATGTGTTACGTGAAGATTTGACAGCGATTGGACAGTGGCCGTTGATCTGTCAAGGTTATGGTGACCTTTTAACTGCCTAATAAAAATGCAGCGTTCGGCACACATTGATACTCTTCAGCCATACTGTTCAGTCATCCAAAGGCAAAGATACAAGACTTCATTTGATTGGCTAATAATATTATTATGGTAATTATCGTTTTATCCTATACAGGTCACCAGAACATGGCCGCTAAGAGGTCGCTGTCGGTTCATCATGCAGGGCGGTGCCGATCTGATGTTACTCAGATTGATAATTAAGGTTAATTGAAATTGGAACAATTAAACAGTAATTAAAACAAGAAAAAGAGACAACACAGATTTCCCCAAAACAAGAAGTGGCCAGCATCGTTATATTTCTGAGTCTTGGTGGCACATGTTATGTAAATTATTCTCCTTTATATTTGTTTTCTCTCTTTTAGGTTGATATCATATCACCACCATAACTTTAACAAACTGCATCTGTGAGGATAATAATTGTTTTTCATTAATTTGTAGGAAATACAATCAATTAGTAACTAATGGCTGATATGCTCATCTTAAATCATAACATTGCTGTAGTTTTACAACGATAACATTAAATTCACTGAAAGTTTCACGAGTTGAATTTGCGCATACAAGAATTAAAAACAGGGAGACAAATGAACGATCACATTGATGGGCAGATAAATGCGTTCGACCACATGCAGGGAACATAAAATAAAATTTATACTTACAGGTACCATTCTACCGCCAAGAGAAGAGCTATGTCACCGACAGGTATACTCATTGAGGTAAGAATCATGACAACCGCCATGACACTGGCACTTGGAATGGAGGGCACAGCCATGGCAGCAATCGTTGTTAACAGCCTGTAATATTAATAATATTAATAATAATTATAATAATAATTAAATACAAATAATAATACAAATAATAATAATAATATTGTTCTTATTGTAATTATTATATTATTATTATTGTTATGAGTAATAATAATAATAATAATAATAATAATAATAATAGTTGTTTTTGTTATTGTCGTCATTATCAGTAGTATTTTATCTGGTCTTATCATTGTCTTTATCAGACATCGACTTTTCCAGCAATACAATCTGTAATGAGTATGGCTGGGTTTACTCCGATTTTAAATTGTAACTTTTCTCTGGTCCATGGGCATTAAAATGAAAAAAATAAAAATGAAATAGATTTAGACGTTTTTATCCAACAAAGAAAATTCGCAATTTACACTCATTAGTATAGAACGTTATCAAATACATGATTCGAATTTACCCATATCCATTTAATGATCATTTTCTGTTTGTTTTACTTAGCAAGATGACGAAGTTGACGCCGTATATATTCGAAGACACTGGCAAATACAGATGCACAGATTAAACTACCCCAATCATTATTATCATATATAAAAACGCACACAAAGACGATCACTCACGCTCACTAAAACAGATGCACGCAAGTAAACTTACCCAATCATTAGGATATCCCCAGCGCTGATAGAGGAACCGCTTAAATTGGCGATAAAGATGCAGGAACTGGCGATGTACACAGCGCCACCATTGCAGCTAAGCGTGACGCTAAAGGGAATGACGAAACGGACAACTCTTTTGTCAATTTTCTGCTTCTCCTCACAGACATGGTTCATCTCCGGAATGGCAACCGCCCTATAAAACATGAACATGTAATTTCGTAATCTTGTACACGGAATTAATTTAATACGAGCATCTGATGCTTACACTTTTCTTACCAAACCAGAATTAAATTATATTTTTATTCTTAAAACAATTTTTACAACTTCGATATAATGAAATGTTTCTGTAATCAGAAGAAATCAGTTCTCATTAATTACTAACACATAAGGATTCCAAAATAACACATTTCATACACGCTTCATCATCATCATCATCAGTATCTTGACCTAGTGTGTTTGTCGAGGCACTGTGCTGCTGAAACTCTGACCAGTTCCCTCCACTTGTCTCGATCATGTATCAATGCCCGTGTCTCCGCAAAACGTTTCCTGGTTAATTCTGTGATGTTGTTAGTCCACCCTGTTCTCTGTCTACCTTTCCTTCTTCCACCCTGGACGCTACCCTGCAGTATTGTTGTGGATAGACTGAAGGCTCTAGTGGCATGGCCATACCATTTCAGCTTTCGCTTTTTGATGGTGGTGAGGAGGTCTTTATATTGACCTACTTTGCACCTGATGGTGTTACACACATTTTCATTTGTGGTCTGGTCCATGTAAGAGATGCAAAGGATAAGTCTGTAGCATCTGCTTTCAAGTGCCTGGATTCTTCGTTGTAATTCTGCTGTCTGGGTCAAGGCCTCACACGAATACAGAAAGATGAGATGACTAGTGCTATCAATAGTCTGATGTTAGTTTTCAGACAGACACCGTTCAGTAATTATCATACTCTATACTCCCCATAGGAAGTAATGTGAAGCGTTTTTCTCTTAATTGTTATCGGCTGATGTTATGTTTTATCATCTTCAGCTGATAAGGTTCTTAAATTTGAAAATTCCTTCTTTGAAAGTATTTTGTGAGGCTCAGAATGACACTATTGTGGGACGCAATCTATCAAGGATGACACTGATCCATGGCTGCTGATAACTATGGTAAAACAATACTACAGCACAGCAGCAGTTAATAATGGTAAAATGATACTACAACATGGTTGCAGTTAATAATGGTAAACTGAGACTACAACATGGCAGCAGTTAATAATTGTAAAATGACACTACAACATAGCTGCCGATAAGGTTGGTAAAATGACACTGCAACATGGCAGCCGATAACGTTGGTAAAATGACACTGCAACATGGCAGCCGATAACGTTGGTAAAATGACACTGCAACATGGCAGCCGATAACGTTGGTAAAATGACACTGCAACATGGCAGCCGATAACGATGGTAAAATTTTGTTCACTCCTAATCTTAACAAAAGCATAAAGACTTGAGAGCACTTAGTTTGGCTGAAATAGTTACGCGTTTACTTCAGCAAGGTGCAGTAATTATTGTTTCATTCAGTTTCATATTTTCATGCAAAATATCTAATAATGACTAATAGTTTTTCCGTTTATCATTGATTTCGATTCTTAAATATAACGGGTAAAGCATCAGTCTTAATATTTGAAGAGCGATGACGTCATCAACCGTTATTTGTACTATTCGAACTTTAACTACATATTTCTGTTCTAGAAATGAATATTATAATTTTATCAAATGATACAATTTGAAATAAAAAGAATGGGTTACTTCCGTATGGTGGATTTTAGAAGTAAGAGTTTGTGATCGCAATGGTGAAAATAAAGGTTAATTCGCCGGATTGGACTTATGCCATGGTCATCCGAGCGTTATGCTTGGTAGTACGTTACTGTCTTTCGAATAGATATTTGTAAATTTTCATTCAATCTCCTTGCAATTCTGAAGCGATAAAAGACGCGCGAGAAAATTCGAATAGAGCGGAGGGTTGTGGGCAAGCTTACATTCCTAGGGTTTATTATATTACCGATAAGGTATTTTCATGTTGTCAGAGATTTCGCCGTGCTTTATTTACTACACTTCTGACTCTTGTGCTCCTGCCATGCCTTTACGTAGACTACGTTATTGTTCTATTAAGACCAACCATGGGCATAACCTATCAGACATTATGGAAAGTGCTTTCTTTCTTTTTTTGGAAACTTTTGCCTTTGACACACTGAAAGGACTTTTTAGTGTCTGTGACATTTCCGGAACAGGCAAATTCTCGCCTGCCCGCTTTATCATTTTGCGTCAAACCATTGAGGCTAAATTTAGTAAGACACTAATGCTGTTTCGTACTCTACAAAGTTACACTCTTCTACGTTATACAGATCTCAAGGAAAAATCAAAAGCATACAAAAGGGAAATACAAAAAGAACTCCAGAAGGATTAAACAACGCCTCATTATTTGCATTAGTATAATAATACATTGAAACCAAAGCATGCACATAAGAAATGAAAATACATGAAATATAACCTTACGTGCTAGTCGATGCGAATGCAATCATCCATGGCCTAGCGATGCTCATCAAAAACTTGAAAGGGTTTCTCCTGGTGAAGATGAATAGCGTAAAAGGCATCATGACGATCTGGTGAATAGCAATGCCAATAGTCACGCATGCGATGAACATGCCAAGCTGACTGAACACATTCCGAACATCTGCTACACTGGCCACTGACACGGCAATAAGGCTTGTCACTCCAATCGGTGTCACCCTGAATAATATATTAAATGCTTATTATCAATTAATTGCAATAGCAAGATAACAGATATACAATGTTCCAACCTTTGCATTTAAAATTTGATATATTTAGAATAATCGCGGTGGCTTGAATCTTTTCTTAAGACATAGGATAAAGTCAAGCTATGCAGCATAATTCTTACCTGCCTTTCCTTTCGAGAAAGATGATTTAATTTTCCTTTTTCATATATGTTGTGTTATTTTTAAATTGTTTTCCTTATTATAACATTGACGTTATATTATGCTGAGGGAAGTAATGTGCCATGCTCAAGAACATGCTTATGGTAGTTCATTTGGGCTTATTATATGTTAGAAATCGAATGCGCATCTCTTAATTCACAAGGCCAAAGCGCTGATCAATGGGCCACTGCGGTTCGGTCCTAAAACGAATTCAAAGAGCTCTTTCACGTTGCCCTGCCCACGATTGCGTAAGTCAGGGGAACTAAGAAATGGTTAGAAACAATGTATATATCTTAGACACCGCGTCTGTTGTTGGTCCTCTTAGTAAAAGTACAAGAACCCAACTTTGTCGAATGTGAAAAGTCTTACGTGAACGTTCAAAGCTTCGTTCAAGAAGAAATGACCCTTATATGAGTCGTAATTCTCACCACATTGACAGATGGTCCGGGGCATAGTCTGCTAAGTTGAAAAGAACAGGATAGAATCAACGTCCAATCGGAATTGAGAGATAGTGTGTGGTCACCATTTCAAGCCGAATTTAATTTAGCAATTTTGCGCTAGAAACTTAGTAATTGCCCAAATATCGTGCTGGAACGTTATAAAGCAATACTCAGTGGAAGCCATAAGTAATTTGGCCACGACCTTTAGGATATTCCAAGAAAGACCAAGCTTCTAAATAATCATTAAGTTATTCCATCGATTGTTGCAGCATATTACGGCATTGTATTTATAATTATATGCAGTATATATATATATATATATATATATATATATATATATATATATATATATATATATATATATATATATATATATATATATATATATATATATATACTTCATTATTAAAATTGTTAGTACCTATATATACATTTGCAATCTTCAATTGACAATAATATTTGAGAAATGGTAATTCGCTATTTGGTTACCTAGCAGTGTGCCTACACTTTGTAGGAGTGTAAAGTACAGAAATGCGTCTGATTGTTGTGATATTTGTTCAGTATACTGAGATTAAGAACATATATTTATATATTATCATTTGACTTTTGAATTGCACTAAATTGTTATTGATTTGAATTTCACCTATTTGTGTATATAGTAATTTAATTGTCAGCATTGCTGATTGCGGGCTTCGAGCTTTACCTCTCTTTGTCACTAATTTCACTCCCTAAAATATTGGGCATGTGTGGGACTTATATAATAATTTAAATAATATATTGGGAGCACCCCACCCCAACCCTAGCAACCGTTACAGGTTCATAATGCAACTTACCACATCAACCAACGAACTACAACAACAACGGTATCGGAGCAAGAAACAAAGAAATCCAGAAAAGGTTTTCCCTTCTCCTTCAACGACCCAGCCGCTATACCCAATAGACTTGCCGCCAAAATCATACCTGAAAAATACACAATAAAAACTACTCAAAACGGCTTCAATTTGCTATTTATTTATTGATTTATTTATTTATTTATTTAATTTTTTAATTCATTTATTCATTTATTATCCCTTCTCGTTTACTGTTTCTGTTTAAGGTTCAATTACCTATCCTTTTGGTTGCTTATGTCAACTGTTCTAGGATCTTTATAAATATGATGTAAAGATTTTAATTAAAATCATTTTTTAAAAAAAAATCAAAGCATTATTTATCTCACTGTTAAACGCTCATTGAAATAATCGAAAATACTTCATACACTACAAGCCCTCATTTGTCACTGACAATAGTATGCCTTTACCTTCTTTATTAGTTTATAATTCGATGTCATCTGAAAACCACACAGACCCTGACCTGCATTGATATAATCAGGGTCTGTTTCTTTTAAACACCAGAGAATTTTAAAAAATGAGTTATTTTTATCTATATTTAACATTTCCGTTGGATTATCAAAATATATGATAATGAAAATATATTCTTACGTTGAATGTTTTATTATAATTCATAATGCAAATTTAAATTTCAATACAATTTCGAATGGAGACAATCTAGCTAACGCACTATTTCTAATAGATATCTCTTTAAAACTGCGGTTGTAATAAGGTATACGACGTATATTTTTCTTTATTAATTCATTTAATAAATTTCCATCTTTTACACATTATGTTTCTATTTAATCCAAAACCCACTCGGTTTCTATTCTGCAATATGCACTTATAACAATATTCAGTACGAAAATGTATATGTATTAATTTAATGATATTTAAAAGTTAAAATGTCAGATTTAAATGCATACCGAGGATATTAGCAGCATCTGCTTTTCCTATCTCTTTGGTCAAATTAAAAACTGTTTCTGTGACATTAGTCCCATTGGTCAAATTTTGGGATACAGTAAAATCTTCTTTGTAATACCGAGTCTGGGTCTTTCTAAACGCCGCTTCGACCAAATTGTCAGGAAAAATGTTTCTGAAACATAAGAATTAAATAAACAAAATATTGTCTCGGAATATATCACTATGTTGGTGCATCGCTCCCTTCATCGCTCCTTCTCTCCCTCATTTATTTACCTACTTATTTAATCATATCAAGAAGCCATCAGTATCAGCTAATTACTTGTACAATGTGTGTTCGGAAGATACATATACACGAGTTATCGATCCTGTTTAAATTTGACGCCACATTTATGATACGTTACAATAGGCATTTTAACCGCTGACCCTCTTTGGGGACTGTGATGGCTGATTGAGAAGTGTGAGCGAGCTTGACTTTCAGAAGGGAGAGAGACAGATATAAATAGAGTGAATGCAGATTTCATGAACGATAAACCTGTCAGAGAACTGTGATCATGACACTTCTACATTATCTACTGAATCCCTCATAATGCAATGTATCACATTTATTACATTATAATACAATATAAAATAGATTATCGGCACTTGCTTGTAAAGCTGTAAACACTGAAACTTTATTTTCAGCAAGCTTACCTGATTAAGTCAGCCAATATATCTTGGGTTTGTAAAGCATTCTCCACCTTGGAGTTACTTTGTGAAGTACCACCAGCTCCTACACAGAAAGGAAGTCAGAGTATATTACTTATCTATCTATCTATCTATCTATCTCTCTCTCTCTCTCTCTCTCTCTCTCTCTCTCTCTCTCTCTCTCTCTCTCTCTCTCTCTCTCTATATATATATATATATATATATATATATATATATATATATATATATATATATATATATATATATATATAACATACTTATATAACTGAATCTCTGGCATTACATATATGTAATACGCGTGGTGACATTTTACTTTGCGGGTGATTCAGTTCCTAAATTAATGTGTTTTCGTTCACAAGGACAAGATAGAGATATCTTGAGGTAATGATGCAAATGGTAAAAACCTTAAACGCTGCAATGTATATTGAAGTAATCTTATGAAACCAGTTGCCATATAGGATGTATATTCGCAAATAAAACATTCGCCAATTTTGTTCAAAAAAAGTAGATTCCTAATTGGGCTGCGATTATTATTACCAACTTCTTATTCAGAATGGATTACACTATTTAACATGGAACAGTTTCCAGAGATTTATTCTCACAATCTCATTCTAAGACCGCTAAATTGTTAGTATTCTCCACATCTCACTCTGAAACTGCTAAATTGTTAGAATTCTTCACTTCTCACTCTGAGACCGCTAAATTGTTGGTATTCTCCACCGCTCAACCTCCATTTTATAGACTTTGGAAATTCCTGACTAAAATGGACACGAAAATATATGGAACAATATTTAATTTCGATGGCAGAGAAATTGAAATGAAATATCCCAGTTTGATGTTTAACCCCAGATATTTTGGATTTAAAGAAAGAGTTAAAGTAACTGCAGATAAATGCTTAGACTGGTTACATCTTACAATCTATAAGAACAATTGTCAAAAACAATAAACTTAAATGTCCCGCATACCTGAATTAATTATGAGGTATGGGATACTTAATAACAACCAGACCGAGGATGTTTGTATCATGGATATACTTCGTTTAATTATGAGGGCAATACAGATCAGGCCAAAGCGCCCCTGAGGACGTTTGATTCATGGATATTACTTAGTGTACGTATGAGGAAGAAAGACATGCTAACATTAACAATGAGGACGTTTAATTGAGTGCATACATAGCAGCTTACGTATGAGAGCGAAAGACATGTTAACATCAACAATGACGACGTTTGAGTCGAGTTTACTACTTAGCTTACATATGAGAGCGAAAGACATGCTAACATCAACAATGACGACGTTTGAGTCAAGTGTACTACTTAGCTTACATATGAGAGAGAAAGATATACTAACATAACGATAAGGACGTTTGTGTCGAGGATGTTACTTAGCTTACGTGTGAGATGAAAGCCATGCTAATATCAACAATGAGGACGTTTATGTCGAGGATGTTACTTAGCTGACGTATGAGAGAGAAAGACATTCTAACATCAACAATGAGTATGTTTAAGTTGAGTGTATTAATTAGTTTACGCATGAGGAAGAAAGACGTGCTAAAATCAACAATGAGGACGTCTGAGTTGAGTGTATTAATTAGTTTACGCATGAGGGAGAAAGACGTGCTAAAATCAACAATGAGGAGGTTTGATTTAAGTGTATTATTTCGTTTACGCATGAAGGAGAAAGACGTGCTAAAATCAAAAATGAGGACGTCTGAGTTGAGTGTATTAATTAGTTTACGCATGAGGGAGAAAGACGTGCTAAAATCAACAATGAGGATGTTTGAGTTGAGTGTATTAATTAGTTTACGCATGAGGGAGAAAGATGTACTAAAATCAACAATGAGGACGTTTGAGTTAAGTTTATTATTTAGTTTACGCATGAAGGAGAAAGACGTGCTAAAATCAACAATGAGGACGTCTGAGTTGAGTGTATTAATTAGTTTACGCATGAGGGAGAAAGACGTGCTAAAATCAACAATGAGGACGTTTGAGTTAAGTGTATTATTTAGTTTACGCGTGAGGGAGAAAGACGTGCTAAAATCAGCAATGAGGACGTTTGAGTTGAGTATTAATTAGTTTACACATGAGGGAGAAAGACGTGCTAAAATCAACATTGAAGACGTTTGAGTTGAGTGTATTAATTAGTTTACGCATGAGGGAGAAAGAGGTGCTAAAATCAACAATGAGGACGTTTGAGTTAAGTGTATTATTTAGTTTACGCGTGAGGGAGAAAGACGTGCTAAAATCAGCAATGAGGACGTTTGAGTTGAGTATTAATTAGTTTACACATGAGGGAGAAAGACGTGCTAAAATCAACATTGAAGACGTTTGAGTTGAGTGTATTAATTAGTTTACGCATGAGGTAGAAAGACGTGCTCAAATCAACAATGAGGACGTTTGAGTTGAGTGTATTAATTAGTTTACGCAGGAGTGAGAAAGAGGTGCTAAAATCAACATTGAGGACGTTTGAGTTGAGTGTATTAATTAGTTTACGCATGAGGGAGAAAGATGTACTAAAATCAACAATGAGGACGTTTGAGTTAAGTTTATTATTTAGTTTACGCATGAAGGAGAAAGACGTGCTAAAATCAACAATGAGGACGTCTGAGTTGAGTGTATTAATTAGTTTACGCATGAGGGAGAAAGACGTGCTAAAATCAACAATGAGGACGTTTGAGTTAAGTGTATTATTTAGTTTACGCGTGAGGGAGAAAGACGTGCTAAAATCAGCAATGAGGACGTTTGAGTTGAGT
This sequence comes from Unio delphinus, assembly GCA_029339505.1. Lineage (NCBI taxonomy): Eukaryota > Metazoa > Mollusca > Bivalvia > Unionida > Unionidae > Unio > Unio delphinus. Next base: position 13,690,249 of record JAQISU010000323.1, read on the forward strand.
ATTAATTAGTTTACACATGAGGGAGAAAGACGTGCTAAAATCAACATTGAAGACGTTTGAGTTGAGTGTATTAATTAGTTTACGCATGAGGGAGAAAGAGGTGCTAAAATCAACAATGAGGACGTTTGAGTTAAGTGTATTATTTAGTTTACGCGTGAGGGAGAAAGACGTGCTAAAATCAGCAATGAGGACGTTTGAGTTGAGTATTAATTAGTTTACACATGAGGGAGAAAGACGTGCTAAAATCAACATTGAAGACGTTTGAGTTGAGTGTATTAATTAGTTTACGCATGAGGGAGAAAGAGGTGCTAAAATCAACAATGAGGACGTTTGAGTTAAGTGTATTATTTAGTTTACGCGTGAGGGAGAAAGACGTGCTAAAATCAACATTGAAGACGTTTGAGTTGAGTGTATTAATTAGTTTACGCATGAGGTAGAAAGACGTGCTAAAATCAACAATGAGGACGTTTAAGTTGAGTGTATTAATTAGTTTACGCATGAGGGAGAAAGACGTGCTAAAATCCACAATGAGGACGTTTCATTCGAGGATATACCTAGTTTACGTATAAGTATAAGTAGCACACCAACCACAACGCTGAGAATGTTTGACGCTAGGACGTACCTGGTTTAAGTATAAGGGCAAGAGACAAGCCAACAACAGCGCTGAGGATGTTTGAAGCTAGGATGAAGGTGAAGGATACCAAACTTATCTTGCCATTCGATTTGGGATCCATCGATGCAGTGCCTGTAAAAAAATGAATACATTTATGTACATAGGTACATAACTTACATACATCCAGACATACATACGACAATCAACTATAGTTGTAAATACCTTCAATGTTTTCATGAATATTTGTTTGCATATATAGATACATGCGTGCATGCTCGCACACACATGCACGCACACGTTACAATACAACAAATTAATCTACGTTTATATAACATGTAATGGATGATACAAATGTGTTCAGTGATAATTCCTAAAAACGCATAAATGCATATCTTCCACGCAGAAGTGATTGATGATTCATTGATAAACATTTTTCTTAGTGATATTTGATTTAGAAACATACCTGCGACCACACTGCAGAATATCAGGGGTACAATCATCATCTTCAGCATTCTTAGGTACAGCTCACCACCAAAACCTACAAATACAAAAGTTGATGTGCCTATACAGCGAAACATGAGAATATAGATACCAAATTGTCTATAAACTCAGCATACTTACAAAAGTGGACAAAACGATAGATAGATAGATAGATAGATAGATAGATAGATAGATAGATAGATAGATAGATAGATAGATAGGTAGGTAGGTAGGTAGGTAGGTAGGTAGGTAGGTAGGTAGATAGATAGATAGATAGATAGATAGATAGATAGATAGATAGATAGATAGATAGATAGATAGATAATGTTACATGACAAATATGTATTATGTTCTAGAAATAACAAAGGACAGATCAAAATCAATATTAGAATTACCTACAAGTCAACGTTAGGCCCTTATACACTTTTAGAAAGTTGACAAATTATACAATTTTTAAAAGTAAATATAAAAATATTTGAATCTAATGCAAAATCGATCAAGGTAATTTGCAGTTGATATATGTCTTAGTATTAGAGAAAACAGCAAACATATTGTTTTAAATCATACAAAAGGATTATCAATAATTGCCAGATATACATACCAAGCCACATTAGCACAGTTTCAGAAGGCCGTGTCTCACGAACTGAAAAGCCAAGTGCAAAACCAAGAACGACTCCGAGTACTGTCAAGAGAAGCAGTAAGTTGTTCTTTATAAACCTAATACAACCACCTTTTCTTCTCCAGGATGACATCGAAGAAGAAGATGTCGAAAACGACGGCGATGATCCTTCATCGTGACCATCGTCGAACGTGTACTTTTCAACCTGTTTTCCAGTCAAAAGATCGGTGTTCATTTCTATACGAGTCTGAAAAGAAAACAATGAAGAACACCAATAAGCGAGTAAACTCCGTCATTTTATCTAAAGTTCCCAGCCCAAGTTGAAAAGAAATCATGGATCTGTCAGTGATTAGACGTATTCAATATATTGTCAACAATGTACACATAGGGCGGTCATTCGTCCTGTTTTAAACCAGACTGTCAGCTTTTCTTGTTGTCCGTGCCGTTCCGAATTTGATATTTACAATGCATGAGCCAAGGAGTGTTCTCTAGTTCTGTCAAGGCCACGATATGTACATAGCCCTTATATACGGAGCATTTATCTCCCTTTATCGGTGTTAGGATCGTGTAGACAAGGCCATCACAATGATGCAATATCATGTAAAGGGGAAGGACGGTCATAGAGTGCACGTACTGATGCAACCTTGCATCATGAAGCTACAATGCGTTCTAATTACAAAATGTAAACAAGCGGGGTGATAGCATACGACAGGTGGAAATATGTCCGATGCGTGATGTACAATCATTATACCACAGCTATCTATAAATAAATTTCATAAGTATGTAGACTAACTGCTTAAATAAATTGTATTACGGTATCATATGACACAATGCGTATAAAAACTGCAGATTCACCTTTGAAAAGGTTTAAAATGTTATGCTTATTTGTGCAAGATATGAAATCAATTGGCAGGTTCTGATTAGTTCTAGTATTGCTGTATTCCTTACTTATCCTTTATATATATATATATATATATATATATATATATATGTATGTGTGTGTGTGTGTGTGTGTGTGTGATCATCTCGGGCTCTTTATATTTTGGTGTGGGCAGGGGTCGGGTGTGAATTGGTAGTGGATGGCAATTAGTTCAATTGGCCCTTACCAAACAAAACAAAGGAGAATGTATATATTTATTTCTTTTACATCCGATTTTTGAGCTTGTAGAAAAGGTCTCAATAGAGCAAAGGGATCGTAAAATAATGGCCCTTCCTCGGCCCTCAATATTCAAGAATTTTCGAACACTTTGTGTTTATCAGGTAATACCGTGGCAAAAACTATCAGCATTTGAACATTTTAAAAAAAAACAGATTCAGTTGATATTTCAGATAATTTGATTAATGTCATATGCACGTGCTCATGATGTCTCACTAACTATTTAATAGGATTTTTATGTTATAATTGAAGTAATTGAAAAAAATTAGCTGGTCCATATGCGTCAGTCAAACTCATACTTTTTTTTTTTTTACAGAATATGATGGTATGAGTGAATAGCTTTCTTGAGTATCCTTTTGGTACCTGGATGATGTCCATGTGAAAACGTAAAACAAAATAAGTGCGTCGGCGTTCATTGGAAGCTTGCATTTCTACAACGATAAAGTCTTAATCAAATCTGAACCGATGGCTTTGCTACAATGAACGCATACAATAAGCTGCCGAAGTGACAATGTATCCAGCGTAACATATATAAATATAATATAATGAAGAAATTAAATAAATATTTAAGTTTATTCGCACGTTCGTCAAAAGCCACACATTTCTCAATATTTATTTTATGAAAAGAGGTTTTCCACCTTTTACTTGTTATGAAAGTATTGTAGTGACTTGTCATTCCCTTTTTGATGTAGGGAGTTTTCTGCCGTATGTATGGAAAACTTTGTTTCATAGACTCTATTAGCAATGTTGTGTTCCATGATTAGAGGGAAGGATACGAGAAGAGGGCAGGCGCTCCCCGATTCTCCACCAGTTATTATGCAAAGTTTGTTCACTTTATCATAACATTCTTCTCATTTCCTGCTATGAGAAGAAATTACTCACAAGTCAAGGAATGTCAATGTCCTTGGTGAGAGAGAGAGAAGAAATTCTCCCTAGCGCTTATGAATTGACTTTTCCACCACCAACAAAATAAATACTATGGAAAATGTTTTTCATAATATGTTAACAATGCTGCTTTCCATGACTAGAGGGAAGGAGACGAAAAGAGAGTAGAAGAACGCAGGTCCTCTCACAAAAGAGGGGCTTCACTCATAACGGTATAGATCTTGGAGAATTTGGCAATGCGAGAGGTCCAGGGATGCTGTAAATAATACAAGTCTCCTTTGAGTTCCGACGAAACGGCTGGGTCAGTTTTTATGTACAAATTTAATGTCGCATACACCTGCTTAATATAAAAATTAATTTAAAATAAGTTCATGAGAGGTAAAAAGGTCCATATTTTTTATAGGTATTATTAAGCACAGCATAATCATATCACACACTTGATCTGACCAGTCTACTGCAGTTCTTTGAATAAAATGTTTACGCACCCAACCCCTAATGTATACATTCATTTTTCACATCGTACAAATCTTTATTTAGCACTATGTCATCATTGTTACGTTTTCTGAACGCATCAAAATGGTGTGGAGGTAAAGTGGCTGTTTCCGACATAGCACGACTTTGAGACTCCAATAAAACAAAATATATCTATTTTAAATTATATATATATATATATATATATATATATATATATATATATATATATATATATATATATATATATATATATATATATATATATATTTGTAAATATTTTTTTCTCTAAGTTTGTTAATTTTGTTCCTTTTGCTCTGTTTGTTTGTTTCTGTAATTTTTCTCGTATCATCTAGGTAAAAATTTGAATTAGCTTAACAATACTGCTGAAAGCAATTTCATATTGTTGTTGTATGGTTTAACGCCATTTTTCAGCACAAGACAGGCTACAACCAGTATAACTGGTGCAGGAAAAACTCTAGAAGACCCAGGGAAGAACCACCGACCCAGTACTGCTATTTGAACTGGATGCTTATATTTGTAATTATAATGAGCAGTATTCCCTATGGTACCACATTTTACTGATGCTGATTAGTATAGAACGTTTGCTCGTGACCAATCTTGTGTGTGTGTGTGTGTGTGTGTGTGTGTGTGTGGAGAGAGAGAGAGAGAGAGAGAGAGAGAGAGAGAGGAGAGAGAGAGAGAGAGAGAGAGAGAGAGATTTGCTCTTGGCTCACCTATTGAATATATACAATTACTGTTGTTCAAATGTTCCGTCTTGTATTCTGTTTTCCTGTACGAAATTCTCAAATGTTATTAGATGTTTCTTAATATAGCGATGTCCTGAAATATGTCACATTTAAGGAGTGGCATAGAAACTGCACGACGAATAATAATATCTTCTCCACTGATAAAGAGCTATGATGCAATAAAAAAGGCGGAGTTGAAGAGAGCTTAACAACAAAATCCACACTGGTGAAACAGGTACTGAGATATTGTAAACCCTCATTTCCTTTCAAAGCAAAATCATCTAATCATGAAAATTAATATTGGATGAGGAAAGTCAAATTATATTCTAGTATCATCAGCTTCTGTTTTGGGCATTGCCATGATCACCTTCAACAAAACAACGACAGAAGCAGCGGTAATTACAACTGGAACAATAATAATAATAATAATAATAATAATAATAATAATAATACTCAGCATCAACATCAGCATCGTCGTATTAGTAGTAGTAGTAGTAATAGTAGTAACAGTTCCTGAACTTTAAAAAAACATATTTCCCATTTTTGTAAAAATTAAATCACGTGAGAGCAAATGTGTAATATTTCCCGTAAGAAACATTTGTATATATTTGTTATTAATTTCAAGGCCACGTGCCATTATCTTCAGGTGGTCACACCCTATCGCCCTCACCTGTCAGTGAAATCAGTTACCTTACAATTTACCGAGCATTGAAACTTAGTACTATTTTCTTTTTTGTTGTTTTCTTTCTTTTGTTCCCATTTTTTTTAAATATACGACCAACAATGGCTGCCGTCTCACCTCTGTCTGTGTAGGTTCGAGTCTAAGATTCGTCTAATGTAGTTATGTGAGAAAGCTTGCCGGTAGCTTCTCGTGGGTCGGTGGTTCTTTCCGGGGGTTTTCTCGGGTTCTTCCTCCACCAATAATACTGGCCGCCATGTATAGCCTATCGTGTGCTGAAAAAATGGCTTAAGCCCTACAACAAACAAACAATATGAGCCATTCGATAATAAGACGTCTTTGTTATCAATGCGTCATATAAAATATGAAAGTAAATGCCGGGTGTTATTCATCTTAGTTACGTAATTATCCATTGGTGTAGAAGCTTTCAAATCTCCTTATTCAGTACTTTTCCTATCAAAATATTTAAAAGCCAAATCAATACAATGTTCTAGTTCTCACACCGCGTGATAAACAATGGCTCTATATATCCAACACTATCATGCAGGTAATGATATAATTTGGAACAGGATATTACTGTAGTTGACTCCGTACGCCATTATTATTTTCGAATAGAAAGGACGCGTGAAGTCGAATTATTTACCATACTATGACGTTTCCTTCTAATCAAGGAGAGTTCAATGCATAATTAGGAATAGGATTAATAATGGTTGACTTTAATTGTAAATATAAGGAGACTTCATTTCATATATCAATTATATATATTCATTAATACACTAGGAAATAAAACATACAGTATATATACTTCGGTAAGTTAGTTGATCTCATATATTGGTGATTTTAACAATGGACTAAAAATTTATATTGGGCTTTTTACAATCAGACCAGGTTTTATATGTGCGTCTTTTATATACACAAATTATGACTAAGTTGGACTCCTGACAATGCGGATTATGAGGGGGGAAAAATCAGGTCGTATATCAAAATAAACCCAGTCATGCGTTTGTATAGATGGACAGCAAGAAACCCATCAATAAGAAACGCCACATAATGACTAAATATACATTATCGAATACATTGCTCCAATAATTTTAAATTTTGCCATCAAATGCAAACTTAACAGTTGTTATGATATCGCGCAAAGCCACATATAAATCGCAAAGATTCAACGATTTTGGAATGAGGTAGGTCCTGATGTGTGTGTGTGTGTGTGTGTTAATGCACAAGCGCCGCTTGACACAATGGTAAATATAGACCGATGCAACTGAGCCAAAGATATCACGTGATGGCACATAAATCGATTTAGAAGTCTGAAGCACGTTAGGGGGCGCTCACCAGTTATTATGTACTTTTGAGAAAGTGACGTATGTAAGCTGAAGGAGTTTGCATTTTAAACATGCATATTGAAGATAATTTTGGCAGACCTCTATGATACTTTGATGTAATTTGTCTGAAATTTTGTTGGATACTGTTCTTTTGGAAATTGTGCATCATCTAATCACACTGGTGACTGCTCCCATATGGACTCGCATCACAAATAGTATTTCCAGTTCAGTACCCGTAGTCCTAATCTATATTTAGAACATTTCGTCTTCTCTCTAATTTTTGGTGGTGATATAAGAGTTATATCGATGCATTTTTTGGTTGGGATTTAAAGGTTATAGATTTTACTTCCGGATCAGCATCAATGCCTCCTCGTCGCTCACAGTGTATCTTTAAAACGAACTATAATGAGAGGGAAAAATGCTCAAAAATAGCCTGGGACTACATTCGGCTGTAGTAATTATGACTCTAGTCATATTACACCGAAACATAACCAATTATTCTTGAGAATATGAGCTCAAAGAGTGATTGTCAGTGTTTATTTCGGCGACAGCGCACATTGAGTAAAATGGCCTTGGTGATGACCCGGAAGTGAAATATGTGTTCTCTTTACACGCTTTTCTGTTTACAGTGCAGCCTCTCAAAAAATGACAAGAACTTCGCCTTGAAGTCATCTTTGGAGGTAATTTAGATTAACATATGATTTGTTTTTATTGCTACACAGGGGAAAGGTCAGTACTGAGAAATATATGGGGAGAATATACAGTAACAATAATTGTGATGTATGTCTATATCATAATAGGGAGAATATAATTTGGCCAACTAGACAATTCCAGGTTCTGAAAGTACAATGGATGAATTACTACACATATAAAATGTAAAAAGAAGTTATTTGTTCTTTTTTCACAATTATCTCTGAAGTCCAGAAAGTAAAAATGACAAAGTGGAGCTTGCAGTTTTTGAAGGATGCATATATGGAGTAAGGCCAAGCTATTTACTCTATTAACCATATACTATTCTGTTGACAGTGCAGCCTCTCAAAACAAAAATGCCGATGAACCCTTGACAAGCTTTTCACCGTGAAGTCATAGGTGGAGATAATTTAGATTAACATATGTGTCACGGGGTTGTAGTGTTGTTGGGGTGTATATAAATTATAATAATAAATATACTATAACCCACCCCTTTTGGTACTCGATATCTAGGAGAAGACCGCCCTCGATATAATAACCCCGGTTTGAGCAAATATAAGTGGTGAAACTTATAGATGTAAATAGTTATAGAGATCTGAGCAGATATATTGAAGAAACAAATACAAGCCCCCGTAAAGATAAACAAACAATTTAATGAATTACATAAACAATTGTGAAAATTCCTTACAGTAGGAATATACTCTGCTTTTAGAAATAAAACGTTCACCGAATTTCAAGAGAACTCAAATAGATTTAAATAAACTAACCTTTCTGTTACTTATAGCTTTAGTTCATCATTGGATCGAATGAAACCATCGAAGTCAACGCCTTGTACAATTTCATAACCTGCTAGCCTCAGTGTTCCGCATCCTCTGTTGCTGTTCAGAACTTTGGATCTCAGGATAAACTCTGAATACGACAGAATCTCGTCACAGAGTTATACGTCTCACTGCACTTTCCTCTCTTTCCTTTTCCTCAGCATACGTTTCATGGTACGTAACATCAAATACGTCCACAAAACTATTTTTACCCTTTGAAAAAAATGTAAATAAGCAACCTAAGGTTCTCGTTATATATGATACATGTGAGAACTTTCATACCCGGCTCGGAATCAGATATTTTTCTCAGTAATAAACAGATGACAAGACTATTAATCGACTCCACATGTCATCAAATGACCGTAGTTAGTCGAATGGCTAATTAGTCACGCATTAACGTCACTCATTAATACAACCCACACGAGACCTAGCGGTTTTAAGCCCGACACAAGTATTCAGTTATGTCATTTCATACTCGTTCTAAATCATACGTGAAATCTAAATTCGGTGAGTTCACACGGATTCTCGTACTCAAATTAACTAATGCAATATATTCCTAGAACCTAGTAGTTATGCAAACACGCCAACAAATTAAACAATTCGTCAAACTTATCTAAGAATCAATGTAACACTTCCTATGCATAACTCAATCTAGTGTGTAATGCAAACAGGACAACAAATTAAACAATTCGTCAAAATTATTTAAGAATTAATGTGCGTCTTCCTATGAATAACTCAACATCGCTGTAAATCCAAAGCACCTCATTATTCAAATGTATTAGATACAATTCGTGCAAGGACCTATAGACTCAGCAAACATATAAATCGCATAAACAAATTACACGGAATTGTCACAATATACCTTTGTGTATTCGTCACCTAACCAGTTTTGGTGGGTTGCCTGGACCACACTTTGTTTTACGAATGAATTTCTTTCAAAATTCCACTCCGAATTTACTCTCTTATCTCTTCCTCTTGCAGGAAAAACTCAGACTGGTTAAAATTTCAATAAGGGCGATATTAAACCTTATGACATTTTGTGTGAAAACACATCCCTTATTTAATGTAACCAATCAGAATCAAATGTCTTTGCCGCCCTTTCTTTCAGAGTCGCCAAAAGTCGGGTCAGCTGAACATGAAGTTTACCATGTTCCTAACAGTCCTTTCAATGCCACTGTATAAACAAAGGTCCAATTAGAAAGAATATTCGTACTCTAAAAAACCTTACCTTACACGGCAGTATGGCGATATGATACGCGTTTGTCTCCATAAATCTACTTAATGGTTCTCTGGTCTCAACTAATGTATTCTCGATAGATCGCCAGAAATTTGCCCCTTCACAATATGATTTTTACTGATCGTCACACAGTTGAAAGGTGAGTACTGAGAAATATGTGTATAGAACATATGGTAAAATTAGTTGTGATGTATGTCCGTATGGTGCTCGCTTTAATCGAGTCATAACTATGGAGGTGGGATGGCATTACTGTAATTGTTTCTGTCTTAGTTAAAGAGTTCCACATGATACATGTTGTTTTCTCTTAAAACCTTTCCATTTGAGACACGGCTTGAACTAAGTTGCAACATACTAAATTTGTTATATTTCCCTATAATCGTTCCCTGTTGTTCAACTCTAACCCAACATTAAACTGTATCTTTTGAAGACGTGTCTCCTTAAAACTGCCTCAAATAGTGCCGCTCTGGTGGCCTAGTGGTTAGTGCGTCCGCCTTGAATGTGGAACTCCGGCGGAGTCATAACAAAGAGATACTAACAGCTACAGGTACTAACTAACATAAAATGGGTAAACAGTTACTTCGCTAGGCTCTCATCATTAAGAGGTTAGTGTTTTGGACTTGTAGGCCTGGTGTCAGAATAATGTGACTGAAACATCAAAATAAATTACGACACTGTAGACATCATAGGGATATGACTGAAGTATTGTTAAAGCAGCGTTAAAAATGTACCACACACACACACACACACACACACACACACACACACACACGTGGCCTCGAGTGGTCTAAAGCGTTCACGGTTGCGGATCACTGCCATCTCAACTCTGTCTGCGTGTTTTCCAGACTCGGACTCAGAAAGCTTGCCGGTAGCTTCTCGTGGGTCGGTGGTTCTTTCTGAGGGTTTCATGGGTTCTTCCTCCACCATTAATACTGGCCGCTATGTATAGCCTATTGTGTGAAGAAAAATGGCGTTAAGCCCTATAACAATAACACACACACACACACACACACACATAGTCGCACATAGGCCATCTTACTGTTAAATATTGTTTTCTGTCAGTGCATATATCCTCATAATTTTTAAAATGACCGCATTGTCAACCCCTCACTGGTCAACAATATAACCTACATATACCATTTTGACTGGCAATACATTCTTATCTTTCTTGTATAATCTGCAGCTATATTGTTCAATTAATATTTCTCTAAATTCCATATATTCTGGTATGTCTTAATATCTGTTTAGTGTTGTCCACAACCGACAGATGTTTATAAAAGCAATTGTACATTCAATATCATACAAAAGTGGTCTTCGAAAGAGTTATATAAAGAGTCCGGAGAAAATGTAAGCCCTGATAATTGTCTGTTGTTGAGTAGTAAATAAGACACCAAGACAGTCAGCTCCATCTGGAACTTTTATCTTCAGCAATATCCCGCGTTTATTTACTTCCGAAATGATTTAAACTTGTGTCAAGTTTAGTTATTTATTAGGTTGGTTCATATACAAGTACTTTATTTGCTGAGCTATCATGTGCTGTGTTTAATCGAGCTTAACTGAAATATGTCTGTTTTCGTTGAAAGGCTGTTTACTGACACCGTGTAATGTTCTTTGATCTTTAAGTTATACTGCAAAATTAGCTCAGTGATTTTGTATATATATATATATATATATATATATATATATATATATATATATATATATATATATATATATATATATATATATATATATATATATATATATATATATATATTGGTTTTGTTTTAGAATGTGATCAGACAACTAGAGTGTGTTGGTTGTGTTTTAGAAATTTATCCAGGTCACTGCATACATTGTCATTGTCTCGTTCAATCGGAATAAACTCAAATCTCCGCTGTCCTCCTAGAAGATCTGAGGTCGACCGCTTAAGGTCATGTTCTTGTGTCCTTAAAAATAACTAATGGAAATGCAGCTTTCAAAAATCTGGAAGTGAATCCAATCTTTACAAATCCCTTCATCCACAATTTTTAATCTCCAAAAATTTAAGAGACAAGACTTCATTTGATCAGCTGGAAAATTAGCGATTATGGTAATAACAAAGCTTACCAGAAACATGGCACTTAAGCGGTAGATGACAGATCTCCATGTAATAATGTAGGGATCGGATTTAGATTAAATTGTTTTAAGCAAGAATTGTTCGTTTATAAAATAAACTGTTATAAAAGGTACGAGGATGTTGAAACCGTGTCCCACATATTGCCTGTTCCAAAACGTTTCTTATAGTTATTCAAGGATTTTACCATTTCTACCCCGGCTGTTTAGGAAAGTTCTCATTCGAAGATAATTAAACCATTTTAATATCTTTTAGAACTCGCACATATATACCGCTATAATCGACGATGAAACCAGATATTGCAGAAAATGAACATTTACATAAAAGTTCAAGATTTTAAAACACAAGACAGTAGCACTAAAACAGCGCTACGCTGCTGAAGTATCACAGGAGACAGGTGATCAACAATACTTTTACTCCTAATCTCAAACTTGTTCG